>CM048663.1:15480218-16680218 GCA_026401315.1 Dysphania ambrosioides
AAACCATTCAATAGAGTTTCTAGCAGAATAATGATTTTATAGATTGAATGTTAACCATTAGATCAATTATGTATATTACATAGAGACAATATTTCAACCGAAATATCTTCAACAATGAGATAATTAAGGGAATAAAGTTACATCAATCCTAAAATCCTCTAAATAAAAAAACATCTAACTCAATCTCTACCAAATTACATTCTCATATAAAAAAATAAAAACAAAGCAATATGAAAGTATAATATATAATTAATATGATAATCATCAATAAATACTATCACTATTCTATCGACTTTACTCAGCTAAATAACTCAGTTTTTTTTTCATTAGCCCCCCTATATTATTAACTTTTCTCAATGGTTCAGTTTAATCTTTTTGACATTGACCGGTGCCCCATTTCTGTTGAATATACTCAATTTTACCGAGTCATCTCTTTAACATATCCTTAAATTTTATTAAAACTGATTTTAACGAGTGATTAAAAAAAATTGATATTCTCTTCACCATAAATAAATTAATGTATAGTTAAAATCATCCATGATTGATAAAAATTAGTTCTAATACAATGTAATAAAAAAAATAGTTTTGAGTATAGGAAATCATTTTAGTAAAATTTATTTTTAATAGAGTTAGTATTGTTCAGTTTTAATTATTAAATTTTTGTTAGGAGATAATACCTTCTTTTTATCCAATATACAGGTATGATGTATAGATGATTATTTTGCATCTAAAATATGAATTATTCTATAATGATAATCCAATAAATAAGTAATTTTAGAATACATTTCAGATATTTAGATAATAGAGAACGTGTAAGTGAGGTGTGTGGATGACAAATTGATATAGTGAAGTTATGAATCATGTTGATTGGTGGGTTGTAAGCAGCAAAGGAAATCTGAAGCACATAGTACCCCAACATACACTTGCATCCTTGCTTCTCTTGTTGCCTTTAAATAGGCATTCAAAAATCAATAGGTATTCTCTCCTCCCTTCATCTTCAACTCTGCCCTCCTTTAACGTGTTCTCATTTCTCAACCTTCGCCATGCAATCCATGTCGCCGTCTTCCTTCAGCCATAACCAAACAGATGTTACTAATGGCATCAGAATCATCAATTTTCTTAGTCACAAATATTATTTCATTACCGGATCCACTGGTTTTGTAGCCAAAGGTAATACTTCTCTTATGTACAAACCTTGTTCTTTCTATCTCATGTATGAAGCCATTACTTATTAGAAAAGTATAGTGTTTTGTGCATTAGCATATCGCATATTAGAAGAAATCTGTTCAGATATTAAGGGAAAACTCCCAATATATACAAAGAATCCCCAAGAGTTATAGATAAGTTAAAACCCAAGTATAAAAGATAAATATCATACAAGATATAATTATATCTCAGAAGGATAATTATATCTTATTACAGACATGCCAAATTATTACGAGTAGGAGTATTTATCTTAGAGAACATCATATGATATCAACTAATTTAAGAATACCATATTATCATTGATTAGTATTCGTTGAAAAGTTGTTGCGGGAAGTACCGGACGTGCAAAAGGTTTACCTCTTGATGAGGGCTGAAAATGCGGAAACCGCGGAGCAAAGATTGAAAACTGAAGTAAGTTTACACTTTCCGGCAAATTAAGCTTAATAATTGATCATGTCTTCTCCAAACAGTAGTGGCAGATCTTGGATTGTCAAATAGGATGTACAAAATTGTACTAAACCCACTTGAGAATTTTCTAATTCATAGCTGAACTTGTGTAAGAATGTGTTTTATAAATGTTCTCTATGGGTATTTATACAACTACGATTAAGGAGCATCTAATTAAAAGCCTAATCTAAGCCAATAAGCCACGCAAGACTTAAACACTGAACATGAGTGTTTTATAGTTCAAGTATAAGTCTTTTGATGCAATACACATACTATAATCTTCGTTTCTAGCCCATGCAATTCAAGAAACACAACCCACGTTGCTTTTGATGAGGTCCAATTATTTTTCAGCAACCTTTGCCCCATAGGTTATTCTATAACAAAATGTATGCCCCAATCCTTTTTACATATGTCCCTAGTTAAATGAGATAAGTCAATAAAAATAAAATGAGATGGAAGTAGGATAATAGATAAAACACTTTTATATTTTTTATAGAGCAAGTCATGGTTATTTATTGATTTTGTTACCATCCTAGATAATGAAAGTATTATATTGTGTTATATGACAATAATTGTTTATTTATATAGATAATAGATTCCGAAGTATTCAAGAGGTTGAAAGATGTGCATGTTGAAAGATACGTTGAGTTCATGAGGAGCAAATTGGAGCCAGTTGTTGGAAGTCTGAGCGATGCTGGTCTTGGCATGGACATCAATTTGGCTCGTATCATTGCGGACCAAATTGATGTGATTGTAAACGTTGCTGCAAACACCAATTGGTTTGACAGGTTTATGTTGTTTCTTTCATTAGGAAATCTCCTACCTAAATCTAAAAACAATGGTTCCTTTGTTCTAAGGTTGGGGTTTGTGTGTGTGTGTTTTGTGGGGAGAAGGTTTAGGACTTGCACAACACATAGACTTTGTTTAATTTATTTTTATTACTTCAACTATAATTTAAATTAATAATATTGTCCAATGAAATAAGAATTTTAAATATTTTCATGTAAAACTGGAAAACATATGAAAAAGTGATATTAAAGACACATAGAGTGGATAAATTCAAAGTATTGTTAAAATGTTGTTCAAATTAAGCTAATTTGAATTGTAATTAAATATGTTACTTCTTTTTTAAAAACTATACTAACATGGAGTTGAGAAGTAGACTCATTTATAAAGTGACCTTTTCAGATGTTAGACATAATAGAGAAATAGTGCCTCTAAACTTTGAGGCCTTAAATTAAAACTTTTAAATAAATTAAAATAATTTATTAGTCAAAAGTTATACAACATATTTAAAAATAGTTAAATAAATAAAATTATGCATAAAACACGATCTTCATTATTAAGTGAAAGTTAACCTTTGTATTTTGTACTTATGCACCAAATTCCCTTAATGGCATGTTCGGTATGATAAACTAAAATAGAATGGAGATTAAAAATCCATTCCCAACTTAAAGTTGTTTGGTTTGGAAAACAAAGGAATGAGTTAAAATAAAAAAAAAATGCATATGTAAAACCAAATTACAACTATCTAATGGATAAATTTGTTAATTTTTATTCATTAGAAGGGGAAGAAGTAAAAAAATAAGGAGAAAAATGTAATATACCTTCCTTACCATAAGAGCTTAACAAATTTACAAAAGAAAATGAAAAAAAAAATATCATATTCATCAAATATGTTTTCCATCAAAACAAATGGAGCTTATAATATCTTTTACTTGGTGGAATTTATATATAGTTGAAATTCTTATACCAAGTACAATTTAGTCGTGTGACAAATGTAGTTGAAATTACTAACCCTTGTTAAAAACTCTTGTACTGGTTTTATTATGATATAACCAAATAATTTACATGTGTCATATATGCTCAATACACTGGATTGATATGTCAAGCTAAGTATTCCTTCATTTTCTTTTTATTCTTTCTGTTTATTTTTGCTCAGATGTCATTACGATTATTGTTTATATATTTACTTATATGTGAGTAAAACTTATATATATTTGGCATTTCAAGGTTGTATATTGGTAAAAGTTGTGCATAATTTTTTAAATTAAATTAAATAGTTAGTAAAAGTTACACATTTTCTAATATGTTTGTAGGTACGACGACCTTCTTAATGTGAACGTAACAGGACTGTCAAGACTTCTTGGCTACTCACAGAGCTGCAAGAAACTCCGCCTTTTTCTACATGTTTCAACTGGTAAGCTATAATTATAAAAGGTGAAGCTGACCTGACCCGGTAAGTTATCCGAAACTGACCCGGACCTGATCTAATTATGACCCGAAAACCGACCCAACCCGACCAGAAGTTAATCCGAAACCGATTTGTCCCGATATTCAAAGACCCGAACCCGATCTATGTCCAACTCGTTAGGGACCCGACTTGTTGCAGACCCGACCCATTACAAACCCGACCCGTTACAAAACCGACCCGTTACGGACCCGACCCGAAAAGAACCCGAAACCGATTGAAACCGACACATAACCGATATAACCCGATTTATAACAATTCGTTACACGAATTCAGTGAATATGTTAATAATCTGAATATACATGAATATGACCTAATCTTGACAGACCTATTTTTTACCTAATATCTAATAACTTTTAAACCAAACTTGTCATTATCGATTCAAACTAAACATATTACAAGTTCTAATATATATATATAAATTTAATATCATATGTTATAGACTAGTTTGATAAGATAATACACATTTAATAATCATTACCTCATAAATATTTTGTTTTTAAATGATTTATCGACATCATCATTGTCCAATTTATGAATTAACCATCATCATTGTCCGATTTTATCAAAACCGACCTTGACCCGAAATAACCCGTTCAGGAATCGATCTGATTTTACCATAACCAACCTTGACACGAACCCGAAATAACCTCTCTATAACCCGTTTAGGAACCAACCCGATTTTACCAGAACTGACCTTAACCCGAATCCGAAATAACCCAATATAACTCGTTTAGAAACCAACCCGATTGTACTGGAACCGACCTTGACCCAAACCGAATACAACCCGAACCGACCTTGACCCGAACCCGACTAAGTAAATAACCGATTTAACCCGACCCGATAATGACCCGACCCGAACCGGAACTGACCCAATAAGAATCGACCCGCGATGGGTCAACCCGAAACCGACCCGTTGACCCGATTTGACACCCCTAGAAGTTGTGTTACGTGTGCATTAAACTCTCGTAGTACATGTACACTTGTACACTACTACTAGCTAGAATTTAATATTGAAAATTGGTACGATTGTTTTTTTCTGACAAGGGGGAATCGGTAGGTCAATTGTATTAATATAATTAGGGATGTTAAATCGGGTCCACGGATTAATTTTGGGTTGACCAATCACGGATCAATTCTCATCGGGTCAGGTTGAAACGGATAAATTCGTTCTTTCGAGTCGAGTCAGGTCAGGTCAGGTCGTTTTCGAGTTGGTTCAAATTGGTTATTTACTTTGTCGGGTTTAGTTCGGGTTCTGGTTGGGTCATGTTCGGTTCGAGTCAATTCGAATCGGTTCCAGACGGTTTACAGCAGGATTTTTTGGGTTCGGATAATGTTTGATTCGGGTCAATTCGAATCGGTTCTAGACGGGTTATAACGGGTATAGCGGGTTGTTTTGGTTTAGGTAGATTTCGAGTTTGGGTCATAGTTGGTTCGGGCCGATCCGGATCGGTTCATAAACATGTTGTTTCATATCACGAAGATTTTATAATATAATCAATTCAGAATTGAATCATATCAAATATCGAACAAGTATCAAATATCATATATAGAGTACAGATTGATTGAGATATATAGTGATAGACTCATAGACATATTATGATTAAAAAAAACTAAAAATTGGATAAGTAGCTGAGCCGTCTAAGAAAGATACATTTTATCAAATCAATAGTGAAAGTCTAAAAGTGTGAAATACTAAGTAGTATTGATATATTTATAAATGCATAATTGCTTATATATACTTATAAGTTATAACATAAGGTATTAAGCCATTAAGTACTTAAGTTCACGTAAATATATAAGTTAAGAAATTGAAATGTATATAGTTTGAATGGATAAGGCCGGACAAGTTTATGAAGTTTAACAATATACATGAAGTTTAGTAATACATTTGAATATATGACTGAAGTTTAACCATATATGTGAAGTCTGTTAAATATTTCGAGTTTAGTTTCATAAAATATACATTTTGAAATTAATAAGAAAGTGACATTTTAAGAATATCTCAAATTGGGGAAAAATACAAGTCAGTAAAGTTAAGTTAATCATAATTAGGTTGGTAACAGGTTGGTAAAATTGGGTCAAGAGTCGTTATCAATTATTCATTGGGTCTAATCGGTTTCTGGTTGTTGTCGGGTTATATCGGGTTGGGTCATTAACGGGTCAGGTTGTCTTTAGGTCGGTTCATGTTTTGAAATATCGAGTCTAATTGATTATGGGTTGATTTAGATCGGATTGGGTCAGGTTACGGGTCTCACTTTTTAGGTCATAACTAGGTCGGGTGCAGGTCGATTTTAGGCAGTTTTACGGATCAGGTCAATTTTTGACATCCCTAAATATAATGCCTTCTGCTTACATCTCTACGACTCTACCCACCTATATGACTATATGCCCTCTACTTCTAGATATGGTCAAGTCATATAAAATGTCGTAAGAGGTTGCAACTACGTAGTACGAAGGGTTAACTTAGCCGCCACTCGACCAGTCGACCTTATACTATAGCTCCCTATTTCCAAAGGTACGGAGTAACTCTAATCCAACGAATTATTTTTCATAATATAAATTTATACACGTTATAATTATAATATATGTTTTATGATTCAAAACAGTAGAACTAAACTTTAGAACAATAGAACTAAAATTTGGAACAGTAGAGCTACACTTCATAATAGTACAACTATAACTTTAGAATAAGATAACTAAAATTTAGAACAATATAATTAAAATTTAGAATAATATAATTAAACTTTAGAACAATCAAACTAAAATTTGGAATAGTAGAGATAAACTTCATAACAGTAGAAATAAACTTTAGAAAAATAGAACTAAAATTCAGAACAATAAAACAAAACTTTAGAATATTTTGAATCAGTTGGAACAATATAACTCATACTTGGAATGGTAGAGATAAAATTCAGAATAGTAGAACAAAACTTTAGAACAATATAATAGAAGAAAAATTTGAAACAATAGAACTAAATTTTAGGATACCAAAACAGGATCTTTATATCATGCAATATACGTTTAAGTGAGTTGGGATCAACCTTTGGTATACAAGTTTTCGTTTTGAAAATTATAAGAGCCAGTTAACCTAAAACTAATGGTCCAATTGTTGTGGTTTCCATAGCTTATGCCCTAAAAGTGACCTCAGAAGTTCTTTTGGAAAAGCCAATGTTCATGGAAGAAACCACAGCGGCAGAGAGGCAAAATGAAAATTTCATTACTGAATCATTACCGGATATCGAACCTGAGTTAAATATGGTTGTAAAATTCGCTTCAAGCATTCCACACGACAAATTACCAACTGAAATGAAAAAATTAGGTTGGCGAAGGTAAGATGTGTACTAGAATTTCTTCATTTCTTAAAAGAAAGTATTTTTTAAATGAATTTTATATTCGTTTAACCATTAATATTTCTATTTCGTGGAATACATATTAATTAGTACACATCCATTTTTTTCTCTAAAACGTAGTGGTGAGGTTGAGCAATTGACCTAACTACTACGATTGAGCTACATGCACTTATTTTTTTTCCTCTCAGAGTTGATAAAGATTAATTTATATTGTGTTGAAGGATAACTTTTGTTATATTGAGGGATCACTTTTACTAGTGACACAATATTTATTGAATTGTATGTGTTTTGCATATATACAATAGTTTTTTTTTAGTGTTTAAGTAACTAACTATATAAAATCTATTATCAAATTGTTGTAAGGTCTAGTGCTTTACATCTTACATATTTAAACTTTTTCTGTTATTGGTTTGGATAATTTGGATTCTATGAGTGGTTATGAGTGCAATTAGGCAAATCACCCACTCAATAGGAATATAATTTGGTTATTAACAATTGTGTTCAATTAATAGGGCTAGAAGTCATGGACGGGCTAATGCTTATACACTAACAAAGGCTATGGGAGAGGTGTTAATAACCAAGCAAAGAAACACAATACCAACGATTATAATCCGCCCAACTATAATTGCAAGCAGTACTAGAGATCCATTTCCAGGATGGATTGAGGGATACAGGTATGCATTACAACATGTCAGTTCCTTATATTGAATTTAAGGTTTTATGTCATATTATTTGCCCTATTTTAAAGATGATTTTTTGGTTAAAATGAGGCAAATATTTTAGGACAGATCGAGATAATATTAATTATAAAATGGTAATGGAGTTGAATTTGTTTCTCAAAAACAAAGATCTAACAATGCTTAAAATCAATTGTAAGTATATACTAAGTGCTTTTATTACGGCTGATTCTTTAGCTGATTAAAAGAAGTAATGTTTTTATCTAACAGTGTGGGAAGATCAAAAATAAAAGAAAGGAATAGAAGTGAGCAAAGTGGAGATGGAAGGGAAAAGGGCATGATTTTGATGAAATTTATAGTGATTGTTTGCGTGCAATATAATAATTGGGAGCCAAAAAATTGATATGAGAACTGTTTTTTCTTCTTTACTCGTGGATATAATGTCTCCACCTAATAAACTCAAGCTCTACCAGAAAATAAATGATCTTGTTTAAGAAAAATAAGGTTTCATTCTAAGAATAAGGTGACAACATTCTCATCATATCTTTTTTTTAGACTCCCTAATATAAGGTTACATGACTCCTTACTTATGGACCGGGCCATCATAATTCAATTGAGCTACTTGTTCCAATATCTTGAAAGGTTACATGACTCCTTATTTATGTGCCAGGCCATCATAATTTGATTGAGCTACTTGTTCCAAATATATCTTAAAAGGTTCTTTCATCTTGTATTCTTTATGTTATTGTAACCTCTTAATTTGACTAGGGATAATGGGTTGTAATCATTGGCACTGAGACCGTAATAGATTTTATGGAGCTTAACTCAAGACAAACCAAAGTATAATCTTGCCATATAAAATTTCAACAAGATTCAATTTTAAAACCTAATGAAATAGTCAAAGGCGGAACCAAGATTTTTCGTCTGGTAAGTCACAATCGATAATTAATCACATAATAAATTTATTTTTACCAAATAATCAAATAATAATACTAAAAATTACATTCAAATATTTTTTTTGGGTCGACTAGCCAGTCATTCCACCAGGACAACAACTACAACTGCTACTGAAACTAGTGTGTGACCATACTATCCTCTAATACGGGCTTGTATTGAGCTTCATAAAGCTTTTTACTAGTAAAGTTTTCATTAAACTTTTGGAAATGAATATGTATATACTCTCTCCGTTCATTTATTTTTGCCTCATTTCTACTTATGGAGTCAAAATTTAAAAAATTTGATCGTAATTTATCATTATTTTGACGCTATAATACATTTAAGTAAGATCTTGATAAATGCATCTCAATGCAAATTTTTAGAACTTCAAGTTTTCATAATTTTTTGTCTTAATAGATTTGTAGATAAACGCTTTAAATCGTGTCTTGAAAACTATGAAAAATCAAATATGACAAAAAGTTTTAAAAATATGGGTGTATCATCACTCGAATATGTACCTTAGTATGGAGTTGTTGATATTGTTGAATGCACTTTCCTAAACTTCAAATACTGTCCCAAAAACATGTCAAGTACGTTTTCAAGTATTACGCTGGTGAATAACAAGAAAGTATAATTCAGGGGGGTGGATCCGATGATCGCATCTTATGGAAAAGGGCAACTCCAAGGACTTTATGCAGACCCTACAAAAGCTCTAGATATCGTGAGTATCATAAATATTATTTTCATATACTCCTCTTTTTCTTAATATTTACCCTATTTAACCAATTTTTATGAGAGTTTTTCGATCAAAATGAGACAAACATTATGGGAAAAAGGGATTAACTATTTTTTTATACAAACATAGTAACTTTTCGGAACTCATTGTTTTGGCTTTTCTAATTGTTTTAAGACAAATGTATCCTAGAAATTTTCTCAAAACAAAATGTTTCCAAGAAATTGTTCATTTATGTACATTTACAAATAAAAACTAGAAGCTCCTAAGTTATCCTTGATTAATAGTAAAGCATCAATTAAGTTATAATATTAAATGTATTTTCACTACTACCTTTTCAATCTAATCCAACAGCAAATTCCGTTGTAATAGGTGTCAAAAATCGTTGTATTAGACCTAATCCAATGCCTTTGTACTGTCACATCAGTTGGCGTTGTACTAGGCCTAATCCAACGGCACAAGGGACCTAACACAACGGCATCAATCCAACGACATTATTGATGTCATTGTGCTAGGTCCATTGTATTGTTGGATTAGATACAACCTAATACAACGGTTGTCGTTGTATTAGGTCCCTTGTACCATTGAAGGAGAGCATAGAAGTTGACATGGCTGCAAATGCCACAGTATAAAACTGTTGAATAATTAAATGTAAATTAAATGCAGTATATCAATGTGTATAGGTACCAGTTGACATGGTAGCAAATGCGATGATAGCAGCCATGGCTTACCACGGAATAAATGGGGAACCCGGATTACATGTTTATCACGCCGCCTCATCTATGGTGAATCCAGTCCTATTTCAAAAATTATTTGAACTTTGCCGCAAATACTTTACAATGCACCCATTCAGAACTTCTGAAGGAGAAGTGGTTCGAGTCGAAGAGATGGAGTATTTCGCATCAATTTATGAACAAGTAATGCATGGATTGGATGTTCAACCTTCAAACGATAGGCTACATAACAAGCTTGTTCGCTTGTCAGTTATCTATGAAATATTAATGTTCTACCCGTCACGGTAAGATATGATATCCTTACACCATGTAATCTCTCCTTTTTTGTTTTTTTTCCTTATTTACTTTTTGAGTAAATTTCAATGCAAATTTAGAATTCATATATTTTCAGTTAGTTGTGTATTTGTAAAAAAATTATAGAAAACCTACATTTGGAAAATATATGTTGTGGTTAATCTACCAATCCCCAAATAAATATATTTTTTCATTTAGAATAAGGAGAATTGACTCCAAAATCTATAATATTTCAAATGAAAAGAGAAAAAATAAAATAGAAGAAGTATTGTACTTCCTATTAATATACTTTTATCCATCGAATTTGTAAAGCCGAATAAGTTATGGTTACACAAGATTTAAAATGCATCCAAAAATTTCCAAATGAAAGGTTTTAATCATGCATATTTAACATCCACAACTTGATAATAAACCTCGAATTATTCGCTAAGAAAGCAATACACTGTAGAAAAGATGAGTAGATCAAATAGGATTAGATTATCCTAGATAACAGAAACGATAGAACATCAAAGATTGAATACCAGTAGCATAATCAGGTTAAACTAGATAGGAGTCCAGGGCACCGAAGATAGGTTAAATCCACTTTATGAAGTTTATTTTTTTGTATATTGTATTGATGTTGTAAAGATCGTAATATTAGAGATTTATGATCGACCAAGATTATCATTTGAGCAGGTTCAGTAACAAGAACACTCAAAATTTGTTTGGAAAAATGTCTTTGGAAGAGCAGAAAATCTTCAACTTCGACGTGGAAAACATTGATTGGGAGGATTATATCATGAGGGTTCATATCTCAGGTCTTAGAAAGCACCTACTCAAAGATCAGTTCCCATCCCCTAAACTTTAGTGGTTTAATCTTCTGTTGCATTTGTCAAATCAATAAGGAACGACCATCGTATGAAACACAGTACAAATAAAGGGAATAGTAGACATGCATAATGCACTTATAAGCGCTAATATGTAAGTTTGTGATATGGATTACACAAGGTGGAATAAACCTCGTTTATGTAGAAGGACGTGCTTAACTCTTTATTATCATACATTTGCTTGGTAACTGACGAGCAAGCTATGATTGATGGATTTTTTTTTATTTATGTTGTTAGTTAATTTTGTACGAAAGAATCAAGCAAATCAAACAAAATAGGAAAGTTAGCAATTAGAATCAATTACCATGATTATATTTTTGTATATCAGCACAATTATTGGAAGTAAATTAGGCAAGTTTTTAATTATATAATTAATGATGTAATAGTTTTGCATTTATATATGAAAAATAACCAAAAATCCCAAACCAAAACCTCAATTAACAAACATGGTACAAGAGTCGGGAATTTATAGGGATTTTCTCTGAAAAGTTTCATCATTTAACATAAACTTACATATAATGATAAATGATGAAGTGAGTTCATCTTGTACCGAACAAACTAAACAATGAAGATTGGAATCTTAGGCTAGGTCTTTGTACAAATGGAATAAACCCATTCGGGACATTGAGTACCCCATATAGCACTTGGATGATTTTGTTAATCATCTACAATTTACCTCCCTAGTTATGTATGAAGCGTAAATACATCATGTTGTCGCTTTTAATCTCTAGAACAAAACAACCCAAAAACGACATGATGTGTATTTGGTCCCCTTTTTTTTGAAGATTTAAGGTTGTGGTGGGATAAAGGTATCTAGGTTTTTCATGTGTATAGTAAGTCCACTTTCACTATGCATGTCATGGTCTTTATTTTGCACAATAAATAATTTCTCAACTTATGAAAATTTATCCTTAGCTAGGGTACGGTTTACTTGGTTTATTTTAAGCAAAGTCATATTGGGGGAACACCCTTTGAAAATGTCAACTTCAGTATTCAGCATTTAAAATCCCCACAAAGTTCATCTTAACCATCTAAATCCCAAGTGGAGTTACCATAATGGGAGTGTAGACACGAATTTTTATCCCCCCATTTTAACAGCCCGATGACGAACCACAATTGAATAAGGACTTGAATGGTCTCAAGATTGAGTATGTTGAAACCAGAACCGCCTTCAAGGAACCCAAATACTTTGAAAACCTCAAATCTTAAACACATTAAAAGGCCAAATGTCTTACATTGGCCCAAATCACTCAAAAAGCCTTCCAAGACGCTTGCTTGCAGCCTTAGCAAAGCTCTAAATCGACTTCAAAAACAAATTGCTCAAAGTATTTACGTATAAAGTAAGCGTCAATCTCCCTAGACCCATGTGCCAAACGCAAACCCAGAGCCAAAGTTCAAAAGGGCTTAGCATCCAATTGAGAGCTTGAGCTCTAGACACCCAATCCAGCATTTGACACATAACTTTTTCCTGCTCACACAAAAGAGCTCCTAGACCTTTATACCCGAAATTTAACCCTAGCAAAAGATTTCCATTAGTCATTCAAAGGTATTTTCTAGGCGTTTGATGCCCATCATAAGAATTTGACTCACAATGTTACCGTCTAACGCCTAATTTACTTGATTATTTTGCTTAATAAATACCCTTGATTTTTATGAGGATATGTTGTCTGAATTTTCATGATACTAAAATATTGTTACTCTACCAAAATACATACACAAAACCTCTCAAAGAGTCCTTTAACCAAATCAAGGACCTTCCTAGGAAATTAACCTAAACTAGGAAGATTAGTATTCTAAGTACTCCTAACACTCATTCAAGGCCCCAAACAAGGACTAATCCTCAGCGATGAGCAAAAGAGGTTAATGTTAATCTCTAATTATTACATTCACTCAAGAGGTTAAATTTAAGAAATTTTTTACATCAATGATTTTATTGGAAAGCAAACCTCCCTTTGCATGAGACCTTTTCTTTATTTTATGCTTTCATTTTGAGTTATGATCAACCAAATGAACATCACCCTTAATGCAATCTTGTGATCAACTCCTACATATTTATGCTTTATGTCATTTATATTCAATCAACGATGTATTTGTCAAGAAGAAACCTCCTTCTTTGACTAGATTTAAGCCTAAAGGTTCAAACTTTGAGCATCAATCTTCAAAAAATCATTTTTGTAAGATGATCTCCTATAACTTATGCAAACCCATCTCCTTTGCATCTTTACTAATTACCTTAAATTTTACCTTATGCACATTTCCTTATTGTTTTTATTTTACTTAGTCCATGATGTAGAAGATGAGCATCTTCACTTCTAATAGACTCATTCAATTAATCAACTCATTTACATGAGCAAAACCTTAAACAATCAATCATCATACTTAAATGGTTTGTTTGAATGTTAATCTAAAGCTCATTTCTTATATGCACAATATGAAATATACTTTGATGTTTTTCTTTTTAAATTTTACAATCAATGACGTTTTAGATCTAAATTAAATAATTCCTCTAAACTAGATTAACTAAGTGGAAGTATGTCATGAAAATAAGTATATTTAGACTCTTTTTTCATTTGATAAATAGATTTTCAACTTTTTATGCAAGAATCAAACATTACCTATTTAAATATTTCACCTTTACAACATTATTTGAATATATGCACTTTATTTATGCAAGAACCTCATATTGTACAAATGTTTTGATCACCTTTATTTTTTGCATCTAATTCAACTCTTATTGAAATGCAACCATGCCTAGTAAGATTGAACATTGGACAAACTACTTTTAAGACGACCCCTTAAATTTGAGGATTTTAAAGAAATAATCCCTAATCTATATTATTTACATAATTCTTAAGTTATGAACCCACTTAATGTAGATTTTGCTTCTTTTATTGTACATGTACTTAGGAACTATTAATTGAAGTTGTGCCATCTTAATTTTATTTGCAAACACATCACTTTTGAATTGACTTAGATCACTTATTTCTGAACCCATCTTTGGTAAAATGAGATCATTTACGTGAGTCAAAACATGGGATTCAAACCCAATTAGCCATTCAAATCGCCTTTATTAGTTTAGCTGTGACCCCTCAAATCTCTTTTTGGACCAAAGTCATATGAGATAAGCTAACTCGCGATGCCAATCCTTAGTAATCATGCAAGTCTTAGCGGCTAATAGGAAAAGGCCCTTTGTCTCTTCATTGATAAAAAAGGTTAGATTGTACAAAGTTGAGTCTTGCAGTGATAATTCACTTATCTAACCATCCACCTAAAACCTAGTTTTTATTAAATTCCCCCAACAGGGAGGCATCCCTGGATATAATCAATAAGAGTTGTCCTCTAAAGACCATCTAGCTCTCTTCAACTATGAAAACACCCCAATTGAAAGGTTCATGAGATATATTAGAGAATTTAAGAAAATTCCCTAATGAAAAAATGGGCAAAATCCTCTAAAATTGTCGTGAAACCCCTTGGCAAAAAGGAAAAATATCTCCTAAATTGCTGAAAGTTCCCAACATCGAAGAACTCTAACAAAACCTCTATAGTGCCAGTAAGGTGGGAGACATACCCAAAATTTTTTTAAGCCCCATAGTAAATTGCATGGGTGTAGATAACACAAACACAGAGCCATGCAAACTAGACATCAACTCATTTTTGGTTCTCCAAGATGAAGACTAGATGTGCCGCAACTAAACTCATTTTGCTTTGTAGGTACCAACGTTAAAAGAAAAATTTAAGATTGCAAAACATCTCGAATTTCTTCTTTGTCTTGAGTCGTACATTCACCCTCCATCTTTCCCAAAACTCGTTTAAAGAGGAGGCTTCTGTACACACTTAATAATGTCTCTCCACCTAGTGATTCAATAACAAATAAACTCTTATAGAAAGTGTTATGGATACTCTCAAGATCAAGTGGATCATACTCGAAACCATCCTAAAAAAAAGACAAAACATAAGCCTAAACCTAAAATGACATAAATTGTAAGTCTAATCCCTAAAAGATCTAAGCAAATGTCCATAAACCATAAAAGTCGCCATTGATTACCAAGTGCTCGAGGCATTGTTCTTAAACAAAGCGTTCCACACTGAGAAGATGACGTTCGATTCTTAAACTAAGAATCTAATTTTTAAAGCTTCCACTGTCCAATCCTAGCATTGAGTGTAGGAAACTCAAGTGTCTAGAGTTTGAAGCTTAGTTTGAGCATCAAACACTAAGTTCTCAACGCTCCCTCATTTGCTCCTAAAAAAATGCCCTTTTGAGCACTAGAGATTGAGTTACAATAATGTCCATTAATCAACTCGTCATGTCAAATGTTGGTTTCAAGTATTTAATGGTGAGCCAGTTGTTTGGTGCTGAAATATAGGGTTTTACACTCAGCCAGTTATTGAACGATCAAAGCTAGCATTTAACGTTTAGATTTCCATACCATTTTTATTCTATTAATATCCGAAATGTTTATGACCAAAGGGTCAAAATTTCCAAACTCTCACAACATATCTACTTTAAAAAAATACCCTCTAAAATATCCTCCAAACCATACTAGGGACATTTTATGGCAATAATACAGACTTCCATAAATAAGGATAATTAGTACTCCAAGTACTTCCGTTATTCGATCAATAGCCCAAACAAAATATCATCTTCAAAGGTAAGAAAACTAAGTATCCGTTCTCAATCTTTCATTTCTTTTCTTACTTTAATTATTAGTGATCTTTCACTCATGTGGTTAAAGTTAAGAACTTTTTAATCAACGATATATTAAGATGACAATCCATCTTCAATACTAGATGTTCTTTTATTTTTTCGAGTTCATGATCTCCCAAAGATATATCAATATTCATCTTATAATCAACTCCCACATCTTGACATTTATTCTTGCAAATCTATGATGTGTTGACAAAGGATCAACTTCCTTTTCACACTAGATTTTTTATAACTTTAAAATCCTAACTTTGAGCACCTTGTGAAAGAAACTATCCCCATAGGATAATCTCCTCTTAATCTATCAACTCTTTCCCCTTCTATTTTAATTATTTCTCCCACAACTAGTTTCATGAGCATACTAGAAATATCATCACCCATTAATGATATATCTAAGTGTGCCCAAAACTGTATTTCCTTTTCTTACCTTAATTCATACTTTGATATTCTACTTCTATCCTTTAAATTTTATTTTATTACTATCAATTAATGGTATTTAAAAGCCTATTCAGTTTTGTCTTCTTTACTAGATCATCTATGACTAAATAGCCAATATTGGAGCATGTTATGGGGAGGAACTCACCTAAGTTTTCTCTTTATTTAATGAGCTAAATCTCGGAACTTTACATGCATAAATCATATATTGCATCTTTACAATTGCACACCTTTAAATATTGCACCTTTATTGCTTAATAGAAATTTTTGCATTTTACTAACGCAAGATTTTTGTTTTAATATTTTACTTTGCCTTTATTTTTGCACTAATGCAAGACCTTAGAATTGAAGCACACCATGCAACAAACTTTGGATGACCAGTTTTCGAACTCCTTAATCGTATAAACATTATGAAGTGATCACCTTATTTAGAATTTACATGATCTAATTATGTAAACAATCTAGATATTGCTTTTTAATTGTGCATGTGCTTATAAACTGTTAATCATTTGTTGTTACATCATAGTCAAGTTTCTGCATACGTCATCTTCAAATCAAGATAGATTGCTTGTTCTTGAACATATCTTTATTAAAGATACCTATTTATCACAAGTTGCTTGATGTTTTCCCAAGAAGGTGTCTAAACTACTTTAATTGTTTGGTGGCGACTCCAAAAATTTACCTTTAAGTCCCAATTCGTACAAGGATAATCACAAAGTTGCAATTCTTTGTAACACGCCGATAATTTTTATTTTTTGAAAACCAAACCTTTAGGAAACCACCAGCGTGCTACCACCACATGTTCAAATATTAAGGCTATAAAGCAGAGTTTTGCAACGGAAAACCAAAAGACTTTTTGAAATAACATCAATCGTAAAACAAACTCCTAACATAATAAACTAGAACCGTTAAGGCCCTTACTGCAATGTACCAAAATAACATTCAACTCAAATCCAAAACCAACAGTCTAAAATCAAATCAAACAAATGTAAAATATTCTGAAATCTAAAGTAAAACAACACTCCACTCAACCCACCCATGTGTGAATGCTCGACTGGATACCTGTCAATAATGTGCTCTCCAATAACACAAATGTAAATATTGGGACATCACAGTGTCATTTATATGTAAAAGCCATGACCAAAAACACACAGAGCACGTAATCAGCAAGCTGAATACATATAGATTACAAATTTTAACAATTGAAAAGCAATTAAATAAAGAACAAGTACATAATACAAGAACATATTACACAATATTTTACTCAACTGACATGATAAATTAATTAATTACTTGGATTAAGCAATAGAAAATGTTGTCTCCCCCATGTCCTGATTAGGATATCAAATTGATAAATAACACATGCACTCTCATCGGAGAGCATCAAAATACAATATAAATCCATATGGTAAACGGGTGTGACTCTATTACCATAGGTAGAACAGATCTCAACTAATCCCAATTTTAAGTTTAAAACTTTATAAAAGAGAGACCCGTAGATCACACAGCCTCCAATAAAAGTCACGGATAATAGCCCGTAAAGCTCCAACCCCTAATTGTTAATACTCTATACGTGCACTAGCCTAGAGTTTTATTGCTTATCCTCTTTCACTTTACGTGATTAACTGTTTAAACTCTGTATACACAATCACCATAGCACACACATACACACATTATATTTACACAATCAATCTCTATTATATTGTAATCTTTAACCTTTTGATTTCCATCTTAACTTTTAAACCTGTTGAACAGAGTTAACTACCCTCGTTATTAAGACTTAAAATTCACCTTTAGTCAACTCATACTATCGGTAATAAAAGAGTAATAATAAACTATTTCATGGATTAATTAGTAAATTAATTCCAACTTAATAAATCAAGATTTCTTACCATATATAATTCTTTCTCGATTAGTATTGATAAGACATAATTATAACTCACAACCAATACCAAATCATGCTTGTAATATAAAGAACATGAATTCTTTCAAATAAATAACCAAACAATCTCACCCATAAGGTTCCCTAAACACGATACTAAGTTTGCATTTCACCCTAGATCATGAAACTCCTAAAGGTAAGATTTTTTTGTAACTTGTACGTACCTTGAGTAAAATAAATGGATGGCCACTTTTTGCATAGCTATGCACTTCTAAGAATTGATTTCCTATATCCAATAATACCGCATATATCAATACACCAATACCCAAAATTTATAGCAATCATACTAAGCTTTTTAAGGTTTTAAAACAATTCCAAAACATATTTTTAAGTCTCCCAAAACATAATCTAGTACTTCAAACACAATACTAAAAGTATTAGTTGAAAACACATTAAAATACATATCATAAAACTCCATTTTTATAACCCTTCAAATCTTAAAATTTGTATTCAATATAGTTTACTCAAATTATTCACAATTATATCATAAAATAGTATTAATTTAATGTATGTATTAATAGTATATAATTTCAAGCTTTAAAACATAAAATTTAATTTCAATAATTAGACCATGACCTAATATGTATAATTTTTTGAAAATTTATTCCAAATATCATATTATTAAATTTTTATCAAAATACATCATACTATAATCAGATCAAAAGCTAATGAAATAAATACTAGTATAAGAATCTAAGCCTTAAATCATGAAAACTAACATTTTTATACTAAAATACGTGATTATAAATTTGAAAATAAATTTAAAAATTTACATAAATGATTCACAAAATATTTATAATTTTATGTAAAACTCAAAATTAAGCTTAGTATCAAAAATCCCAATTTATGATACTAGCATGTCTAGCACTATTATTTATGCATGAAAACTTGTAGGATGTCATAAAATAAATTATAGAACATAAAATTTATATACTTTTAATATAGATTTAAACCATAATAAACTTAATACAAAAATCTTATATAAAACTTATTAAACATGTATATTAGGGTATAATAATTAAGGGAGAAAAGAAGAGAAAAGGAAGAAGAGAAAGGAAGGTCGGTAGCAGACAACGGCAAGGGGAGGAGTGGTCCGGCTGCTTCACATGAGGGAGGGATGTTGTGAGGGAGTTTAGGGTTTTTTTGGGTTTGTTCTGAGGTTTGTGAAATAAGATGGGATTAGGGTTAGATAAGTATAGTTTTAGTAAATGTGTAGTACTAGGTTTAGGTATTTTGGGCTTAGTGGTTTTCTTAGGAAAATAAAATATATTTTGTAGAAAAAGAATTTTAATTTTAGGATTTAATTAAATAATAAAAATAATTTTCTATTTATTTTGGAAATATTTATGTAAATATATGTATGTATATATATATATATATATATATATATATATATATATATGTATTATATTAATGCATAAAAAATATTTTCGATAAAATACAATCAAAATTTTCATAATTTTTGGGGGATTACATTCTTACCCTAAACAACTGCACAAATATTAGGGTTCGTTAGTGGGGAAAGGCTTCGTCTCTTCCTTTTATCGAGATAGAGAGAGATTGGGTTGAAAAAAATCAAGTCTTTTAGTGATAATTTAATCATCATATAATCCACCTAGGCAACTAGTTAAACCCCCCTACACTTTACCTTTGGATGATGCTCAGAAACAAATTTTCACTCTTAGATCTTAATTTATTGCTTCAATTTTGTGTTCAATTAATATACTCATATCAATGTTTCATTCACGTCAAAACATAAATACTTGTTTCATGGATTGCTATCACTTAAATGAAGCCTGGAAACAGAAAAAGACTAAGAGCGGAAAGCTGAGTGTGGAAGCTAGGCTAGGATGGGTTCTATTCCATAATGGTAATATTCTTCAGATGCAAGCTGAGAAGGTTTTCACATCATCAGCTCTTCACTCTAAGCTACTAGTAATGTGGAAAGCGTTAGGTCAAGCCATCTTAATAGCTCCAGCCTGGGTCATGAGAACAGATAATTGCTCAACGATTGAGACTTTAATAACCCATCATTTGCGCCGAAGGAATTGAAGTTCAGAGCTTAATAGAAGATATCCTTTTTCGAGTTTTTATTCTGTATTAAAGTAAATAGGCTATTAGTTTCTAGAGAGTAGATGTAGAGAGTCGGCACTAACGGCCTTACTGGTTCAACATTACAGAAAGGAAGAATATAACAAAATCAAAATCATGAAAAACAAGGTTTCGTCCATCTAGTGTCGCGTGAAAATCCATATCATAAACTTAAATAATAGAGCGTACAAGTGCAATACGCATGTCTACTTTTACACCTGTACTGTGTTTCATGCGATGGTCGTTCCTTATTGATTTGGCACATGCAACAGAAGATAAACTTCTAAAGTTTTGGGGATATGAATGCTCGAAAAATAATCCTCCCAGTCAATGTTTTCCATGTCCAAGTTAAAGATTTTCTTCTCTTCCAAACACATTTTTCCAAACAAATTTTGAGTATTCTAGTTACTGAACCTCGTCAAATGAAAATCACCGTCATAAATCTCTAAAATTATGATATTTGCAACATTAATACAAATTACAAAAAAGTGAACTTTATAAATTAAAGAATTTTATTTCACGGGAAAGGAATTTTTTTAAAAAATTCTCTATTTAAAAAATGCACCCTATCTATGTCACAATTGATTTATTTTGGCTCATTTTATATATTACAAAAAATTGCGCTTTCACCTGTAGATTAGCCTAAATTACTTCCTAAAACTTTAGATTGTTTTGGAGAAATGTCAAGTAATGTATATTTCCCTTTTAGTACATAAGTCATAGTCCCTCCATTTTTTTATTCTTTTCGTTTGGAATAAATAGATTTTAGAGCCAAATTTTGACCATGAATTCTTTCTAATCTATAAAGAAAAGAACATAATCATTTGAGATGTTAAAGCATTCGTCTTAGTGTATATTTTTTAAATATCAATTTTTTATAATTTTTACAAACACACTATTAAAGATATATAAAATTTAAGTTTAATTTGGGAGTAGTTCGATCACTATAAAGTTGGGGAGGTCAAAGGTACGGGTGTGCAAAATAACCATAATCGTTATCCGTAACCATCAACCATGTATAACTGCTTTATATTAACGGTTATTTTACCGAACCGTTAAGAATTAACAGCCGTCAGTTAACCGATATGATTAATTTTTTTAAAAAAAAAAACTAAGCCTAAAAGGCTAAAACATGAATGAATGAATGTCACAAGTTTTTTATCCATGATCAAACCTTATATATGTGTGTGTGTGCGCGCGCGTGTGTGTTATTGTTATAGAAGATCCAAATGAGCTAAGGATTTATACAAATTGTTTCACAATTGTAGGTGTACAAGTGGATTAAAATGGAATAAAATGGTTAGCGGTTAATTGTTAACCGTACTGTTAAATACCGGTTAATAGTTTATCGGTTTCCGTTATTTAACGATATGATTACGGCTAGGCTTTTCTAATAATTGTTATAACGGTACGGTAAGTTAACTATTTATGAAGACCCCAAGTCAAAGGGCTAAGTGTCACAAATATCGGGGTAAAGCTATTGCAGGATTGAAACCATTTTTAAACCCCTTGTGTAAACACAAATTATTCAATTTTTCAAATTTGAAGGACAAGAGTAAAATCATAGGAAGTATAAATGAGGTTAGAATTTACGGTGATGGGAAGAACATCAGAATGTCATAGACAACCGAAAAACGAACAAGCTTGTTGCGTAGCTTTTCGTTTGAAGGTTGAGCATCCAATCCATACAATACGTATTCACGAATTGATTCGAAACACTGCACGTCTTCGACTCGAAGCACTTCTCCTCTAAAGGTTGAACATCAGAATGTATTCCGGGTTCTCCGATCCAATTATTCCGTGGTAAGCCGTGGCTGCTATCATAGCATTTGCAACCATGTCAACTGGTACCTATACACATTGATACAGCATATTTAATTTACATATCATTAATCAAGTGTTTTACAAGGTGGCTTCAGAATGATAGGCGGCTATGCCTTCCTTCAGTGATTATATATCTATCATTCGTTAACAATATGCCTAGTCATTAGAATTTTCACATTAATTTTAACGACTCGAAAGTTGTACTGATACAATGAATTAAGAATGGTTTGAATCGTCTTATTGATTTTGAGATTACTAGCTCTTTTGTTGATATTTCTTGTTTGGCTTGTTATATATTTATTTTCATTGTTATTGAAAACCTATTATGGATATTATATGGCTTTCATTAATGAAAACTTAGTATCCCTTGAGATTTTTTTTTAAAAAAAAAAATTTGATAAGTAAAAAATCGACTATTTCATAAGGAACATCAAAGTGAGCAGCAGATTTTTCAACTATATTTTGAGTACTTTGGAGGTATCTGCGTTTTGAAAATTTATCGCATACTCTTGTACTAAAATATTAAATATCATTATCAATTCATAGACAATTATTATTTAGTGAAAATAGTTTTTGGTAGGTTTTTTTCTTTCATAACTCACCTAAATTATAAAAATTCTTGATAAAAATATCATGATATTTGTAGATGACCAAAGAAGGGAAATATTTATTTTTAAGCCATCTACTAAATAAGAGTAATACTTTGAAGTAGATTTCATAGAAATACCGTACGAAGTTTGTAACTTATAGCATCAATAATTGTGATAGTAAATAAGGCGGAGTAATATAAATTCATATCCTTCCAAACATTACCTTAGCAAAAGTTGAAATTCCAAACCTAACCTAAAACAAACCTAAAACAAGAGTGAATCAGGGAGGGACAAATCTAGGAAAAGCTACACCCCTAACATCCTCATCTAAAATATTTTTGAATTCAGAACGAAGGAGCACTTTCCAAAAGTGTGAAATGGACATTATTATTAACCCCCTGATTAGCAAGCCAATCAGCAACTTTGTTCCCTTCACGGTAGATATGGGTCACTCGGATTTGCTAGTCTGGTAGGTTTAGAAGCTTCCTGCAACAGCATATAATATGGGTATAATTCCCATTAATATAATCTTCTTGTTAAAGAGCCTTGATGCATGCTAGATTATCCATTTGGACTTCTAATTTACCAAGGCATAGTTCTTTTGCCAAAGTGATTCCTTTTTGCAAAGCCAGACATTCATCTCTAAACGTTCTACAAATTCCATGATTTGCCATAAAGGTCATAATCCACTTTCCATTGGAGTCCCGTACCACACCTCCTCCTCCAGCTTTTCCTGGAGATCCCTTAGCTACCCCATCAGTGTTTAAAACATACCAACCATCTTTTGGCACATTCCATCGAATGAACACCTCCTTTTTAAGCCTCTTTTCTTCTGACCCATTCTCTTCCAGTCTTTCCAAACTTCTCACCATTTCATCAAGTCTGATGTGAAGAAAAGCTCTAGTATCTTATGGTATCTCATCTTGTCTATTGAAAACAATGCAATTCCTCCACTTCCAGCACCACCAAATTGTCAAACAAAAAAGAGAAGGCCATAGAGTGGAGTATTCGTGATCCTGAGACTCAATATTATGCGTAAGCCAATCCCTCAAGTTACTCCTGAAGAAATCTGAGTACATTGTAGGGCCTCTAAGATTTTTTCATATCCTCCTTGCTACATTGCAATCCCTCACAATATGTATTGTAGATTCATCTTCCCTTATGCATATAGGACATTTAGGATCAGGTTTCAACTTCCTTTTGAATCTATTTAAGTTTTCCATCACCCTATCATGACCTTCCACCCACAGAAAACCCTTTACTCTTTATTGTACAGGGGCTTTCCAGATCAACTTCTACGTTTCATCCTCAATCTCTAAGGTTTCCTTTCTTGTAATTGCTATTGTTGATTTAATAGTAAAATGACCCTTTGGCCCATTACCCCAGTAAAGTAAATAATCAACATTTTGATCCTCTTGAACCACATATGCTTGAATAGCCTTTAGAGTCTCCATGTTAAAAAGATGGGAAAATCTTTCCCAGGCCCAACTTTCCCCTGCTTCCCACATATCCTCTACAAGCACATCACTTATCTCATTTGGGATCTCCTACACTACCACTTCCCTTAGAGTGACATCCAATACCCATTTATCATCCCAGAACTTAGTAGTACTTCCATTGCCTACTACTACTCTCATTCCTTTCCACAGATTACTCGCAGCTTCGGTTACACCCCTCCAAACATTTGACATACCTTGTCTAGGAATAAACTCATGAATTCCCACTTTACCTTTACAATATTTCTGACTAAGCACCTGGACCCATTAGGCATTAGGATTTGTAAGCATCCTCCATCCGATTTTTTTGAGGAAAGCTTCATAATAGATACCTAGACCTCCACACGCAATGGGTTGCTGGATAATATTCCATGAGATCAGATGAACTTTTCTTTTATCCTCACTGCCTCCCCAAATAAATCTTTGGGTTTACATTCTATAGAATCACAAATACTCTTAGGTAACTTTGTTGTTTGCATAGAATAGTTAGCAACCGAAGACAGTGTAGCTTTAGCAAGAGTTATTCTACCACCTAAAGATAGATAATTTGACTTCCACCCCGCAAGTCTTCTGTCAATCTTCTTGCAAAGGTAGTTAAAAGTGTCCTTCATGACTCTTTGGGTAAAAGTAGGCATACCCAAGTACATACCCAAGTCATTAGTTTGCACAATGCCTAGAACATCACTTATATTCTTCCTTGCATCCTCACATACATTTGCAGAGAAGTATACATTAGACTTAGACAGATTAGTTTTCTGGCATGAAGCCCTAAAAAACTTATCAATGCAATGAAGAATGACTTGAGCTTGAAATGTGGAAGCTTTAGCAAATAAAATTACATCATCTACAAAAAATAGATTTGACAAATGAGGACCCTTTCTACTCGCCTGAATCGGTTTCTATCTATTAAGTGCAATTGCTTCCTTTATAACTTGATAAAATCTTTCCATGCACATAACAAACAAATACGGGGAAAGAGGATCACCTTGTCTGATTCCGCGTGATGGTTGGAAGGAAACTATCAGTTGGCTCTCCATTCTAGAGAATTTGCGTGCTCACAGATGAAACACATTCCATAATGATGTTAATAAGAAGAGTAGGAAAGTTCATTTGATCTAGAGTATCACCAATAAACTCCCATTTTAATCTATCATAAGCCTTCTCAAAATCTATTTTTAGGGCCATATATCCCACTTTGCCTTGTTTCTTCCTCATTGTGTGAAGAACCTCTTGCATGATGATAATACATAACTAGGGAGGTAAATTGTAGATGATTAACAAAATCATCCAAGTGCTATATGGGGTACTCAATGTCCCGAATGGGTTCATTCCATTTGTACAAAGACCTAGCCTAAGATTCCAATCTTCGTTGTTTAGTTTGTTCTGTACAAGATGAACTCACTTCATCATTTATCATTATATGAAAGTTTATGTTAAATGATGAAACTTTTCAGAGCAAATCCCTATAAATTCCCGACTCTTGTACCATGTTTGTTAATTGAGGTTTTGGTTTGGGATTTTTGGTTATTTTTCATATATAAATGCAAAACTATTACATCATTAATTATATAATTAAAAACTTGCCTAATTTACTTCCAATAATTGTGATGATATACAAAAATATAATCATGGTAATTGATTCTAATTGCTAACTTTCCTATTTTGTTTGATTTGCTTGATTCTTTCGTACAAAATTAACTAACAACATAAATAAAAAAAAATCCATCAATCATAGCTTGCTCGTCAGTTACCAAGCAAATGTATGATAATAAAGAGTTAAGCACGTCCTTCTACATAAACGAGGTTTATTCCACCTTGTGTAATCCATATCACAAACTTACATATTAGCGCTTATAAGTGCATTATGCATGTCTACTATTCCCTTTATTTGTACTGTGTTTCATACGATGGTCGTTCCTTATTGATTTGACAAATGCAACAGAAGATTAAACCACTAAAGTTTAGGGGATGGGAACTGATCTTTGAGTAGGTGCTTTCTAAGACCTGAGATATGAACCCTCATGATATAATCCTCCCAATCAATGTTTTCCACGTCGAAGTTGAAGATTTTCTGCTCTTCCAAAGACATTTTTCCAAACAAATTTTGAGTGTTCTTGTTACTGAACCTGCTCAAATGATAATCTTGGTCGATCATAAATCTCTAATATACGATCTTTACAACATCAATACAATATACAAAAAAATAAACTTCATAAAGTGGACACGAAGAAATAAATATTTAAATAAATAAAAATGGTGTTCGACTTTAAAGCTGGTGTTCGATTTAAATAAATATTTAATGGGAAATGAATAAAAACTAAATAAACCCTAACCCTAACTTTGCCACATTTGATTTATTTTGCTCATTTTCTTGCAAGCATAATACAAAATTTGTACCTTCACAGATAATTATGCCAAAATCAACTGATGTATATTGCTTTCTTAGAGAATAATTCGAAGTTCATTATCAAATTGGGGATGTTAAATATGCATGATTGAAACGTTGATTTGGAATTTTTTGGATGCATTTTAAATACCGTGTAATCATAACTTATTCGGCTTTAAAAATTCTATGGACAAAAGTAAATTAATAGAAAGTACAATACTTTCTCCATTCTTTTTTTTTCCTTCTCATTTGAAATATTATAGATTTTTGAGTCAAATTTTAATTATAAATTCTCCTTAATCTAGATGAAAAAAAAATATATTTATTTGGGGCTTGATAAATCCGTATATTTTTCAAATATTGATTTTCTATAACTTTTTACAAATGCAAAAAAAAAAAAGAGAGAAAATAGGTGTGTAAGGATATCATATCTTACCGTGACGGGAAGAACATAAATAGTTCATAGATAACTGACAAGCGAACAAGCTTGTTACGTAGCCTATCGTCTGAAGGTTGAACATCCAATCGATGCACTACTTGTTCATAAATTGATGCGAAATACTCCATCTCTTCGACTCGAACCACTTCTCCTTCAGAAGTTCTGAGTGGGTGCATTGTAAAGTATTTGCGGCAAAGTTCAAATAATTTTTGACATAGGACTGGATTCGCCATAGATGAGGCGACGTGATAAACATGTAATCCGGGTTCCCCATTTATTCCGTGGTAAGCCATGGCTGCTATCATCGCATTTGCTACCATGTCAGCTGGTACCTATACACATTGATATACTGCATTTAATTTACATTTAATTATTCAACAGTTTTATACTGTGGCATTTGCAGCCATGTCAACTTCTATGCGCTCCTTCAATGACAACTTAGGAGCTTTAAATTCTTATATGTAAATGTATATAATGTACAGTTTCTAGGATACATTAGTCTTAAAACAGTAAGAAAAGCCAGAACAATATTTACGATACTCACGATATCTAGAGCCTTTGTAGGGTCTGCACAAAGTCCTCGGAGTTGCCCTTTTCCATAAGATATGATCATCGGATCCACCCCCCTGAATTATGCTTTCTTGTTATTCACCAGCGTAATACTTGAAAGCTTGACATGTTTTTGGGACAGTATTTGAAGTTTAGGAAAGTGCATTCAACAATATCAACAACTCCATACTAAGGTACATATTCGAGTGATGATACACCCATATTTTTAAACTTTTTGCCATATTTGATTTTTCATAGTTTTCAAGACGCTACGTAAAGAATAATCTCCAAATCTAAAAACTTGAAATTCTAAAAATTTACACTAAGATGCATCCTACTTTAATATATTATAGAAAGGATAACAAATATTAAACGAGAGTGGAATGTTCTTTATATTACTAATTAGTTTTAGAGTGAAACCTTATTTTTCTTATACAAGATCATCCTATTTTCTGGTAGAGCTTGAGTTTATTAGGTGGAGACATTAACATCCATGAGTAAAGAAGAAAAAACAGTTCTCATATTAATTTTTTGGCTCCCAATTATTTATGTTGCACATAAACAATCAACATAACTTTCATCAAAATCATGCCCTCTTCCCTTCCCTCTCAATTTTGCTCACTTCTATTTCTTTATTTTAATTTTGATCTTCCCACACCGTTAGATAAAAACATTACTTCTTTTAATCAGCTAAAGAATCAGCCGTAATAAAAGTACTTAGTATATATTTACAATTGATTTTAAGCATTGCAGATCTTTGTTTTTGAGAAACAAATTCAACTCCATTACAATTTTATAATTAATATTATCTATGTCCTAAAATATTTGCCTCATTTTAACCAAAAAATCATCTTTAAAATAGGGCAAATAATATGACATAAGACCTTAAATTCAAAATAAGGAACTGACATGTTGTAATGCATACCTGTATCCCTCAATCCATCCTGGAAATGGATCTCTAGTACTGCTTGCAATTATAGTTGGGCGGATTATAATCGTTGGTATTGTGTTTCTTTGCTTGGTTATTAACACCTCTCCCATAGCCTTTGTTAGTGTATAAGTATTAGCCCGTCCATGACTTCTAGCCCTAGAAATTGAACACGATTGTTAATAACCAAATCATATTCCTGCTGAGTGGGTGATTTTCCTAATTGCACTCATAACCACTCATAGAATCCAAATTATCCAAACCAATAACAGAAAAAGTTCAAATATGTAAGATGTAAAGCACTAGACCTTACAACAATTTGATAATAGATTTTATATAGTTAGTTAGTTAAACACTAATAAAAAAAACAAAAGTATTGGATATAGACATAACACAAATCAATAAATATTGTGTCACTAGTAAAAGTAATCCCTCAATATAACAAAAATTAGAAAAAATAAGTGCATATAATCGTAGTAGTTAGGTAAATTGCTCAACCTCACCACTACGTTTTAGAGAACTAATTAAAATGCACTCCATGAAATAGAAATATTAATGGTTATATGAATATAAAATCCATTTAAAAAATACTTTCTTCTAAGAAATGAAGAAATGCTAGTACACATCTTACCTTCGCGAACCTAACTTTTTCATTGCAGTTGGTAATTTGTCATGTGGAATGCTTGAAGCCAATTTCACAACCATATTTAACTCAGCTTCGATATCCGGTAATGATTCGGTAATGAAATTTTCATTTTGCCTCTCTGCCGCTGTGGTTTCTTCCATGAACATTGGCTTTTCCAAAAGAACTTCCGAGGTCGTTTTTAGGGCATAAGCTATGGAAACCACAACAGTTGGACCATTAGTTTTAGGTTAAATGACTTATAATTTTCAAAGCGAAAACTTGTATACCAAAGGCTGATCCCAACTCACTTAAACGTATATTGCATGATGAAATGATCCTGTTTTGGTAGCATGGGTGGATAGTGCATCCATGTGTACCATGAGCATGGTGCACCCGCTCCAAAAAATGTACATCACGTACATGGAAAATGTATATTACGTACATGAAAAATGTACAAAGTACACATGTGAGTTATGTGAATTCCATATAACTCACATGTGTACTATGTACATTTTTCATGTACGTGATGTACATTCCACATAACTCACATGTGTACTATGTACATTTTTCATGTACATAATATATATGTTTCATGTTTGTGATGTATATTTTTTTAAAGCGGGTGCACCATGAGCATGGTGCACCCGGGTGCACCTTCGATTTTGCAGTTTTGGTATCTTAAAATTTAGTTCTATTGTTTCAAATTTTTGTTCTATTATATTGTTCTAAAGTTTTGTTCTACTATTCTGAATTTTATCTCTGCCATTCCAAATATGAGTTATATTTTTCCAACGTTTGATTCAAAATATTTTAAAGTTTGGTCTATTGTTCCGAATTTTAGTTCTATTGTTCTAAAGTTTATTTCTCTTGTTATGAAGTTTAGCTCTACTGTTTCAAATTTTAGTTTTATTGTTCTAAAGATTAATTATATTGTTTTAAATTTTACTTCTATTGTTCTAAAATTTAGTTTTATTGTTAAGAATGTTATCTCTACTATTATAAAATTTTTGTTCTGTTATTCTAAAGTTTAATTCAAAAATATTCTAAAGTTTAGTTCTATTGTTCCAAATTTTTGTTCTATTGTTTTAAAGTATAGTTCTATTGTTCTAAAGTGTAGCTCTACGTTCCAAATTTTAGTTCTTTTGTTCTAAAGTTTAATTCTATTTTTTTCAAAGTTTAGTTCTATTGTTCTAAATTTTAAAACATATATTATAATTATAATGTGTATAAATATATATTATGAAAAATAATTCGTTTGATTAGAGTTACTCCATAACTTTTTAAATAGGGAGCTACAGTATAAGGTTGACTGGTCGAGTGGCGGCTAAGTTAACCCTTCGTACTACATAGACGTAAGTAGAGGGCATTATATTAAGGAAGGTCAAAATTTGACCCGATTTGCAAAATCGCCTGAAACCGACCTGCACTCAACCTGGTTATAACCCAAAAAGTGAGACCCGTAACCCGACTCAATCCGACCTAAACCATCCCATAACCGATTAGACTAGATATTTCAAAACCTGAACCCGATCTGCGTCTGACTTGATGTAACCTGACCCGTTAACAACCCGACCCGAAGACAACCTGACCCGTTAATGACCAACCCGATGACAACCACAGAAATCGATTAGGCCCAATGAATTACTGATAACGACCCGTGATCCGATTTTACCAACCTGTTAACAACCTAATTATGAATAACCTAATTTTACTGACGTGATTTTTCACCCGATTTGAGATGTTCTTAAAACATCACTTTCTTATTAATTTCAAAATGTATATTTTATGAAACTAAACTCGAAATTTTTAATAGGCTTCACATATATGGTTAAACTTCAGTCATATATTCAAATGTATTACTAAACTTCACGTATATGGTTAAACTTCATAAACTTGTCCTTATCCATTCAAACTATATTAATTTCAATTTCTTAACTTATATATTTACGTGTACTTAAGTACTAATGGCTTAATACCTTATGTTATAACTTATAACTTATATATTTACATGAACTTAAGTACTTAACGACTTAATACCTTATGTTATAACTTATAAGTATATATAAGCATTTATACATTTATAAATATATCAATACTACTTAGTATTTCACACTTTTAGACTTTCACTATTGATTTGATAAAATATATCTTACTTAGATGGCTCAATTGCTTATCCAATTTTCAGTTTATTTCAATTGTAATATGTCTATCACTATATATCTCAATCAATCTATACTCTATATATGATATTTGATACTTGTTCGATATTTGATAAAATGATTCAATTCTGAAATTGATTATATTATCAAATCTTCGTGATACGAAACAACCTATTGACCCGAACCGACTATGACCCGAACTCGAAATCTACCTAAACCAAAACAACCCTTTATAATCTGTCTAAGGATTGATTCGGATTAACTGGAACTAAACATGACCCGAACCCGGAACAATCTGTTATAACCCGTCTGGAACCGATCTGAATTGACATGAACCAAACATGACCCGAACCCAAAAAACCTGATGTAAACCGTCTGAAACCGATCCGAATTGACCCGAACAAAACATGACTCGAACCGAACTTGACCCAACCAAAACCTGGACTAACCCCGACAAAATAAATAACCGATTTGACCTGACTCGACAACGACCCGACCTGACCTGACTCGACTCGAAAGTACAAATTTACCCATTTTCAACCCGATCCGATGAGAACTGGTCCGTGATGGGTCAACCCAAAATAATCCGTAAACCCGATTTGAAATCCCTAATTATATTCATACAATTTACCTACCGATTTCCCCTTGTCAAAATAAATAAATAAATCGTACCAATTTTCTATATTAAAGTGTACAATGTACATGTACTACGGGAGTTTAATACACACGTAACACAACTTCACCTTTTTATAATTATTGCATACCAGTTGAAACGTGTAGAAAAAGGCGGAGTTTCTTGCAGCTCTGTGAGTAGCCAAGAAGTCTTGAAAGTCCTGTTACGTTCACATTAAGAAGGTCGTCGTACCTACAAACATATTAGAGAATGTGTAACTTTTACTAACTATTTAATTTAATTTAAAAAGTTATGCACAACTTTTACCAATATATACAACCTTGGAAGCCAAATATATATATATATATATATATATATATATATATATATATATATATATATATATATATATATATATATATATATATATATATGTATATAACCTTTGTGAAAATATCTGTATGAAACTGTCATACTTTACTCTTTGCCCACATTATCATACGAATTAATTTTTTTATTTCTTTTTATTCTACTTGTTTGGAATTTATAGATTTAATTGCCTTACATAATCATCAATTTTTTCTAATTTACACGAAAATACATATTAAGTGAGATCTTGAAACATTTATCTTAATATATATTTTTTCAATTATCAATCTTTTATAAGTTTTATTCACAAATAATTAAATATATAAAAAATAAACATAATGGCATCTGAGCAAAAGTAAACGGAAAGAATAAAAAGAAAATAAAGGAATACTTAACTTGACATATCAATCTACTGTATTGAGCATATATGACACATGTAAATTATTTGGTTATATCATAACGAAACCAGTACAAGAGTTTTAAACAGGGGTTAGTAATTTCAACTACATTTGTCACACAACTAAATTGTACTCGGTATAAGAATTTCAACTGTATATCTTAATTAAATATATACGAGTTAAAATATATTTGTGGGATTTTGTTAGATTTCCTTAATGTATACTCTCTCTTGTTCTTTTTCTTCTTCCTATTTGTTTTTTGCGTAGATACCAAAGCAAACTTAAAATTTAAATACTTTCAATTATATTTTGCAAAAATTATAAAAGTTGATATTTAAAAATTATACATTAAGATGAACTTTTTGACTACCCATATGATTATGTTTTTTCCTTATAGATTTGGAAAAATTCATAGTAAAAATTTAGCTCTAAACTTTATAAATTCCAAACGAGAAGAACAAAAAGAAACAGAGGGAGTAGTTTTTTTTTTAATAAACACTTTTTATAATTTTTATAGTATGTATTTATAGATATTGAGGATCAATTATGTATTTTTAAAAAAAGTGTAAAAATAAATATGACAAACAAATAAAAGAAACAAATTTGGAAGGATTATAATTTTTAGAAACGTAAACAAAGAACCTGTTTAGATTGCAGGAATGAAATGTGAAGGAATCAGGAATGATACATGGGAAGACTAAAATCAGTTTCAGAGAGTTATTTGGTTAAGTACATGAATGAGTTTTAAACCAAATATAGTTGTTTGGTTTAACATAGGAATGAGATTTAGTTTCTTATTGTTGGGTTCAAAATTGAATAAATGTAATCTTGATATTAACAATAAAAATATTTTTATTTTTATGTATTCACGATATTAAAATTAACGGGTTAGTTTGAGCTGATGCTTATTGGTTTGAGTTAAATCGGGTCGATTTGGCATATCGAGGCGGGTAAGGTTGGGTTAGGTCAAATCAGTTATTTGCTAGCTCGGATTTGGTTCGGGTCAATTTTGGTTTAAATCCGGGGCGGTTCTTAGACGGGTTATAGCGGGTTTTAGGTTAAGTCAATTATGGTAATGGACCACCTTGATTTTGGTTGAGATCTAGGTTAGGCTTTATCGAGTCCACGTCGCGTCATATTAGGTCAATAGTTGTTATAAGTCAGGTCATATCGGCTATTTTTCGAGTTCAATCGATTTTGGGTTGTCTTCGGGTCGGGTCTGTAATGGGTCGGACACAGATCGGGTTCAAATCTTCATATATCGGGTCAAATTGATTTGGGTTGATTTTAAGTCTGGTTGGGTTGGTTTACAGGTTTCACTTTTCGGGTCTTAAACAGGTTGGGTCCATGTCAATTTTGGATAGTTTATTGAGTCGGGTCAAATTTTGACAGCTATAAAATAACTATAATAAAAAATATTATAAAAAACTACTAACGATAATAATAATAATAATAATTTATAAATATATTAATAATAATGATAACACTAATCAATTTAATAAATAGACTAAAAACGAGCAGGGACAGCGGGATTTGAATGAACATTGGGTGAACACTAACTAAAACCTAAGGAATCAAAAAAGTGGATTTTGGATGTGTTTGAAACCTCAATGGGTTTGAAACCTCAATGGGTTTGAAACTTATTCCTTTATTTTCCAAACCAAACAACTTTAAGTTGGGAGTGGATTTTTAATCTCCATTCCATTTCATTTTAGTTTATCATACCAAACAGGCCATTAAGAGAATTTGGTGCATAAGTACAAACTACAAAGGTTAACTTTCACTTAATAATGAAGATCGTGTTTTATGCATAATTTTATTTATTTAACTAATTTTTAAGATGTTGTATAACTTTTGACTAATAAATTATTTTTATTTATTTAAAAATTTTAATTTAAGACCTCAAAGTTCAAAGGCACTATTTCTCTATTGATTATGTCTAACGTCTGAAAAGGTCACTTTATAAATGAACCTAATTCTCAACTCCATGTTAGTATAATTTTAAAAAAAAAGAAGTAACATATTTAATTACAATTCAAACTAAGTTAATTTGAGCAACATTTTAACAATACTTTGAATTTATCCACTCTATATGTCTTTAATATCACTTTTTCATATGTTTTCCAGTTTTACATGAAAATATTTGAAATTCTTATTTCATTAGATAATATTATTAATTTCAATTATAGTTGAAGTAATAAAAACAAATTAAACAAAGTCTATGTATTGTGCAAGTCCTAAACCTTCTCCCCATAACACACACACAAACCCCAACCCCATAACAAAGGAACCATTGTTTCTAGATGTAGCAAGGAGATTTCCTATTGAAAGCAATAACATGATATAAACCTGTCAAACCAATTGGTATTTGCAGCAATGTTTACAATCACATCAATTTGGTCTGCAACGATACGAGCCAAATTGATGTCCATGCCAAGATCAGCATCGCTCAGACTTCCAAGAACTGGCTCCAATTTGGTCTTCATGAACTCAACGTATCTTTCACCATGCACGTCTTTCAACTTCTTGAATACATCGGAATCTATTACCTATATAAATAAATAATTTTTATCATATAACACAATATAATACTTTCACTGTCTAGGATGATAACAAAATCAATAAATAACCATGACTTGCTTTATAAAAAAATGTAAAAGTGTTCTATCTATTATCCTACTTCTTTATTCTCATTTTATTTTTATTGACTTATCTCATTTAACCAGGGGCATATATAAAAAGGATTGGGGTATAAATTTTGTTGTAGAATAACCTATGGTGCAAAGGTTGCTAATGGGCTCAAAAGGCCAAGGACATATTTGAAAAACAATTGGACCTCATCAAAAGCAACGTGGGTTGTGTTTCTTGAATTGCGTGGGCTAGAAATTAAACGAAGATTATAGTATGTGTATTGCATCAAAAGACTTATACTTGAACTATAAAACACTCATGCTAAAGCTAGTATTGTTCGGGTATGTTGTGTTCAGTGTTTAAGTCTTGCGTGGCTTATTGGCTTAGATTAGGCTTTTAATTAGATGCTCCTTAATCCTAGTTGTATAAATACCCATAGAGAACATTTATAAAACACATTCTTACACAAGTTCAGCTATGAATTAGAAAAGTCTCAAGTGGGTTTAGTACAATTTTGTACATCCTATTTGACAATCCAAGATCTGCCACTACCGTTTGGAGAAGACATGATCAATTATTAAGCTTAATTTGCCGGAAAGTGTAAACTTACTTCAGTTTTCAATCTTTGCTCCGCGGCTTCAGCATTTTCAGCCCTCATCAAGAGGTAAACCTTTTGCACGTCCGGTACTTCCCGCAACAGCTTTTCAACGAATACTGATCGATGATAATATGGTATTCTTAAATTAGTTGATAGCATATGATGTTCTCTAAGATAAATACTCCTACTCGTAATAATTTGGCATGTCTGAGATATAATTATATCTTGTATGATATTTATCTTTTATACTTGGGTTTTAACCTATCTATAACTCTTGGGGATTCTTTGTATATATTCGGAGTTTTCCCTTAATATCTGAACAGATTTCTTCTAATATGCGATCTGCTAAAGCACAAAGCACTATACTTTTCTAATAAGTAATGGCTTCATACATGAGATAGAAAGAACAAGGTAAGAGAAGTATTACCTTTGGCTACAAAACCAGTGGATCCGGTAATGAAATAATATTTGTGACTAAGAAAATTGATGATTCCGATGCCATTAGTAACATCTGTTTGGTTATGGCTGAAGGAAGACGGCGACATGGATTGCATGGCGAAGGTTGAGAAAAGAGAACACGTTAAAGGAGGGCAGAGTTGAAGATGAAGGGAGGAGAGAATACCTATTGATTTTTGAATGCCTATTTAAAGGCAACAAGAGAAGCAAGGATGCAAGTGTATGTTGGGGTACTATGTGCTTCAGATTTCCTTTTCTGCTTCTCATGAAAATAATCAACATGATTCATAACTTCACTCTATCAATTTGTCATCCACACACCTCACTTACACGTTCTCTATTATCTAAATATCTGAAATATTGGGTACTATTGTTTAGTTTTGGTCTAGTTCATTTGTTAATCTCTTCCTTTATGAACAATCATCATCATTGTTATCGTTATTGTTATTATTATATAAGAATTAGACTGTTAAAATAAATTTTAATTCAACTAATATTTATCAATACAACTTATATCCACTAATAGTACTAATCTATTTTACTCCCTTTATTTTTTTATATTTTTTTCTTACATCAACAACGGGGAGAGTATCGCGCAAAAAAGATCCTTTTTTTTTACCTTTTAAATAGAAAATATAAAGTTGTGTGAAAATTTGGATAATACTAGATAGTTTAGGTGGATTCAAATGATAAAATTTTGAAGGTAATTTTACTAAAATGATTTCCTATACTCAAAACTATTTTTTTATTACATTGTATTGCAAATATTTTTTATCAATCATGGATGATTTTGACTATATATTAATTTATTTATGGTGAAGAGAATATCAATTTTTTTAATCACTCATTAAAATCAATTTTAATAAAATTTAATGATATGTTAAAAAGATGACTCGGTAGAATTGAGTATAGTCAACAGAAGCGGGGCACGGTCAATGTCAAAAAGATTCAACTAAACCATTGAGAAAAGTTAATAATATAGTGGTGCTAATGAAAAAAAAAAGAGTTATATTGCTGAGAAAAGTCGATTGAAGAGTGATATTATTTATTGATAATTATCATATTAATTATATATTATACTTTAAGATTCCTTTGTTTTTATTTTTTTTATATGAGAATGTAATTTGGTAGAGATTGAGTTAGAATTTATTGAGGAGCTCTCGTTTCCCATTATACCTAAATAATTAATAATTGGGATTTGATTTTGCTAAGTTATATATATTATCATTTGAGTTTTTTTTCACATTTTCTGTTAAGCATGTACAAACCATTTAAACTAAGAGACTTATTTAATACGGAGTACTAAATATACTAAGGTTATGAAAATAACTGATATAGATTTATTTACTCCCAGTATTATATTAGTTTATGTTCCTTCTTTTCTGTTTAGGGTGTTTATTTATATTCTTCATACTTTTGCTTTATTCCTTTTATATGAAAATTTTTGCCTTTTCCCTTGATAACCCCATTAAAAGGGTCAATTTATATCATTTTGGTAATACTTTCTATCTATATCTATCTATAACTATTACTAAAGCAAAAACTCTATTGACGTCATACTTAACACGTGTCAAGCTATTATAAAAAAAAAGATTCGCTTTTTTTAAATTTTTTTAAAGATGATTTCATCTATTTTTTTTTTCTCTATTTTACATTAATATAAGATACCTATTGATCATGAGATGCTTGAAGTTTTTCCCAAGAAGGTGTCTAAACTACTTTAATTGTTTGGTGGCGACTCCAAAAATTTACCTTTAAGCCCCAATTCGTACAAGGATAATCACAAAGCTGTGATTCTTTGTAACACCCCGATAATTCCCATTTTCCGAAAACCAAACCTTTAGGAAATCACCAGTGTGCTACCGCCATGTGTTCAAATATTAAGGCTATAAAATAGAGTTTTTACAGCGGAAAACCTAAAGAATTTTTGAAATAACATTAATCGTAAAACAAACTTCTAACATAACAAATTGGAACTGTTAAGGCCCTTACTGGAATGTACCAAAATAAAGTTCAACTCAAATCCAAAACCAACAGTCTAAAATCAAATCAAACAAATGTAAAGTATTCTGAAATCTAAAGTAAAACAACACTCCACTCAACCCACCCTTGCGTGAATGCTCGACTAGATACATGTCAATAATTTGCTCTCTAATAACACAAATGTAAATATTGGATCATCACAGTGTCATTTATAGGCAAAAGCCATGACCAAAATACATAAAGAACGTAATCAACAAGCTGAGTACATAAATATTACAAATTTTAACAATTGAAATAGTAATTAAATAAAGAAAAAGTACAGAACGCAAGAACATATTACACAACATTTTACTCAACTGACATGATAAATTAATTAATTACTTAGATTAAGCAATAGAAAAGATTGTCTCCCCTATGTCTTGATTAGGACATCAAATAGATAAATAACACATGCACTCTCGTCGGAGAGCATCAAAATACAATATAAATCTATATGGTAAACGGGTGCGACTCTGTCATCATAGCTAGATGAAATCTCAACTAATCCCAATTTTAAGTTTAAAACTTTATAAAAGAGAAACTCGTACATCACACGGCCTCAAATAAAAGTCACGGGTAATACCCCGTGAAGCTCCAACCCTTAATTGTCAATACTTTATACCTGCACTAGCCCATAGTTTTATTGCTTATCCTCTTTCACTTTACGTGATTAACTGTTTAAACTCAGTATACACAATCACCCCAACACACACATACACATATTATAGTTACACAATTAATCTCTATTATATTGTAATCTTTAACCTTTTGATTTCCATCTTAACTTTTAAGCCTGTTGAATAGAGTCAAGTATTCTCGTCATTAAGACTTGAAATTCACCTTTACTCAACTCATACTATTAGTAATCAAAGAGTAATAATAAACCATCTCTACAAATTAATTCCAATTTAATAAATCAAGATTTCTCACCATATATAATTCTTTCCTGGTTAGTATTGACAAGACATAATTATAATTCACCACCAATACCAAATTATGCCCCTAATATAAAGAACATGAATTCTTTCAAATAAATAACCAAACAATCTCACTCACAATGTTCTCTAAACACGATACTAAGTTTTCATTTCACCCTAGATCATGCCCTAAAGGTAAGGTTTTTTTGTAACTTGTACGTACCTTGATTAAAAAAAATGGGTGGCCTTTTTCTGTATAGCTATGCACCTTCTAAGAATTGATTTCCTACATCCAATAATACCGCATATATCAATACACCAATACCTAAAATTTATAGCAATCATACTAAGCGTTTTAAGGGTTTAAAATAATTCCAAAATATCTTTTTAAGTCTTCTAAAACATAATCTAGTACTTTAAACACAATACTCCAAGTATTAGTTGAAAACACATTAAAATACATATCATAAAACTCTATTTTTATAACCCTTTAAATCTAAAAATTTGTATTCAATATAGTATACTCAAATTAGTCACAATTATATCATAAAATAGTATTAATTTAATATATATACTAATAGTATATAATTTCAAGCTTTAAAATATAAAATTTCAACAATTAGACCATGACTTAATATGTATAATTTTCTGAAAATTTATTCCAAATACCATAATATTAAATTTTTATCAAAATACATCATACTATAGTCAAAATTTAATGAAACAAATACTAGTATAAGAATCTAAGCCTTAAATCATGAAAACTAATATTTTTATACTAAAACATATGATTGTAAAATCTAAAAATTCATTTAAAAATTTACATAAATGATTCACAAAATACTTATAATTTTATCTAAAACTCAAAAGTTTAGTATCAAAAACCCTAATTTATGATTTTAGAATGCATAGCCCTATTATTTATGCATGAAAACTTGTAGGATGTCATAAAATAAATTATAGAGCATAAAATTTATATATTTTTAATATAAATTTTACCCATAATAAACTCAATATAAAAATCATATATAAAACTTATTAAACATGTATACTAGGGTATAATAATTAAGGGAGAAAAGAAGAGAAAAGGAAGAATTGACATATCAATCTAGTGTATTGAGCATATGACACATGTAAATTATTTGGTTATATCATAACGAAACTAGTACAAGAGTTTTTAACAGGGGGTATTAATTTCAACTACATTTGTCACACAACTAAATTTTACTCGGTATAAGAATTTCAACTACATATAAATTCCACCAAGTAAAATATAATATAAGCTCCATTTGTTTTGATGGAAAACATATTTGATGAATATGATTTTTTATCATTTTCTTTTGTATATTTGTTAAGCTCTTCTAGTCAGGAAGGTATATTACATTTTTCTCCTTATTTTTTACTTCTTCCCCTTCTAATGAATAAAAATAAATTAACAAATTTATCCATTAGATACTTGTAATTTGGTTTCACATATGCTTCAGATTTCCTTTTCTGCTTCTCATGAAAATAATCAACATGATTCATACCTGTATATTGGATAAAAAGAAGGTATTATCTCCTAACAAAAATTTATTAATTAAAACTGAACAATACTAACTCTATTAAAACCAAATTTTACTAAAATGATTTTCTGTACTCAAAACTATTTTTTTTATTACATTGTATTACAACTAATTTTTATCAATCATGGATGATTTTAACTATATATTAATTTATTTATGGTGAAGAGAATATCAAATTTTTTTAATCACTCATTAAAATCAATTTTAATAAAATTTAATGATATGTTAAAAAAATGACTCGGTAAAATTGAGTATAGGCAACAGAATTGGGACACCGATCAATGTTCAAAAAGATTCAATTGAAAGTGGTGACAATGAAAAATAAAAAATGAGTTATATCGCTGAGAAAAGTCGATAGAATAGTGATACTATTTATTGATAATTATCATATTAATTATATATTTTACTTTAAGATTGCTTTGTTTTAATTTTTTTTATATGAGAATGTAATTTGGTAGAGATTGAGTTAGTTGTTTTTTTATTTAGAGGATTTTAAGATTGATGTAACTTTATTCCCTTAATTATCTCATTGGTGAAGATATTTCGGTTAAAATATTGTCTCAATGAGAATATACATAATTGATCTAATGGTTAACATTCAATCTATAAAATCATTATTCTAGAATCTCTATTGAATGATTTTGTTAGGAGTAGTATTTGCACGACTTTTCTTACATAAATATCTCATACGTCGATGCCAAAAGGTAAATGTAGAAGAGCAAATTTTGATTTTATTACAACTATTTATTTATAAATAAATTTAAAAGTGATTCTTAAACTATAAATTATGGGATATGAATTTAATTTTTTCAAGTTTACTTAATTAATTAATTTTTAGTTTTAGTTTTAAATATATAAATATAAATTTGACTTTACTAAAGTTCCGAATAATAAATTTTCTCAAAAACTTTCCAATGAAGTTCAAACCAATTGAGTTAAGAGGTTAATTTATTTTTAAACTTACTAATGTCATCAATGAAGTTCACTTATTGTTTCCTCTCTATATTTTTCTATAATAATTTTTTATTTAATATGATAAAAATATTATCCCAATTAAATTTACTATGGTAGTTCTATTAAACATATAAGTTTTTCACCAATAAATAAAAATTTTCTTGTAATTGAAATATTTTAAAAAAATTATTATCAACTCATACATCTACGTACCTAGTTATATCTAAATAATTTGCTCTTTCCCATAAATTAGGTAAAAAAAATAGACTTATTTTTCACTTATACTCTCTCTCATAGTCTTATACTTGGATAGATAAGAGGAAATCATTAATAAACGGATGGAGTATAAATTTGTCAAAATCTCCCACTTTGTACAATATTTTATCAAGTCTTTTGTCAATTTATTACCACATGAGGCAATTGTCTTTATTTTATTATTCAAAAAAATCAGGAAAATTGCTTTTATTGGTACAGGGGTGGACAATTATGGATGAAGGGTTTTGGAGTAGAGATTTTTATATTTAACCCAAAATTAATATTATTACATAGAATATAAGTTTGTAGGTAAGAGTTAAATTTCTTAGGCTTTATATATAGAATCGATTGAAGAATTAATTTATTGTCAAGTGTTACTAAATTGACCAAATTTATTTATCATGGGTTTAGTTTGTTTTAAGTTTGGATTTGATGTTTCTAATTTAATAACATCTTGCTGTTTTTTCTAAATTATTTTGTTAAGTCAAAACCATTGAGCCAAAGTGTTGCTTAACTGTTAAGTTCACCAAAGTCATCAAATTAAATGATTTTGATCATATTTTTATTTTGTAGGTTTCTTGCAATATTTTCTCAAGTCCTCTTTATTAAATTTTGACAATATAAGGCAAGTGTTTTTTTAACATGAAATTTGATTAAATTTTATTAAGTTCATTAAAGTCATCTAATTAAATTATTTTGACTATATATATTTTTCTATTTTATTAAGTTCCTTGCATCTGAGTCTTAATATGACAGCGCACAGTTTCATGTCAACATCCACCTAGGGTGAATCATCATGTACATGTGCTCAAGCTTTTTTACGTATACCACAAAAGACCGGGCATTCTACTTACAGAAGAGTCAGAGTACATCGAACCCTTAAAGATCATTCTTAAGAATGATGCTTATGGTCTAGAGTCATAGTATTTTAGTAGACTATATAAATGAGTCTACTTCTAAACTCCATGTTTGTATATTTAAAAAAAAGAAGTAACATATTTAATTACAATTCAAATTAAGTTAATTTGAGCAACATTTTAACAATACTTTGATTTATCCACTCTATGTGTCTTTAGTATCACTTTTTCATATGTTTTCTAGTTTTACATGAAAATATTTGAAATCCTTATTTCATTAGACAATATATATTATTAATTTAAGTTATAGTTGAAGTAATAAAATAAATTAAACAAAGTCTATGTGTTGTGCAAGTCCTAAACCTTCTCCCCACAACACACATACAAACCCCAACCCCAAAACAAAGGAACCATTGTTTCTAGATTTAGCAAGGAGATTTCCTATTGAAAGCAACAACATAAACCTGTCTAACCAATTGGTATTTGCAGCAGTGTTTACAATCACATCAATTTGGTCCGCAACGATACGAGCCAAATTGATGTCCATGCCAAGACCAACATCGCTCAGTCTTCCAACAACTGCCACCAATTTGCTACTCATGAACTCAATGTATCTTTCTCCATGCACATCTTTCACCGCTTGAATACTTCAGAATCTATTATCTACAGAGTACATAAAAAAATTAAATTTGTCATATAACACAATATAGTACTTTCACTTTCTAGGATGTTAACAAATTCAATAACAAACACTAGTAGAAATTCATTAATATGCGGCGGGTTTTTTAATACTATATGCGGCATCAAAAGGCTAGCAGCATTTAGGATGACAATAAATTGATCAAATTAATTTGCGGCGTTAAAAATACGCCGCAAAATATTACATATATGTGGTGAGTGTATGGAAAATACACCGCATATTATTTATATAAATTGCGGCGGGTGTATGGATAATACGCCGCATATAGTATATTTTTCAAATTAAAAAAAAACTATTAACAAGCGGCGGGTTAGCCTTAGACCTGCCCCATATAGAGTAAATTTTTTAAAGCTCTATTTTGGTCCATACAACGCCAATTCTCCTGTATTAATTTCAAACCTACTATATAATTATAATGTTATAAAAATTATACTATTACATTTACATATGATGATTTGAAATTCATTTATATACTAATAGGGTCATAAAATCACCCATTAAGTGATATCAAAACTACGACCCCAAAAAATGAGCATAATGTACAAAAATATTCAATGTTATCTTCCTGAAAATATACAAAAGGTAAATTGCATAGTCTAAAAAAAGTTATTGGTCCAATACTTGGCCAATTTGTTGCGGACCACATCGAGTTTTTCGGTGAGAAGGGCCTCTCGTTGAATCTTTTTCATACCTAACATTGATTACCATATCATTAAAGTATATGTAAAATGTAATGTATTACAAAAGTGAAGTCTAAACATGACATGTTCTAGGGAAAATATGTCAATATCGACCCGAAACCGCCTTATTTGGCCAATATTGACTCATATCGATGTATTTGAAGTGTTTAGGTCATTTTCTACCCAAAACATATTTCATTTGACCAATTTTGACTCAAATTGATGTATTTCTAGTGTTTATGACATGTTCTAGGGTAAATACGTCATTCTCTACCCAAAACAGATCCCATTTGATCTACTTTCACTTGCAAAGCCCTTTTCGAGGTGTTTGGGCCATGTTCTAGGGGAAATACGCCAATATCGACCCGAAACCACCCTATTTAACCAATATTGACTCATATCGATGTATTTGAAGTGTTTAAGTCATTTTCTACCCAAAATTGCTTTCATTAGACCGATTTTGACTCAAATCAATGTATTTCAAGTGTTTATGACATGTTCTAGAGTAAATACGTCATTCTCTATCAAAAATTGATCCTATTTGACCTACTTTGACTCATATCATCCTATTAGAGGTGTTTGGGCTATGTTCAAGGGGAAATACGCTAATATCGATCCAAAACCGCCCTAATTGACATATATTGACTCATATCAATGTATTTAAAGTGTTTAGGTCATTTTCTACCTAAAACCGCTCCCATTTAACCAATTTTGACTCAAATCGATGTATTTTAAGTGTTTATGACATGTTCTAGGGTAAATGCGTCATTCTCTACCATAAACCAATCCTTTTTTACCTACTTTAACTCATATTGTCCTATTCGAGGTGTTTAGGCTATGTTCTTGGGGAAGTACGCCTATATTGACTCGAAACCACGCTATTTGACCTATATTGACTCATATTTATGTATTTGAAGTGTTTAGGTCATTTTCTTCCCAAAATCGCTCCCATTTAACCAATTTTGACTCAAATCAATGTATTTCAAGTGTTTATGACATTTTATAGGGTAAATACATCATTCTCTACCCAAAACCAATCCCATTTGACCTACTTTGACTCATATTGTCCTATTCGAGGTGTTTGGACTATGTTCTTGGGGAAGTACACCTATATTGACCTGAAACCACGCTATTTGACCGATATTGACTCATATTGATGTATTTGAAGTGTTTAGGTCATTTTCCACCCAAAATTGCTCTTATTTCACCGATTTATGGTATAATTCATAATGTTTCCTTTGTTCCGTTCACTTGCTCTTCCTCCTTCATCAAATTCCTCAGCCTTCCCTATAAAATGCTATGTTTGGGTCTATTATTTTGGGACTTTTATGAAAAAAAAGATGGAGAATTTATCTATTGGAAAGAGAACAAGGAGTCAAAGAGCTAAAATGGTGATAGATCAAAATAAAAGGGCACGTCTTTTTGCGGTTAGGAAGTGACAGTCAATGAAAGAGACTGATGAGGGTGGTACTAGCCGAATAAAAGATAAAAATTGAGGGTTTTCATGGATGACAATGAGTCTATAGTGATTGATGAAGAAGAGTTTTCAACAGGGGTTAAATCTCGTGAATCTCAAAATTCTTCTTAAAAACTCTTCTTCATCAATTTCTACAGCCTCATTGTCACCCATCAAAACTGTTATGTTTGAAGAAACAAAGGAAACCATTATATTTGAAGTGGTTGAGGCATGTTAAAGGGAAATACGCCAATATCGACTCAAAACTGCTCCTATTTGGCCTATATTGACTCTATGTTTTATAGTTTTCCCAAACACATTATCTATTTCTTTCACAAGGTCATAAACCTCACTGCTAGTCAATGGTATGGGGGCTCTACGTTGCTCAATTTTACCATCAAATAAGGTCTTTCTCTTACGATAGGGATGAAACTTATTCAAGAACCTCCGATGCTTGAGATACACATGTTTCCCATAATGTGGCATGTTGAGTCAATATCATCCATACAAATTGGAAAAGCTTTCTTTCCCTTCACCTTATACCCCGACAAGTTCTCATATGCTGGAAATTCATTAATGGTACATAATAACATGGCACAGAGTGTAAAAGTCTCTTCAGCATATGCATTATACACAGATATACCTTCATTCCACAACAATTGCAAATCTTCAATAAGGGGAGAAAGATAAACATCAATGTCATTCCCAGGTTGCTTAGGCCCTGATATTAGAAGCGATAACATAACATACTTACGCTTCATGCATAACCAAGGAGAAAAATTATATATCACTAACAAAACTAGCCATGTGTTATGTTGACTGCTTAAGGTACCAAGAAGATTCATTCAAAAGTACAAGATTGACTACCAAATTGATCCCCAACCCCTTCAAGCATTTCATCTATTCGATCTTCATCATCGGGGTCATTATCCTCCAATTCATCCTCCCTATCATATTCCTTATCGGCATCAACATCTTCACCATCATCATTTTCTAATTGGCCATGATGGTCTAACTCAACATGATGAATGTGAACTTTGTTAGAATACGACCCCATGTCATTAGAAGAAGGAACCTAACCATTCCATATCCATACATGATATTGTTGTCTAAACCCACGCCAGATCACATGGTCCCTCAACTCTCTTATAATACTAAATGTATTCACATTATCTCAATCAACACAAGGGCAACACACCTCATCATCTTCAATGTTATTTAGGTGTTTCAATGCTTGTCTACAAAACTCCTCAACTTCATTCATGAACTCCAACAAAGCATGATTACCATACATCCAATTTCGATCCATAATTTGTGTTACTAATCCATATGCGTTAATTAAATCAATTCAAACTAATATACATAACCAATTCATATATTAACATAATCCAATTCTTGCTACTATACACACTAATTAATATACATTACCCCATTCAATCCCTAATAAAACTAATTCATATACATTATCTAATTCAATTCCAACTATTATACAAAACACTCTGTATTCTAACATAATTCAATTCCTATTAATATACAAACTAATTCAAATAACATACTAACTCAATTCCTAATAATATGAATACTAACATAATTCAATTCCAACTAATACACATACTAATTGAAATATATTACCATCTTTGACTAATAATCCAACAATTCCCTTCCTCTAACCCTAATTGAACCAATCTCCTTTCCCTAATCCTAATTTATATTAAACCCCTTCTCCTAACCCTAATTCAAACTAACCCCTTCCCCTAACCCTAATTTGAACTAACCCTAACTTACCCTAAGTCAAACTAACCCCAACTAACGTAACCCCAAGTCAAACTAACCCTATGTCTTCATTTGAACAATCCCCTTCCCCTAGCCCTAATTCAAATCCCCATCATTAAAACATAATAAAAAATAAACTATTCCAAGCCCAATAAAATTATATACACCTAAAATGTTCATATTCATGAATAGAAAATAAAATATATAGAAAACGAAATTATATACACCAAAAAACACAACCTAAAGCCTATAAAATATCATGTATCAAAATATATAGTAAGCGAAGAACAAAAGGAAACCAACCTTGAACGACAGCACGAAGATGGTGAGGGAGGAGATGGTTGCTAGCTTGGGCACAACGACAGTGAGGGGAGGGCCAAAGTGGGTGAACTCTAAGGTGGGTGGGTCCAAGTTGTTGGCAACAGAACCGCTCAGGAAATGCAATTGAAGAAATGTGAGTGAAGTTAGAAATGAAATACGAGTGAGTGAAGTTAGAAATGAAATGTGAAATGAGAGTGAAGATGTTGGTGGTTTTCTTTTTAAAAATAGGGTTTATTAAAATGCGGCGAGCCTAAACTATACCCGCCGCTTATTAATATAAGTTTTAATTAAAATGCGACGGTTTTAATCTATACCCGCCGCATATTATTGAATATCTAATTAAAATTCGGGAGTTTTACCTCTAACCCGCCGCATATTATTAATATCAGTGATTAAAATGCGACTTTTTTGGTTTTACGCTGTAAATTCTTAGCCGCAATTGATTATTATTTTACTAGTGAAAACATGACTCGCACTCTCGAAAAACGTAAAAGCGTTCTATTTATTATCCTATTTCTTCCGTATCATTTTATTTTTATTTACTTATCCCATTTAACCAGGGGCGTATGTACAAAGAATTGGGGTAGGCATTCTGTTGTAGAATAGCTTATAGTGTAAAGGTTGCTAATAGGCTCAAAAGGCCAAGGCCATATTTGAAGAACAATTTGACCTTAAAAGCAATGTGGGTTGTGTTTCTTGGATTGCATTGGCTAGCAGCGAAGATTAGAGCATGTGTATTGCATCAAGAGACTTATACTTAATTGAACTATAAAACACTAGTGTTAAAGCTAGTATGGTTCTATTGCATTCTATTGCTAGATAAAATATTCGACTCTATATTTAACATTTTGAGAAATTATGATCATCAAGAATAAAGCTTAATTTGTCAGTAAGAGTACATGCACTTACTTCGGTTTTCATTCTTTGCTCTGCGACATCTACATTTTTAGCCCTAATCAAGAGGTAAACCTTTTGCACGTCCGGTACTTCCCGCTACCGCTTTTCAACAAATACTATTCGTCGATGATAATGTGGTAAAGTCCCCAGAAAAATGATAATAGGGTATTGTTATATTAGTTAATAACATTATATGATAATGTTCTCTAAGATAATATTCCCATATACTCTTAGGGTATGCTTGGATGGGGGGTAATGCACTAGAAGAGTAATAAAAGTCAAATCAATTAAATACAAGGTTAGTGAAAGTGGTTTGTAAGGTAAATATAGTTTTAGTCTTTTAATGAAAGGGGGACTAATACCCTCATTTGAGGGGTAATAGATACATACCACACCTCTAGAGTATTTATTACCAGTATAATGAGGGTAATAACCAATCTCTCAATTCTTCTTCTTCCTCATACCACTACTATAATATCTTTTTTTCCACCTCATCCCTTTATCACCACCTCTATTTACCTTTATTTTTCATTAATTTGACTTTTATCACCCCTCAATCTATCTCCCTCAATCCAAGCATAACCTAAGTCTAGAATGCACTAATCTACATGAGTAATTACCTTTTTGGATGAGGAGAATATTCATGTCTCATACCCTTCCCTCTTTTTCCTTCCTTCTTCTCATCTTCCTCCAATTCAACTTCCTAACTCTCCTCTCTTCCATCTCTTTTTAACTTATCACCGTCGCCCTTCTTCCTCTTGCCCTTCTCTATTATCTTTTTTCCTTCGAAACATCGCCATTGACGGCTGCCAGGACGCCACCAAGCCCCTGCTATCATCTCTTCTTCATCTCACTCCACTACCACCCACAACAACTATTACATGTCACTGTTGTATCTCTGTTGAGTTTGCCAGAACTCTTGCATCTAAATATATAGTGAAATTTACACACCACTTTATGGTATAAGTGAGATTTAATTTTTATACATAGATATGTGTTCAGTCGAATCGGATTGATGAGGATTAACTATGAAAAGATAAACATTTCTCATATAATGTTAAAATTCCGAAGAATAGTATTCAACACTTGAAATCGAATCCATTTTACGATATTTGCTACTAAAGGCACTCTATATGGATATTAATATTTCTCTTTTAATCTAGAAAGAAAACAATTAATGGTTCTTATATGAAATAAATTGGCTAGTTGACTATACAAAATTTTTTATAAGTCACCAAAGTGGTTGCTCTTATATTTTATGATCACCTTATCGATCAACAAAAGATAAGCAAATTTAGTACTTGTTTGATTGTCATAGGAATTAAATTAGCATAAAAAAATAGCATTTTTTTAGGAATTGCATTACCTTATCAAACTCATAGGGGTTGTCCAAGGTAATTTGTGTGTTTGTTTGACTTAGTATAAAATTCATGAATTTTAAGTTCTTTGTGTTAATTGATAAAATTCATGAATTTCAAGTTCTTTGTCCAAATAAAACTTGATTGACAATAACATTTTAAATATATGAAATCATGAAAATTTTCAATAACCAAACGGTAACCTAATAATTTGTAATAAGGTTTTAGTATTTTGCGGAAAATATGAATGCTTATAAAATTTTGAGTTTCAACATGTTCAATCTATCCAATTATCATCCCAAACAACTCTTGCAAGTTGCAATGCCAACCTCAAATTCCCATAGTATTTCAATTTTCACATTTGATTTTGTCAACATAACAAGAATTTAAAATAAAAAAGTAGTTGCGGGCATTAGTCCACTCTCATCAGAGATCGGACAAAAGCACGGCAGTGTACCTGCGCGCCTATATACGATCCCCCGACACATTTCAATGGCTCTCACTCCCACCTCAATAACTGGCGGAGAGGAGAACCCAAAACAACCATTCAACCTTACCTCCCTCCCTCCCTCTCTCTCCTGCTCCTCCGCCGCCGCCACTCTCCTCCGCCATGGACGACCTCCCCTTCTTAAAAGTCACTATCTCCGGCCCCATCCTCTCCTCTCTCATCAACCGCTTCACCTCCGCCCCGTCCAACACCTCCGGCCTCCTCTTCGGAAAATTATCGGTCCATACTCCGTCGTCTCTCTCCGATGACTCCCCTTCACTCTCCCCCTCTCCCACCTCCGTCATCGCCACAGTCACAGGGTTCATCTCCGCCGGCAACGACCTCTCCATCCTCCTCCGCCGTCACCACTACCGTAATATCATCGGATGGTTCTCTGGTCGCCGGAGATCGCATCTTCGTCCTTCTCTTAACGAATTCGCTTTCTCTCGTTCTCTCTCTTCCACACAGCGCGTCTTCCTGCTCCTAACGACGCCGATTTGCAATTCCTTAATTCACACTCATGAGTATAGGGTTTACCAATTCGTGAGATCGGGGAATTCCTTCGAAACGACGCCATTGGATGTGGTGAACATTGGGCCGGCGTTTCGAGGGCAGTACTCCGCGTTTTCGCCGAATTCGGAGCTGCCACTGTTGCCGTGTGAGCTTCTTGGTGGGTCACCAATGAAGGAGGATGAGAACATGAATTTGAAGGAGATGAAGAGAGTGGCGAAAGATCAGAAGGGCTTGGAGGCGTACGCGGTAGCGGGTTACGAGCTGGGACGTTTGAGTAGGTTGGTGGGGTCGGATGCTAAGAGTTATGTTGATGGGGTTGAGGAGTTGTATGAGAAGATGCTTGCTAAACTTGATTGCTTGGCTACTCAAGTTGAATGCTCTTCTTCTAAAGTTCTTGAGATGGTATGTTTCTGTTTCTGAATTGAGTTTTAAGTGTGGGAAAACAGTTGCATTTGCAATATTCAAACTTGTTTTAATTGAGTTTTGTGGATTGATTAATTGGTATCAGTTGAGTTGAAATTGATGTATTATTGGTGACTATGGGATTGCGGATATGTTTGATATGTGAAATGTAGTTGAATTTTGGGGAATGTGGATTCTTATGGTATAAAAAAGATATAAGTTGGACTAACTTTTGGATTATTAAATCACGGTATTAGGATATATTCTTTGGTATTCTTGTTGATTATTCACTCATGAAAGCTCTATGTCAAATTTGAGTTGTTCATATATGACATAGAACTTTTAGGTATTATTGGGAATGACATTGTTGTATTGTCAAATGGCCTCTAGTTTGGATATATGGAGAATTGGAGATTTGGGATATATATATATATATATATATATATATATATATATATATATATATATATATATATATATATATATATATTCTGGTGAGAACCCCTCCTTATATAAGAACCATGCATATATAAGAACTCATCTATAACCGTTAATTAAGTGTACTTTGATGGTTGTGATTAATTCTTCAATAATGACAAAATTGTAAATATAGAAAAATTTGAAATTAATTGGCAGTTGAGAAAATTACGCACTCCGTAATTAGTGGGTAGTTTTCAAAAACGTCTCTTTATATTATTAATGAATTAGGCTTTCAATGTCAACTTGCACAATTTTTTAATAGTTTCCAAATAATTTCTATTACTTTATATTTGATTTTCACTATTTTTTTAGTAGTAATTTGAACACCAATATTTAAATTTGGAATATCAATATTAGACCTTAAAACAATAGATAAACATTTAAAACATATGTGTTAAGATTTAGAACATCGCTACTCAACTTTAGAATATCAGTATTACATTTTACAATAATAGATGAAAATTTTAAACATATGTATTAATCTTTATAACATCAATATTAAATTATAGTGCATCAGTATTAGACCATAGAACAATAAAATAAACATTTAGAACATATGTGTTTAGATTTAGAACGCCAGTACTCAACTTTAGAACATCAATATTAGACCTTAGAATAATAAAATAAACATTTAAAACATGTGTTAAACTTTTGAACACAAGTACTCAAATTTAGAATATCAGTATTACACATTATTACATATTACAATAGATGAAATTTTTAAACATATGTGTAACCTTTAGAACATTAATATTAAATTATAGTACATCAGTTTTAGACCTTAGAACAATAGAATAAACATTTAGAACGTATGTGTTAAGATTTAAAACAACAGTACTCAACTTTAGAACATCAATATCAGGCCTTAGAATAATAGAATAAACATTTAAAACATATGTGTTAAGCTTTAGAACACAAGTACTCAAATTTAGAACATTAGTATTACACATTAGAACACTAGTACTAACTTTAACCTTAGAATAATAGAATAAACATTTAAAACATATGTATTAAACTTTAAAACATCAATACTCAAATTTAGAACATCGGTATTACACATTAGAACAATAGAATAAAATTTTAAAACATAGGTGTTAAGTTTTAGAACATTAGTATTGCGTTCTAGAACATCAGTAAACAATGAAATGAATATTAACACTAGTGTTCTAAAAAGTTAGACTATTGTTCTAATTCTAGTGTTCTAATACCTATTGTTCTATATTGTAATTCTAGTGTTCTATATTCTAAAATTGTCATTGTTCTATATTGTTTTGAAATTTAATTCTATTGTTCTGAAATTTAATTTTATTGTTCTAAACTTTTGCAATGTTCTGAATATTAACTTTATTGTTCTAATTAATTACTCTCTTATTCTAAGGTTAAATTTTAATGTTCAACTCTATTATTCCATTATCTATTGTTCTAAAATGACACTATAGTTCTAAATAGTAGGGCTATTGCTCAAAGGTTGTTATCACTTGTTCTAAACTTTTATTTAATTATTCTAAACTTTTGCTACGTAGTCCTAAATATTAATTGTATTGTTCTAAATATTAATTGTATTGTTCTACGTTATTATCTATTGTTCTAACTTTATTTCTTTTGTTTTAAACTTTTGTTACGTTGTTCTAAATATTAGTTTTATGGTTCTATATACTCATTGTTCTATATTGTAATTCTAATGTTCAAAAAACGTATACTAGTGTTCTACAAATCTATACTAATGTTCTGAAATACATACTATTGATCGTATTGTACTTTATTGTCTTATAGCCTGAATCTAATGTTCAAACAATCTATACTAATGTTCTAAATATAATTATAGTATACTTATAATTCTAAAATAAGTATTTTTTATATTGTAATTCTAGTGTTCTTAAAATAAAAAATATTGTTCTAAAGATTTATATGAATGTTCTAAAATTATATAATTTTGCTCGTATAATACCTATTGTTCTATATTCTAATTCTAATGTTCTAAAAAACTATACTAATGTTCTACAAAACTATACTAATATTCTAAAATACATAATATTGCTCGTATTGTACTTTATTGTCTTATAGCCTGAATCTAATGTTCAAATAATTTATACTAATGTTCTAAATATAATTATAATATACTTATAAATCTAAAATAACTATTTTTATATTGTAATTCTAGTGTTCTTAAAATGTATACTATCGTTCTAAAATAACTATTGTTCTACATTGTAATTCTAGTGTTCTTAAAATGAAAAATATTGTTCTAAATATTTATATTAATGTTCTAAAAATTCTATAATTTTGCTCATATAATACCTATTGTTCTATATTCTAATTCTAATGTTCTAAAAAACTATACTAATGTTCTATGCATACTATTGTTCTATAATTACAATTCTAAAATTGTCATTGTTCTATATTCTAATTCTAGTGTTCTGAAAATGTTCTAGTGTTCTATAATTATAATTATAATTCTAGTGTTATAATTACAGCCATCAAAGTACACTTAATCATGCACTATATAAATAATGAATCAATTATGAAAAAAATGAATCATTTACCTTATTTTCCAATGCAAAAAGAGCAAACCTATACTTTGAATATGATATATAGAGACACTACTGATTTTAAAACCTATATTGACATTTTTAAATGGATAAAAATAGGAAACTGATTATGGAGTAAAACTGATTTTTCAATTATGCGAATTTTAGTGAAAACTGCCCATTAATTACGGAAACTTCTTTAACTAACAAATCTGACTTTATTCAATTTACCAATTTGCCATTAATGTTGATTGAATCATAACCATCAATCTTAACTAAATCAATGGTATTAGATGAGTTCTTATATAACAAAGGTTTTTATATAAGTAAGGGGTTCTCACATGATCCCATTTCTCTCTCTCTCTCTCTCTCTCTCTCTCTCTCTCTCTCTCTATATATATATATATATATATATATATATATATATATATATATATATATATATGATGAAAAGATAGGAACTTTGTACAAATAATGTATTGAATGCGATGGAATTTTGGAATGTTGAGTTTTGACAGATTCTTTTGTGATGGTTTTTACACTGTGACGTAACTTATTTGTTTTTGGTATTTTTATATAGGAAAATCACAACATAAAGTTGAGGCATAGAGTTGCTGGGCTTGAATAATTGGGTGGCTATGGATATAAATGGGCATTTTTTTTTTGTTCTAATTCCAGGTAATGCACTTAGACTTTCTTATGACTTTATTTTCGTGCTTATTTTATTGCCAAAAGTTGGATATCTTGCTGCATGCTTACACTCATAGGCTCAGGTGATGCTTGTTTAATTTTATGTCAATGTTATGGTTACTGTATGATATGCTTTTGAATGTCTGTTTCGTGTTGTACTTTGTGCTGTGATTAACGATGGTTATTATTATTATTATTATTGATGTTGTTGTTGTCGTCATTTTAATTTCATACCCGAAACAATCAAGGTTTTGAGTTTGGGAATTAGGATTAGTAACATCTCATTGGCAGGGGTAAGTTTTTGAACATTTGATACTTAGAATATGTTGAAAGATGGAATAGATCAAGGTATTCTAAAGGGGTGAATATAGAGTATGGTTCTTTTCTTGCAGGGCCTTGAAATCAAAAAGTGTTGTGCACTCGAGACCTTGACCTTTGTAGTTCATGTAATAAAAAGCGAAAAGTAATGCGGAATTTAAGAGAGACAAAACACGTTTAGATGTTTACGAAGTTCAATAGCAATTTGCCTACATTTCCGCCAACCCATAGGATTTAACTTTCGCTTTTTATTTGCTTCCCTTAAATTTCTAGAGTTACCTAAAAGATCAAAATCCTTCTTCTATTCCATAGCTTCCTTGCTACACTCTAGCAATTTAGTGAATAAAAAGCTCTCTTTTTCTTTTGTTTATGTTTTAGTATTATTATATTCTTAGTATAACTCTCTAATGATTTTTATTCTTTTGTATGCTCGCAAAGGTTATACTTCTTTTTCTTTTTTTCTCTCTAGTGCAATAACATAATAAGGGTGTAGATCTTAAAAGTAAATAAATGCTCGAATTTGCTGAGCTTGAGTGTATGTTTTCACGTTGATAGGCTTGGTACAATTCCATCGCTCCAGCTTTTGTGTACCACTTCCAACAACAACTTTAACTAATTTTCTTTGAATGTCAACCGTGTCGTTGAGAAGTGTTTTTTATGCAATTTGAATTCCAAGGAAACTTGATAAATTTGGTCACTAAAATAGTGGCAGCATAATAATGAGATAATCATGTCAAAATAGTTAGGCATATTTAATTCAAATAAAGAGATAAATATGAGCTTGAAAGAGTAGCGTAAAATTAGGAGAGGATATGAATAATAAGAATTTGAAAGTTAGGCAAAAAGGAATAAATTAAAAAGACTTATTCTTTTTAGTTATTGCTTGAAAAGTGTCTAGATTCTCGTGATTACAGCAAGAAAGATTAGTTGTATGATTTTCATGTAGCTTGTAATGTAATTTAAGAGATGTAATATTATAGTTTAGGTTGAAGCAAACTATAGGTCAATAATTGTTAGACAAGACAAGTGACATAAATCATTGAAGCTTGGGCCCAACAAATTTGCTAAAATAGTTAGACAATTTAGTATTTGGACAATTGGCTTAATGACCTAATAAAGTATGTAGCTTGACTTAGAGCATGTTGGAAATGTTGGATCCTTTTGGGTTGTGTCTTTGAGTTTTCATCAATTCTTATATCTTTGCAATTTGTCTTCCATCATCATCATCAAATAAAACACATGAGCACAATATCAATCTCCTTCTTACTGGAACACGAAACAATATATGCAAATATCAACGAATAAATACGCAAAGACACAAGCATAAGCCAAATATAAAGATAAGCGAAAATTAAAAGCCATAAAGTTATTTATCCCCTTTTTGTCTTCTGACAAGGAGGGAGGGAAATTGAAATCCCCTCCTTAATATTGATATTGTGCTCACTGTTTTATTCAATGATGATGCCGGAAAAAAATTGCAAAGATATAAGAGTTGATGAAAACTCAAAGACACGGCCCAATAGGATCTAACGCGTTCAACTTGCTCATGTCAAGCTACATACTGTATTGGGTCATTGAGCCAATTGCCCAAATACTGAATTGCCTAACTATTTTATTCTTTCTGTTTTAGCAAATTTGTTGGGCCTAAGCTTCAATGATTTACGTTACTTGTCTTGCGTAACAATCATTGTGCTATAGTTATATAAACCTAAACTACTATATTATATCTCTTGAATTTCGTGTTGCATGAAAGTCCTATGACTAATCTTTCTTGTTGCAGTGCTGAGAATCTAGACACTTTTCTAGCAATTGACTGAACGAATAAGTCCTTTTAATTTATTTCTTTTTGCCTAACTTTCAAATTTTTATTGCTTTTATCCTTTTCCTAATTTTACTTAACTATTTTGAACTCATATTTATCTCTTTATTTAAATTAAACGTGCCTAACTATTTTGACATGATTATGTCATTTTTAGGCTGACACTATTTCAGCGACCAAACTTACGAGTTCCTTTGTAATTGAAATAACGACACAATCATTCGAAGCAAATTAGTTAAAAGTTGTTGTTGGAAGTTTGCTGCATAAATGTCGAAGCTATGGAGTTGTAATACAAGCCTATCACCGTGAAAAATATTCACTCAAGCTAGAGCAAATTCAAGCATTCATTTTTTCTCAAGATCTACTCCCTTATTATATATTGCACTTAGAGAGAAAGAAATATAAACTTTGCGAGTGTACAAAAGAAAAAATCATTAGAGATTTAGGGTAAGATTATAAAATACTCAAACGTATACAAAAGAAAAAGAGAGTCTTTTCACTAGGATTTGCTAGATTTTAGCAAGGAAGCTATGAAATAGAAGATATAATTGTAATCTTCTAGGAAACTCTAGGACTTTAAGGGAAGTAAATAAAAAGCTAGGGTTACATTCTACGGGTTGGACAACCCTAGGCGGAGATGCAGGCTAATTGATGTTTAACTTTGTAAATAACTCAACGTGTTTTTATCTCTTTTGAATTCTCGCGATAAGAAACCATACTCTATTCACTCCCTCTAGAGTATCTTGACCCTTTTCATGTTCCTACATATTCTTCAATTGATATTAAAGCCGATAGTTTCATCTGGATCCTTAGTTGTGTGGTGGTGGGTGTCATTTAACTTTGGTTTGTTCTTAGCCATCATAAGCTTCTGATAAATATGGATTCTTTCTGATCTTGGATGCTTTTGATGAAGGTTATGTAGGTGACTTCTAACTAAAGGTTTAGTACTCCTCAGGCAGCTTCACTTATTTTTTTCTCAACTTAGCCTATTTTTTCTGAACTTCACTTGTTTTTGCTTAGCTTATTGCTTTTCTAGAATCGTCTTTTTGGTAAACTTAACATATTTTTGCTGAAATTTGTATATATGAAAACAAAGCCTTAGTTAGGGATTCTTATATCACACCCTTTTTCTCCTATTTGTCGTCTTTTTATCTTGCAAATTTTTTTTGACTCTGAATAACATGCCCATGAATAAGCTGAATTTTTCCATGACGATGTTGCGTGTGATCCAAATGAAGTAGTAAGTGCATGAGAGTACTTTTTGCTGGTTTTTTATTTGGCTACATTTTATGTGTGTGTGTTTGGGTGGGGGGGGGGGGGGGGGGGGGGGGGGGGGGTGGACCTAATGTTTTTACATTCTTGTCCTTAAGATTTTTTTGGCAATTCTTACCTATTAGATTTGACTCAAGCCACTCTTCTTTTTATAGCGTTGTTGTACTTGCGTCTATGGAGATTATTAAGTGCCAAAATAAACTGTTCATGCTTTTTGAAGCTCTTTTTTTTCCCTGTTTGAAGTTTCTGAATCTGGAGATTCAGTCTCTTCATATAATCTTGTTAATTTCACCTTTGTGTTTTGTTAAGTGATTGTTGCTTCCCTTTATTGCTTGTTCTACCAAATCAGTTCCTTTCTTGTTCTTGTTCCTGAATTTGGAGGTTTTAATGTACAGTTACTGATCAGCTGGTAGATTCAGGATTCTGCAATATGTTGCAGAAATAGAAATTGATGGAAAAGAGATCCCTATGCCCAAAGCAGATAATTGGGGATCAGATCTGGAGTCCTAACACAAAAATCTGTGATTAGGGACTGCAACTATCTTAAAGCTGAATTTATCACTATTGTAGCTGGTGATGGGAAATTTAAGAGCCAAGAGGGTAGGAAAGAATAGAGAGATTGAACTCATTGAAGGTTAATGTAACGAAAGATAATTATTTAATGAGCAAGGATTAAACAAGAAGAATTTAACAGTAGTTGATGGGAAAAGAAAGGAAAGTAAAGGATGAAGAGCCAAGATGGTAGGAAAGGATAGATTATTTACTTTCATCAGATTATCATTCATACTTGATTTATAAACCCAAGGTAAACCTATAACTGGTATGAAGTGTTTTTGATAAGCTGGAAATTGCCAATAAGGTAAAAGAAAATGTGACTTACTTCAGACATTCTGTAATTGAAATTGTGTGCTGCAAATGGATTTCTGAAATCTTCAAAGTTGCCATTCAGGGTTCCTTTGCTACTTTCTCTGCTGGAAAACTGTAGTTGTAGTCATTGTTACTGTGAAATGTCTGGAGAAAATAAGTACTTTTCTTATTGTAGATTAGCAGTTTATCATAAGTGGATTATTCATCGTCCTAACTTTACATGTAACTTCAATGCACCTCGCAGTGCACTTGAAGCTAATTCTTAGTTAAGCAGTCCCAACCTCCCAAATAGCTGGGACATGTTAGTACAGCCAGTACTTGGTACTGGTCATGTACTTCTTTCTTCCCCCTCTGTTCACGCTAAGAATAGGTTTATTGAAGGCTCATTGCAACCCTCAATGTGAGTACAGTAATCGATGTTTGTTGATCGAGAATGTAAACCTACTGTAAAAGGATATATTGGTCAAACTAAAAAAATCCATTAGGGAAATTCTCAATAATGGCCCTATGTTTTTGCTCTTTCTGTTTGGTACCTGAAATAAAAATCCCCCACAAAGGACCTTGTCTTCTTGATTATTGTATGTAGCATTAATGATGATTTTAATTAATAAATCTGGAAGATTTTAACTTTGTCAACTATTGTTAAATACGGTTCCTTTTTATATTATTTGAGAACACCATGACTCCCATTTGGCCAGTCTTCCCCACCGCTGATTCAAATTTGGTCAGCATATCCCTTCAAACTTGTCATCTTATCCCTGGCACCCAACATGACTCTCTGGTGATCGGAAATCTAGGGGTTCAATAGATATGTGGTGGACAAGGTAAATAATAATTTTTGGTTTAAGATCTACTACCTTCCTCTTCCTATTGAATCCTAATGGTGGTTGCAAGTTGGAGAGAGGGTTCTGGTGGAGGGGGATGGAGTATTCAAGAGACTGGTTTTGGAGTATTTGGTTGTGGATTAGCAATCTGTGAGTCTGGGGCCTGGTAGTGAGTTGATTCCAGAAGATTTTGCAGATGGTAGGATGGATTTCAGTAGAGTGTTTAGAGGTGGTTGGAGAATCTGTAGAAGATAATATTTGCATAGGTGGTGGATGTAACTAAGGGATGGTCTACAGTGGGTGTCCAGAAAATTTTGGTCCAGATTTTCCTATCAGCCTTGGCTCTCAAAATTTCAGGGTAGAGTGGTGATGGGGTGGGGTGGGGTGGGGTGGGGTATTGTTAAGTGTTGATGCTGTGAGTGGTCATGTTGTAACATTGGTCTGTGAATGGAAGTGGACTGAAGAGAGACAAAGGATTGAGGAATTAGAGAGAATTGAAATCACATGGCCCTGAAGCGCAACTGATATCTTTTATTTATCTTACTATACTCCTTGTCCGTTCGGCCTTTCTCTTGATTGAACCAACTACTTACCGTAACTCAACAATTCAACCTTGGTGTATTGTGGATTATAGTTACTTCATCATGGATTAAAGTTACGTGGTAGGAATACGGGGTCATTTGTGAGAATAGTTTTTGTTTTGGCCATCAAAAATTATGATAGAAAGCACAACGCCACCAATGAGAATTTCCAGTCCTTAACTACAAGTTGGTGGTTGAATGGTAAGCCTTATCTCTTACGGAGTACCAAGTCTATTAGATGAGTCATGGACATGCGTCACTGTGTATTCTGGCAGCCATCATGACTGCCTTGGTCTGTGTTTATCTCTAGGAACTTGTCAATTGCCAACTAAGTTTAATATTTTATTTTTTTTTTCTAATTTCAGTTGAATGGGCAGCCGTTTTGTAAATGAACCGTCACCATGCTGCCAGTGCTGCAATACATCAATTGGGCGAAAGTAATGGCAGATGATTTGTTGTCACAATTAGATTGAAGAGAGCGTGATAATTTCTGTGGGTATACAAGTGGAATAGCACATTGGTGGGTTGTGAATTGTACAGCTGTTAGCCTGTTAAGGTCAGATACATCATCAACTTCTTGGGGATCGGATCGTTCTTTTGTAATCTGGTTTATCTATTTACTAAACTTGAACTGAGAGATTCAACTTGTTATTTTTGCAGTTTGCTTTTATTGACTGTTACATCATATGTATGCAGTAGTCACTAGGCAATCTTTTGTACATTTGAATATGATTCACTCTGATTTCTGATTGTCAGGCCTCTATCCACATTTCTATTTTGGGATTGTCGAAAATTGTTAGGACAGTTCTACCAGCTATTGTACATATAAAATTAACTGATTTAACATGCAAAATCACTGATCCAACATTAAACGCTGGTGATGTTTACAGATGCAGCTACAACTCTGAAAATAGAACGAACAATTATGAGAAAGCATCATACTTGGGTGGTATTGACTTTCATGTATGAGGACCAAATGTGGGGAAAAAATCTCTCCATGTGTGCCGGGGAAGATGGAACCACCACATTTCAGTCCCAGCGTCATTACCAATCCTTATTACCAAATTCAACCTATCAGCCCTAAAAAGTAATAATCCTACAGAATAACTCGGCTGACTCCTCCATCTCCATCTCAAAGAGCAGCTCCAAAAACACTCTACCATGAAAAAACCGCTGACAGAAGTTGTGTAGCTCGCGGTATGAGCTCAACTGTGTACTTAGCGTACCTTAAATCATCTTGTTTGGTATTGCCTTGAATAATCTGCAGAATTGATGAAATCGATTCCTAAAGGTCCAATTGAAGGCTGCTGCATCTTGTAATTCGGCGTAACATCTGAAGTCTTGTGCTGAAACAAGCAGTCACTGTAAAACAAACCATGCTGATCAAAGTCATAATCATCCTCTTGCTTTAACCCGAAATAAGCACCCCCAAACCCGTCTAGAGGCTCCATCACCCAGTCATGTGCGTAATCAAATCCTGAATTCAAGTAACTCCCGCCAATCGAATGCACGGATTCTATCACGTATTCTTCTTTGATTCCACCACCCTCTGTCACCTGGGATACGCAAGGAGACTTGTCTTCATTCGAGCCCTTGCAGTGTTCCGAACCTTCTGTAGATTCAGAAGTTGTCGATTGCATGTTTGAACCACATAAAACATGTTCTTCCCTTTCTTCATTCTGCTTAGGGAAGTTGAGAATCGCTGAAGGGCCATACATAGCATTGGCAGCTTCATCATAGGCTAAAGCTGCTTCTATGGCAGTAGAGAAAGTACCCAGCCACAACCTTCTGCTTCGCTTGCTTTGTTGATTGTTACCATGTCCTGTAGTTGTACAGTTGATTGGCTCACGGATTTCAGCAACCCATTTGCCCCAAGTCCTTTGTCTAACTCCCCTGAAGGTGCACCCCAAGTTATCAGGACCACCTTTCCCTGGCATACACCCTTTTCTTGATCCTCTTGCCGGACCCCTCCGGCTGCTCTTCTTCAGTTCTTCAATGGTTGAACCATCATGTTTGTTCTGAATTTTCCATTTTGCTAGAATATCTGCCACAGTGTTGTAGCCGCTGCGTCGCCTTCGAGCATTCATATATGCCCTGCAAAATAGAACACATACACTCTTAAGCGCTACTCCATATGTTATTAATTTGATTACAGTTGATTAATTAAGTTACTAGCATAGGCAGAATACAAAAGATGTTAGTCCATAACACATTTATTTGTTCAACACTTTAACTATTCCATATTTCCATATATGCTAGCTTCATGTACCCCTTAGAATTTCTTAATATTTTTCACATGGGTGCGCCTAAACTCCAAGTATATAGAAAACCCTTCTCTTTTTTTTTAATCTATTTTGTGACTATATATGTTGTGAGCACAAAAAGTAAAGAGCAATAATGATAAGTCACGAATGTGTAGAAACAAACCCTGTATTCATATAAATTCAAAGACGATATTTTTAAGACGAATAAGTAACTACGAAAAGCTTATTCAATACACGCATCATCAAGAATCAATTGTCACGCCAATGGAATAGTAATGCAAACGAACATCTCTAACAAAACAAGATATTAGTTGCACATAAAAATGTGGTACACAAAAAAAAAAAAAGATAAACGGTCAATAGAATAATAATGGGTTATATATCAATGTGAAAGCTAAATTCGAGCAAACTTAGTCTAATGTTACAAATACATCTAACAAAATAATATTTTCCCCCGTCCCTCACAGATTGCCTCTTTTTTCATTTTAGTTCATTTCATAAATACTGGCCCATTCTCTTAAAGATTTTTCATTTAAAATTGTATCTTTTAAAAATTTCCCATTATATTTTTAAAAAGTTAATATTCGGAGGGGCGGATGAAATATAAGATATTAGGGATATTAGTTACGAATAAAAATGGGGTACGTAAAAAGATAACCTGACCTTTCAGAAAGTTGGGACGCCATTTATAGATGATAGGAAATGAAAGTGTAGAAAAGCTTGAATTATCCGTATTGTGCAGTCCGTAGTTTGAGACACAAGAAAAAAGAAAAGAGACGTGGCTTGAAGAGCAAGCAATAGCCAGCAGGAAAAGGAGGGAGAAATGGAAAAGGGTATTTATAGAAAAAGGAAAAGGGGCACGTACAAATACAAACTATACAAGTAACGTAAGCATTGGCAGAGATTATAACAACCTCTGATAAATCTGGTGTAATAAGCGTTAGATGCGTGGCAATGTTTGTAGGCTTGAGAAGACACTATAATATGCTCCTGTTATGACACGTCATCCCCCTCACGTGTTGTTATATTCACCCTTTCTTCACCCAGTCCTTCTGTTGATCTACATTCTCAGAAATCAGAAATTCTGCATCCTTTTGTGAATGGCCAACGTACAGTTTTTTTTATTTAAGAATGAAATACCTATGATTGTTAAAATGACCGTATGACAAGTATGGATGTTAAAATCTAACCAGATACCTGCCTGAAACCAATCTACATCGACCTAGTTATCACCCGAAAAAGTGAGGCTTATAACCCGATCTAAAGTCAATCCAAAACCGATTAGACCCGATATTCCAAAATCCGAACCTGTCCTGCTTCTGATCCAAAGACAACTTGATTTGTTAATGACTCGACCCGTCAATATCCCATAAAACTAACTTTTCTTGAACACTATATGTCTATATGATATTTGATACTTGATAAAATGTATCAGGCTCAGCTGATTATCAAATTTGAGTTTATTTTGAACTATATGTCTATGTATGATATTTGATACTTATTCAATTTTTGATAAAAAGATTCAATCATCAATTGATTATATGATATATAGATGATTGGCCTAGATAATACAATGATCCATTGATAAAATAATATACACATCTCATACTCGTTCATCCTAGTAATTCACTCTTAATAATCAATATCTCGTAAATATTTTGTTCTACAATGACTTATCGTCATCATTATTAATTAATTAATGAATTAACCATCATATAAAAATAAGTTATGGAGTGAACAAGCACGGGATTTCATGACATGACTCAAGATGGATGTAACAAAGAGTAGAAAAACTAAATCATAAACAAATAATAACACGTACATTATATGTCATCATCAATGACATATTCAAATCCGATAGATAAAGCATGACCGGGATTTCAACTGAAATGGGGATGACCCATTTCAATTAGCGTTTAGAGCTGAAATCTACTCGAAACGAAACAACCCATTTAGTAACCGATTTGGAATGACTTGAACTGACTATGACCCCGATCTAGAAATCTACTTGAATAAAAAAACAATATGTTATAACCTGTCTATGAATTGATTTGGATTATCCCGAACCAAATATGATCTTAATCCGAAATATACCTGAACCCAAAACAACCCATTATAACTCATTTATGAAACCGATCTGAATTGACCCAGATCCATGGACCCAAATTGACATCCTAGTTGCTTACAACATTAGATATATTAGTGTTTACCTTATTTTATTTTCTTTCTTTTCCTGATTTCCTGTTTTGAACCCCTCCAACCCTGACCTTTTCTCCATTTTCGTATTGAATTCTCCATAATGTATTGAAAAAGGAGGTCGATGAGACAGACGAAGCCGAGCCAAAAAAAAAAAGGGATAATGCTTGGGAAAGGGATTCACTAATTCAGTGCGTAATAGAAAGAAAATTAATGAAGAAAAGCTAGTTTTATCAGAATTTTGTCATGAATAAATGTATCTATTTTAATATTTTATTTAAAAACTCAAATCTCGAAAGCACCTAATGCGATTCCGAAATTAAAGGAAAGTCCGGAAAATGTCGCCATATTTTGAGAGTACCAATGCAAAATATACAATTCAAATGTACATAGTATGACTAAACCATTGTGGATTTGTGGTATTCTTATTCGTAGTTATCTATACCATGATATGATGTTTTCGTAACTACGGAGTAACTTATAAGAGTACATGACTTTGGTTTAGCATAATATTATGTTGCCCTTTTCTATTCACCTTAACGATATTACTCACCATTCAATATAAGTAGTTTTTAAGCAGTTGATTTTTTAATAGTAGGAAATTCAACAACTTTATATAATCTATAATTTGCCAAGTAGATAGAACACCCCAATCCTTATATTCTAACTGTAAGCAATACAGGGTAAAGAGTGATGACTAACAGGCCCGTTTCTGACATTTTAGAGGCTTAGGGCGAAATAAGAAACTTAGGCCCTAAAATTTAATAGTATACTTCATATTATTTTATTTTCTTATTTTACAAAAAAAAATTAAGTAGTCGTTTTATAAAATAAATAAACTATTGAAAATTTTGATTAAAAATAATACTATGCATTATAATCATATAAATAATTAATAGTGTTAAAAAAATAAAAATCATTGATAAAATTTTAATTTAAATTCCATTTCATAAAAGTTTTTATTTACCAATTTATCTTATTATTATGATCCTTTCTCTTCATAATATTATGAATAGTTCTCTTCACAAATTAATAAATATAGTCCACATTCTAAATACAACAAATTAATAAGACGTTATTGTATTAATAAAATGAGGAATAATAATAACTGTGTACAACTAATATACAAAATAATTGATTTAATTTCTTACATTTCTTATTGGTGGCATAAGTAGCTATTTTAGTTAAAGGTTAATAACTAGATAAGTATAATGAAAATAATATTTTTTATGTTGTATTTAGTTTTAGTAGATTTTTCTTTCATGTGAAATATATATATATATATATATATATATATATATATATATATATATATCATTGGGTTAGAAAAAAGGAATTGAACTATGCATTTGGACAAAATTGTATTAGAAAAAGATAACCACTCTTTGTTAAAAAAAAAACAATAATCATAGAAGTAAAGAGAATTGAACCCATATCAAATTACATTAAAAAATTTATACAAATAAGACCCTTTACCATTGAGCTACTTCAATTACTATAATAAAACTTGCACACATTACATTTATATCCCTTTTATTTTTATCTAAATTTTAATAAAATGGACCTTTTTCAATGGGCCCTGGGCGACAGCCCTGCTTGCCCCACCCCGTCCTTGGGGCTAATGACCAACATATATGATTAGTGGGCTAATCCATCTATTAGCAATTAATTTTAGGAGGGAATCCTACTAAACATGTGGTGTTTGTTTAGACAATTCTCCAAGAGCTGAGTTTCTCGTAATCTAACACCAATATTATGTAGGATTTCCATTTGTTCCTTTGAAACGAATAAACAATTGAGAAATCTAAGAAACATGAAATAAGAAATGTATGTAACAAGCTAATAATTCATATTTAACACAATAATTGATTACCCTAAAATGCGTAAATTATATATTACTTTCTCAATCCCTTTTTATTCATTCAATTTAATATAAAAGGGAAATTTTATGAAAACTTATACACTACTCCCTCTGTTCTTATAAATTTGCCCCGTTTATATTTGTCCATTTTTTTAAGAAAAGCAATTAAAGCAGTGCCATATGGGACATGCATGTAATTTAATTAAATAAAGTCAAAGTTGATTATTGTACAAAACATCCATGATTTGAGCTGTCAAAACCAAGTGGAGGGCCACCTTTCCCTCTTTTTTTTTTTTTTTTTTTTTTTTTTTACTGATTTGAGCAAAACATCAAATAAGGCTTGTAGGAGTACATAAGAGATTCATAAATACACCACCCATAAATACATCTTACTCTTTCATTAAACTAGGGACAATATGGAGATTAACTCCATTAACTCTAAGATTAACTCATCATTGAGTGTACCAACAATGCCATCATTTGAAGATACAAAGCTGTCATATTCCGTCCTTCTCCCAATCAATTCCAGAGGTTGCAGTCACAGCACATTCCCAGAGGCAACGATTTTCATAGTAGGACTAGATGCATCAGATGGCTAGGAAAGACCATAAGATACTGGCCTTCAACAAGGGACAACTTACCAAGGTACTTTATCATTGTCTAAACAACCACCACATTCAGTCGTAGGAACAATGATAAGAAAAAAGGATATGAGAGAAGCTGAAAGACTATCTTGCATGATACATCTCTTAGAAAATAGTAGAAACCTTAAGTTAGCACATGGTGACATAGGAAAACTGGCATTAGGATACAATAATTGTAGTAGATGGACAGTTCAAAGAATTTGGAGAGCTGTCAAGAAGAGCATAACTGTAATTCCCCGAAATTCTACAATTATTTTTTTTATTATTATTTATTTTCCTAAGTAACCCGTTAAGTCTAAACTATCGAAATCCTATCCTACTCAAATTTTATAATACCCGAAGTTCTATCTTACTAAACCTAAACACATTTTACCTAAACCTAGGAATTTTAGCTAAACCTAAACTCAAAAAAAAAAAAAAAAAAAATAAGAACAAAACCTACCCATATAAACTACCGTGAAACCCCACCCCACAAATACACAAAGTCAAAACAACAACAAATAAAAACCTCACCCCGCAAAGCCTCTCCTCACCCCGCAGAAACCACCCACACTGCTACCCCATCCTACTGCCTCGCCTGCTGTCCGGCCGTGCTTGCTGCCACTGCCTCCGTGTCGCCGCCAGCCAAAGTGAGCAGACCCATCCCCCCTTCTTCCTCCTCCCTTCTAACCATAAGTTTTATTTTGCAATCACCTAATTTTTACATGATATTTGATTATTTAAAGTTTTCTCTCTATAATTGCGTTCTTTGAATTGGTATGATTGTGCATTCATTCATGGGTTTATTATATGTTTCGGCATATATATACTTATATTATGGGTCTGATGAAACAATCCCATTTCAATTTGATTATGTTCCACCCATCGTTGCCCATTTGCCATAAATTATTTCATATATTTAATTACCCTTTTCCCCCTTCTCTATATTCTCATAGTCCTATTTGTGTTAAACCCACTATAAAAATGGTCAACTAGTTTTAGCAAAGGTTGATTAAGAATTCTGCACGTTGAGGACTATAATTGGAAAATGGAATTCTAGTTGGGTTTGGCTTTTATTAGATCCATCTATAGATATAAATGGGTTAATGACTGAAAAATAAGGAAATCATGCGTAAGAATGTAGGTGTAAAATCATTTGACTTGTCTATAGAATGCTTGGATGATAAATACATTATTTTTAATGTCATACCTTAGCTATTGGAATGAGTATTAGATATTGTATATGGAGTGTATCGAGGACTTTGTAATTTGAATTTTCTGGATTTAGTTAGTAAGAGTTTTGAAGTTTTTATTATGGTTACCGAAAATGAGTATGGGCAAGCTTGATACAACTACGAGTCTACGAGTCTCCTTTGTCTTCAATTCTTTGTTTAGTTTTCTATCTTAGTGGCCATAGTGTTATTGAGATAAATTTGGAGTTTCGTATGGTAATTATGTCGCATTTTAGTTGCAATATGTGCATACCTTTATTAATGTGTTTTATCAAAAGATGAGTACTTGGTTTGCTTCAAGAATTATGAAGTACTCCAAAAGGTTTTTTGTGATTAGTAGTTACAACCAACAATTAAATATAATGAGTGGTTGGTAGCTTGAAGCAAGTTTATTAGTTAAGGAATTTCTTATACAAATCTTTTCCATTTAAATTTAAAAAGAAAATTGGGATGATTTTAATGCCTAAAAAAAAAATTAGAATGCTTGTTGTAAATTTGGTTGTTAGTATATTGATTTAGTAGTATTATTTGGTGTAGGAGAACAATTTGTAGAAGGTCCTTAAAAATATAGAAAGTGGATACCCGTGCTTTGTACACCAGGTACGTACAAATTACGAAAAACGTTATTTTTAATTAGGAGCATGATTTAGGGTGAAACACAAACATAGTATCATGTTTAGGGAACCCTTTGAATGAGATTGTTTGGTTACCCATTTGAAGGAATTCATGTTTTTTTTATATTATGGGCATGTTTTGGTATTATTTGTGAGAAACCGTGATTTATTAATTGGTATTAATTGTTTACTAATCCACGAGGTTGTTTATTATTACTCCTTCATTTCTAATAGTAGGATTGGAGTAAAGGTGTATTTTATAAGTCTTAATGACGAGGTGGTTGACTTGGTTCAACAGTTTTATCAGTTGAGTTTGAAATTTAAAAAGTTAAAAATTACAGTATAATAGAGATAGAGTGAATAACTGTAATATTTGCTTTTGTGTGCTGATGTGATTGTGTTTATTGAGTTTAACAGTAAATCACTTAAAGAGAAAGAGGATAAGCAATAAAACTCTAGGCCAGTGCACGTCTAGAGTATTGACAATCAGGGGTTGGAGTTCACGGGGTATTATCCGTGGCTTTTGTTGGAGACCGTTTGATCTACGAGTCTCTCTTTTATAAAGTTTTAAACTTAAAATTGGGGTTAGTTGAGATCTCATCTAGCTATGGTAACGGAGTCGCGCCCGTTTACCATCTGGATTTTTATACTGTATTTTGATGCTCTCCGACGGGAGTGCATGGGTTATTTATTTATTTGATGTCCTAATTAGGACATGGGGGAGACAACCTAGTCTATTGCTTAATCCAAATCATTAATCAATTTATCGTGTCAGAATCCAAATCATTAATCAATTTATCGTGTCAGTCGAGTAAAGTGTTGCATGACACGTTCTTACATTTCTTATAAATACTTAATTATCAGTTCAATTGTCGTGCTTTGTAATTCGTATGTACTCAGCTTGCTGATTACGTGCCTCGTGTGTTTTGGTCATGGCTTTCGCCTATAAATGACACTGTAATGATCCAATACTTACATTTGTATTATTGGGGAGCAGATTATTAACAGGTATCTAAACAAGCATTCATGCATGGGCGGGTTGGAGAGAAACGTTATTTTAATTTGGATTTCGGAATAACTTATGTTAGGTTTGATTTGGTTTTAAACTGTTGAATTTGAATTAAAGTTAAATGTTATTTAGTACATTACAGTAAGGGCCATAGAGGTTCCAGTTTGTTATATCAGGACTTGATTTACGTTTAATGTTATTTCATAAGTCTTTTGGTTTTTCCGCTGCAAAACTCTGTTTTATAGCCTTAACGTTTGAACACGTGGCGGTAGCTCACCGATAGTTCCTAAAGGTTTGGGTTTCAGAAAAATGGGAATTATCGGGGTGTTACAATAACTAATGTAGAGAATCTCAAAGTATAAAATAATTACAAAGGAAATGTTGTCATGAAATGAATTAAATTAGATAAAGAGCAATTATTGATAATCCCACCAAAACATAGAACTAATATAAGGTCACTTGCCAAAGCACTCAACATAAACACAACCTCAGTTCATATATTCATCAAGGAAGGGTAGATAAGGAGACATAGTGATGCAATCAAGCCCACATTAACTCTTAAGAATAGACAACTGAGGCTTCAGTGGTGTATGTCTCAAGTATTGTACATGAACAACAACCCACAATTTCAGGACATGCATAATGTAGTCCATATCGATGAAAAGTGGTTTTATATGTCCAAAACAAGTCAATCATTTTATTTGTCTCCATCAGAAGCAGAACCACACAGAAATATAAAGTCTAAGAAATTCATAATGAAAAAATGTTCCTCAAACAGTAGCAAGAGCACAATTCTTAGAAGACGGGAGTTGTATCTTTGATGGAAAGATATGTTATTGGCCATTTGCGGAAAAAATACCAACTAAAAGGAAAAGTGTGCTTAGAGAGGCAGAGACCATGGAAACAAAGCCAATAAAAAATAACACCAAAGTTGTCATCAAGCACAGGATAATAAGAAAACTCATACCAGCCATCAAAAGAAAGTGGTTACCAGGGGCAGATGGGCACATATGTATTCAACAAGATAATACTACACCCCATATTCTCAATTCAGATGAAGATTTTAAAGAGGCATCATACTTAGATGGGTTCAAGATTGAATTGGTGTCACAACCACTTAATTCACCAGACACAAATGTTCTAGATTTAGGTTTTTTCAAAGTAATACATGCCATACAACATAAGCAAGCCCCTAGGACAGTGGATCAGCTAATAGAGGCAATGAAGTATGCTTTTAATGTATTTGAGCCTCAATTACTATATTATATTTTCTTGTCACTATGGTATATGATGATTGAAATCATAAAACACAAGGGTGGAAACAACTTCAAATTACCATATGTTGGGAAGCAAAGAATGGAAAGAGAAGGAAATTTTCCTACATCAGTGGATGTGCCTAGTGAACTCATCTTATAGTGTCAAGCAATAATTCAGAAACAAGAAGCAGAGCTTAATGGAAATACAGGAGTTAATGGACAAGCCCATAGTCAACACCAAGCCAATGCAACATACTTAACACAAATAGAGGAGGATGAACTCATTGCAATAGAACTGAAAGACATGATACAAGGTCTAAGTATGCATTAGTTCAGTCATGTTAAGTTCATTTTGTCTTTTTTGTAAGCAACTCAACATACATGTAATATTTTGGTATACTACTATAATCAATGCATGTGAAATGTTACTAATGAACTAAGTTTCACTCAACAAATGCACAATCTCATCACATAAGTAAACACTAGGCCATGAAACACAGTCACACAACACCCAAGCCCTTGGATTAATTGGTGACATATGTCATCAAACTTATTTAGGGCAAGACTAGGAAACTTTGAAATCATAGACATCTCAATCTTCATAGAGGAATAAATCTCTCTGATAACATTTTAAACATAAGTAATCCTAATTACTACCCTAAAATGTTAACTCCCTATATGCCTCATCAATTATGAACCAAGGGACAAGGGAGGGGATCATGTCTCAATAATTTAGTGTCTAAACATGTAAATATGTCTAAATTTCACATCATAGAGGAATACAATAACTTCAAAACCATAACTTACCAAATGGAGCAATTTTAGGAGGATAGAGGGATGTAATCTTATAAATAAACAATAATAATAGAGGGAGTACAAGAAATAACATGGACACACAATATGCATAGCATAGCATAAATGACAACAATATGACAACATGGACACACAATAAGTATAGCATAACTTAGCATAAATGACAACAATATGACAACATGGACACAAATAAGCATAACATAGCATAAATGACAACCAACAACAACAATCAGCAACAACAGAGTCACAAGAACAACCAACAATAAGAACCCCTCAAATTACAACCACAATATGCTGGAAAACTCAAGAACCCCCAATCCCAAAGAACAAGATGCAGAATCAACGACCAACAAAGTACAACAACAAACCCTAGAATACAATAGAGTCATAACAACCCCCAACAACTAGATGCAACAACAACCACCGAAACAAACCTAAAAATACACTAAAGACAAAACACCCCAAACAACCAGTTGCAGCAACAACAACCACCAAATAACAAGAACAAACCCGAAAATACAGCAGGGTCACAACAACCCCCACCAATGAGAGGCAATAACAACAACAACCCAAACAACAACAAACCCAAAAATACAGCAAAGTCACAAGAACCCCCAATCCCAACAAAAAAAATTCAGTAACAACAATCCCCAAAGTCCATCAACAAACCCCAAATATATCAACAGTAAGCATAAGTAACGAACACCAATTACATCAAAAAATAATCGATATACAGTAGCCGGAACCCCCAAAATATAGCAGAGTCACAAAAATATGGAACAACATGGAGACCACTCCTAATTCACTTAAAATTGAACATAAAGGACATAAATCAAGCAAGAGAAAATCAAGAAAATGACATAAACACAAAAAATCAAGCATAAGCCCATATATTGAACATAGAACCAAGAAAAGCAAGAGTCAATGATTAAGATGAGTTCTTATCTTGGGTTCTTGAAGTATTCAGGAAGCAATAACCTTAACATGTCGTCATAAGGACCAGGGACATGATTAGGAGGGACCCATTGGTCATATAGGCTATCACCGACGACGACAAAGCCGTCATATTTAGATCCATCACCTAACCCAACATTATCGCAATTATAGTCGTCAAAATCACCCCCAAACTCCAATTTCCTCTCCACCCTCACTCCATATCGCCTTTGGTACTCTAGTGTGGTCCACACTGCTTCCGAGGTTTCGGGAACCACCAGATCCGGTGGAGGAAGGACAACATATGGGGTGTTAATTGTCGATAGTGAAGGAATGGAGGGAGTGGGAGTAGATCTAGGCAGAACCTTAGGTGGCTGCACCGTAGACGGAGGAGGAAATGATGATGGTGGAGTTTTGGGTACAAACTCTGACCACTCATAAGAGTCAGTGAAATATGAATCCCCTATACTTCCACTAAGGGAGAATGGACGAAGATGGATATGCTGTGAAGAATTAAGAGTTAGGGTTAGGTTAAAGTGGAGGGAAGTTTTGCACATGACTTATTAATGATTAGATCTCAGGTTTCAACCGAGGGAGAATAGAGCAAGAAGGAGATGACAGTTGAAGTAAAGATAGGGTTATGTTAAAGTAGTGGAGGAAAGGGTTATCACACATGCCAAATTAATAGCCCACCCAACAATAATTACCACACAACCCAATTCATAATTAAATAGTAATAAATTGGTCCAAATTACCATGAAGGAAATGGGGCAATTATTTAGATACAGCCTAATTTGGCAAATGGGGCAAATTTATAAGACAAGAGGGGGTAAATGATTTTATGAAATATTACAAGTGAATAATATGTTAAATGATTTTTATGAAATCTTATAAGTGAATAATATGTTAAATTATTCGATCTTATTTGATGCAAGTATGGAATATTAGATGAATTCGATCTATTTGGTATAAGTAGGGTATCAAAATAATCTAATTTTTAATATGAGTGTAAATGAGGTTATTGCAAGTGAGACACAATAATTTGATCAAAATGTAAGAATAATTATGGAAATAGATTTATCATATAAGAATATTGTAGAGAGAAAATTTTTCATGAAAGTAAAGATTCACATCCCATTATAAGAAGTAAGAAGAACAAAAACAACCATAGGGAGTAGTATATTACCACTTGTAAAAAAATATCCATATTCTAACTTACATTCCCTCAAAAAATAATCATTTATTCTAGGATATTAGAAATATAAGCGTAGTTGGAAGCTTGGGTCAATGGAGGCTAAAAAACAAAGATGGAAGGGCAAAAAAAACCTCTCCATTCATAATTTTGAGAATTATAAAATACAGAGTATGTAGACATTGGGATTATTAAACCCAAGTCCCGCTAGTTGATGTTAAATCAGAGTCCAAAGACCCTGGTGTGGTGGTTCCTATAATACTCGATCATATCAACATTTGTTGTTTTTCCCTTAATTCATATAAGGCAAAGTTAGCAGAATAGTAAATGAGGTTATTGCAAGTGAGACACAATAGTTTGAGCAAAATATAAGAATAATTATGGAAATAGATTTATCATATAAGAATATTCTAGAGAGAAAATTTTTCATGAAAGTAAGGATTCACATCCCATTATAAGAAGTAAGAAGAACAAAAACAACCATAGGGAGTAGCATATTACCACTTGTAAAAAAATATCCACATTCTAACTTACATTACCTCAAAAAAATAATCATTTATTTTAGGATATCAAAAATATAAACATAGTTGAAAGCTTGGGATAGTGGAGGATAAAAAACAAAGATGGAAGGACAAAAAACCCTCCACATTCATAATTTTAAGAATTATAAAGTACTGAGTATGTAGACATTGGGATTATTGAACCCAAGTCCCGCTAGTTGATGTTAAAGGAAAGTCTGAAGACCCTGGTGTGGTGGTGCCTATACTACTCGATCATATCAACATTTGTTTTTTTCCTTTAATTCATATAAGGAAAAGTTAGTAGAATAGTAAAGAAAGAAGAAAAAAAAGTTCAAGCAATGAGAACAAGAAAACAAAGAAACAAAACAGACTATCGATGTGTAAATAAAAACAACATACTATCGAGGCACTAAAGGAGCAAATGTAGTGGTTTAAAGAACACCATAATATTGAAAGGAGAACCCTCTTGGAGTGCAAATAAAGGTGACCAGTGGGCCGATTCAGCCTGGCCCGCTGGCCAACCGGGCGGAGCTCGGTTTGGCCCGGATTTGTAATGGGCTGAATAGAATCCCAAATTTCCAACCCTGACCCTATTCAATTCAGTTCGCAAAGAAGCTCGATTCGGCCCACCTATTCGGACCGGACCAGCCCACTGATTCGGATTGGCCCGGCCTAGTGATTCAGTCGAAACTCGACCGTTAAACTAGTCGTTGAGCTAGCCATTGCCAACACCCCTATATAAACTGATGAATTCGATTTCATTCCTCAGAAATTCACTCTCAATCTCTCAATCTCTTAATTACTACTAAATACAATTAGCTTACTTATTAGTAATAATCTTCTTCTTAAGTACTCTCTTAATCTTTATTAGTTATCTTAATTACTTAATTTACTACTCTTAAGTTAGTTGTTTACTACTACAATTCATAAAAGAAAATGGCTTCAAGAGGGAGATTCAGCATGAGCAGCTCCTTTAATGATGTACGGAATTTGCTCAAAACTTGGAGCAACAACTTTTTGGTACTCCGGCTGCTCAAGTTCCTCAAACTCCAACTTTGCAAATGCGTCTGCCTTCTTCTACTCCTCAAGGTAACTCTTAAACTTTTAATTAATTAATGTTAAATTATTTGATTATGTTAGATTAAGTTATTGATGTTTAATTAATTGATAATGTTGAAGTTAAATTGATTAGGTTAGTTAGATTAGTTGATTATGTTATGTTAAGATTAGTTATGCTAGATTAGTTGATAATGTTAAAGTTAAATTAATTAGTTGTGTTAGATTAGTTAAATTACATGATTATTTTATATTTGGTTGATTATGTTAATTAATTAGTTAATGAACTAATAGTGTGAAGGTGAAGGTGAAGGTGAAGGTGATGAAGGTGGAGTACCCGAGTCTACTAACTGTAGAATGAAAACTTCACCCGTGTGGCTATATTTTGAGAAGGTCCTAATGACCGACGCTACTTCCAAAGGGAAGAAATTCATGTGATATTGCTTGTTATGCAAGCAACAAGGGAAGAAGCCAATAGCTTCTTATTCATGGAAGACAGGTTATGGGATTGGAGTACACGGAATAAACCTGGAAGTAGCTGAATCCACAAGCGCAGCTGAATCTTCAAATCAGACATAACTACACGGGTATATGGGTTCCATGCCCGGAGGAGGTATGCCTTTTATGTATAACCGAGATAGGATGATTGACGAAATGGCTAACTTCGTGATTGTAGATGAATTACCATTTAGCTATGGTGAAAGTCCGAACTTTGAACATTTCACTAGAACCTTTTTACAACCTGCTTATAGACGTGTCCCTAGGAACACGCTTAAATGCCATACCCAAACTACTTATTACAAATATAGAAGTAGTTTAATAGAAATGTTTTGCACTTTTAACGGTCGTATTAGCCTTACTAGTGATACATGGACCTCTTGTTTTGGTGAACCTTTTCTTTGTGTAACCGTCCTTTGGATAGATGATGAGTGGTATATTAAAAACGTATCATTTTATTTGAAACTATGGAGGAGAGACATATCGGTTACAACCTTAAGGTAAGGATAATAGAGTGTCTTAAGACCTTTTACTTGCTTGATAAAGTTTTTTCCCTTTTCTTAGATAATGCTTCAACAAACACAAAATATATCGATTATTTAATATTGGAACCAAGCTTAAATTTAATAAATAGTGGAGAGCTATTACATGTTCATTGTTGTGCACATTTTATGAACCTCTCGATTCAAGAAGGTTTAGCTGAGTTAAGGGACTTGCTTAACCATATTAGGAGTGTAATTAAATGGATTAGGATTACGACATCGATTAGAAGGAAGTATATGGCCTTGTGTAAGGAAAGAGGCCTTAAGAAGAGACAATGGAGTCTCGATACACCCACCCGTTGGAACTCAACATATAAACTGTTAAAAGATGCCACCAAATACCATGAGGTTTTGACCATTATTTATAACGAAACTCGAGCGACTCCCGATGAACTTATTGTTGATTTCCATTAGAATACCATAATTTACATCCGTGATATTTTAGCAGCATTTGACCATGCAACCAAAATTTTCTCTTATGTTTACGACCCTAACATTCATTTAGTTATATTAGAGTGTGTTAGCGTAGTTAACACTCTTAGTGAGCATTTCAACATCACCCAAATTAGTGATGTAATTACTAGTATGCTAAGTAAATGATACTCTTACTTTAGTGAATTCCCCGTCATATACGGTATAGCTGCTATTCTTGATCCCGGGGTCAAGACTATGGGTTTAGAAAACGTGTTAGAATTTTATTATAACGCTCTAAGTTTAAAATACGATGTGAATGGCTATATAGAAAAATGTAAAAATATTTTAGCTAGTTTATATGATCATTATGCTTCTATTTATGCACCTTCCCAAAATGTATCGTCGGCTAGTGGAAGTTCCGGTATGCGATGGCAGCCAGCACTTGGTAGAATTTTGAAAAAATCAAAAACATCGGTTTCTTCTTCTTCTTCTTCAATTTATAATATTAATGAATATCTTTCTTACCAACATGAAACTGATGCAAATTTTTCAATTATTAAGTGGTAGCGCGATCACGAACGACAATTTCCCATTCTGGCAAGAATTACAAAGGATATGCTTGTAATTCCCGCCTCCTCTATTGCTTTCGAGGTTGCTTTTAGTGTAGGTAGACCAGTACTTGACGAGAAAAGATTTCGCTTATCTCCGCAGAGCATAAAAATATGTGTATTGTAAGAAAGATTGGGATCAGGCGGAGCATAAGACCCAAGGATTGAGGGAGAAGGACAACGACGAAGATGATCCTTGGATGATGATGGACACGAGCGAATGAAGCGACAACCCATCAGGTGAAGGAGGTTCGGGGACTGTCCCTTGCTAGGCTAGGCACAGGCACCCCTCGAGGTACGTAACAAAACTACGTGGGCTTTGATTTCTTCGGGATACGTAGGCAACTTAATTTTGAAAATTAATATTTAATTATTTAATTAAATTTTGGTTTCCTAAATTAAGTGCAAGCCCTTTCTTTTTCCCCAATTCCCAAAACATGTTTAATTAAATTTGTTTTATAAAAAGTTAATTAGTTCATTTAGATTTTAGTTTACTTAGTTTATTTGCTTTAATAATACGTAAATATAAAATTAGGTAAATATATGTAATTAGTTTAATAATACATAATTATCAAGACAAAAAAATGAAAAAGGACCTTATTTAAAATTTTACAAACGTTTAATAATACATAATTATAAATGATTAATTACAAGTAATTAAAAGTTTAATAAAAGTTTAATAATTACAAATGTTTAATTACATTCGAAACATTTCCTCTATTCTAATTTGTAAATGTGTTTATATATAATTCGTTTTGATTCGATTCGGTTCGTGATTCGGTTCGATTCGATTCGTGATTTGGTCCGATTCGGTTTGATTCGGTCTGTGATTCAGTTCGATTCGGTTCGTGATTCGGTTTTTGATTCGGTTCGATTCGTTACCAAATCACCCAACCCCAACCCTGAACTGGACCGGCCCGTCCCCTGACCGGTCCAGTCCCGGTCCCCCCAGCTCGACCAGGTCCCAAGCTTAGCCCAACCCGCCCTATTCGGATCGGTGGCCACCTTTAAGTGCAAATGTAGTGGTTTAAATAACACCGTGATTTGCTAGCCATTTCGTTGTTCTATTTCCTGCGCGGTAAATATGAATAACCCTTTCTTGCCAATCCAAGAGACTCTACATATCCTTGCATTGCTTAATGATGTGCATGCATTCCCCTACACACTTTTTCTTGTCCTGCCAAAGTTTCTACAAAAGTCATATTATCTATTTGAACTTTGAGTTTTTTGGTTTGTAATTCTCTCTCAAGAACAAGGCCTCTCTTAAATGTTAGACATTTTCCCCTAAATGGCCCTCATCTATTGTAGTTTGCTAAGAATACCGACACAAAAGTTCCCTTGTAATCCTTGATGATTCCCCATCACTAGCAAGCCCTAGAGTGATCCTTTTGGCTGCCCCATTTGAGTTTAACACATACCATTCAATGCTTGGTGATTTCCAACATACAAAAGTTTATTCCTTTTTTGACCCAGCGAGGCCTTTTGATTGATCTGTGTAATCAAAGCTAGACTCGTCGTGCTTCATTGAACCACACTTGTAGGAAAGTTCCCATATCACTTGGAATATCAACCTTCCTATGGAAGACATAGTAGTTCTTCCAATTCTAAACCCACTATAAAGTGTGTTTTGGACGATTTTGGCAAGCGAACCTCGATCGTCTTTGGAATGGGAAAAGAGAAAGTTAATATTAAAGCATGAAAAGTATAATTATTGAGATAACTAGGTTCATGCCAAGGGGTTATTTTATGGTGCCATAAGCTCAAGGATTCCTTTTTATATTCAACTAAATCCTCCTATGTATTAATCATCCCTTTTGATATTCCATTACTTGATAATTCTCCTTTATTAGGGTCCTCATTGAATGGATATTATAGTTGTCTTCAATTCAAGCCATAATGATGGGACGCCACTTGGCTTCTTGGACGTTAATTACTTGTCGCAGCGCAGGCCCAATCATGCATTCTCATCTCACACAAATCATGCACAATCATCTCTAATTTTTGGCCCTCAAAAATTTCCCCTAAATTTTTGCCTCAATTTCTTCCCAAAGAGTAGAGGAAAAGATCTACCAAGATCGACTCCATTCAATGTGTTTCGTCTTGCTAACCAAACCTTATTCTTTGAATTGCCATGTTGACTATTTTGACAAACATATTTTACGAGAAGTTGCTCATTTATTTCATTCTTTTCTTGTTTAGATCATAAGTAGGTGCAGATTAGTGTTGAGGCTGAGGCCCCTGAGAAGATGCAAATAACACTTGGTATTCTAGAGAAGGTGTTTCCCACTGAGCCAATTGATATAAATAGAGGCAATATCATGTTTACTAGTGAGGACGCCTACTCTTCTAAACTTGATTTCAAGGCGTCATTCTATTCTCTAACTTATTTTTCCTTTGCACTTCCAGTAATAAGGTATTATATTGTTTGTTGACGAGCTGTTGTGGGAGGTTACACCAGGAAATACCCCTAAGTCATTCAAGGTTGAAGATATGGTTGTTACCAATGTCTCAACAACTCAAGTTTCTATTTCTCCAATTTTATTTGGCACGAGGAGAAAGAAATTATAAGTTCAACTCCTTGAAGATTATGGGGATTCCTTGGATGCAACCCATAAATTATGGCTTAAAGTTCTACTTCTCTAGTTTCTAAGTAATAAGACTCGTCAAGAGAAGTTGCCCCTTACTGAAGCAAGCACTAAAAGTAAATTTGTTATACGCTAAGTCCACATAACACCTTGATTGAAAACGTTTTTCCTTGAAAAACCTTGCGTACATACATTTATCATTGGCCTTTCAAGTTAGTTTTCCATCTTACCATTATGTCATGAATTTTAGACCAATAGATGACAAAGATGGATGGTGAGCTCAAAAAGAAGAGATCCAAATGTGTTGCGCAAAGCAAGACACTTGTTGATGCCAATAATAAACTTTTGGAAAAAACAAAGAAGGTGGCTTATTTCAAGGCGTCAATATACATGAATAAACAAAAGAAGTATACAATGCATCGCTTACAGCACTACTGAGCACTCTAGGTTTAAGATGGTGGAAGAATTTAAGGTAGACGATAAAGAAAGAACCTGAAATCTTACCTTAACGAATGAAATCCTTAAAATGTGTTTAATGTCTTGCTCCATATTTATTGTGTAAATGGTATCTTATATAGGCCCCATTTGGTATAGTAGAAATTTTGTTTTTGGATTTTGGTAGGAAGTTTGAATTTTTGGGGAAAAGTTGAAAGACAAAATTGAAATTAAAAAAAGATAAAAAAAAGAGGGAAACTCAATATCATAGCTCACCAAAGCAAAAACAAGGGCACAATCATCTCCCTTGATAATAGTTGACCATAACTAATTAAATCCAAATAAATGTCCTACCATGCATTATTTTTACTTTTATCTTAAAAAGTTAATTTTAATACTTAAAGCAATCTTTTGAGAATAGGATTAGAGTACTCCTTAGGAGTTGCCTAGATCAAGTATAATAGCCCAAATAAAATATTGGGTTTATCCTACATAAAGTCAAATTGGAATGAGGGGAAAAGTTTAGGCCCAAAATTCTCTCTCCCCAAAAGAAGGTAATACACTACCCTATGCCCTTCAGTGAAATTTTTCATGGAGTAAAAAGTCAAACCCAAACTTCAGCTACTTTTTCCCCAAAAGAAAAAAATTATGCCCTCTCTCTCAATCCTAGCTTTCCTTCTTCGAGTTCACACCTCCTTCCCCACCGTTCACGCCCTCCTTCCCAAGTTCTCAACTTCCCAACTTCCTAACTTCCTCAGTTGTCTTTTGCAAACATGATAAAAGAGATCACTGCATCAATAGTGGAAAGCTGATTCTCATTCACGCCTCCACATGTCACTCTCTCCTTAGAAACTCATGGGTTTAGCCAAACAATCCAAGTACTTTCTCTCCTCCTTCATCTCGCTCTCCCCATTCTCCCAATTTTCCACCTTCGAATCATCTTCTAACTCTGAACAACAACATCAAAAGCACGATGAAAGTCTCTCTCCTATTAGTTTTACTCAACTCCCAACTACTAATTCTGGTAATCTCGAAGAATCTTCAGTTGAGAATGCATTAAGTACAACTTGGGGTGATATGGAGTTAATGATGTTTCCAGGGTTTTGGGTAGTGGGAACTTAGGGGAGGAAGCTATGGTTGTGATTTTTAAGTGGGTGATTTTGCATTCGAGTGTTGGTAGAAATCTAGGGGGAGTATCATGTAGTTCTTAAGGCGTTAGGTAGGAGGAAATTCTTTGATTTTATGGTGGATGTGTTTCGAGAAATGTGTGTAGGAGAGATTGGTGTTGATACCAAGCATGAGAAAACCTTTTACCCCTATACATGACTCCCTCGTACCAAACCATAGCAAAATCAACTCCCATAATCTCCCCATAACTACTTCTCTAGTATCGTAATAATTGCCCGACCACTCACGTATATCAGTAGAAAATTTCATTATCATAGATTTGGTGTTAATTGACAACTAGTTTTTTTTAAAAAAAATTCCATGAGGAATGGTAATATATGTTTACAAGTTTTTTTTTTCCAATACTATCAGAAATGCGCCATGTAGGCCTGAGTGGGTTGTAGACCTGTGCATTTGGGCAGATTAGGGCCGGGATGGGTCACAAGCAAAACGAGCAAGTCCGGGCGGGTCAAAGAAGATGCAAAACGGGTCGGGTCGGGTCGGGTCGTCCAAAGAGATTATAGTTTTTATCTATAGAGGTGGATAATTTACGTGTATCACCTCCAATTTTTGGTAGTGGATTATCGGCAAGTAAGTGGAAATAATTCATTACCTTATAGTGTTTAAAAGTCTTGAAAAGTATAGGCTCATTATTGACCCGACTTGACCCATTAAAAACCCAATAAAACATGACCCTTTAAGAGACCGACCCATTAAGTCCATTATTAATTAAACCCTTTTACAAACGGGTCGGTCAATCTTAATGGGTCCCCACCCATTTGAACAGGTCTAGTGGGTTGTGTGACCAAAAAATTTGTATATTGCCCTACCTGGCCAATGCCACAGTAGTCCTTCAAAAATTCTTCCTTGATCCTCAAGAAAACAAGTACGACTTGCGGGAAGGCTATAACTATGACTAGGGATGGCAACGGGTATTGGACCCGACCCGGATCCGTGGATCCATATCCGTTTTTACGGATATGGGTCTTCAAAATTTAGACCCGGCGGATCCGGGTCGGATCTGGGTCCTATGACTAAAAAACGGATCTGGGTACGGATCCAACCATAATACCCGTTTAGGACCCGTTTTGGACCCGTCTTGAAATATTTTTCGTGATACTAATATATTTACAACTAGTAACCAACAAAGAAAGGAGAGAATGATAGTGAGGTAAAGTTCGACCGTTAGTAAGAAATATTCAAATTAGGTCGATTTGGATATCTATTAAAAAAGAATGAAAAATTGATTTTGATAATAATTTTTTTAATTTGTCTAATTTGAAATACTGTAATTTGCTTTATAATTCGATCTAAAAAATAAAGTTTTTTTTTCTCATTAATGTCTAGGCAAATGTTCTAATGTGTATAATAAAGTCCATAATTTCAATTACAAATTCATTTTTCTAGTTACGGAGTATTATAAATAATAATTTAATAGCACAAAAAATGTCTTCCCGCCCAAACTATCCCTTATGGTGGTAAATACACCTAAATGTACAAGATCCGTTTTGGACCCGTTTTGGACCCGGATCCGTTGGATATGGATCTGGATCCTTACTTTTCATACCCAGCGGATCTGGATCTGGATCTGGATCCATCCTTGAAAAACGGATCTGGATCTGGATCTATAAAGACCCGGTCCAGATCCGGTCCGTTGCCATCCCTAACTATGACAGGCCAAACCTTCAAAAGTTAAAACCCTAGAGCAAAACTAGCGGCCAAGGAAACGCCATGTCACCTTTTAAATTAATAAATACGTGGTATTAGAGAAGAAGATATCCCACGTCATCAATTATGTTCGTATGAAAAATTATCACTACTTTTTCATATTGGCGACATCCAACAAAATGAACTACGCAAACATAAAAAAAAACCAGTCTTGAAAACAAAGTAATTTTTTTGTAAAAATAAGTTATGTCGTTTGTCAATGAAGATCAAGATGAAAGGAACTTGAATGAGACGAAGAAAAGGAGGCTGAATGCACACATTGCAGTTTCAGAAGCACTAGCAAATAGGGGGAGGACTAGGGGGCATGATGATGCGGGCATGGCAGAGTTTGGAACAAAGCTGAAACAGAAGCCAAAGGCTTCCAGGAGGGGTTGTATGAGAGGGAAAGGAGGTCCTGAGAACTTGAGTTGCAATTACAGGGGTGTTAGGCAGAGGGTTTGGGGTAAATGGGTGGCTGAAATCCGCAAACCTTGGTCTAGTAAGGTAGAAATCACTGGCATTAAAGGACGTCGTCTTTGGCTAGGAACCTTCTCGACTGCCATCGATGCTGCTCGAGCTAATGATGAGGCTGCTAGGTCTCTCTATGGCTCTTCGGCTACTCTCAATTTTCCTGACTGCTCTTCTGAATCAAAGGGGCCATCTGTAAGTGGATCATCATCAGAAATGAAAGTTAAAGATGTAATAACTCGTTCAATGGCTTCACTGCAGCAGTATGGTGATGCTAGTGAGCCACTGTTGGACGCTGAGAGTCAAATGGCAAAAGATGCAGTAATGGATGAGACTGATGATCTTGCAGGCGCAGTGATAAGTAACAACAGGTCTTGCTGCAGAATTGATATTCAGTGTGTCCAGAAGAAAGAACAAGATGAAGCATCGAGCACTCGAGAATGGAAGGATGGGTTAGAAGAATCAATTCATGCAGTGGTTATAGAGCAATCAAGTCATGATTGTGGACAGAGACCTGGGATTCTCACTTCACCAGACATGAGGTGTGGAAGTCGGATGCAACAGGATGTGGATACTATGAATCTAGATGGTGCAACTGGTTTAATCAGCTCGACTGGAGATCCTACTGTTTTCGGAGATATTACTGATATATTCGACTTTGATGGATACTTTTTCGGATTTGGTGATTGTCAGCTTTGATTGAGAATCGTACAACTAATAATGGTGAAGGTAGTTTGTCTGAGAGAGTGACAGCATATTGTTGGTTAGAGTAATATTATTTGTAATCTAAAATGGGTTAGTGCGATACTAGAATATTTAGATATACGGTATCTCTCACATTTTGGCACATTTGTTCCAAATAAATTTTGTTCAGACTTTGACAGATGATGCAGGTAGGAAGGCAACATAGGAGCAGATTAGTCTCATTTTATATACTTTTTCAAGAATACAAACTTATCATTGCATTTCACAAACGTTTTTTTCCATATAATATGTATGATATTTGAGAAATATGATCCTAATGTTTCAATTCACAATAAGCAATGATCTTTAACACCTTTTTTTTGTAAATAGATTAATTGTCTTGAACATCAAGGATAACTAGAAAAAGGCAATAAAACGAAAGTATCACATCAAAGAAACTTTTCAGTAAGTATTTACAAGAAGGCCGAAATGCAATTATATGCAGTTCTACAAAGCAGTTGAGAGTTGCAGAAGTATGCACCTCAACAATTGTGAGTAGTGGTTATGCAATGCGGTGTACAAATAATCAATGGCAGCTCACACTGTCAGCTTCAGCAACCTTAATTTGTGATAACGCTGCATATTCCTACATCGACATGGATTCATCCCTCAATGGCTCCAAAAGCCTCTTCCGCTGATTATGTCCTGATTCCTAAAGCATTTGACCCAAGAATGCCAATACAAATATGACCATAATGGAGCAATGAGTTGTCCAAAAACCTCTCAGATGTCATCTGACTCTGTGAACAAAGGCTAGCATTGACGTGGCCTATAGGAAATGACTGAACCACAAGTGCAATTTCCCTAGTCCATATCAGACCAAACCCTGATCCATGGTCCTTTTCTTGTGCCCAACCTAGATTTATAATGATTATATGTACATTAAAAGAAATAGAAAAGAAAGAATTTGAGTAAATTGAAAAGCAATGAAAGCCCTTTAGTATCTAACATTCAGCAAGTACAAAAATAACATTAAGACTTGCGCAACAGAAATGGTAAATAAAAGCATCTGTAGTACAATTATGGTACATGTACATAGAAACTATACCTCCAAATTCCAGAAACTACACGCAAGCTCATGAACAGAAACAACCCTGTCCAGACCCCAAGAAGACCATACCCAGGACCAGCAACTAGCATAAAACTTGATGAGATCAATGCAGCTACAACCTGCACCCAACAAGATGTGGATTAAAGCTACTTAGGTACGGAACCAGTTATCAAGAGAATATACCCTCGAAAGCTATTTTCTGCCATAACTGTGTGTTACCATAGAGTAGGCAGCAAACTCAAAGTCTGAAACCCCATAGTAGAGCCCATCAAGAACAAATGCTACAGCGTTGATTGGTTGTGATCCAGCAACAAACTGTATAATAGGGTAGATATCATGTGAGCCAGATATTTCATGATTTATGCCATCAAGAAAGAGCTATATATCATGACTTCTAGGAGAAATAATCTTCATACAATATAACTAAGATCACAGCCTCACAAGTATCTTGGATAGCTAGAAGCTTTTGCTACTTGCAAGGCGCAAATTCAGGAAATAGAAGAATACTTCAAACACAGACAACAGGAATCGGGGCAGCACAAAACAAGCAATACACTGCCATGCATGTAAATGGTATATTTGATTAACCATATACAAGTAGTCTAAGATTTCATCTTCTAGCCACACCATTCGAACGGAAATGGCCACTTTTTGTCATGTAAAATGTAACAGCTCATCAATAAAAGAGTGAAAAACAAGTAGAAGATACTGGAGTACAGCAAGAGTTAAGAGACTTTCTAAAGTGTCTAGATCCTTTTCTTGACTCAACATATTAGGCCAGACTCAATCCATCTACCCATCCCTATGGACACATCATACTTCTGGACGACAAATGTAACTCTGGCATAATAAATCTGCACTAAAACCCCCTTACTAAAAAAAGAGGTGGCACAAACACAAAAGTTTAAAATGTAAAGAGGTCATACAAATGCAAAAGTTATAATAGAGGACAAAGTAAATCCTTTTGAGAACACAGTTTATGTGCTCTACTCACAAGGAGGTGTGCCAGAATAAAAATTTAGCAACTATTATACCACCGGAAAAAGATTGCACCTACAAAGTAATATTAGTCTAAATAATGGGACAAACCACCCTATTTCATAATCCAAATGTTAACTAGCTGCCACTCTATCTATACGAATAGATTCTGCCTATACAATTATATAACCCTTGACTGCATTAGAGGAAATTGCAAGCGCAAACACATCAATAGCTTTTTACAGTTCTGGCATCTCCTAGTACATATACAGATAAATGTATACTAGTCTTAACTGAAGCACTCAACAGGGACACTCTACAGGGCGGATAAATAAAGGCAGAGCAATGAGTTGGTAGCTAATTCCAAAATTTAAGTTCATACCAAGATGCCAGACCAGGCAACTTTCAGAACTTCTGAATCTGAGGTAAATAAGTTTAGGAGCACTCCAAACCCAAGGAACAAAACAACAGCCAAGCCTATTCCAATTACAAAACCCATCTGCAAATATTTTAGTAATAAATAAAACACATTGTAAGTTCAGGAATGAAAATAAAAACGTATAATAAGGGAAAAGTGTGAGTATGTATCAGGATACTACAAACCTGGAGCACTCTATAAACAACCTGGCGTGCTTGCACATAATTACCTTGGGAGTAATTACCAGCCAAAAGAGCCTGTCAGAAAAAAGAGGGCCAAAGACATTTTAGAGGCTTTAAATAATTAATGGACACATCCATAGACCTAAGGGTTCAACTAGCAACAGAGAATTATGAGACATATTGGCAATTACCCAACTATGAACTAAATACTAAAAATATATAGAAAAGTTGCATCAATCTTAGGAGTCTGGCTACGTAAAGAGATTTTTCTTCTTTATTAAAGGAACTGTTTGCCAAGAAAAAAACTACTCTGATGTCTCACAAGTTACAAATTGCCACCATTTACATTCGAACCGTCCACTCATGGACCATAAGGATCATATGGATTACTGATTAGTACGACAAATTTGTGACAGGTATCAAACAATTTTGTTAAAAAAAATTGAGATCTTTAGCAGGCTAGCAGCTTTGAAATTGGTCTAAAGTTGTACGCTTCAGCTTTTTTGTCTGAAACCTACCTAATAGGATAAATCAATACCTATATAGAGCTCAAACATATATGTTTCAGGTTTTCAGCTCAATAAGGGTCATTGGATCAGATTAACTCACTGTCAGACATGCGGCTCTCAATTGTGGTCTTCTATCCCATATGCTGTAACGCATTGAAGAAACAAAGTAAACATTGTTTTCTATCAGTATACTCACTGACAGACCTTTATGACAGGAAAAGAAATTATAACCATTCATATCAGTATGAACTATTTAAGTAAAGTTGTAACCAAACTATCAGTAAAAAATCGTTTCCCATAAGTAGAAATAAACAAAATACCAGAACAGAGCAAGTGGTGAGATTCCCTGCTAACTAAAATCTATAACAGTATAAATAGTGTCTCTAGAATGTGACATTATTCATTTGTATTAACAAAAGGGGTGAAAGATCTCTGGCAGTGAAGGCACGTGAAAATCAAAGGTAACTTTACTTCAACTGACCAAACTACTTCAACCAGAAACACAATTAATTCATGGGAAATTCCATGAAATTTTTACAAAACAAGGCTCCAACAACTTCTACCCCAGTCAATAAAAAAATTAGCAAAGACCCAGCAAAAAGAGACTCAAAAAGGGAACAGATTAATCAATTTCTGATACATTCAAGAACAACTCAAAAAGGGAACAAGAAGGATGTCAATGAAAAAAATAGCATTATTATTTTCATAGATTAATCAATTTCTGATACACTCATGGGCCATAATTAAAGCTCTATACCAATAAGACTCATCTTTTCCATTGATGAACATAGGAACAAATGCATTCAAGAACAGACATAAAAATTGTGCTTGGAAAAATGTGTAACACCACAGGTGTACAATACCCATAACAGGCTATGTATCCAACATAAACACAAAGAAATAGAACAAGATAGTTCTTCACTTCATTTTTATCCTTTCTTCAGGTCTAGGTTGAGGTTTACCTGCCCAGCAAGTGCCAAAGCATCAGTCAACAATGATATCGTCAGCCAAATTTCAACACAAATTTGATAACCAGCCATTGGTACAGGACCTTCCCTCGCTGCCATAGATGTGGCCAATGTCATGGGCACAAGGACTGATATGGTCCTTCCAATCAAGAGCCCTCCTGTAGATGTGATAGAAAAATATTACACTAAGAAAAGTGGAAAACTACAATATAATCACAAGTATATGCATATGCTTCAATTAACATGTTATAAACATGATGAAGGAAACCAATTTCGTACATTAGAATGGTTATACCAGTCTGGCAGTTTCCACTACAGCTTCAATAAATATATTAGTTATTAACAAGTATCCAGTCTTCATATACGTTTGAGTTCCAGAATTGTAGCTCAATACTTATACAAAATCCAATTTCAACACAAAACTAGGAGTTAGGGACCTATAAATAAATGTTTCATTGACCAAAGCATCCAAGTTAACGGATACAGAATTACGGATCTTATTAAGGCCTATGTTGCACCGATACGAATCCAAATATAGATACGGGTACAAGAAACGGCAAAATTAAAATTTCTAGATACGGGTACGGCATGGATACAGAAAAAAAAAACATAAATTATAAAATAAGAAGAGCAGACGTTTGGAGGGGTTGGGCTTATATGAGAATTTGGAGGGTTATATCTATAACTTGCACAACCCATACTAACATTGTAATACTACCTTCAAAAAAATAAGCATAGTCAATTAAAAGCTCAATTGAGAATGGATAAGAGCAGACGTTTGGAGGGATTATATGAGACATTATAAATATTACTTTCAGATTTTTGTACCATTGTAATACTAGCTTCAAAAAAATAGATATGAATCTAGATCTGAAATTAGATGGGATGGGCTTATATGAGAATTTTGTTTTTTATTTTATTTTATTTTTTTGGGCAGATGGGTTGTGCAAGAAACCCAAATTAATTGGATACGGGTTTATAATCCAGTTGTACTGATACGTACCCAGCCGTACCCATAGTCAACCACCCATACCCGAGCCGTACCCGGGGTCTTGGAGACGTACCCGTGCCGTACCCGTATTGGGTATGGGGATACGATGTGTTTCGGCGTACCTTTGCATCATAGATTAAGGCTACCTTTATAACATCATATTATGACTTGTTACATATGCTCCAGCCCCGACAAAGTTACCCAAATATTCAAATTTCAGAAGCAATATTGTCAAATCAACAAGCATAAGAAACTTGTAGAACGAAGATTTTACCAGCACAAACCTACCTGATTTAAGATATTGGAGAAATCTGCTACCATTCATATTTGGGGAAGTCAGAGATACTTCTTCATTCAACTTCCAGAGTAAGATAGAGGCTATCACATATCTGAGAGAAAGAACAAAAATGTTAATATAACAGAACTCTGCAAGAAAAGCAGAAGGCAAATGGTATAAGTTCACAAATCCAGAGTTGGAGTGCTCTGCTACACAATTGACCTACTCAGATATCACAGTAGCTATTGCCGCACCACCAATACCAAAGCCTAAGAAGTATATCAAGATCGGGTCTAGAATTGCATTGAGTAGATTCCCAGCTCCTGCCAATAGAGTACAAGTTCAAATAGAGAAAGAAGAAAAAAAAAAGAAAGATAAAAGATCAGTAAGACACAACTTCCTTCTTAAGCAAACTTCTAAAAGCCCAAAAGTATAAGCACGCTGAATTCCCAAATAGAGTTTCTAGTCAGTCACTGGACTCCTACTCTCCTAGATGACTTGACTGAATGGATTATGGTAAGTAGTCTACCAATGATGTAATTGGTGTAAACATTACGTTCTCCTACTCGAAGTTATACTAGCCAATGATATCTAGTTCATAATTTAAAAGTGAATTATAAATACAGAACAGCCAACATGACCACCATGATTTTCACACTGTAATTAACAAGTTGATAGCATATAGCTCCTACATGTTTGCAAAATGAATAAATAAATAAAAAAAGTAAAAATTGAGAAAAAATTTCTGAACAATGTTCCTTCCTTCGTTGCTGCCCCATTAACAGTCAAAAGAGAGTGGAAGAGATAGAGAACTACAAGAAAGAAGTCCTTCCACCTCATTATTTCTCTAGGTTCTGAACCTTTAGCACAGATTATATTGTATTCCCATGACTCAATGCTTTCAAAGGAACATGGTGCATGAAATAGTAAGCACGGAGCATTGCTTAGAATATGAAAGAAAGGTAATCTTAATACTCGACGTGCTTTTCATACCTTCAAAAATTAATTTTACAAGAATACTTACCAATAGCAAACAAAGGTGTCTTGGTATCTTTAAGTCCTCGGAAAGTTCCCTGAGCTGCAAGTGCAATGACAATAGGCAGAGCACCAAAAGCCCTCATTTTAAGGAATTCCACTGCTGGCTGGCGCATTGGTGAATCCTAAAGCATAAAGACATGTACTCACTATCAACAAACGATCTCTTATGTTAAAGGTAAAATTGGACAGAAACACCATAATTATAAAAATTATTTAAAGACCTGAAAGACATTAACAATAAGATTAAGGAGGAATAGCCCAGTTAATCATGCAAACTTATGTTCACTTCACATTCATCATTTTGAATACTATTAGAAGAGTGTATCTTTTATTTGAAGCATGGTGATGCAACTCTGCTATAATGCAAATTGTATGGGAAGCTTTTTCTGTAATTGCTGCACCAAATGAATGATTAGTGTCAACTCATAAAGCGAAAAAAAGCACATCCATCAAACATATAATGTACTATTATTCTAAAAAAAATTTAAATAAGGGAGAGAATAGAAGGGTGATCAATAAATTGAAACAAGAGAAGCATAAAACGAACTTATAGCCAAGTCACACATACAACAGATATACCCATAATATTCATTAGATATCCAGATCCGACTGACAGTGCCACAGCTTCAGCCACTCCAAGGCCAGCAGCAAGAACTAAAGATGAAGACACTGATGGAAGGACAATTTTCCTATCTCCATCATCTGCATTATACCATTATGAGACTAAAAACCAAGATTTGTGATTGAAACAAACACAAGAGTTCTATGCAGACACTTTACTGAGTGAATACCTTGGCCAGTTTGATTAGACCTTTCAGTCTTCCTACTGATTAATGCCTGCTCTTCAGCAATGAAGGAAGTTGTCACGTTGAGCAACGGGACATTAAACAATTTTGATACCAAGTTAAACACTGATACTGACACCCCAACTGCTGCTAATTCAGTTGAACCTGTAGTATCATAAAGAAAAAAAAAAAGAAAAAAAACTAACTCACAATAAAAACAATGAAATATATACTACTTTGAAACCTCCTAAGCATAAATTCCATCTACACAAGAACATGCCATAATACTTTTATCTCCAATTGCAAGAACAAACCATACCATTTCTTCACAGTCTTGTCCACACAAGTGATCCTAGTTTGTGTTACTACTCCTTTCCCCCAACCCCCCCCCCCCCCCCCCCCCCCCCCCCCCATTGTAATCAAGATATAGCCAAGTGCACAAGATTGAGAGATGAAGATAGGGTTGCTAATCTAAAGCATAACATGATACCATCATCCAAACATTAGAAAAAACAATTGAGGAAAAGAATACAAGGATGATTTGACATTCTAGTGTAATTATGTAATGAATTTTAACAAACATTTCTAGTGAGTTTCTCATCATGGAATCAAACAAAGAAACACCACCAGTCTACTTGAATTACTAGCTCTAGTTATTTTACATCAGTAAGTTTTCAACACCCCCATCATTTTCTAATAAGATGGATCAATATTATAAATGAAAATGCATACAATTTCCTTACAATAAGAGATATATTTATCTTCTAGGATCAATCGTTTCCACAAAAATTACATAAGCAATTATCCGGCCCAGCAATCACGAGGAGACTATTCAATTTAAGACCCTTCATGTAAATTAAAGCAGTATGAATACCCAAATGACCAACAAAAGCAGTGTCAACAAGAGAAGTGATAGGATCAGCAGCTAAAGCCAATAGAGCTGGAAATGCAATTGACAATATATCCCGCCCTAGATCATCCAATCTAACTGCATCCCTGCAAGTTTCACCCACCGAAAAAAAAAAACAATTAAAAAAAACCCAATGGGCAGTGATGTAGACGGGATTCAATCTCAGATCTTGAGTAAAACTAAACTAGTTAATATCCGCAAAATCCGAATATTCCTATTACCTGAAGCGGAGAAGTGGAGGAGGATTTTTGGGGTCTTTGGATTTTGGGAGAGCGCGGAATCGGAAAGGGGGATTAGGGTTAGGTTTGAAAGGTTGGGAATTAAAGAGAGGAATATGGCGGGAGAACGGAGAAGTGTGAAGGTTGTGGTAGTTGGAATGGCGGGAGTAAGAGTGAAGGTGGAAGAGATGATGAGAAAGTGGAGATGCAGCTGCCATTTTTTGCAACGAGTACAATGTTTTTTTTTGGTAGATGTGCGCAACTAATTTAACGGATGGATTTGGGGAATATTGAAAAGGTAGTAAAAAAATCTTTTTGGTAGGGCTAGTTGACTACAGGGCTTCATATTGAACACTAGGTAGGGCTAGTTCGTCACAGGGCTTCATTTCGTAAGGTAGGGTTAGTTGGTCATAGGGTTGCATACTTGCATTTCGTAATTTTTGGGGTTGTTAATAATTTCGGTTTATCGAGATTTTTTGTTGGATTTAGAGTTTATTGGATTCGATGAAAAATATTTTTAATGTAAAAAGATATTTTACTAAAAGTTAGAGAAAATATACATAATAAATTTTCCTTTATTTTTGTTTCATTATAAGAAAAGTTAAGAAAAAGAAAATGAGAGGATATTACGGAAGGGCGAAGACTTAAATGGAGTTAAGGAGGAGGAAGGAAAAATATGACTTCTCTTAAAGGGGTAGTTATTTTCCATCCTTAGAAAACTATTTTATAACCCTTTGTAAACCAAATAAATGATGGATAATTCGATGAGTTAATTACACTGCTATAAGGTCCAATTTTTTATAACCCAACTTTCCTTTTTCAATGAAGAGAAAATGAATAAATCCCCCACTAGTCCTTATGGTTTGTGCAATCACTAAGGATTAACAACACTACTTAGCTATTCTCGTATTGTTCGGGTTTGAAAAGGTTTGAAGGCATTGCCACCAAACTAATAAAGGCGATTTGGATGCCTATTTGGGTCTAAATCCCAAGTTTTGACTCGCGTAAATGGTCTCATTATACCATAAGGGCTCAAAAAATGAGTGATCTACGTTTAATCTTGTCTAGGCATGATAGCACTTTAATAGGTCTTAAATTGGGTACAAAATTAAAGGTGATCAGACATTTACAACAATATAAGGTTTCTTACGTAATTAGAGTGCTAAAATTAAATAAAGCAATAAAGGTGCAATATTAAAATAAGCAATGTACAATTCATGCATGAAAAGTTGAAGATTTTCTTATAAAATGAAAAGAGAGCCCAAAGAGACTTCTTCCTATTACATACTTCAACTTCAATGGTCTAGTTCAGAATATTTGCTTGGATTAGACTTTAAACATCATTAATTATAGAAATGGAAAAGGAAACCACCAAGGTATGATTCATGACACAAGAAGTGAGCTTTGGACTAACACTTAAATAGGCATTCAAGTATGATGGTTACTCGAGGTTTTGCTCATGAAAAAAAAGATCAATTGATTGAATGAGTCTAGTAGAAATGAAAATGTTCATATTTTACATCATAGAATAAGAAAAATAAGATAAAGTGCACAAGGTAAAGATGTAAGGAATAAGGGTTTGCATGAGCTAAGTGGAGATCATGTTATAGAAATAACTCCTAGAAGATTAGTGCTCAAAGTTGGAGTCTTGAGGCTTAAATCTAGTGAAAGAAGGAGGTTATTCCTTAACAATCACATTATTGATAGAATGTAAATAACATAAAGCATTAAACTTTAGGAGATGATCATAAGATTATATCAAAAGTGATAAGTCTTTGGTTTATTATAACTCAAGATGAAAGCAAAATTTAAGCAAGGGCTCTCATGTAAGCGAAAGTTTGCATCCCAATACAGATAATGATACAAAAAGTATTTACTTTAACCTCTTAAGTGACTAAAATCACTAAAGATTAAAGCAAGAGAAGAAGGGAGTAGAAACAGATAAAGAAATAAAAAGATTGAATTCAGAGGGGTCCTTGATTTGCTCACCATTGAGGACTATTCCTTAATCAAGCTCTTAATTAAGTGTTTATTGAAGTAATCTTCCTAGCTTAGGAAAGGTAAGGTTGCCTTAGAAAATCCTTAGTATGAATTAAAGATGCTTTAAGAGATTTTGTGGAGTTATTTTGGCAAAATACAATGCTCGAGGATTGAAAAATTATCCCTCCTTTGCTCATTAATATCAGGTAATCTATAAAGAAAAATGAGCGTCAAAAGCAAGAGTGGTCAGCATCCAAATGCTCAAAGAGCATCTTTTGTAGGGGTGAAAATAAGGTACAAGGTTCTAAGAGAGCTCAACTTTGAGGTGTTGAATACTAGATTGGGCGTCTAATGCTTGAACTCAGCGTTGGATGTTGAGCTACCTAGTCTTCTAGCACTGGATTCATGAATTGGACGCCCTAGTATAGGGATTTTAATGCTTACTTCGTGCGTTTGTGCTCCAAGCATTTTGACTAAAGTCGATTTTTGGTTTGCTTAGGCTATAAGGATTCGTTTTAGGAATATTTTTTAGTGTTTTGGGCCAAGGTAAGGTGTTTGTCCTTTGAATGTATTTTGGCTCTTAAGATTTTAAAGTGTTTAGATTCTTTGAAGATGGTTCAGGATTCGACACATTCAATATCAAAAACATTCAAGTCTTCCTACAAGGTTCAGTTCATCATATGACCACTAAAAAGGGATATACAATTACATTTCTATAGGGGGATATCATTTTCTTAGATAATGGTTTACATCAAACTAAACACTCATTTAGGATGCATGCTGCAAAAGAATGGGAAAATCATAGTATATGCATCTCAACAGTTGAAGCCTTAAAAAGCCAACAATCCAACTCACAACTTAGAGCTTGTCGTTATTGTTTTCGTGTTGAAGATCTAGAGACATTACCTGTATGGCCTCACTCGCAAGATTTTCACAAACCACATGAGCCTGAAGTACATTTTCACTCAGAAGGACTCGAACATGCGACAATATCGAAGTTGATCAAGGATTACACTTTAGACATCCAATATCACAAGGGAAAGAAAAATGTTGTTGCAGATGCTCTTAGTAGAAAATCAAATCATAGTTTCAATGATTTGATAGTAGCCGATGAGTTGTGTAAGGATATGAAGAGGTTAAACCTAGAAGTTATGAGTCATGGAGAATTGGAGGAAATTAAGGAAAAACACACTGAGGATGAATTTTTATAGAAGATTAGAGATAGGGTGACAACTGGTTTGAATTATGAGTTCAAGATCCATGAGGATGGTAGCCTTAGGTGTAATTGAAAATGGTGTGTACCTCAAAGTTATAATGAAGTTAAGAGGATAATAATGGAATAAATTTACTCCATATTCAGTTCACCCTGTGGGCGATAAGTTGTATAGGGATCTAAAGTAGATATATTGGTGGCTGAATATGAGAAGAGAAATAGCTGAGTATGTCTCTAGATGTCTGAAATGTAAAAAAGTGAAAATAGACCATAAAAAACCAACGAGAAAAATGCAACCACTAGAAATACCTAGATGGAAATGGGTTTCAATTTGCATGGACTTTGTGACTAATTTACCAAGCACTGGAATGGGTAACGATTTGGATAATTGTGGTTAGACTCACCAAGCTTTTAGTGTTCATTGCGATTAAGGAGACCTGGAAGAAAAAGCAACTATCGAATACTTATGTGAAAAATGTAGTCCGTTTACATAGATTTCCTAAGGATATAGTGTCTGATAGAGATTCGAGGCTCTTATCTAAGTTTTGACAGAAGGTACAAGAAAATCTTGAGATTACTTTGAAAATGAGTGTAGCTTTGACCCTGCAACAGATAGGCAGATAGAGAGGACACACTAAACTATGGAGGATATGCTGAGAGCTTGAACAATATATTTCCAGGTTACTTGGAAGGATCATTTGGATCTAATAGAATTCTCATATAACAATAGTTATCATGCGAGTATTGGAATGACACCTTTTGAGGCACTATATAAAAGGAAAATGTAGAAGCCATGTGTGCTTAAATGACTTTAGTGAGCGCATTACCTTGGAAAACCGGAGATGTAATAAAGTATAAATACCCCGATTTATTTGTTGAGGTGAGTTACGGAGTTGTAACTCTTTTCTTTTAAGGGGGTGGAAGGCGATATAATTTTACGTTTTTTTTTTATTGTTTTGATTGCATATCTCTAGAATACGCTAGATGTGCTTTTTATTGTTTTGATTGAATATCTCTAGAATATGCAAGGTATCTCGTTGTATTGTAGACAATTTATATTAATATACTTTCAAAAATCTTGAATTTTAGGGTTAAGTTTTGAGGGTGAAACTTCTTTTATGAGGGGTAAATTGCAATCCCCAACATTTTTATTTGAAAATCACAGATTTTGAGTTAAGTTTCGGGGACAAAACTTCTTTTTAGAGGGGTAGATTATAATCCTCCATAAATTGACGAGACCTTAATTTTATTTTATTGCAAGTATAGTTTTAGTATAAACTAAAAAAAATATTTTTACAAAATATGTCTTTAATTGTTTACCTAAAATAATCATGAGATTTATTTTTTATAAAAAATATATTTTTACAAGCCCATAAATATATATATATATATATATATATATATACCCTCTCAAAACCCTAATTGCTCATTTACTCACAAATCAGAAAAGAGAGAGAGAGAGAGAGAGAGAGAGAGAGAGAGTGAGAGAGAGAGGAGGGAAACCCTAGGAGCATCAAGTCGCCACCCTATTGCTAGTCACCGGCAATCCTTCCATCTATTTCCTAGAATTCATGATTTGGAAAAACTATTTCAATGAATGTTTTGATTGTTTTCAATAATTAATTATATGTTAAAAGTGTTTCTAATCATAGGTTTATAAATTTATATATGTTTTTACAGATTTTTAGATTCTTTATACATGAAATTATGCGTTAAATGCACTAGATTTAATGTTTTAGGGTTTATGATCATATACTATTGGTTATTTCATAAAACTAAGAATAAATCTAATAATATTATGTTCAAAATAAATTTTCAAATTTCATGGGATATGAAATTTTGATTTTTATGTTGAGAATTCGAAGGATTTTATGATTTTATGTGTAGTATATGATCCTAATCAATATACTAAATTTTTTGAACATTATAATCAACATGTTGAAGACTTTGAAAATTTTCCAAAAATTATAAAATTGACTCATCATATTTCAAGGATTTAAGTATTAAAAAAAAAGGTTTAAAGCATTTACATGATTTTTTGAAGCTTTTTTTAAATGGGTATAATTTTGTCAAGGTATTGATTAAGGTTGTGTTATTTGGTTTAGGAAAACGATTCGTAGGAGATGATTCCTAGTTGTGAAAGTGGAAATTCGATTGTTCTATTCAAGGTACACACAAGTTACAAAAATCTTGTCTTTAGGAGCATGATCTAAGATAAAATGAAAACTTAGTATCATGTTTAGGAGAACCTTTTGGGTGAGGTTGTTTGGGTATTTAAAAAGATTCATGTTCTTTATTTAGAAGCATGATTTGGTATTGTTGGTGAGTTATGTATTATGATTTGTTAATACTAATTAGGAAATAATTATGTATGGTTGAGGAATCTCAATTGATCCATTAATTTGCTAATTAATCTATGAGGTTGTTTATCATTACTCCTTCATTATTAATGGTATGAATTGTGGAAAGGTGATTTTCAAGTCTTAAAGACGAGGTTAGTTGACTTTTTTCAACAGGTTAAAATTCGAGAACTAAATCAAAGGGTTAAAATTGTAATATAAAAGAGGTTGATTGTGTAGTTGTGAAGTTTTACATGCGTGTTATTTGATGAATTGGAACACAAGTGTGAAACTATAAATCACATATAGTGAAAGAAGGATAAGCAATAAAACTCTAGGTTAGTGCACGTCTAGAGTATTGACAATTAGGGGTTGGGGCTTCACAAGGTATTATCCATGGCTTTTCTTGGAGGCCGCATGATATACGAGTCTATTTTATAAAGTTTTAAACTTAAAATTGGGGTAAGTTGAGATTTCATCTAGCTGTGGCGACAGAGTCGTGCTCGTTTACCATCTGGTTTTTTACTATTTTTGATGCCCTCTGACGAGAGTGCGTAGGTTTATTTATTTATTTTGATCTTCCTGATTGGGACACTGGGAGACAACCTTGTCTATTGCTTAATCTAAATTATTAATTAATTAAACAATTAGTTAATTTGAGTAAATAATTGTGTATTATGAATAGGAATGCCATGCATTTACTCTTATGAATCGTCACGTTTATTTTATTTTTCATAACTTTTATGTACTCAACTTTGTTGATTACGTGCTTTATGTGTGATCTTTTGATCATGACCTTTGACCTTCGCCTTTTAATGACCCTGTAATGATCCAATATTTACACTTGTAACTTTGGGGAGTAGATTTCCAATAGGTATTGCGGGGATTTGTATGCATTACTAGGATGGGTATAGATTAATTTATTTTTCTTACTTTGTTTGACTTGACATTTTCTAAATATTTTGAAACCGGTTTGGATTTGATTTAATAGGTGCTTCATATATTTTAATAAGAGTCGTAATGGCTTCGGATTGTATGTTTGATTGAGTTTTATATTTTGAAGTTTTATTTAAAAGTTTTATGTTTTTCGTTGTAAAATTCTGATTTAAAACCTTCGCGTTTGAACACATGGTAGTAGCACAATGGTAGTTCTCTCAAAGTTATGTTTTTTAGAAAGGGGGAATTTACCAAGGTGTTACACCATGGCCTTGACGCTGACGCATATATGGAGAAGATCATTAGGGGGAGCTTGTAGGGACTGAACCCTCCACTTATGTGAAGGCTGGGAATGATATGCCTCTATCCCTAAGAAGAGTAAAGATAAAATATTGTAAGCCTTGAAGCCTCTAGAGAATTAGACAAAGTACAGGCTATACAATGACCTGACGTTCCATAAGAATGGTAGCACTCCTAGGCTTAGTGGGTCTTCTAACCCGCAAATCAAATGGGAATTCTAGGACAACCGCTAAAATGCCAATATCATAAACATGAAATTTAATGAGAGAATCCGTAGGAACTTTATTTGAGGTCAGGGAGATTCACAAGATTGCTACGTCCATGTATTGGATCAGGCTCTCCAAGGGGTACTGGTGCATCATGCCCGCACCGAGCTCTAGGCTACAAATTGTCTCCTTAATGTATGTATCTCTCTTTTTACAGTACACCTGAATTTTGGTCTATAGTTCCCAATCCATTGGTTCCTTCAAGTGATCCTATGGAAATAAAGGATTAGCCAGACTTAGCTTACCTATATCTTAAGGAAGGTCTATGGTTTTACTTGGATTAGCGAGTTCATGGAGTTTTCTTATCTAATATGATCTTTCACACTCTTTTCATCGTAATTCTTATTCCTAATAAGAATTAGGTAAGCGACTGGTGGGGTTTCTCTTCCTTGACCACCAAGAATATTTTTTTTCCCTAGTGTAGTTACCTAAAGAAATTGAAGGACAACTAGTTGTGGCTGAGGGTCCCCACTAATGGATGTATATCATCCTTACCAATTCTAGGTCCCCATCAACCAAACCTAAATGTTTGTCGATCATTTCTTTAGATGAGTTGTTAGATTTTAAAAGGGCATCGAGTAAGGCAATGGATGACCAAGAAAGGAGGGCACTTGGCTTACCCTCCCCCCCCCCCCCCCCCCCCCCCCCCCCCAATATTAGCTCCCATTCTAGGATGATATCTAGCCTAAACTATATCTAGGAGCAAGATGCCGCAATGCTGAGAGACTATTGGAAAATTAACCTCTTTTCATTCATCATTTATTTCTTCTCTTCTCGTTTTTTTTATTACTTTATCTCACGACTTCTTTTAAATTTCATAGGAGTCTGACTGCAAATGATTGATCTGCTAAAGATTGGGTTGATTCCATACTTCCATGACTGTAAGGTCTTGAAAAAGAAGAGAAAAATTACATATCATTCGTCTCATTGATCACAACGTGGACCAGGTGATCTATGGCTTCGATTTCGGACTTCCTTATATTGATTCCTGGGTGGGTGGCGTAGGCCCCTATGTTGTTTCTTTAGAGGTAGCACTAGGGCATATATGAGCTCGAGATTAACTTCAGCCCCACATCTTGGGCTCCCAAGGGAGGAGAAACCACAGGAGCAAGCAGTTCTCCATACGTTGGTCCAAGATAAGCTCGTCTAGAATGAACATTCTAGAGCTTCCCCTATTTACCCAATCTCCTCTTGCCCCAAGCCTCCTTCAAGTGGAGGAGCATAATCAAAAGGAAGAGAAAGAGGAGGGGGGAGGTGCCCTTGGTTAGAGTTAATTAGGTGTCAGTAACCTCTTGTGCCCTTTGGTTCAGACCCAGAAGTTATTCTAGTTACTAACCCTCTTTAGGATGCCGAGTTTGGGCCTACTTTCTGCTCAAAAGGTGTTAGACAACATTATGACTTTGTATGAAGTGCCAACCAACAACTTGGTGGCTCTCCTATCCATGCGCTAATGTAGACTTGTTTAAATTTTTAGATGAGAATGAGGATGACAAATGAGTTGCTAGGCTTGAATTGGGGAGTCCAAGGATAGGACATCATTCCTCAAGCAGTTGAGGTTGAGGATGAGAAGAGAGAGGACTAGGCTAATGAGGTTGGCCGATTGTCGTCAATGAGAAGGATGCTCGTGCTGAATGGCCTCTTTTTGCCGAAAGTGTTGTGGAGGTTGCTTCCTTTAAGTGGGCCGCTGAGGAATCCCCTAAACAACCTCTAGCCAAGAAGGTAAGGAATGAGGATGGAGAGAATTAGGCTGCTTCCCATAGGAACATCATAGACCAAGATTTACCTAAGTCTGCTCTAGTCAAAGTCGTTTCTCCCCGGATAACAGAGCAACCAAGGAGGCCAAGGTTGGAAGGTGAGCATTCCTCAAGTCTTATGAATATAACTTTGATTTAATAGACTTAATTTTGATACTTAGAAGCCATTAAGGGTAAGGAGCCAGGGGGATCATAATGAGATCAATAGTCCCCTAAGGGCGTTCCTAACACAAGTTAGGACGAGCTTTCACCATTGTCTGCCCGTTCGTCCCTCCGATCCGGCTGTCATTGTTAGAAGCGATATGTTTGGAGTTTTATTATTTATTTTTCTTATTTCTCTTCTGTGCGACTTGTTATTTTCTTTCCTTATTACTCAGTCAGGAGACTATTGGCCACCATGTTACCAAGGTGCTGAATCCCATTTTTTCTTTAGGGGAATTCAACAGGCGATGGTGGAGATCCTTAAGCAGTTTAAGGACCTTAAGTTGAAGGCCGCACAGGCCTCTACGAGAGCGATTGAGACCAATTGGGAAAAATATGCTAAACTTCTGAGGAGGATGCATTAAGGGAATCTGAGTTGGAGAGGCCGTGCACTAAGAAGTCATGACTCTCCGCAGAGTTGAAGTTGCAACTGCAAGCCATAATGATCAGTTAAAGAAAAAAAGCGACTTGGTGTGGAGAGTTAGAAGAAAGTATTTAAAGAGCCTCCACCCCTTACGTTAGTCGTAGGTTCATCCAGGTTTAGATTGGTTCCTAGTGCATGCTATCTTTAATAAGAAGCCTTGGCTGCAATCTAGACTTGTTCAAATGGAAGGGGCCCCGTTAAGGGCCATTGACCGACCCATTTGTAAAAAGGTCTAATAAATATTATTGACTTAATTGGGTCAATCTTTTAAAGGGTTATGTTTTATTAGGTTTTTAATGGGTAAAGTCGGGTCAATAATGTGCCAATAGTTTTCAAGGCTTTTAAACACTATCAGGTAATGAATTGTTTTCACTTACTTGTTGATGGTACATTTCCAAAAATTAGAGGTGATACAGACAAATTATCACCCTTTATAAACAAAGACTATATTTGACCAAAATGGTCAAGGTGCAAATATTCCAGTCCAAGAGTCGAACGTAAGGGAGTTGATTTTGACCAAGTCTCTCCTCAATACTAGTCTTAGGGATTTTGGCATGCACGGCCCATATAAGTCCTCAAATGGTTGCACCGTATTGAGCGTAACTAATTACCTCAATAATGGGGGAATATAGGCAGACTTTAAGGGGCGTTTATAGCTGGTTTAAATTCAAAATAAAAGAGCTTAAATGAAGGCTTAAAAAGCGCATTTCAAGGCTACTTTGGAGGACGAATTTGAACAGCAATTTGAAGTCAATTTGCTGAACGATTTGGCGCATTTCAAGGCGACTTTGAAGGAGGAATTTGAACAGCAGTTTGGAGTCAATTTGCTGAACGTTTCTTCCCTTATTTTAAGCTATTCTTCCCTTGTTTTAAGCTTTATTAGTTAGAGAAATAATGAGTTGTTATGGGGATTATGTTGGACGGTTGTGAGCCACTTAATCTACCCTTATTTTCAGCTTTCTGTTTATTGTTTGTTTTAGCTTAGTATGATGTACGAAAAAGCTATAAATAGCGTGCTAATAATCAATGAAAGGCATTCCAGAATTTTGCCCAAAACACACGAGTGTATAATCCGAATTTGGCTTGTGCTAGTCAAGTTTATTTTCCAAATTTGAGAGTTCCCTCAATTTGAAGAGTTTGTGTTTTAGTGAGAGTTCCTAAAACTTAAACTTGTAGTTGTCGAATAGGTGAGAGTTCCCTAATCACTACTACGCCCAAACACGTGAGTGAGTGTTCCTCACTGTTATATCCTCAAGTTAAGGGTGAGAGTTCCCCTAAACTTTCTTAACACACATTCCCGATCATTTGTAATCAAGTTTCTCACCTTGTTTACACATCATTTGGCGCGTCAGGTAGGGGGAAAATTTCCTTAAATTTTTCCAAAGGGGTCGAATACCTACATACCATGGGAGAGAATCAAGATTTGAGGACAGCTTTGGAAGCTCTTAATCGATCCATTGCTAGTCAAGAAAGGTTGGCTGAAACCAACGCCAATCTACAAGGGAACCTTGCTGCCTTGATGGCAAGGCTCATGAACGAGCATGATAGGAGAGATCAAGGCGAAGACCCTCCACCTAGGAGGGAAGATAGGAGTCTCAAAGTGGACGTCCCTTCATTTGATGGGACACTTGATCCAGAAAAATACTTGGAATGGGAGAAATCCTTGGAGAGGTACTTCGACTACAAGGATATTCAAGAGGAATTCCAAAAATACAAGATAGCCAAGGTGAAGTTGAAAGGCTATGGAGATAATTGGCTACAAGGAGAACAAAGGGGGCGTACTCTTAAGGGTAAGGCAACCATTTCTACTTGGAGCAAGTTGAAGAAGAGGATGAGGGATCGTTTTATTCCTCACAATTACAAGCAAAGTCAATACGTGAAGTGGAGCACTTTGCAACAAAATGGAGAATCGGTTGAGGACTACATCAAAGAGTTTGACAGACTTTCTATCGTGTGTGAAATCACGGAGAATGAAGAACTCAAGATGGGACGTTTCGTGGCTGGGTTGGATCAAGAGTTGCAAGACAAACTTGAAGGTTACACCAATTTAACCTTTGCTGAAGCGTGCAAACTTGTAATCAAGTTTGATTCAAGAAGGAAGAAGAAGAAGCCGATTGTCACCCCTCAAGTGACACGAAGACCAACCTTCCCTGTCAAAGATGGTTCTTCTTTTGTTAAAACCAACGATCCACCTAAGAAGGACAAGAAAGATTTCAGAATAAGTGACATTGTTTGTTACAAATGCGGAAGAAGGGGTCACTTTAAGAAAGATTGTCCAAATTCAAGAGCTTTGACCATGCAAGAGGTCAAGCTTATTGCTAACCAAACTATCAATTGGGAGGATTTCGAGGTTGAAGAAGTGGAGGACGTGAATTTTACTGAAGGGGACGAGGAGGAAGAGCAATGTTTCCCCGAAGAAGAGACCAAAACAAATCTGGTTGTGAGGAGGGCGTTACAAGCTCACGTTGAGGAACCCTTAGCACCGCAAAGACAACATGTTTTCATTACCAAGTGCAAGATTAAGGACGAGGTATGTGATTTAATCGTTGATAGTGGCAGTGAGGCAAACACCGTTTCCAAAACCTTGATAACTAGACTTGGTCTTACAACTACAAATCACCCACATCCTTACAAGTTGAGTTGGTTGGACTCTAGTTCTAGCACGGGGGTTAGGAAACAATGCATGGTTAGGTTTTCTATTGGGTCTTATCATGATACTCAACTGTGTGATGTTGTGTCTATGGATGCTTGTCACGTTTTGCTTGGTAGACCTTGGCAAACTGATCGAAAATCTCAACATGATGGGTACCATAACACTTACACTATAACTCACCAAGGAAAACAAAAAAAGTTGCACCCTTTACCACCCCCACGATTTTCACAAAATCCTAAACAATCAAAGGAGGTGTCATTGCTTACTCTTAAGGAATTTGAAAGGGAAATTGATGGTGAGGATGAATTATACTTGTTGTACTCTAAAGAGGTCCACGAAAATTTTGTGAGTCAAAACCCCAAATTGGCTCAATTGATTAAGGATTTTGAGGATGTTTTTCCCGATGAATTACCTAAAGGATTACCACCTGTGAGGGGAATTGAACATCAAATTGACCTCATTCCCGGTGCTCCTTTACCTAACAAACCTGCCTATAGGTGTAATCCCTTGGAAACTAAGGAATTGCAACGACAAATTGAGGAGTTGATGAGTATGGGATATGTACGTGAGTCTATGAGTCCGTGTGCTGTTCCTGCTCTTTTGGTCCCTAAAAAGGATGGTACATGGCGTATGTGTATTGATAGTAGGGCTGTTAACAATATTACTATCAAGTACAGGTTTCCAATTCCAAGGCTAGATGACATGCTTGATGAACTGAGCGGCTCGAAGTGGTTTTCAAAGGTTGATTTGAGAAGTGGGTATCATCAAATTCGGATGAGAGAAGGAGATGAATGGAAGACCGCTTTCAAAACCAAGCACGGTTTGTATGAGTGGCTCGTGATGCCATTTGGACTCACCAACGCACCTAGCACTTTCATGAGGTTGATGAACGAGGTGTTGCGGCCTTTCCTTGGAAAGTTCGTGGTGGTGTACCTTGATGACATCCTTATTTATAGCAAAAGTGGGGACGAACATTTGATACATTTATTTAAAGTTTTCACGGTTTTGAGAGAACAAAAATTGTATGGAAAACTTGAAAAATGTAATTTTATGCTATATGAGGTCACTTTTCTTGGTTACATTATTTCAGGAGAAGGTGTGAAAGTTGATCCTAGCAAGATTGAGGCTATTCAATCATGGCCTAGCCCAAAGACACTCACGGAGGTCCGTTCTTTCCATGGATTAGCTTCCTTTTATAGGAGGTTCATTCGCAATTTTAGCACTCTAATGGCCCCTATCACCGAGTGCACAAAGAAGGGCTCATTTGAGTGGACTCCTCAAGCTCAAAGGGCGTTTGAAGTGATCAAAGAGAAGATGTGCAATACACCTGTCCTAGCACTTCCAGATTTTTCAAAACCATTTGAAGTTGAGTGTGATGCAAGCGGAAAGGGGATTGGTGCCGTGTTGATTCAAGAAGGGCGTCCTATTGCCTACTTTAGTGAGAAATTGAGCCAAGGCAAGCTAAATTATTCCACCTATGACAAGGAGTTCTATGCAATGGTGCGAGCTTTGGATCATTGGTCGCATTACTTGAGGCCACAACCATTCATACTTCATTCTGACCATGAATCGTTGAGGTTCATCCATGGCCAAAAGAAATTGAATTCGAGGCATGCAAAGTGGGTGGAATTCTTGCAAACATTTAACTTCTCATCAAAGTACAAAAGTGGAAAGGCGAATGTTGTTGCGGATGCCTTATCTCGAAGGCATACTTTACTTGGAGTCGTCGAAGCGAAAGTCCTTGGGTTCGAATTAATAAAAGAGTACTACAAGGAAGATGATGATTTCAGGGGCATTTTGGAGAAATGCGTGAAGGGAAGTTATGATTTATTTTCCTTACAAAATGATTTTCTTTTTAAGGGAAATAGGTTATGCATTCCGAAATGTCCGATTCAAAGCTTGTTGATTCATGAAGCGCATGGAGGAGGTCTAGCAGGCCATTTCGGAGTTCAAAAGACTATGGAGCTTCTTCAAGCTCACTTTTATTGGCCTAACATGCTATCTACTGTCCATCATGTTGTAGCGCGTTGCTCTACTTGTCAAAGGGCAAAGATGGTGTTTCACAAAGGTCTTTACAAGCCATTGCCAATTCCGGAGAGACCTTGGGAAGACCTAAGCATGGATTTCATTGTGGCTTTACCTAGAACTCAAAGAGGTAAGGACTCAATCATGGTGGTAGTTGATCGTTTTTCAAAGATGGCTCACTTTATCCCTTGTCATAAAACCGAGGATGCTATGAAGGTGGCAAAATTATATTTTGATGGGATTGTTCGTTTCCATGGAGTCCCACGCACAATTGTTTCAGATCGAGATACAAAGTTCCAAAGTCATTTTTGGAAGTCTTTGTGGCGTCTTATGGGAACCAAGTTGCTGTTTTCTACCTCACATCACCCCCAAACCGATGGCCAAACCGAGGTGGTGAATAGGGTACTAGGTTCTTTGCTTAGAACCTTGGTTAGTAAAAGCACCAAAGATTGGGATGTCAAACTCGCTCATGCCGAGTTTGCTTACAATAGAACTCCTAGCGCTACTACAAAGTATTCTCCTTTTGAAGTAGTCTATGGTTCTAATCCCTATGTTCCAATTGATCTCGTAGCTTTGCCTAAAGACAAATTCGTGCATGGAGGTGCCAAGGAACAAACCGAGTTCATGGTGAAAATCCACAAAGAAGTGAGGAAGAACATCGAGAAGGCTAATGAAATCTATAAGAAGCAAGCCAACAAGAGAGTCAAAAATGTGAAACGTTTTGAAGTTGGTGACTTAGTATGGATCTACATGAGGAAGGAGAGATTTCCCAATCAAAGGAAGAACAAGCTCATGCCACGAGCCGAGGGTCCATTTGAGATAGTGAAAAAGATCAATGACAATGCCTACAAGGTAGATTTGGGAAGAAAGTACGGCGTCTCAAGCACATTCAATGTGGGGGATCTAGCACCGTACTATAATGATGAAGAATTGAGGGCAATTCCCTTTGAAGAAGGGGAGGATGACCAAAATGGTCAAGGTGCAAATATTCCAGTCCAAGAGTCGAACGTAAGGGAGTTGATTTTGACCAAGTCTCTCCTCAATACTAGTCTTAGGGATTTTGGCATGCACGGCCCATATAAGTCCTCAAATGGTTGCACCGTATTGAGCGTAACTAATTACCTCAATAATGGGGGAATATAGGCAGAATTTAAGGGGCGTTTATAGCTGGTTTAAATTCAAAATAAAAGAGCTTAAATGAAGGCTTAAAAAGCGCATTTCAAGGCTACTTTGGAGGACGAATTTGAACAGCAATTTGAAGTCAATTTGCTGAACGATTTGGCGCATTTCAAGGCGACTTTGAAGGAGGAATTTGAACAGCAGTTTGGAGTCAATTTGCTGAACGTTTCTTCCCTTATTTTAAGCTATTCTTCCCTTGTTTTAAGCTTTATTAGTTAGAGAAATAATGAGTTGTTATGGGGATTATGTTGGACGGTTGTGAGCCACTTAATCTACCCTTATTTTCAGCTTTCTGTTTATTGTTTGTTTTAGCTTAGTATGATGTATGAAAAAGCTATAAATAGCGTGCTAATAATCAATGAAAGGCATTCCAGAATTTTGCCCAAAACACACGAGTGTATAATCCGAATTTGGCTTGTGCTAGTCAAGTTTATTTTCCAAATTTGAGAGTTCCCTCAATTTGAAGAGTTTGTGTTTTAGTGAGAGTTCCTAAAACTTAAACTTGTAGTTGTCGAATAGGTGAGAGTTCCCTAATCACTACTACGCCCAAACACGTGAGTGAGTGTTCCTCACTGTTATATCCTCAAGTTAAGGGTGAGAGTTCCCCTAAACTTTCTTAACACACATTCCCGATCATTTGTAATCAAGTTTCTCACCTTGTTTACACATCAATATTCTTTTTGGACGGTCTGGCTCAACTCGACCCGTTTTATATATTCTTTTGCTCGATCCGACTCGACCCGTTTTACATCTTCTTTTGCCCGACCCGTTTTGCATGTGACCCATCCTTACCATAGCCCAACCCAATGCACATGTCTACTTCCATCCCCTCATAATCCTTATGGTTTGGTTGGAAGAGAAAGAGTGGATTAGAGTAGATATGAGTTTTCTTGTCGAAGAAAATGGAAGACAAAGAGAGAGGAAGAACGAAGTTGGGAGGTTGGTGTGAATTAGATTAGAGTTAGGGCAAGGTGAATTTAGTATAGGGAGGGAACACTTAGCTTTTTAGCAGTGGACCTTTATATAGTCCTTTATTGACATTATATTAGGTGGTAAATTGGGTATTGCAAGCGGGTCAACTTAATTTTATGGGAACTGGGAAGGACCGAAGGAGGAGAAGTAATGAAACACTCAAACACGACGCCAACAAGCCAAAAAAAAACATCAAAGCAATTTCCCGCCTTTTTGAAAACATTTCAGCCAAAACACATTTCCTAACGCCCCATTTTCACTGCACTCCCACCACCCAACGGCCAGCCCTAAACCCCTAAATTTCACCGGGACATCGACGAAACTACACCACCGCCGAAGGCCAATGTCAACGTGGAAGATTTATTCCGACGCCAGCGACAATTTCCGGTGGGATGTTTCCGCAACACCGAAATCCTCCCGCCACCAAAACCACCTCCACTTCTCCACTCCTCCGCCTTCTCTCCCTTCCTTCCACGATGTTCTCCTCCACGGTCTCCCCTCTCCATATGCTTTAACTTACGTTATCTTCTATAATTTGACTGATGTCGGAAATTTTTCGCAGGATGTGTGAAGATTCTAGAGGACTGTGATAAACGGAGTACTGCTGGTGCTGTTGTTGACCATGATGAAGAAACTCCGATGTCCCGGACCGGATTGGGGAGTTCTCTTGTGTTGAAGAAGTCGTCGATTGCAAAAGCTTGTTCCGTTCTTGGAGATGATTTTATTACTGATTTTGACACAGGTTAGGGTTTCTGGACTTCGATTTCATAACTAGGTTACTGTTTGATTTTTTAAATTGTGATTGTATTAGGTTTATGAATTTGCTTAGCTGAATCATGATTTGATTTTAAATTGTGATTGTATTAGGTTTATGATTTTGCTCAGCTGAATCATGATCTGAATGAAAATTGTGATTGTATTAGGTTTATGATTTTGCTTAGCTGAATCATGATTTAATACGGTTTCGTTGCTCGTTAGTTTGATAGATCCTGAACAAATTGGACAGCCTATTAGGAGTATACATTCTAAATCATGACAATGCAGAGTATAAGAAATGTGTTATTACGTTGGAAAGCAAGGATTGGAGAGTTTTATGCGATGAAATTGAAAACTTGATTTGTGCATTTTTGCTAAGTAGATAGACTATTTATGTTTTTGAATCAGCTGTAAATTTGTGTCAAACTTATTTTCCAGGACAATCATGTATTAAAAGAAATGGGCTCACTTCTCCGGATTCCATGTTCCAAACAGGTTCTGGGAAGAAAGTTAATATATCTTCTACAGGACTTCTTAGGGCTAAAGCATTGTTAGGTGTCAAAGAAGATAATGATGATTGCACCATCCAAGGGTTTGAGCCTCCAAAGAAGAGATTTCGTGGAGTGGATTCGTCTACTTGTGAGAAACAATCATTTTTAGAGAGGAGGCAGATGGGGATCAACTGTATGGGAGTTGAGGATGATATGCTCTCCTCAAAGTTATTGATTAATCCGAAGAGTGATTTGTCTGGAACTGAATTTAAAGATGCGGGTTTCAGTGAATTTATGCAACCAGAGATGTTGAATTCTGTTAGCAAACCGTCTCCAATTAAGTTTAATACTGCTGGTGGTAGATCTATTTCCGTTTCTAGGGATGCCTTGCAGCGAGCACGAAATCTTCTTGGTGACCCAGGGATGGACAGTCTTCCAAATGAGGGGGATGCAGGTGCTTCTATGTTTTCATTTATCAACCCTAGGAGTTTTGATGGGAGCCTATTTAAAAAGGAAAACAAGATTGGTTCTTTTCATCAATTTGAACAAAATCCAAAGATCTTTGTATCGCCAATGAAGTCGTCTTATACTAGAGAGACATTAGAAGCCAAATCAGAGACCTTGATCTCGGGTACCAATTTAATGAGGAAATTTGATGCTGAGGAAAGCATCTGCAAATCAAATGATAAACAACCATCATTATGTTTGGCAAAGTGTTTGCAAGAGAAGCCCCTTGTACCTAATGCAATACTGCAGCCCTCTTTGTCCGAAGGGGCCGGTTCGGGTTTCCTTAGATTCTCAAAGCCATTTGGGGTGCCGCTAGCTGATATTACAAACACTAAACTGATTGACTTTGCTACCAAAATAGGAACAACCACTGAGCTAAAGAGACTAGGGAAAAGAAGTTCTGCTTCTCCATTCAAGATGCCAAGAAGTTCAAAGTTCATCACTCCTTTGAACTGTAACCTTTCTTCAGCCCACAATGGTCAGTTCATGATATCATTTGATTGGTTTCACAAAGTATCAGTACCCATCCCTACCTAATTAGCTGTTTATGATTTAGAATTGACCTGCAGGGAATCTGAGGTTTCATATAGTCGAAAAAGGGTTAGTAACCGCTATCCCTCTCAGCACTCAAGATTATATGTCAAGGAGTTTTTTAAAGAGCCTCCAGCCTATCCAGAAATGGTATGTTAACTTATACAAAATGGTAATTCTACTTTTACTTCCATTTATTGTTGCTGAGTTTTTTACTGGACATTTATGAATATAGATGGACCATCTTCCAGAGCAAGTGCAGCTGATAAATCCTCAAACTTCAGAGAAATACACATTTGTTGACGGATCCCAGCCATTGGGTGTTGATAATTTCTACCATATGCTGGTTCAGTCTGGTGCTTCTGTGCAACATGCTTCAAAAGAGTAACTATTTTATCATTTCTCTTCTCCCTTACCTAGACTCAGAATTGTCAGATCGGGAGACGTGGATTATATTATGGTGTTCTAAATTTTTACCTTTTTTTGCCAAGATGGATGGAGTGCTGTCATATTTCTCTGAGTTGCTTAAACTTAAGAAACTTTTGATGTGTGATTTGTGTACCTGGTCTTTTCCTGTTAAGACATGATATAAAATGAACGTGTATTATAGAAAAGAAGCATGTGATAGATTACAAGTAGCTTTTGTGAATGTTTCGTGTAATTGTTACATTGGCTGGATACCTGCACAATAATAATAGAACTAGTAGACTTGACTCCCCCCCCACCCCCCCCTCTCTCTCTCTCTCGGCAGAAGTGACAAAACTGCACTGTAGAGTTGTAACATTTCCCTTGGCACTTATTGACATTTTGTGGCGTTCTTCTGTTTGTTAGATGAGTATTGATATGATTATCAATAGTGTGGATCAATTGAATTTGTTGCAAATTCTTTTTGCTTCCACATCATAATTGGAGAATAATTTCTAATATTAAGTTACTATAAAGAATTGTGGATGTTGTTTTGTTACTCATAACTTTTTGTTTTAGAAGCTAATATTTTGTTTATCATGTAGGTGGGTTGCAAACCACTACAAGTGGATTGTGTGGAAACTTGCGAGCTATGAGAGATGTTATTCATCTAAATTTTTGAAGAAATTTTTAACAGTTTTTAATGTGCTTGAGGAGTTGAAGTATAGGTAAGCACTAATCTTTAATTTTTGCCTCTCATTGCAATTCGAGCTTTTTATCCACTATTTAAAATCATTTTTGTAGATATGAACGTGAAGTTAACCATGGTCAGCGTTCTGCAATCAAAAGAATTTTAGAAGGAGATGCATCTCCTTCTTCCATGCTGGTTTTATGTATCTCAAAGGTTCAGAATCCAAGTACATTTATGGAGGAAAAGAGTAGCAATTCCAGAATAGAAGTTACAGATGGATGGTACTCAGTATGTGCACATTTAGATGTAGTGCTGTCAAAGAAACTTGATACTGGAAAACTTTTTGTGGGACAAAAACTACGGGTATACCAGTTTGGTTTAAAGCATTCCATATCTTGTTGAGGACACTGCTAGAAAGAACAATTTGTTAATGCTCATTTTTCCTGTAGATATGTGGTGCTGGTTTGAGTGGCTGGAATGGACCTGTTTCTCCCCTCAAGGTTTGCCTTGCCCCCCCCCCCCCCCCCCCCCCCCCCTCCCCTCTTTATTATTGTTTTTTTAACATCTATTTACTTGTATTATTTTGGATCATCATTAGTGTTTCCTCAGACCTTTATTTATTTCTTAGGCATCACCGGCAATCAGTTTAATGCTGCATATAAATGGAACGTACAGAGCTAGCTGGAATGAACGTTTAGGATTCTGTGAGTGTCGTTAAATGTTATACTTCTCTTCTCTCATAAACTCTTTTTTCATAGTTCGTTGATAGTCTCTTTGTCTTGTCTGATTCTACTTGAGTTTGAAGGTAGAGGGGTATGTGCTCCATTGGCATTTAGTTGTATCAAGGATACTGGAGGTCTTATCCCTAGGACACTAGTTGGAGTTACCAGGATTTATCCCGTCCTTTACAGGGAAAGGTAGCCTTCTCATGCTCCTGCACATTTGAACAATGTACTGTGCTTCATGATAAATTGTAAAACAATGGTGTTCTCTATAGGTTGAAGAGTGGAAAATATATTGTGAGGTCAGAAAAGTTGGAGGCTTCACTTACTCAGCTTTGTAATCAGAGGTGAGGTTTTCCTTGCCATCATTGGTGACTATGGTGAGATGTGTGATTGTTCTTTTCTTAACCATTGACCTCTTTTTAATCACAGTATTATTGTTCCGTCACCAGTTTCCTGCCATTTGTGAATGTTTAATTTTTGAAACTTTTAAATCATGAGGCAGTCATCGTGTTTCAATTTTTCCTGCCTTTATTGGAGGAAAATTTATTTGTTTCCGTTTTGTATCAATCATTATTTAATAATTGCAGTAATATTATTGTGTTGTCAATGCATAATTGTCTTCCTTTTGTTACAATGACTGCTTTTGAATCATGTCAGAATGGTTGTGTCACCATTTTAATCCATGTGTCACTATGAAATTAGCCTGATTACATGCCCCAATTGAACTTTTCTTTAACAATTGTTTTTCTTTACATAGCAAGCTTGTCTGACTTGTTCATATCAACAGTAGCTGCAGCATTTTCTTGTGATGTAGACAAGTCAGAGTAAAGATTAATTTCTTCCAAGTTAGAAACTAGTAAGTAATGTCATGAGAAGAATATGAAATTAAAGGCGAGTTTGGTTGACTCTGATGCTATGGAGTTAGAGGCTTAGAGCCCCCATCAATTGGTTATTTAGTCTAAATATGAATAGCAGCAACACTCAACTACAGTCCCACCATTGACTTTTTTAGAGAGGTCTAGGTGTCAGACTGGTGGCCTGACAGGGATTATTACCAAAAATCTTGAGGAAGAATAGGAATTTATTTAAGGAAACATTTCTTTAGTAGACAGTGATTTGAGATGTGCTCAAGACATACATGGGCCTCAAATATTTGATCTCTTCCTTTTTCCCCTTTCTTGAATGACCCTGTAATGTCCTACTGTCTTCCTTTCATGTATGACATAATTGACATCAGGCATTGATGCATATACTGGAAAATAAAATAACTTGCAATCTTACAGTCCTTTCTATTGCACTGATATCCTCAAAAAAATATAATTAGCAGAAATAAATTTCTAGCAGCGCGTCTGGTCTGGAAAATAGTTACTGAAAGTATATTATTTCATTTTAGATAATATAGAAGATGTTATTTGCTATGCAGGCGCTCTAACATTATAGAAGGAATTATATCAGACTTTCAAAGAGGTTTAGTTGGTTCTTGTGTAGAGGATGACTATGATAATGAAGGAGCAAAGATCCTGAAGATGCTTGAGAGTGCTGCTGAACCAGAACTATTAATGGCTGAAATGAGTTCTGAGCAGCTAGCATCATTCTCCAAATACCAAGCCAAAATAGATGTGCGTTCCTGATCTGGTATTTTGATGAGAAATCAGCTTTATTTATAGCTAATATATTGTCTGACTACAGGAAACAAGGCAGGGAGACTTGCAGAGATTGATTGAGAAAGAAGTTGAAGATGCAGGATTAGGTGCTCGAGACGTCACCCCGTTTATGCGATTGAGGGTTGTTGGGTTGAAAAGTAGAGGGCAGTGCAAAGGTGAAGTCCAAAGGGAAGGATTGGTTACAATCTGGAATCCCACTGAACAGCAGGTTGGTACAGAGCAGGAAAAATATTCTTCTGTTGCACGTTTCAGGCTTCTGCATTCACAGATCATCTTGACTTATTAACTGTATTTATTCTCATATTTGAAATGATATTGCTACTTGTCAGAAGCTTGAGCTGGTAGAGGGGCAGGCTTATGCTACTTCAGGTCTCATACCGTTGCATTCTGATTTAACTACGCTGTATTTACAAGCTAGAGGTTCTAGCACTAAGTGGAAGCCTTTGAGTACAAAAGAGAAGGAATTGTTTGGGTATGTATCAGCTCCTTTGATGGTTAAATTGTTTCTGTATTAGACATTTTATGGAGTATGTTCTTTCTTTAGGCCCTTCTTTAATCCTCGCAAGCCAGTATCATTATCAAGAATGAGGGAAGTTCCTCTGTCCAGGTGATAGTAATTTGGAGTTTTTAAAAGTTATTTTGCTTTCTGGCTCTGATTATTGCGGATTGATTTGTTTATGCTTACTTCCATAATTTTGACTGTACAGTGAATTTGATACTGCTGTGCTGGTTTTGCACGTGGGCCTTGGGTATATATCCGGTCAGCAGAAAAGACAATGGGTGTTTGTTACTGACGGATCCTTGTCCAAGCTACAAATAGAAGAATCAACACCCTCTTTGCTGGCTATTAGCTTCTGTTCCCCATGCACTGATGATGATTACTTATCTAATAACCTTGTTGGCAGCATAGTAAGTAACTAAGTATTTAAAATCTGGGGAAATCGTTTGCACTAAGCATAAGAACTTTTTCCTATCGAATGAAATGCGGTTTTAGCTAATAGAGCAGTGGGTTGTATGATGGGTTACAGTGGAAATTATCTTTATTCCTTCTGTTGCTTCGGGCTCAATGACTTCCAGTTCCTGAAGTCAATTCACCACATTACTATTAGAAAGAAGCTACATATAATATAAAGATTATACAGTCTTTTGCAGCTGTTTTCTTTCATCTCACTGTTGAAGCTATCTCTTCGGAAATCGAGGTTGAAGAAGAGCATCTTTGTATACTGATGTAATGTGTAATTGAGTTTTTATGTCACATTTCACTTAAATTGTAAAAACTTAGTGTAGAGCAGCTGAACTTTCTGTTTTCACTGGGGTTGGTGAGGATGTAGGCACAGTTGACGTATTGAAAATTTATCTGGGAGGGGATGGGGCAGGATGGATTAGCCAGTCAACTTGATAAACTGGTTCTGCTTATCTGCCGTGCATTATGTTGTTAAATAGCTTCACTTTATATCTACATCTTTATCTCATTTATTTAATAATTAGCATTGATGATAAATTCCTTTAATTTGCAACAGATTGGCTTCTGCAATCTTGTGAAGAGAGCTAATGATAATACGAATCATATGTGGTTAGCTGATGCTACTGAAAATTCGACTTATTACCTTAAATACAATCATCCTTGTTGTTCCCATCTCAAAGATGCCTTCGATGCTGTTAAGGAATGGGAGCAGAGTGCAAGCTCGGTAAGCATCATCCTTTTATGGCATATAACATTTGTGTTGATTCTCTTTATGCTTTCTGTTCTGATATCATGGTGTACTCAATTCAGAGAATCGAGAAGCTCAAGGAGAAGGTTTTGCAAATAGTTGGTGGTTCTAAAGGCTAAAATGCCTAATTTGTTACCTAACTGTCATGTAAGTTGACATTTCGGCCTTTTCCAGTTTTCCCATGTTCTTAGGGGGTCAGATTAGGTCCTATTTAAACTTCTAGTCCTAATATATTAAGAGTTAGCTGTATGGGAGTGCTTAATATATTATCTCTTTTAGATGTTTGAGTATAGCTTGTTCTTGATGCATAATTGCACTAATGATTTGTGACTGAAAGGTTTAGTTACCTGCATTGTTGGACCTGGTATTTCTTTATCTTGGGACATCCTATTTAGCTTGTTGATACCATCAAGGTTATCTAGCATTCTCTTCGTATATGCTTGTCACACTGACAAATATACTGCTCAAAAAGCATTCTCTTTGTATATGGTTTGTCGTTTTTTCATCTTGGTGGATATTCTAATATTATTAACATGACATATCCTCTAGTACCTATTAAGTATTGAGATGAGGATTTGTAAATACGGATCACCAGCTCTCCGTTATGACTGAGCTCTCCGTTATGACTGAGCTCTCCGTTATGACTTGTAAATATTAGTTAGCTGATTATTCTGATATATCCTGAAGGGAAATTTCCTACTACTAATTATTTTTCTTTCTTCTACCTTGTCATGGCTTTGTGGCTTTTCAGTATGAAAGCTTTTGCAGGCAATAATTTCACTAGTAGGGCATATTTTGCTGAGAATAAGTAGGGAGTAAAACCCGGTGTTCCTGTATGAGCTCTGTCAATTCCCCAAATTGTTGCTTCTTTACCATGCTCCGGCATTTTCTAGTATAGAGACATGAAACCAATGAAAAGATGAAGTGTGCATATTAGGAGCTCCAATTTTTTTGCTGGATCTTAGAGAGCATGCCAGTCTGTCTGGAATCCCATAACTGATGATACTTCTCCATGCTACTTCTCAGCTACAAAGCATGGTATACAACATTCAGTTTGATCTTAATTTCTCTTCATCAAAATGGAAAAGTGATAGACAGTTCACTGAGATTACCATCAGGCAAGTTCAACTGAGACATGAAAGGATTTGCTAAGATTATCCATTCCAAGTTTTGCTGTAAATATGAATGCAATTGTCATGGTTGTAGAAGCATCCCCATCATGACACCTTTATCACTGCCCCCGAGTTACCTGATTCAGTATTAAGCATTCAGATGGAGTTACGTATGTGCTCTACTCACTGGGGAGCATTTTCCTGGGAGTTATTTTTCATAGTATCAGCTAGTCATACTGGCTTATGTCTTGTAGAACATTTACAGATTTGTATAGAAGAGGAAGGCTGATGAGTTATTTAATGTAACAATCTGTAGTTCTGTAAATTCAGTATATTATTTGGAATCCCGCCCCTCCCTCTTAATACAAACAGAAAACAGGCAGATACCAAAGAAACCTTGTACACTTGGAATGGAGAATATTCAAAGAGCTGGATCGACTAAGGGTTAAAGTTCATGAAAGTTATTACTTCGTATTATCCTGTACGATTTTCATTACATTTGGGAGTTGGGATGAGCCGTTTGTAAACAAGTCCTTAACGTTAGGTATTAGGCATACTGCATTAATCATAACTGGCTTTACTCTCTCTATCCTTTTATTTTTGCTCTATTTCTATTTATATAGTTAAAGCTTATAAAGTTTGATTACAAATTTTAATCATGTTATAAGAAATAATATAGACAAAAGGAGTCTTGTTAGATGTATTTCAATGTAATATTTTAAAATATTAAATTTTCATAACTTTTGCCTTGCGAATTTAGAGATTAAAGTGTTCTAAGGCACATCTTGGGATCGTGAAAAGTCAAATGAAGCAAAACATTAGATATAGAGGAAATATTATTTTTTTAAGCAACAGGTTAGAGGTGGATTTGCCAACGGTACAGCTTGTGGAAATTTTTTTAAATTCTTAACTAAAGACCAACCAGGTATAAGAAAGGTCTGCCTCTAGTTGAGAAAAGCTCAACCACGTTTAGGCCTAGTAAATCAACTCACTTGAAGTTGTGCTTGTTTTTAAGTGGAAGTATTTCTTTCAAAAAATTGAAACAAAACATTCGGCTAGTTGAGGATGAAGACGGGCACTTAAACGTGTCAATCCAATGGTTTTAAGTTGCCAAAGTTTGATACATAATTTTGTAGCTTGATCTAGAGAATGAAATGGTCCAAGTATGGGCTCAATCTCATAGCCCAGTCAAACTATAAAATAAATTTGGTCAAATAGGATAAGTTCTAAAGAGGTCAAAATCAATCTAACTTTGAATTGAAGTTGATGCCTTGATGGTAGCCTTGGTAGGGTGAGTTTTGTTGAAAGACTAAGCCTAGTTATTAGCCACTGATACATATTGCTCGATTGTCAATTTATTATACCTTGTATTTTCTAACTCAAATCTATGAAGATTGAAAACTTGATTTAACTCTTTTTTTTCACTTGCTAACTTTGTATTTTTTAAGGCCATCAATTGCCTTTGTGGTTTCTTTATACCCAAAAAATAATTATGATTTACTAAGAAGACAATGTTAGTTAAAAAATTTCAATTGTTGTAGAAATATTACAGACCAATTGTGTGACCTTTTTTTAATAGAATAAATTTTATATACCAACAGCGTGAACATGTAAATATAAATAGGCCTTAGCCTTTATATCAAGTAAATTTCGAATTTTATTTTTAAGGGGACAACGATAGCCTATAATAACTAATTGAGAATAGAACTCATTTTTCTTTGATTATAGACACTTTTTATTTTTATTTTTGTTCATTATTTTTATTTTGGAAAGTTCAATAATTTTACTGTCATGCTTAGGTGACATGTATGTGTCCAAAATAAGCCACACACTCAATTAATTGATATAAATCACCATTACAAAACTAATGCTCGCAATTCCAAACATGTCCCTAGGGCCTAGACATTAAAATATGTTTAGTTTCTAATCCCAAAAACTTCAGAATTTCATCATAAAATCATAGTTTTCACCTTTGTCTTACAGAGATATCCTAATTAGGGGCGGTAAATGAAGGTCGGTTTCGTGTTCGTATCACCTATTTTTGGGTCGGCTATCCCCCAATCCGAACCTGATCTATTTAAGTTTTCGGGTTGAAAATCCGAACTTGATATTTTAAAGTTTGGGTCAACCCAAAAATGACCTGATTTGACCTTTTTTTACCTGAACAACCTAATTTTATTATTTTGACTTGAATAACCCCCTCCCCGAGAGCCAAGACTTTAGCAACTAAGCAAGTATACATCTAGAATCTGTACCCAAATCAGCAAAAAATCTACCCTTTTCTGTAAAAAAATTAAAACAAATCAATAATAGAAATTAACAACAAAAATTTTAGGCATATTAAGATTATTATCAAACAAGAACAACAACAAAAATCAAATACAAAAATTGTATTTAAAAAATAAAAAATGAAACGAAAACAATTAATAGAAAATTACCTTTGAGCTTTGACGAATTGAAGGAGAGGAAGATTTGAAGATGGAGAACTGGAGATCGAAAAAAATCGAGAATAGAGAGAGGCTTGATGAGAAACAACTAACCCTTCGTATGGGGCGATCCCCTTTCCCTTCATATTTCTTAGTTGTATTCGAGGCAACAGATGGGTGGTGCTATTCAAGGCAACGGATTCAACCCAGCGACTAGGATTTTTTGTTGGGTATTTTTATGTTATATTCTTGAAATTTGAATGTTGTATGTGGAGACAACTAGAGTTAGGGATGACAACGGGTCCAAGACCCGATTATCTCCAACCTATTTTTATGGTTTAGGTCTAATTTTTTGGACCCATTGGAGCCGGGTCAAATATGCGTCTAAATGTTCTTGGGTCGGATATGGGTTCGGGTCCAAAAAATTTAGACCCAGATCCGACTCATGGAGCCACATATTTTAAAAATAAAATTAAAATCTAATCTCTAATAAAAACTAAATTAAAGATTCATTCACATTGCCCCGTCGTTTTTATCTTCTACTCTTATTCTCTCCATCCTCCAACTCTTTCTCATCGCCACTCGTCATGCAACATATTAATATAATTTTGATGTATACTTTGTGATTACTATCTTCTCGTCGTCACGCCCCCTCAAACATATTCAACTGAGTTTGATATTACAAGCTTTTGCACTATTTTAAAATTGCGAGTAGCATTGCACTTGATCTTAAAAACATTGTAACATAGTTTTGTTGAGTTTAGGACTTTTGATTTAGTGTTGGATTTTAACTCTAGTGCTTATTTGTTTTCCACTCAATGAACTAAATATTGTTTTGTAAGTATTTCAACGATACAAATTGCTTGCTTAAGAAAGGATTTATTAATTTATCTCATTTGAAATAATAATTCAAGTTATATTTCTTTATAACACTTAATCGGTAAACAATTTTGAGGTATGAAATGCGAAATGCATCCAATTCTAAAACATGTGAATATTAAGCACATGAAAATAAAAATATGTTGAGGACCCATTTTCGGCCAATTTTGGACCCAAGACCCATCGGATCCAGTTGATCCAGTTGGGATTTTCAACCTTAACCTAACCCATTTAATTTCGGATCAGGTTGGTGTCAACCCATTTATGTTTTCGTATCGAAAATCTCAACCCTAACCCACTATTTTCGGGTCAGATTTTCAGGTCGAGTCCGTTTTTGTCACCCCTAATCTTAATGCACCAACTCCAAGATTAAATAGTATGCTCTTTATTCTTTAGCTAAGTAAAAACCAGCCGTAATCCAACCACACCCTAAGTTTTTGCATGCATCCCATTTCTATGTAAATACTTTTTATTTTCTCTCTCTAAACTTTTCTGGACAAACATTATCTATTAGTTGAGTTTAGTACAAGTCCAGTACACTCAAACTTCACTCTCCTTTCCCTATCTGTTCATTTCATCCGTTGATCAAAACACTACCACCAGTCAACCATTGATCAAACACTCACATAAGAAAAGCTATGATAAAGGAGTATAAAACATTGTTAAATTCCTAAGTACATGGGGTATTCTAAGTACTTAGTTTCACTATCTTGTATAAATAAGTCAGCAAGAAACAAGAACTTTTAGAGCACTTGCAAATTATATTATTGAAGAATAATGCTTAATGGAGGGAATGGGAGTGATGAAAAAATGTAACAAGCTAGGCAAGATGGTGCATGTTGGAACTTGTTGAAGTTTATAAAAACCAAGAGTCCTACATTGGTGGGATAAGAGAAGCATGAACTCTTTATAAAGAGTTATGGTCACTTACTTGGGAGTGACCCAAGCGTTATCCACTTTTGTGGAAGAAGGAAGGGCTTAGGATTCCAACCATCACACATACGCGCGCAAGCCGTGCCAAGCTGGGTTGGGTTGGGTCTTAAGTGAGTGATCATAACATTTTTGTTTGCTACCTTGGCTATATATACAACCTTTGATCAGCATTGTTAAAAACACAACTACAAAACTTCTTCCTCTTGTTTTATCTCCCTCCCACGAAATTGTTGAGTAGTAATATATTTTCCTTGGGTGTTCTACTAAGGTCAGTGGTTCTGTGCAAGTCCACTGCTACTATAATTGAGATACTGTTTTATCCTGGGGAGCATCCGGTGATTTCCGAACTGCTTGCACAACTAAGGCAGTATTGTGAATGTTCTAAAGAAAGCGACATAATTCGCGACTCAGTCTATTCCCGGTAACATTGTTCTTGTTATTTTGCAGTATTGTTTACAATAGTGCATTAAGACTAGTAGAAAACCTTGGTTGTGCGTCGAAACACGAAGCAGAAGGGTGTTGTTAGCTCTCTGAACTCGTGGTTTTTGCAAGCTGCCTAACACATGCTGATAACAATGACTTGTTGAAGGTGCTACGCTATGAAGCAGGATGGCATGTTGAGAGCATGGTACCATCTGTAAGGTGTAGTGCTTGGATTTTCTTTAAACGATTGATTTTTGAACATGTTTATACTTGTTTTGATATTTGACTGATAACTTTTCTACTTTCAATTCTGCATTAGGATGCTATGACTCTTAATATTGGCTTAAACAGTGAGGTGTTAACTCGATTCTCAAGTTGGGGTGTTGCCTCTGAAGATCATTCTCACTCAGTTTAATGAAAGTGATGAATGCATCGATGAATTTGTTGGTGGCGGTGGCATTGATTTTACACTATCATAATCTTTTCCTGTCTATAGTTAGTTAGCATTGAGAAGACAACAAGATTGTTGGCAATAATTATTGAAGAAATCAAGAAATGACTAACAGGTTCACATGATATAAATATTGCCAACAATTTTGCTATCTGGTGAATGCTAACTAACTATGGCCAGGAAGAGAAAGTGATAGTGTCAAATCAATGCCGCCACCTCCAACAGAATCATCAATGCATCTAAGAAATCTTTCTATGATTGAATACACAGGTGGAAGCTGTAATGTCGGAGTTCCAGGTTGATAACTAGATACTAATCCATATTATCCTATGTAATATTAACTGTCAAATTAAGTTTTGGTTCTTGCTCCGTCTTATTTCTCTGGATACGGTCATGTGATAAATGGTATTGATCATTATGGAAAAGATTGGTGTGATTGTTGAAGTGTCGGAATTGGAACCGTTTCAATAATCTTTGATTAAAAATACTACTTTACTTGGGTGTTGATGGTCAGGTAAGGTGAACTGACAACCCAAAGGCAAATCCATTCGCATTGTAGGTGAAATTTGACACAATTATACGCATCAGATGCGAGTAACTAAGATTAAGACTAGAAAGAGGACTATTTTCTGTTTGTCCTATAATAACTAATTGATTATCATGTCCATAGTCAGAGTATCAAGATGACTAACCAAGAACATTAGCACTTGCTGCACTTCACATAACTTATTGGTGTATTAGTCTCATAATTAAGCACATCATTGAATTTCAGGTGAAACTTTGACTCAATTAAAGTATTGAGTAATGACAATGGATTATGATAATAACAACTCTGTCATCCTTCTTACAAAAAATGGAAGAGCAATTCATTCCATACACCAGGTACACTAGGCTAGCACCAATGTATACAATCAGAGTAGGACTCTGGTTTCAACAATTGTTCAGGACTAAGTATCTCCCAAAACTTGCGATATATAGGAGGATGTCCATCTTTTCGATACTCGGAAAGCTGAGTGATATTGAGGACTAAGTGTCCTCCACCATGCTCATTGTTGGCAAGTTTGACCCACTTCCCTAGTAATTCTCCTGAGTAATGGGGTCACTCTCATTGTAGCAGTTACCTTGACTTTCTAGATTCCACTCTTGTGCCCTGAATGTTGACAAAGAAAAATGGAAACTATTCAAAAAATCAAAGAGGACATCTAGAAGTGATTAGTGAGTGCCAATTTTGAACATTGCAACTAATGAGTCCAGCGGATTGATAATTCTTGTTCCAATGGGGCTAGAATTTCTTTTAGGTTACAAGGCATGGGAATTTTTACGGGTAGATAAATTTGATTGATATAGGTGATAGTATGGGTGAGATATCCATGGAAAATGGATTTGGGAAGGTTTCGAGTTTTTCGGCATTTTGGGTGAAGAAAAAGAGTATGGGTAGTGGTGTTTAATTTTGGACTCTTGAATAGAACACCAAATAATAATGAAAAGAAGAAACGTATATAGAGTAGCATAAGAGACACTGTATATAACAGAAGACACATATAAATGAAATTTCAAGAGATAAGAAAAAAATACGGACGAACCCCCAAAATAATTTAGAAAAGATATATTTAAAGAGGGATAAATATTAAAGGGATAAAATAAAGAAAAATTAAAATCAAAAATAAAATATGAGAGATAAAACTAAAAACTTAATCATGTAGCATGAATCGGAATAAGGCAACATAAATGAAATTTATTCATCACATAAGTGCATAACGTTAGCCAAATAGGAACAATGCATGAAGTTCCTTTTCTTGGTAAGACTCTAATTATGTTCACGTACAAAAATAGTGTTGTGATAGGTTTGTTGTACGTTAGTCATAATCATTTTTACCTAAAAAGGAATTTTAGGTGCACTCACTGGATTCGCATCATGCCGAGTTCCATTCTCAATTTTTCATGCCTATCCCTATTCAAAGGCTTTGTAAAAATATCAGCAACTTGATTTTCGGTTTGACAAAAATCTAACCTTATAAAGCCTTTTTCAACATTATCCTTCAGAAAATGATGCCTAATATGAATATGTTTTACCTTTGAATGATGTACTAGATCAAAAACATGTCAGATTCCGATGAAACAAAAAATACGAAGAGATGACAGAACAACTGGTTACAGTGAACCAACTATTGCAACTTTTGTAGTAGTTAAACACTAGCAAAGGTCTAGAAACCATCGATTAGTCATTAGTAAATCTAAGCCAAAAACTCAATCATCAAAATTCCACAAAATGGTCTAAACTCGTGTATTTGGCCATCAACGAGCTGGATAGGCTCAATTACATTATGGCCTTGCCACTAGCAACCGATGACCCAAAATACACGCAAATGGACCCTACCATGATTTCAATGTGATTTCCTGGATCATAGAAAACATAAAATTAGACTTGGTAAACCAATTTTGGATTACCCAACAGTAAGGGATTTATGGAAGAGCATTGAATCTGTTTACAAATAGTAGACAAGATGGCCTCTAGGTCTATGACCTCACGATCAAGGTGAATACAATCAGACAAGGAAAAGATTCAATAGAGATATTTTATGGAAAGTTAGTCACAATATGGAAGGAGATCGATAGGCGGGTTCCAAACCCCATGAAACATTTGGAAGATATTAATTCATATAATGAAAAAACACAATGAAATAGGCTCTACCAGTTTCTTGCCGGCATCAATAACACCTTCAACAAAGATTGAAGTTAGATACTAAACAAGAGTCCATTACCAGCGGTTGAAGAGGCATATACACTAATTAGGAGGGAAATCGCAAGAAGAGGCATTCTTTCTATGGATCCATCACTAGAGACTCACTCCTCTAGTAAGGTCAAAACTGGGTTTCATCTGAAAAATTCCTTTTTGGGTCATTTCTCAACATGGATTTTTGATTGTAGGGCTATGGACACTATAAATTTTGACCTGAGAGATTGTAGTTCCCGGAAAAATTCGAATAAAAATCTCATTCAAACAACTAGTGAAGAGTGTGTGAAAGTCAAGGGAGCAGGGGGAATTAAAATCCTCCTTTATCTTACATTAAATAACTGTATTTTTGTTCCAAAATTATCTCATAGGTCATTTTCTATTAGTTAATTGGTTAAAGAACTCAATTGTACGACACTAAAGGGATCTGTTTTGTGCGGGACCTTTGGACAAGGAAGATCATTAGGCGTGGTCCTGAGGAGGATGGTTTGTACTATGTAGTTGAGATAAGTCACCTAGGTAGCACCTCGCTTACTCATGAATCCATAGAATAACTCTGGATATGGCATCGCCGGTTAGGTCATCCTTCTTTAGGGTACCTAGAACATCTCTTTCCTTCTCTTTGAGGTTCAAAGCTTACATTAAATTGCGAGTCTTGTATTTTAGCAAATAGTCATAAACACTCATATTATCCTTGTTAAAATCGTGTAACAAAACCTTTTATTCTAGTTCATTCTTATGTTTGGGGACTAGCTCTTGATAATAAATCGCATGGTTTGCCGTTCTATATTTTGTTTACTGATGATTACACTCGAATGAGTTGGGTCTATTTTTTGAAACATGAAAATGAGGTATATGATGTTTTTGTAAATTTTTATAAAATGATCCTTACCTAGTTTCAGACTCAAATTCGTACCTTAAGGATAGATAACGTGGGTGAATATGTTAACCTAGACAAGAAATAATTTCTTTCTACTCATGGCCTTGTTCATCAGACCACATGCCCTAATACTCCCCAAAAAAATAGTGTAGCCGAACGAAAAACTAAACTCTGCTTGACATTCCTTGGACAATTATATTTGAGTCGGTTCCAACTCATTTTTGGCCCGAAGTAGTTGCTACTACATCTACATGACAAACCATCTCCCCACAAAAAGCCAAAACTATAAAACACCCCTCGACACCTATGCACACATATGGCCATTCCATCCATACACACCCTTCCTCCATGAGTTTTTTGTTGCACACATATGGCGTGAAGATTGACTGGCTTCGAGAGTCAATTTTCACTGCCTTAAACTTGTTAAAACTTGTTAGAACTTTGCACGTGGACAGTAGGATGCATGGGGATTATATTAATGGGTAAGCTTTCATGTTGTTTTTGGTATCAGGGAAGATGGATTAATAAGCTGTCAAAGACAGATTGCTGGCTGTGAGACAGCATGCATTGCATGTCTTGACTTTTGAAGCATTTTCTTGGTATTTGTCTTGAATGAATGTATGTATATCTATACATACATATGTACGTATAAGTACATATACATAAATACCATAGTATTTGTATTTTCATACGTATATGTATAGTTGTATGTATAAGTATACATATGCGTATATATATACATAGTTTATACTTTTTTGTATAAGTATAATTGTATGTATTGTATGTGAGTTTTTTTAAGTATAATTATATGTATTATACAAGTCTTTTGTATGTATCTTCAAGTATAGTATAAGTATTTGGTACACATTCATATGGTATGTCTTGCGTAAATTTCTTGTGTTTTATATAGTATAAGTATATAAGTAAAATACAAAAAACGAACTGATTATATATAAAATTTCTTAAACTTTCAGTAAGAACAAGTAAATATTAATCTCAATAAAGGTTCAAATTATAAAGAATAAGTTGAATACCTAAGACAATCTGAAATTAGATCAACTAACTATAAAATTCTCAAAGTGATTAATCAAATCGTGAACTCTGAACAGAGATGAAAACGTTTCTAAAACTTTTGTAATTTAATATAAGTCTATTAGCTAATTGAGACTAAGAAATGGAAAACGATAACTATTAATAAAATAGTGTAATTTAATGGGCAAGAGATGTAAATCCAACTAAACCAAACGGTAAGTAATCGTTGTCCTTCCGTTCTCGAGTTGGGAATGTGGGGAGCTAGGGAGGCTTAAAGGTACCCAAGGGAGGTGCGCTTACTCTGGCAACGAGTATGAGAAAATCACTAGAACCTAAATGACAAACTTTTGCAGCAAAGCGATGGATTTTGCTGACGATTAATTGATAGTCGGTGTCGCCTAAACTCTATGAACAAATAAAAAATTTGGGCAAGCCGAACGTGACTGATGAATTTCAGTCTGGTAGGATGGCATTTACCGTCTTAAATTCCTTTTTTCCCTTCTTGTTATTTTATGTAATAAAGTACCTAATTTTTGAAGTTTTTATCTTATTGCAACCCCTAACCCTGTTAACACTTTGAATAAACATGTAGTAACCGCTAATCAAATTAAAATGCCCTCTTTTCACCCATTATGCATGAACCATGATTTTGAAACAAACGCCATCACTTTATACACATAATATCTAGCTAAATTATTGAAGATATGTAATTTACCTTTGATTGATGCATTCATAATTTCAAACGTTCATTCAAGTAGGTGCAGGTACCTTATAAATACACTTTTTTTTAGGAAAAGCTTATAAATACGTTTTTTTTAATGATATTTCTACTTTCTGACAAATTTAATTTGCCAGAAAAGGATAAAGTTACCTTTTAGAATAAAATATATTTTAAAAAAATTTAAATGAAAAGAATAAAAATCCATAAAACTAATCCTTCTTCAAACAATAATAAATTATTTAAATAGAAGTTAGCTTTAACAATAGATTGTTTAAGTAGAAGTTAGTTTTTCTCTATGGATTTTTTTTAATGATATCACTTTTTTGTCCAATTCATAAAAAAAGGTAGTAATATCAATAGAATGTAGGTTTCTAAGATAATAATTTTGCAAAATTGAAAATATATATAGTAATTTAAGGACAACTTTTGCTATGTCGTAATTGATTTTTCTTTCCAATTAGTCCCCTAATATTTTTGAATAAAGTATTGAAATAGCCTCTAACATCCTAACATTAAGTAGAGTTTGACTAGAAAAAAATGATAGATGGAAATTGTATCAAAAAATTATGTGAAAGAGAGTATAATTTTTTAAAATATGACAGATAACGATTATTTGTTCAATTCAATATATATTCTTATGAATTTTGACTCATTTTATAGATGTATGTCTTTTGATCTATGAATTAAGTTTACTTTAAAATAAAAAAAAAATATGAAAGCGTAATTTTATAATTTTGAACAAAAATCGTCTTTTGTTTTAAAAAGTGACATTTCAGAAGATAATTCTTCCAAACAATTACTTTGTAATTTATATTGCTTCCTTTATTTTTTTTTAGTTTTACTCATAAAAATTGAATTTTTTTTATAACTCCCTAGTCTAATTGGTATCTGGAGAACATACAAATCTGTAAATAGTGTCACTCTCAAGGAACATAGGACTAAGGCTCCATTTAATAGGGTGTAAAATGCTTTCAATTGAAAATAATTTTCCATGGAAAATCTTTTATGGTAGAAAACTCATTTTCATGAAACTTTCCCGTTGTTTGGTCGCATGAAAAAATGGTTTTACATTTAAACATTTTTCGTTGTTTGGTTGAATTGAAAATCAATTACTCCTATTAACTTTTTTAATTGTATTCTCTTGGCATTTTTAACTCTTTTTTCCATTGTATTTTCTAGTTATTTGTCATTACCTAAATTTATTATGCTACAATAAATATTTTTTTGTATAATCTATAATATATTTTCTCTGATTTATAAATAACATATTACATTATATAGAATATAGCCATAAACCCTAAAAAATCTGGTTTAACATTATAAAATGACCTTAAACTAACTATAAATGAAAATTCGCAATCGAATAAGAAAACCAATCAAACATATAAATGTATTCGTAGTTGGTAAACCAATCAAGTGGTTGTGATGTAATAGTTTTTACTTTTACATTTTAAATTCTATCCAAAAGAAAATTTCTACTCTAATTTCAAGTAAACAGTTGATTGCCCATGTTTCATGAAAAAATTTCGTGATTCAAACAAATAGAGGGAAATCTAGGTTTTTTTTTTGTATTTCGACTAAAATGGATAAAATTTGTTCAAATTTATGATATAGTACGATAATTTAATAATCAGGACATGAGATTCGAAGAAAATATATTGAATTGATGATATTCAAATAAGAAGAAAAGAAAATATGGATTATTTCCCCAATTTTTAAGATACAGAAAATGTGGAGCAGAGAGAGGCTACCGAGAAGATGAGAAATAAATAATGCGTAAATAGAGATTCAAGGGCCGGGTCGGCACGCGGGCCGAGCAGGCACGCTTTGGCACGATACGACACAAGCATAATCATGGCATGGCATGACACGCTGTTCGTGGAGTAGGTCGCGGGCAGCAAGAACAATTTAGGGACTAGCACACGAGCGACGCACCTACCTCTATGCATGAGTTGGTAATGCGTAAATTGTTTGTTGGTTGGTATTTTTTTAGTGAATGGATGTAAAATTGTTTTACTCTCAGTTTTGGAGGAAAATATTTTCAATAGAGTGTAAAATGAATTTATATTCTAAGTTTTACATTCTATATTTAATTCCAAACCAAACAATGTAAATTGAGAAAATAGTTTTTAGAAAAAATATTTTACACAGAGTTTAAAAGAAATACAAATCTAGTGTCGGTAAGAAAAGGACAGAAATCCATTATCTATGTAATGCATTTGGCATGTGAAATACGCCAATGCGCAATGATTCATCGTTTATAAATTAATACTTGTATTTGAAATGTGGGAAAGCGATAGCCCCGACCCACTATGAAACAAGACCATGTAGTCATGTACTATAGCACTATTCTTGTGCAATAATCTTCTTTCTATCACACTGCCAATCATCGTCTGCTCTCCCCTCTTTCCATTATCTGAGGTATCTTCTTTTGTTCACTTCTATTTTCATGTATTTTTTCCAATTCTTTGTCATTGGCCTTTCTATTAAGGACCTGTCAAAAAAAAAAAAAAAAAACACGGGTATTTCATTTGGTTGCCGTCCCTTGTACTCGATACATCCTCATTCCGTATCATGCACATTGTGCTGTATCATCACTTTTACTGTGCCAAAAAACCGTAGTATTTGTATATATTCCAAGTAAACTTGTTTATTAGTTTGGATTAGGGCCGTAACGAGTCACAAGCAAATTAGGCCGGGTCGGGTCAATGAAGATGCAAAACAGTCGGGTCGGGCCTAAGAAGATGCAAAACGGGACTGTGCCGTCCAAATAGAGTATATTTTTTTATCTATAAAGGTTGATAATTTATATGTATGACCTCCAATCTTTGATCGGTAAGTAAGTGAAAATAATTCCTTACCTGATAATTTTTAAAGTCTTGGAAACTATTGACCTGTTATTGACCCGACTTGACCCATTAAAAACCCAATAAAACATGACCCTTTAAGAGACCAACTCATTAGATCCATTATTGATTAGGTCCTTTTACAAACACGACGATCAAATACTCTTAACCATGTCCCTCCCATTTGAACAGGTATAATCCCAAGTGTTTTGTATATATGTGCTATATGTGTTTCTCTTCAATAAACGCAATATTTAAACATAAATAACCGCATCATTTAAACGTTTGGCATACCCATTATTTAATAATTGTCACATTTGTCGTATCGGTGTAACATTAGGTAGTACCTATTAAGTCTAGCAGTTGTGCTCATTAGTGTTGATTAGTACTTTTACGTAAAGCATGTGAAAGAATTTTGCTATGAAAGTATAATCTAGCTAGAGAATGAAGTAATGAACCCTTTGCTAATCAAGATGTATTTTGAGAATTTTTTTTGGTGGGAAACAAATGACGAGAAGTCTCCATGTAGCAGGGATTGCAAGAAGTGACTTCAGGTTAAGTATAATACATATAAATTTATGTGGAAGTTGAAGATAGCAGAAGGGGGTAATCCGAGGCTAAGAACTACAAATAATCATGTTGGAAGACAGATTTGGGAGTTTGACCCAAATTATGGAACTCCTGAGCAGATTAGGGAGGTTGAGGAGGCCCGTGAAAATTTTCGGATGCACCGTTTTGAGCAAAAGCAGAGCTCAGATTTACTCATGCGAATGCAGGTTCGTGTGTGGATTCAAGTGCTCATTTCTTTTATTCTTCTGCCAGTTATTCTAGTTGTTTTCTGGAAATCATTTTAGCTTGTACACATCCTTTCTAACTTAAGAGTGTATTAACTTTGACCATTAGTTTTTCATAATATAGTTTTATCTTATGATGTGATACTAATATTGATGGGTTAAAGGTGATTTTTTAATGTTATCATTTTTTTTCCATGATATTATGGTGGAAGTTGTAGGAAATCGGACAGAATTTATCTAAACATAGAAAAGTTTATAATTAAGATCAATTAACACAGCTTTATAGAGTATAATTGTAGGAAGTAAAATAGGAAAGTTTGCAAGTATATTACCATGAGCCAATTTCAGTACATAAAAACTTCAGTAAATTGGAAATACATAATCTATATTAAATGATAGATCCTTATAAAGTCATTTGTATTAAATTGAGAGGTTGATTTTTGTTGGTAATTTATACAATATACCCAATATTTCCTTTTCAAACTTATTTAAGTCTTTATTAATTGAAATCGTGTTATTTTTTATTTGTTATAAGAGTAACTTTTGTTGTATTGTGAGACAAACTTTTATTGGCGACTAAATAATCTTTTTGTATCGGTGGTAAAAGATAAAAAATTAAGAATGAATAACTTAAAATTTTCAAACCAAAACCTCTCAAATTACGAGAAATGATGTTCAAACGAAAGTTTGATGACAAGGTTTGAGAATAGAAATCAAAAGACAATAGTTCAAAATTGTAGGCCTATCCGATTTCAAGTGTGCTCAGGATCACATAGAATGAGTTTCTTTTTCCTCTTTTGACCATTTTATAAAGCTCCATTGTTTGTTCTGTAAAAACAAGCCTCTGTGATTTTAATCTCTGTTTTCCTGTTTCTGACACAAATTACAGTCTACATGGGAAAATCCATGTAATGTGGTCTTACCTCAGATCAAATTAAATGATGAAGATGACATAAGGGAGGAGATTGTCGCCACCACTCTAAGAAGGGCTATCAATTATCATTCCACTCTCCAGGCACATGATGGGCATTGGCCCGGTGATTATGGTGGCCCTATGTTCTTGACCCCTGGCTTAGTATGCATATTCAGTGTCCACTTCACTTTTTTTTTTTCTTAAGGGTCTTTCCATTTGACTTAAACAAGAGTAAAGAATCGTTTGTTCTCCTCTACTTATTTTCGCTTAACTTAATTATCTTTGCTGAACTTAATGCTTTTCTAAATTCTTCTTATGTAGGACTTAACCATCTTTTGCTGAACTTAAGTATTTTTTGCCGAACTTATCTTATTTTTGCTGATACATATTTGAATTAGTTAAAAAAAGAACCTTGCTGTGATGTCTATTAAAATTTGTAGTATCTTGTGGTACAGTATGATGGTTGTTAAACATTTGTAATGCTTCGAGCATTTCATATTTTCCTTAAGGCAGAATGCTCATTTGTGATGCATCAGATTATTACCTCGTCAGTTTCTGGGGCTCTAGATGCAGTCTTATCAAAAGAGCATCGACAAGAAATCTGCCGTTACCTCTACAATCATTAGGCAAGGAAGCAAGAACTCTTTTAACTTTTAACGTCTCTAACTCTGTATGATAGTACTTGAAACAACTATTATCGTAAAGAAAATTTTTTGCTTCCAATTTGGCCACAGAATAGAGATGGTGGGTGGGGACTTCACATTGAAGGTCGTAGTACAATGTTTGGTACGGCATTGACTTATGTTACTTTAAGGTTGCTTGGTGAAGGAGCTGATGATGGCGTTGGAGCAATGGAGAGGGGGCGTAAATGGGTATTGGAGCATGGAAGTGCCACTGCAATTACTTCACTGGGGAAATTTTGGCTCACAGTTCAGTTCGTACACCTTGTTTTCTTTTCTGAGCAGAAACCTCAATGTCTATGTATGAGCCTTATTCAAATTTATGTATTATAAATCAACAGGTGCTTGGAGTATTTGAATGGGCTGGAAATAATCCAATGCTTCCAGAGATGTGGCTTTTACCCTATATTTTTCCTACTCATCCAGGTTCTTAGCAAATAATGTTATTTCATAGGATACGGGTAACTCTTTCACATTTTTCTCTATAAAACTAAAGGGTGGTACTTCTGTGAGGTCCAAATTTTACTTTTCTCCACTTTTGCTTACTTTAAGGCTCTATCTGCTTAGCAATAACACTTGCATTGAGACTGACAATCAGCACTCTCCTTTTTCATTCATTAGAAACCCTATTTGCTTGCCTTTTGTGATTTATCCATTTGATTATGTCTCCTTGATTCTGCAGGGAGATTGTGGTGCCACTGTCGGATGGCTTATTTGCCTATGTCATACTTATATGGGAAGAGATTTGTGGGTTCAATAACGCCAACAATTTTGTCATTGCGAAAGGAATTGTATAATGTCGAATATCAAAAATTAGATTGGGATCGAGCCCGTAATGAATGTGCAAAGGTAGTGACTTTTTGATGATTTTCGCGGCATTAGGGTACAATGTCAACCTTTTGGATATGAAATCCTACCTCATGTCAAGCAATTTGTTATGTGAATTCTGAAAAAAGGAGTGGAGGAGACAAATTGGAAGAGTTTGACCCTTGCCTTCTACTGAATCTTTTGCATACTAAGCAGAGTTAAGGACAGGAAAATCCAATGCAGTTAATCATTATTTAGTTGGAAGTAGGAGTCTGATGAAAAGGATAAAAAATAAAGGGCTAGGCCCTATTATCTAATCTCTTTATTGTTTTTGCACTTCCTGTCTTTGGGTATTTTATAAGTTAGCATGATGATTCAAAGATCTAGTACTTTCCTCTGCAGGAAGATCTGTACTATCCTCACCCCTTGGTGCAGGATATACTTTGGGCATCTCTTCACAAGGTTGTTGAACCTGTTCTGATGAGATGGCCAGGCAAGAGGTTGAGGGAGAAGGCACTATCCACTGTCATGGAGCACATACATTATGATGATGAGAATACGCAATATGTATGCGCTGGTCCTATGAGCAAGGTTTGAACTGTAGATCCACTTGCCTTTTAAACTGACCAAGCAAAACAAATGTGCAGTGGATATTTAGTTGATTGTTGCATAGTTTTTTCATGATAGCAACAATTTTTTGGAAAATTTCCTTTTTTCCTTCATTGGTTGACTAAATAGGCTAAAAAGCAGCCTGGATAATTTATGTTTTGCATTATGTTGATTGTCTGAAGATCAAACTTAGAGCCATGAGATTTTAGAATTCAATTACTAATATAAGAAAAATCATAGGTTAAAAGAGGAAGAGGTTGATAGATATTGTTTGCTGCACAGTTGTTTTCATTAAATGGCATAGAGTAGTTTGTAATTTATTGTTTTCTCTGTTTTATCTTTAGTACATTATCTTAATGGTTTCTGTTTTGGTGGTTTTTCTGAATTCTTTTTGGTCATGAAAGAGCTGCAAAGTTTTGGATAAATATACCCTCTTTGTGATTTTACCCCATTAATCTTTTCATCACATCAGCCCTCTTAAATTCCAACACATTGTCTCTATATTCTTTCTCTCCCTATTCACTTTCAATTCTTTTATTCACTTATAAGTTATCACTCCTTAACATTAGTGCTAAAAGCAAACGTGAATACTATTGTGAGATGGATAAAGTAGTAAGTTTCAGTCATTTTTATTTATTTACTTATTCATGACGATGTATATACCTTTGGTATCAAATCCTTATATTCACCCATTCTTTGTGACCTTTGCAAGTATAAAGTATTTAACTAGAGCCAACCATAATTTGCTTTCTTTCAGCTTTTCTCTTTTGCAATATTGCAAAGGCCAATTAATATTTTGTGGAAGCAGCTATTCATTAATTTGTTTTTCACCGATCACCATTGTTATAAAATTATATAGTAAATGGAAAAGGAATAAACAATGGATGTAAATCCTTTAAGCATAGGCCAACATAATAGGAGTTTTACCCATTTACACATATAATCCAAGTAGGGTTCAATTCTAAACACAATGATTATTAGGTGGAGTAGCTTTATATTTAACACCAACTCATTTTCTATACAATTACCCTTACATTTGAGCCAATTTTGAATCTTGCAATCTAGAAGGGCCCCAAATGTTCGTGATGGAACCTCTTCTTGACTTCCCATCATGGGGACCAGTGACCCCCTTTAAGGCAATCAATTCTGTTGCATTTTGTGCTCGAAACAGATGCTAAAACCCTCTCCATCTTGCATTTTTCAAATTATTAAGCCTTCTCTTTGGGAATGGTGATGGTCTAATAGATCAGGATATTTGGTTTTGATAACATGATAAGCAATAGATTAGGGAGTATATTACTTGCTATAATGTTGTGCAATAGAACCTGCATGTGTACAATGAGTGAATTCTTGCCTAACAAGTAGATCAAACGCGTATAGAACTCAATGTATACTAAGAAGCAAAAGAGCTGCCCATGATCTTGCTTGGAACGTCCGTTGTAGCGACCATTTTTTTTCCTCACTGCTTCATTCAAATGGTTGGTTCCTGAGTTTGTGGAGTCGAGGTTCTTTTCATATAGAAAAATGTTCATATCTTTTTAATATTAAGACCTAGTAATGTTTCCAATTTTCCATTAAGATTTTTGCTCACAAACTGGAATCTGAAACATACAAGATATTTGTTACGATTCTGCAGTATCTTATCTCTTCCAACCCTCCATTTCACACATCATTAATCAAGTCAATAGGCAATTTTTAGTTCACTCTGCTAAATTATGTGAATGATGCTCAGTATTGCTCTTATCTAACGATTCATCTCACAAAAGGCAACTCAAATTTGTCAATTTAACTTCGTCACCTGTTGAAAGTCTTTCTAGTTTTTCTTAGCTTTTAGAACGTTCCCTTGAGTTACACTACTATGATCCTTCTCTTAAGTTTTGAAATGGAAACAATTGTTTGCAGGTGTTAAATATGCTTTGTTGCTGGGTGGAAGATCCAAACTCAGAGGCTTTCAAGTTACATCTTCCCAGAATTTATGATTATCTTTGGATTGATGAGGATGGAATGAAAATGCAGGTCATTATGAGTTTCTGGCACCATTTATTTGAGGATTATACATGTTTCGATTTTCAAGCTATCCTCAATGATCTTGTTTTGCTCAGATTGGATATTGTTTTAAAATGCTGCAGTGTTACAATGGCAGTCAATTATGGGATACTGCTTTTGCTGTTCAAGCAATTATAGCTACAAATCTTGCTGATGAATATGGTTCAACTCTTGAAAAAGCGCACACATTCATTAAACACTCACAGGTAATAATGAAGAGGTTTATTTCACACAATAGTAGGGTGATGGCGAGGCTGCCATTATTGGTGACGTGTTGGGGTTTTAGGGGTGAGTGGAGAGGAGAAATGGGGGTTGAAGATTTTAGGAAGAACAATGAGGGAGGGTTAGTTACTAAGATGGGTTGATGGGGTTTTATAGATAATTAGGGGAATAACGGCGAATTAGGAGTTAAAGGGCTAACAGAACTAACTGCCGTTAGTCGTTAAGGATATTTTGAATATTTTTAAAAGTTATATGGTGAGTTACATAACCTTTTGGGATATGTCATGATTTACTTTAAATTAGGTATTGTATGAAAAAACCATTTTCTTTAAGGAGACGTTCATCTGTACTTCTTTCTCATGAAGTCAAATTTTCTTGCTTTGTAGGTCAAGGAAGATTGGCCTGGTGATCTCACTTATTGGTATCACCACATTTCTAAAGGAGCTTGGACTTTCTCTACTGCAGATCAGGGATGGAGTAGCTTAGATTGTACAACTGAAGGACTGAAAGTAATGTTTTCTCAAGAATTAATCTGATTTGAATATGTATCTGATGTTCTAACCTTTTACCTCTTTCAGGCTATTCTTTTATTATCAAATCTTCCTTCAGATGTAGTTGGTGAGCCACTAGAAGTCGAGCGACTGTATGCTGCAGTACACATAATCCTTTCTCTACAGGTATTCTTTTATTACCACTACCACTTGCTGCATGTTCAGTTGTTGAATCCTACTTAGCTGATTTTTTCATGTCTTAGGTCTGGATGTTCTTTCTATGTCTTTTGGTGCCATTATACTTGTATATAGAATAATTTTATTTGCCTAAAGTCGTAAAGGATTGGTACTAACTTTTCATTGAACTATTACTGGGTGATCTGAGATAAATAATATTTCTTCTACTTTGTGTATGAGGAACAGTAGTTTATAGCTATTGACGAGATTTTATCCTTCATGCACGTACAGTAGGTAATATATGTTTTCTGCTATCTGGTTGAACTGACAACAAACCTTCTATTTTTAGAGAATGATGATCCCTTTCACTCACTTGATGTTTGTGAGAATTTGTAATTTTTCTGAATGCTTTACTGTTATCTTATATTTCTTCTTTATAAGTAGTGGTCATTGTCAGAAAATTAATTTCTATGTTCTATACTTCTATCTATTCAGTAATCCATTTTTGTTTGACAGAAATCAGAATTTTTGGTTCTAATGAAAATTCTATTCCTTTTCTTGTCATCACAGAACACTAATGGAGGTTTTGCTTCTTATGAGCTTACACGATCTTATCATTGGTTGGAGGTACAGATGCAGTTCCCTATTTGTTTGAGCTGTTAATGTTTCTTTAAAATTTAGGTTTCTGAGTTTGCATTGATCCATAACCATCATAAACTTTCATCTCAGAAATTTTAAGAACAATAAAGAATCTATTTTTGTGGTTTTATGAGTGTTTATTATTTAGTAATTAGAAAAACATGAAATAAAGGGATATGAACTTGACTTACAGATATTAACAGAAACTAAAGGCAATGACCCATGAGATAATACATGAATCACAAACTAAGTAAAGAATAGTGAATGAAACCAATAAGGAAGAAAAATCTAGCTCCAAACATGTTTTACAAAGAATCATGAAGGGAGAGTAAAGTTTTCTTCTCATCAGTACTGCCTCTTTTATAGAAAGGCACTAGTTACATCTGTTTAATTCTGAATAAGAGTGCCATGATGCCATTAAGTTACAAAGGGATGGTCAAGATCAGGTTCCATTTGTGACTTCCATTCTTGGCCAACTTGTGGAGTTTTCATCCCATGTAGGAAGTTTGTATCAACTTTTACCAGGAGATAACCATAATCTTTCTGGACCCTTCTGCATTGTGATCTATGTAATCTTTTGAGCAAGTGAGCATGTTTTTTGCCTATCACTCATTCCCAGATATTGCATGTAAAGGGTCGAAAAAAATAGGCTGCTTTGCTGATTAAAAACTTATCCGGAATTTCTGAGGATTATGTAGGAGCTATATGACTTAAGTTGTTAACACAAGGTTTTTTTTTTCCTTAAATTTATTGTTTTTTCTAGCCCAAATATCTCATTAGCATATTTCCTTTCTTTTTCCTAGTCTAAGCAGTATTCGTAAAGCCTGTGATTTTTTACTGTCTAAGCAGCTTTCTTCTGGTGGCTGGGGAGAGAGCTATCTATCATGTAATGACAAGGTTGAGATATTAATCCACATGATACTCGTTTTTCCTAGTCTGAACTTTATATAAAATTTCGACGCTCCTCTTTTTCTTCTGAAAGACTCAGATTCGACAAAAGTGGTCATCTTTTTCAGATTTTAACTGTCATTTGATTGTGATTTGCGTTCCTTCTTATACAAATGTGGTTGAACCTGAAAGTCTTGTCTAGATATCTGAAATGGATGATGGATACTGACATGCTACATGTTGTCATTTCTGTTGCATAACTACATCCATTATATGAATACTCAACTTCTTGTCACTTTTTCTTCTCTGCACCATATTCACTCACTGCTATATCCTGTTTTCATTTCTTTTTCAAGGTATACACAAATATTGAGGGCAACAAAGCTCATGTAGTGAATACAGGGTGGGCAATGCTGGCTCTGATTAATGCTGGACAGGTATGTGTTTAAGAGTGAGCTTTATGTATATAGAAATGTTGTGTTTGTGTTTTCTTCTGCGCTAGAAGTGTTTATACAAATGCTTGATGATATGCAGTCAGTTTCCATGAAATTTTTTCATCTTTCTTCCTGTTCAATTGTTTCATTATTTATGGTTAACAGTTATTTTAAGGATGCTTGTGAATCTATGTATGTATAATGTGTATATGCTCTTCATATGACACTATGACCATTAAAATAGGGTTGTTTGTAATGCTCAAATCTGCTTCTTTATCCGACTTGGTTTATTCAGAGTTATTTTTAACTATGTGGCTATTCTGATTATGCTGCAAAAGCCAAGTCACTAAACTTGTAGTGAGGTTAAGGATTTTGTTTTGTAAGTTTTGGTTTGTAGGAATTCGCTCATTCTTCTTGGTGAAACTGTTGATGATTTTCTTATACACATATTGTATGAGTCCCTCAATTTGAGATTTAGAGTTTTAACGCTCTCTGGAGCCACTTTTCATAATTCATCTAAATTTCCGGAAGTTAAGCATGTTCAGTTCCTCTGCTGGTCCTAATATGTCCTCACTTCTGCCAGTGTCAGTTTACTCATTCCCATATGGTATCAAATAGTATTGTTTGAACATCAAACTTCATGCCACAGCTCCTGTGCTGAAATCCAGCAACCACACGGAGAAAAGCTCAATTGGCATGTCTCTTGTTCTTCAAGTAATCTAATAATGTATACTAACATGGATTGTCTTCTTGTCAATCATCACCAATCTCATTCAAGGCCGTATTCTTTCCTCAAGTCCCAATATAAGCAACATGATTTTGGGAACTTTACATTTAAAGCTGCATTATCAAACTTTAAGTTTCAATATTTCCATGGTGGAGGTAAATGTAGGAAAGAATCAAGCAACATGAAAAGAAATCAAGCAAATCAACTAGTGCGCTTAATTAGTGCATGTAAAATAGGAAAGAAACTGTGTATATAAAGTCGATATTGTAACTCAGTAATTCAATGAGAAAAACCAAAACACATTAAAACCATAATTCTCATAAACTAGCATGGTATCAGAGCCATGCAACGGTGTTTGCTCCTAAAAGGCTTCATTATACATCAAGTAAGGAAAAATGGAAAATGACGAAGAGAATTCGTCTTCTATGGAGCAAAAGGAACTATAGATCAATGTAAACCATTTGTTGCAACTGTTAACATAGTTAAACACCAACAAAATAGTTCTAGAGTCTTTCGATGACACCGTAAATCTCATCAAAAAGTTACACAAAATGTTCAAGACTTGTGTACCCGATCATTAGTGGCAGGGGTAAGTTGAGCCATATCACAACAATCCCAACAACACAAGATGAGTTGTAATACGCAAAATGGACTCAACGAGAGTCCATTGTCATTTACCGAATTGGTGATTCAATATCTCAACTATCTGATGGCACGAGACTTATGGAAAGGCATAGAGGTTATGTACAATACCTAAAGGGATAGCCTACAAACCTTCGATCTCACCATAAAAGCCAACATCATCATACAAGGTAATGATTCCATAGAAGTATTCTATAGCAAATTGCTTATCATATGGAAGGAAATTGATAGGTGAAAGCCGAATCTAGTAAAGGATCCTGAATACATCACGATATATAATGGGATAATTCAAAGGAACTGTTATATCAATTTTTAGAAGGAGTAAATGATACCTTAGATAAAGACTGACAAGACATATTGAACCAAGACCCCTTACTTTTAATGAAGAACGCATATTTAACCATCAGAAGGGAAATTATAAGGCGAGGCATTATGAATCACAAAGGGTCGTCATAGGAGGTAGTGTGATGATGACGAGGAAAACTCACCGGTCAGGTAAACCTCCATTCTGGCATGACAAAGATAAATCTCACCTAAAATGCTTTTATTATGGTAGTACGAAGCATAGAAAAGAAGGATGCTTTAAGCTCATCGGATATCCCGAATGGTGGCCTGATGGGAAGAAGAAAGGGACAAAGCAAAGCGTGGGAGCAAGTGTGAGAAGCAATGGAAGGAGTGAAGATGGCGAAGAGAAGAAGTGTTGCAGGAGCCATAAAACACGACAGATTAGGTAATTGGGAATCTAGATTTTGTCAAAAATATGTATCCCTTTCCCCTTTTATATATATGAACAATGCTAAACCTAATTTGTGTACATTGGACCTAATTTGTTCTAGCCATTCTACTCTCATGTGACACTACTGGCCCAATTCCATGTTCTAATAGATGTAATGCTTTAATTTGGTTGAATTGAGCCCTAATCACACCAAAGATCACTTTGGAAAAAGGGTAAAGTCTACCTTAGGGGTCGAGTTTATAACAAAAAATCGGAATGAATATACAAAGTGGATCTTTATACAAAGTGCATCTTTGACTGTGGGGCGATATATACTATGACATAGGACTCACAAGACGGTCTTATAATTGGTAAAGCAAGGGAAACACACATCCAAACAACGAATGATGAGTTTTCACAGGTCAAAGGGATTAGAAGCATTTAACTATTTTATGTTCCCAGCTTGTTTGTACAGGACATTGGTACCGAGAACAATGGAATCTACTATGTGGATGAGGTGGCTAAACACGGCAAAGCAATACTGACTCATAGGATGGTGAATTGACAATTGTGGTTGTGGCATCGAAGACTAGGACATCCCTTTCCCGGGTATTTAGACAATTTATTTCCAGTTATTCTAAGTATAATAAGAACTTCATTTGTGAAACATGTATTCAGGCTAAGAGTCGTAGACAGACATTTCGTCCCAATAACTCTAAAACTGAAATACTATTTCCTTAGTTCATTCTAATGTGCGGGGTCCTGCCCTAAAAATTAGAAATGATGGTTTAGCATATTACCTAATATTTATTAATGACTACACTTGCATGACTTAGTTTACAGCCTGAAAAAGAAATTTGAAGTTTTTGAGAAATTTGTATCCTTCTATACCCTCATCCAAACTAAATATCAGAAACAAATAAAAACCCTGAGAATTGACAATGAAGGAGAATATGTCAACACAAACACGAGAAACTTCTTAGCTAAACATGGATTAGTTCATCAAACCACTTATCCACATACATTACAATGGAACGAGAAGACAGAACAGAAAAATAGAACTCTTTTTTATATCCCTCGTGCCAAAATTTTTTTGACCCAAAGACGTAGCCACTTCAACCTATCTCACAAATAGACTCCCTACAATAGTACTCCAATTCTAGACCCCGGTTGATAAGCTAGCACACAAGTGTGACTTTATTACCTCTCTCTTCTACCTAAGGTTTTTGGATGTACTATATTTGTTCATATCCCTAAACCTAATAAGACCAAACTTGATCCATGTGCTACTCGGTGTGTTTTTGTGGAATATTGGCTAAACCATGAGGGATATCGATGTTTAGACCTAGTTACTAACCATACGTACACTATTATGGATAGTGAGTTCTTAAATACCGAGTACTTCAACAAAGTCTTGAACCACCTTAGCAGTTAGTGGGATAGGACTAGTGACTCACTAAGTTGGTTAACCATTCCAATTGTGACATATCATTTCCCTCTAGAGCAAGTAGGCAATGCCACCGAGTTGGCTCCTGAAAGCATAGTAGATCCATAGCTCAGCAACTCAACATCACCATTATCCTTCCCTTTCAAAATTCCTAAGGTAAGCAATACTCCTATGGATAGTTTAAATGTTGAAGTGACTAATTCTTTAGTACAGGAATAAGTAACCGCATAGAATCGCAAGAATGATATAGACTCCCCCCCGAAGCACTAAGGAAGTTCCCCTGAAGTGATATGAATCCTAGTATAAACCAATTATCTAGTAACTTGGTAAGGAGTCTATCTCAAGAAGCAACAACCTTTAACACTGTCCAATACTCAACTAAGATTGTCAAAGAATTAGAGGAAGCCTAGAAGAGTAAAAATAAAGGTTAGCTATGAAGATTGAGATGGATGCTCTGAAAAGAATGGATCATGGGATAAATGCACACTTCCTTGGGACAAAAATCCAGTAGGATGTAGGTGGATCTTTACCATTAAGGGCAATGCAGAAAGGTACATGGCTAGATTTGTTGCAAGAGGATATACTCGAACTTATGGCATTGATTATTTAGAAGCCTTTTCCCCAATAGCTAAGATAGACACGATTAGGTACCTATTCTCAAATGCAACAAATTAAGATTGGCCCTTGTACCTGGTTGATGTAAATACTGCATTCCTACACTGTGATTGGGAGGAAGAAGTGTTTATGGAGGCACCACTAGGTTTTACATAAGGATTCCAAAGGGAGAAGGTTGCAGACTTTTGAAAGACCGTTGAAAGCATTGTATGGCCTAAAACAATTTCCTAGGGCATGATTTGGGAGATTTACTATGGATATGAAGAAATATGGGTATAACCAGAGAAGCTCGGATCACACCTTATTCCTAAAAAGGAGGGGAGAAAGGGTAACATGTCTAATCATATATGTGGATGACATGATTATCACAGGAAGTGACACAAAGGAGATTAAGAACTTAAAGAAGAAGCTTTTTGAAGAATTTGAGATGAAAGACTTAGGAATGTTGAAGTACTTCCTAGGGATTGACGTACTATGATCATGAAGAGGAATATTAATCTCATAGAAGAAATATATCTTGGATCTCGTGGCTAAAACTAGGATGGTAGACTATAAACATGCAGAAACACCAATAGTGGTGAATTATGGACTCTAAATTTTAGAAGGAGCCAAAATGACTAATCAAGAGAAATACTCAAAAAGTAGTTGGAAAACTCATATTTATCCCACACAAGACCAGATATTGCATATGTTGTGAGATACTTGAAAGGAACTCCTAGGAAAGGAGTTATGTTTCAAAACAATAGTCACATCGAAATTCAAGCCTATACAGATGGTTGTTAGGTTGGAAATCTAAATGATCGATGATTACATTAGGACATTTCATATTAGCTGGAATCCTAGTCACATGGAAAAGAAAAGAAACAAAAAGTTGTGGCACTACTAAGCATTGAAGCAGAATTCAGAGGAATAGCTGAGATACTTTGGCTAAGAAAGTTGCTAAAAGAAATATGGTCTTCTCCAAAAGAAATATGTAAGCACTTTTGTGACAACAAAGTTGTTATCTTTGATCCAAGGATGAGCTCGTAGATGTCCTAACAAACGCAGTGTCATCTAGGTCTTTCAATAAGGTATTATGCAAGTTGGGTGTAGCAAACCCTACAACTCAACTTAGAGGGGAAGTATAGGAAAGAATCAAGCAACATGGAAGGAAATCAAGCAAATCAAATCAATGAGTCAAAGCAAATCAATAAGTAAAATTGTACATCAACTAGGACTTAATTAGTGCATGTAAAATAGGGAAGAAACTGTGTATATAAAGCCGATAGTGTAACTCAGTAATTCAAATAGAAAAACCAAAACACATTTAAACAAGAATTCTCATAAACTAGCAGTTAAACCTCTAGCTCATCCTTCTGGATTATTTCTTCTAATGTTGATGGTATTACACTATGTCATATTCCTTGAGGTCAGTATCTATCTTTGAGATGTGGATAGGCTAACATCCTTATGGTGGAAGTCAGATTGTTGAAATATATTGTCTAATTATCACCTTCTCAATGTCGTCCCAAGTTCTATCCCTTCCCTCCATCAGCAACTTTTTTTCCTAGAATCATGTAAAGCTGCATCGAAATTTAAGTTTCATTTATCAAAGAAGAGGAAACAAACTTCTAGTTTGGAGCCATTTTTATCATGTCTCTGCTGGTATTGTCACACCTCAGTATTCATAAAAATCAACCACTTCATTGGGATACGATAGGGCTAATATATTCTTTGCATAATAAGTTTCCATTTGACATTTGATGTGGATTCCTATAGGTTAACTATAAGAAACCACAAGGGAATAAGCTATTGAATTCGACCACCTCCTGGAATGAACTCAAAAGTTATTAAATTCCTTAGACAACCTACTGGAACTAAGTATTTAACTACTTAGATCAAGACTACCTCCTTGAATTGAAGTAAGCAAGGAATAAGAATTGTACAATAGGCTACTCTTAAACAAAAGGTTTAAATTCTCTAATTATTCTATTGTATATGAAAAACTTGTACATATGAAGTCCTTTTTATGTACATGCCTAACCTAGTTTGATTAGGACTAGGACTCCTAATTTGACTCTAGCTAAGACTCCTAATTAACCTATAAATACTTTGAACCAGATTAGTATTGCACTAACCCAATCTAACTCAAACTCTAACTTCTAATATTCTAATTCTATCTAGGGGAATTCGAATCTAACTTTAATATAACTTCTAATATCCTAATCCTATCCAGAGTCCTTTTTAGAGTTTCTATGGTTCCAACTTCCAAGCTACCTGTCTGTTCTCTACCGATTTTTTCTTACTGAAGCCACTGACATCCTTCCAAGTCTCTTAATGTAGCCTTCGCTTGTATATGTCATTAGTTGTACAGTTGCACTGTATACTAGTTTGAGTAGTTCCTATTCTTATCTCTGGATTTTTCAATAAGCCTCCATAGTGTCTCATTATCATGAAACTTACATGTTGCTTGACATATATGTATCTCACTTTTCCTTTCGATGATCTCTTCCATAACTTTGTGTGCAGCTCATTCGCATTATACCCTATTCCTCTAGAATCAGATCACTAATATGGGATTCAAAGTTGATCAAGGGAACTCATCCCAATAACCTCTTTGGTGCCTTTTTATTCTCTTTAGGTGTCACCTAAATTCCCTTTTGATGTATGGCTAAATGGTTATATGTGCCCCTCCACCTTTTGGGTTTCTTTTCTTTGCCTATTAGGAATGCCATGAACAATTTTACAAATCCTCTAAGGCCCGTTTCAATGACTTATACTTGGTTATACTTAATTGGTTGCTGGTTTTTGTTCCTTAAGCTCTAAATATTTTTCTATTAGAGTTTGAAATTCGTAGTTTCTATTGGACTCATAATCCATTTCGATTATACTTCGTATATCAGAGCAGAACTTAATTTCACTTTGGTATATGACAGTGGTCTGCAATGACCTCCACAAGTGTCGTCTTTCATGGCTAGCTAATCCTTTTTGATCCTCTCAAGAGATTCTTATGCTGTTGATCAGGTCTTTCATGTGCACAACTTATGTTTAAAAGTTCAGCGGATGTTTCTCTTCAATGAATGTTGTTATTGGACATTGGTGCAGGCTAAAAGAGATCCGGAGCCGCTGCACCGTGCAGCTAAAGTATTGATCAATTCCCAAATGCCAAATGGAGATTTCCCACAACAGGTTAATCTTCTCCTCATTTCTTTCTTGAATATTACCTCGCCTACTCGTCTATGTAAGCAACGTATCATCCTATGGTAAATCATTTTCACCATCTCAAGCATGTGGGATTTCCCTTTCAAAACTGTGTAGTATGATACCAGAATTTAGTATCTAACCTGCCATTATGTTCAATCCTTGTTGTTCTACATAGGAGATAATCGGTATCTTGGGCAAAAACTGCGCGATTACTTATGCTGCGTACAGAAACATTTTCCCGATTTGGGCTCTGGGTGAGTATCGCACTCAGGTGCTTCAGACACAGTGAGAGTAAATGCCCATTTTATATACTTCATTATGCTTAGGAAATACTCAAAACTTGAAACATTAGTCACACTGGACGGCAGACTGGACATTGAACTGCAATAAGTCGTCCTCATACACTACCAATTCATGTACAAATACCATATTGCTTTTCCTGAAAGCATATTCATACAATAATACCCCAGTTTTATATGGAAATTGTATACTAATGGGCCTCTTTTCATGTTTGTTATGTAACAAAGCAAAACATGAGAAAATGTTTTGAGAACTTCAGAGTGAATGGAAAGACTCTTAAGAGAGACTCCCTTTGATCTTTGATTAAAAGCATGAATCGATTACGCAAACATAAGGATAACTACACCTCATTTGTAGTCTTCTTCTGTTATTCCAACTATCAATCTTGATTAAACTTGAGATGTGTAGGTGCCTTGCATAATATCTTTTTAAACCCCCCAACAAAAGGTACCCTCAAGAGTGACCAAGAAAGTTGGACCAAAATTTATCATACAAACATTACAAATCAATCCCACCTCAAATAAGCTACCGTTTGATTGATCTACACATTTACAATATATATATATATCCATTAAATCATTCAAGCTAGCTTGCAAACATGCATTATTAACACCAAAATATGTAATAAAAAAGTTGAAGAAGTAGATATTAGCTTGATGATTGCAATTCGGACGTTAAACAAACAAAACTAGACAGCAATTTTTGAGATCATTAGAAGACGGCAATCAAAGCTGCTTCTCCAATCACATGGCCTTCAATTGCATCTAGCAACCTCTCCTTTGTTACCTGCATAAACCATAACCAATCCAAATTTTACCTTAGAATGTCTTGCTATAAAGCCTGTCTTACTATATAATATGCTACTAGAAAAACATGTACGTGACTGTGAAAGTTGTGAACAATAATAAACTGTACTCCCCCTTCAATATTAGTTGATCATAGCATTATATTTTTCCCACCCGTATAGTAAGTAGTGACTAGGAATAATATGAGGCGCATTGAAACTTCAGACCTTGGATATATAATCGGATGTTATTTACATTATTCGCTTTAACACACGTGAAAATAGATATGGTATATGATATTCAAGTTATATGATGAAGGATTAATCATCCTTATTCTAAATAATTATAACATATAATTTATGTATTTACGTACTAAACTTGCGTCAAATGAAACACAGAGATATGCATATGCAAAAGTTACACATACCGTCTTGCCAAGGTTAACCTCATCATCAAGTGCATACAACTTAAACTCAATCCGGTGCCCATGGCTAGGCATAGTAGGCACTCGCCAACCACGTACCTTCTCATCATTATTCCCTTCCGCGATATTTATATACTCACCGCCTAATTCATCAGGCTTGCCCGAAAACCCCTCAGGCAAGCCTTTTAAGCTAGGAGGGATATGGGCCACGACCCAAATAGTCCATGGTACTAGTGGAGCATTTGGGTCGGGGGCATCAATATCCTCCACCACTAAAGCCAAACTCTTAGTCCCCTCCGGAACGTTGTACCATTCAACGGGAGGGGATATACCACGCTTAGTGCCCTGGCCCTCGTCGGTGTACTTACGGGGCAGCCGGCCGTCCTCCTTGTTTACCGGAGGGCAGACTATACGGAACTCTTTGGGGTCGGGTGCTACGCCTGTCATTGCCCCTACAACCTTATTGTTGGTGTTAATCATGTGTGTATTTGTTTTATTAATGTGGAAGTTTATAAAGGAAGTGATAAGTTGTGTAACGTGTTTACGTACGTAGGTTGTGTTACACTTGTAAGTTGCAACTTAATTTAAGATTGGATAGTTTTGGAGGTGTTTTTATAGGATGGGAGGAGGTGAATGGGCTACACGTGTTAGAAGGGCTCGAGTTGGCAGGAGAAGGAGATGGGATTTTTGGGACACGTGTGTGGGAGATTGTGATGTTCTTATAATTTAAAAAGAAATGTATTTGTGATGTGTTTGTTCATGAAGGATTCCGTCTTCGAACTTTCTACAAGTATCGCCAAGAGTGCGAGATTATAAATTTTATGATGCTTCTACAGTTCTAAAACATAGGGTGAAATTATGGTGGGGCCAATCACCAATATGAAGAATATCATAAAGATTATGGATCAAATGTTGGATTCTACATACTTCAAAGAAAACACATACAAAATATTCATTCTTTAACATAATATAGTTCATGAAGAAATTACATGTTAAAAAAAAGACAAACAACACATGATGAAAGAAATTACAAATATGATAAAGGACTTAGAAGTATAGTGAGAATGACATAAACGAAGAGCATGATAAGTGTAGTAGTTTTTGTCATAACATAGCAACTGAAAGCTTAATAATAAGCTTAATTACGTATAATATGAAAGATGAAATTGGATTACATTCACCTCTACATCTCTACTTTTCTATTATAGGTATGACGTAGGGGTGGCCATAGGGAAGGGGGAGATGGGTGGGTCAGGCCTGAGCAGGGTTGCAGTTTTTGATTCGTAATTGGATCTTAATTTAAATGGGTGGAGTTGGTTTTGGACGGGACTGGCCGGGTTAGAAAGCGGAGTGGTTTAGGATTGGGATGGGTCAACTTGTCCATTTGCCATCTCTAGTATGCCAAATGACTTGATTTTAAGTTCTTTTGATTATTACTAAATACTAATTTTAATTTGCACCTTTGATATCTTGCCTTTTTATTGGTCTAATTATATCACGTACGAGTGATATACTATTTCGTAGCTATTCTCACTCAAAAGTTGGAATTTTTTTGACCTTTTAAAAAAAAAAATCAAAAACTAACCTCTCACCTAACTATTTCCAAATAGTATCATTTCATATTAGAGATTCAAAGGCAGCATTTGTTGAATTTCGAGACTAGAGCCATTTTCTTGTGCCGAGGAACTTGATGATGTTTGGTCCAGTGTTAAATAAACTAGGGTTATGAATATTTTATGTAAATTTGGGTTCATTATACTTTGGATGGATATTTCTAACCTCATGGTGTTCATTTCTTTTATAGGAAACCATTCCAGGATTTCTATCCAGGGGTCTGTCGATGCAAGAAGCAGAGTCGCCACTTTAGAAGAGTGTAAGATTAACTATTGATGCCCGTGATGAGTTCTGGAACACTGTTAATAAAAATGCAAAAAATGTTTATAATAAGGACATGGTTGCTACATTCGTCGGTAAAGACTCCACCTTGGTGACGATGCACTAATTGTTTATTTTGGTTAGTGATGGAAGGCAAAGCTTGGATATCAATCACAAATGCTCTCATGTAATAAGCTTGGCCCATGCAACGTTGACTACAATAAGCCCATGCGTGATTTCGGTTCTTACTATTTTTAATTGGGCTATGTTTATTAGAGAACATGTTTTGTTGCAGCCAAGTTATTTACTACATTAATTTATTAAGTTACAAAAGATAAATAATGCCTAATCCTTTATAATATCTTATCTTATCTTTTCTTGAAGTTTATACTATGCATGATCACTTTTGGAATCACATGGATAAGTGCTTTGCCTTATATAACCGCTTTCTTATTATTTGACACATGCTACTGCATTCATAAAGATAATGTAAACCAAAGATATATCTCCTAATATCAATGAGTGAAAAGACAATGCTCTCCTAAGTTCGTGGCTTGAAGACACTTTACTGAAAATATTTGAAGCCCAATCACATCCCTTTAACTTTAGAGATTTACATGATGTTTCCAATCAGAAGGATTCAGATATTCCAATACTTTATCCCATTAAATTTGGAAGATATTATGCTAGTTAGTTTCATCAGAATTTCGAAGATCTCCAACGGCCACAATATCTCAAGAATAATTCAAACTTTAATGGCTATTTAAGTGTCCAAGTGCAAAGTATTTATGAAGTTTGTTATTGAATTTGTTACTACAATTCTCTATATAAAGTTACTGCAGTCTTGGAGAAATATACATCAAGCCATCAACGTGAAAATCAATCTCAAGCTACAGTAACATTTATACCTTGCATTGTAATTAGTTAGAGAGGAAAAATAGTATAAACTCTTGAGTGATAAAAGTTCAATATAAAGAGGGTGATAGACTAAGAGTATAACCATTTTATTTCTAGTATTTGAGGAACTGAAGTGTAGCTGGGCGGCTATGTTGTAGAAGATATGAAGTGAGATCTTCTAGGTTACTTTAGATCGATCTCTAAAAAAATAAAAAAAAAGAGCATTAAATCATATGGGTTGGACAACCCTAGGCGCAGACGTAGGCAAATTGTCGAATTTCGTAACAAATCTCAGTGCCTTGTCTCATTTACTTTTTGCATTTTATTACTTATGTTTTTATATTGTTTTGTTCATTGTTTATAAGCTATAGAGAAGTTAAAGTCTGAGAAATAACCTTTGAAACTCATTTCAAGACTTTGACATCTCACAATCTCAAAGTATCAAATCTGTCATTAAAAGCAGTCTCAAGGCCTTGAACGCCTAATATGTGAAAAGTTGTCATACTTTATTGACCACCTTATAGAGTATACTTGGTATTATATTCATCTTTCTATTGGTTTTCAATTGGTATCAAAGAAATACTTACAAAAAAAAAATTAATCCTTTGTGAGGAAAAATAAACTCAACAGGTGATGGAGGCTTTGCTCAAGGACATTCAGCTAATTGTCCTCCTTTATTCTGTGAAAACAATTTTGCCCAATAGCGTTTGCTGATGCAGATGTTTGTGATAGATCTTGATCTAGAATTATGGGATATTATAAAGAAAGGTTCGAAGGTGCCAATGAAGATGGATGAAAGCGACACTTTAGTTCCAAAAGAAGATGGTGATTTTCCAAAAACTACCAAGCTAGGAATCTACTTTATTGTGGATTAGATACAAATGAATTCAACCAAGTTTTTGTCTGCAAGAGCGCCAAAGAAATATGGGATAAGATGGTGGTTACATATCAAGGAAAAAGGCAAGTTAAATAGACAAAGATAAGTATCTTCCTTCAACAATATGAACTGTTTAAAATGACGCATAATGAAAGTATGAAGGAAATGTTCACGAGATTCACACAAATTATGAACAATCTGGATTCTCTTGGAAAAGTGTTAACCGATGAAGAAAAAAAGTGAGGAAGATTCTATAGTGTCTCCTAAAATCAAAATGGGGTCTGAAGGTTACTTCAATAGAAGAAGCACAAAATTTGAAAACCTTGCCTTCCGATGATCTACTAGGTAAATCGATCACTCATGAAAGGTCTCTCAATGAAGAAGATGGAGAACCAGATTCATCCACAAAAAAATCTAGCACTCAAAGCAAAGAAAGAAGAAGTTCTTACTAAAGACGAAAATAGTTATGATGATGATGATGATAAAGATCCGTTTGCTCTCATTCCTAGAAGTCTCGCCAAGATTTTGAAAATGAAAAGAATTTCTCAAGAGGCAGAGAAAACTATTATCCTAACAAATACAAAGGTAAGTCATCTAACCCAGTGAATAAAGTTAATACACTAACTTGTTACGAGTGTGGTGAAACAAATCATCTAGTAAAAGGTTATCCTCAACGAAAGAAGAAGAAATACCAGAAAAAGACTATAAGAAAAAAGCAATGGTTGCTTTATGGAGTGACTCTGTTTCTAGTGACTCAGAAGAAGAACATGCAAACTTATATCTTACGGCTAATCATGGCTATACAAAGGAAGAACATCTTGAGGTAATGGTGAAGAATTTAATTGCAAGTCCCACTAATGTTCTCTCCGAATTTTTGCAAAATATGATTGTAAATGAAGAAAGTCTAATTCTTGAATCCAAGATTCTCAAGGAAAAGCTAGTCCAATAAGTAAGTATTTCTAAAAGTCTAGCTAAGGAACTAATTAATCTCAAATCAACTTAGTTAGCTTTTGAACTTGGGGTCAAAGACTCAGAGTCAACCTTTGACACTCATGTCAAGGCCTTGAAAACTGAAAACACTATTTTAAAATGTAAGCTCACCTATTTGAGTTATTATAGTGATTACTTGGAGAAGGAAAAAAATCTTCTAGTTGGAAAGTGTAGAGAGCATCATAATGTCTTAGTTAGATTTGCTTATTCTGAGTCTTCTATTGAAAAAAAATGTTAGGTAGCACCAACCATCTTTGAACAAGAGTGGTATTGGATAAAATAAAAATTTCCAAATAAAACCTTGACCACATTCGTAATGGCTAAGGACAATTGGCGAAAACCTAATTAATTTTATTATTGTAAAAAAGGTCAAACCAAACTAACCTATCCCTTCCAAAGGAATGGCCCTCAAGTTCTTAAAAAATATTTTCCTATATTTCTTCGAGACTAGATAAAACAATTGTGGGTTTCTAAAAGGACTAGACCACCCAACATGGGTCCATCCCGAATATGAATCTAAATTTGCAATTTGGTCTAGAAAGGTTTGATGTTTTGTTATTTTGTAGGAAATTGCCAAGAGCAAAGATCATAAGTGGATTTTCATTGATCAAAGAGCAATCTTCTGGAAAAACAACACTTGGCGATAAAAGACACATGCAAAATAATTGATATTGGAAAAGTTGGCAATAATGCATTAAATACCATAGATGATGTCTATCTCATTGAACATTTAAAGTATAACTTGTTTAGTATCTCTCAATTGTGCGACAAAGGTAATAAAGTCATTTTTATGAAGAAAAATGGGAGGAGAAAAAAAAGGCAGATGGTAAAGTTATTCTAATTGTTCCTCGTTACAATAATGTTTATAATTTTCATACTAACCAAGTTGCGAGTACTAGCTTAAAATGTCTTAAGGCCTTGACAAGCGACTCAAAGCTTTAACACAAAAGGTTGGGTCATATCAATATGCATACCATGAAGAAACTTTCATCAAAGGACTTAGTACGTGGACTTCTTAAGTTGGATTTCAAAGATTAAGAGCTTCCTAGGACAATGCTTTTACAAAATGGTTTGCCAAAATAGTTTTGGGCCGAGGCTGTAAATACAACAAGTTATATTCTAAACCTTTGTTTGATTCGACCTATTTTAAAGAAAACTCTTTATGAACTTTTTAAAGGTAAAAAACAAAATATTTTTTATTTCAAACCCTTTGGATGTACATGCTTTGTCCATAATAATGGAAAATATAACCTTGGTAAGTTTGACGCTCATAATGATGAAGAAATTTTGCTAGGTTATTCTTTGAATTCTAAGGCTTATAAACATACTAAAATTGTAGAAGAAATTATTCACGTAATCTTTGATGAAAACGAAAAATCGTATCTTGAGTGACAATTTTACAGGTTTAAACTTGAATAAGCATGAAGTATATTCATCTGAGGAAGAAGAAGAAAACTCGTCTAATGAAGAAGTAGAGAAATTTTTCAAGAGTATACAAGAGCCAATTCTAAATACAGATAAGCTAGATTAAGACCTTGACTAGTAGGCTCAAGACCTTGAACCTCCACCTCAAGACATTGAACCTCAATCTCAAGAGCTTAACCAGACAAACAATATTACAACAAAAGTTACTCCAAGGCCTTCATACCCATCTCAAGGCCATAAAAGGTTTTTTTCAAGAGCCAACTTCCACTCCCTTGATGATGCGATAAAAGTTCAAGCACTCCTAATCACATCATATGGACTATGAAGAAACATTCACTTCCGTGGGTAGAATGGAGGCTATTCGAATGTTGTTTGTCTTTACTTCCTATATGAGTATCAAGCTATTTTAAGTGGATGTCAAATATGCTTTCTTAAACGGTTATATGTTGCTCAACCCCCAGGTTTTGAAAATGAGAATTTTTTAAATCATGTTTCAAACTTGACAAAGTGCTCTATGGTTTGAAACAAGCTCCAAAGGCTTGGTATGAGCGTCTTTCAAAATATATTTTAGAAAATATTTTCAAAAGAGGGTTGATCGACACAACTCATTTTGTAAAGAACAAAGGTAAAGATTTAATGATAGTCTAAGTTTACATTGATGATATTCTATTCAGTACTACTAATAATTCCATTTGCAAGGAATTTTCTTATATTATGTGTAGGGAATTCAAAATGAGCTTAATGGGTGAGTTTGACTTTCCTTGGATTACAAGTCAAAAAGAGAAAGGAGTCATATTTATCGATTAAGGAAAATACATGAGAGACCTCCTAAAGAAGTACAACATGATACAATCCAAAGAAGCTAAAACTCCTATGAGTTCAACATTGCTTTTAGATCAAGATGAAAATGGTAAGTTGGTAAATCAAAAGGAATATCGTGGTATGATCGGATCTCTTCTCTACCTTACTGCAAGTCATCCCGATATTATGACTTAGTGTTTTTATGTGTGCTTTTTCCAAGCTTACCCCAAAGAATCTCATTTAAGTGAAATCAAAAGGATCCTATGCTATCTCAATGGGACTAAAGATTTCGGTCTTTGGTACCCTAGAATTAGTAACTTTGTTAACTTGTTGGATATTCAGATGCTTATTTTGCAGATTATAAATTTGATAGAAAAAGCACTTTGGGATGCTACCAGTTTTTGGGATCATCTCTCATTAATTGGCATTCAAAAAACAAAATTTAGTGGCCCTTTCTACTGCCAAAGCTAAATGTATTACAGTCAGTGCTTATTGCTCTCAAATCTTATGGATATCCCAACAACTTTGAGACCTTGGGTTAGACTTAAAAGGCATACCAATCAAGTGTGATAACACGAGTGCCATCTCAATAACAATGAATCTTGTACAACACTCTCGCACTGAACATATAGATGTTCAACATCATTTTATACGTGATCATGTGGAGAAAGGTGATGTAACTATCCCTTTTATTTCTACTAATTTCCATCTTTTTAACATTTTTACTTAACCTTTAAGAGAAGAAAGATTTAATTTTATAAGACTTGAGCTTGGAATGTTGAACAATGAAGCATCTTTGTAGGGGGACCAATAGTTACGTAAGTGCTAATTGCTTCATTTCATTTTATGTAATTTGTATGGATTTGCTGCATATGTATGTCAAGACCTTGATCTGCATGTCATTGCCTTGACTGTCACGTATTTCATATTAACTTGGATCATCAATGTTTGGTGGTTATCTCTTTAGATAATCATTAAACATTTTTAATTTTTATTTTTCTATTGAATTTATTCAAATTTTTGATGAGTTTTTATTGGTATTTATTCCGTTCAAAGAGTTTAGCAAAGGCATTTTTGGGAATCTTCCATAATCATTTCTCCTACTTTTACTCTCCCAATTTTCATTTAATCTTTTCCTTCCTTAAATTTTGTTCATATCCCTACCTACTCTACTTTATCATTGCATATAGTACCTTGAACAGTCACTTCCTAAAGCCTACCCCTACCCTATCTTTTGTCATTTACCCATTTCACTTTAAACCTTCACTTCCCTTTACCTCTCCCTTTACAAATTTTACCTCTTCCCAATTACCTTTACTATCCTATTTATAACTCTCACCCACTCATTTTACCTCACCTAAATAGTACTCCTATTGTACTACACTCCTTTGTCTTCTTCAACCTTTTTGAATTTTCTCAAAGCTTCTCCCATGGCTTCCAAACATGCTCTCACCATCGAAGATCCCTCCTCCTCTAAGAAAACAAGAAGTGCATCATGCAAGGCAAAGCCCATCATTTAACATGTTTCTTATTCTATGTCTTTGGGTTTAGGTTCTCCTAATCCTCCTTCCCCTTCTAGACCCTCCCACGATGAAGGCAATTCCTCTCAAGTTTAGGAAATTAATGGGCTTTCTTCCTCTTGGTTTCATAATTTTCAGATTTTGGGTCAATGGAAGGATGTGTTTGATTATAGAAAGCTATGTTTTTGTAAGCCCGTTGATTTGAATTTTATTAAGTCCTCTAGCCTACCTTGTCTTTTATTGTTTATGAAGTCATCCTTTTCAAAAATTTTAAACCCATGTTATAAAGCTTACCCCCGCCTAACCCAATTGTTTTACATCAATATGGTTGCCAAGTGGACCATGGAAACCTAACCCTTGAAACCATTGTCAAGGGGAATTACATCTCTCTTGAATCCTATACCTTAGCCCAACTACTCCACACTTCCCCTAATTTCTCTCGTGACTCCCATCTGTCTACATAAGAATATGTCACCAAAGCTAAAGAACTGCTTCTTATTGATGGTTGCCCTAAAGAATGTCAACTTACTCATTCCGTCCTAAGCTTGACTCTAAGGTCATCTTTACTTATCTTGTGAGTTGTGTTGTCCCCTACACTAACTCTAGAGAACTTCTCACCGATCAAGCCCTTGAGATTATGAATCTTCTTTTGACCAGTTTTAACCTTGGACTTCCCTATATCATACTCAACCAGATGCTCCACACTGTTTCCTTTTCTTGCCTAACCCTCTCCCATATGCCAATCTATTACCTAAGATTAATGCCTACTTTAGGATTCCCTTAAACAATGAGGAAATTGAAAAATGTAGCTCTTTGAGGCTTGGGGTTAATAGCTTTAATAAGATTGGTGTGTTTATACTTTGGATGGTGTGTGGAAATTGAGGGTCGAATTATTTGAGGATGAATTAGTTGCTTTACCTGCTGCCGTGGCTAAAGGAAAATCAATTGAGTCTTCCCCTATTCCCTCTTCTCGGTTGGATGCCTTAGAGATTGTTCAAGATGAGTTGCGTTGTGATTTAATGGCTAGGTGTGATGATTTGGAAGATAAATTGAATAATACTCATGAGTTGCTTGCAATGGTCAATGCTAAGCTCAATAAAATGGTTTACCTCAATGCCTTAAGCTACACCACACTCGATAGCATAATTCCCTTAATCCAAGAAGCTACCTTTGTTGCTCATGATAAGTCTACTAATGGGCTCCTCAACTTTGAACAAAGGGTTAAGAACCAGCTATTCTTCGCCCTAAAATATATGAGCCTTCGATTTTGACTATTGAAGAATTTGGTAGGGTTAAGTAGTATTGTGATCGAGAAAGGGAGAAGCGTGTGGATGAAATGAAGAAGACAAGGTCTCTATGGATGCTCATCATCATTACATGAGGCGTGCCCATGCTACCTTCCGCAAGTCCCTTGGAAAAGATTGGGCTAAGCTCCCTTAAAGTCCTTTTCAAAGCCTTGATATCTCTACTACCTTCCTTATTGTTTTATCTGTCTTATCTTATTTGAACAATTTCAGTTTTAATTTGGTTTGTTTAAGACAATTTATTTTGGTAGTAACTTAACTTTAAATTCTGCTTTAGACTATTTTATTTTGGTTTTTATTGATCCAACATTTGCCTTTCCCTTCCTTGACTAGAAGTCAGAAAGGGGGAGTAAGACCTCTTATTGCATATTAACGTTGCATGTTATGTATGTTGATGCATTTTTTTACTTCCATCAAGGGGGAGATATAAGACTCCACCTTGATGATGTTGTACTAATTGTTATTATAGCTGGTAATGGTAATCAAAGCTTTGATATCAATCACAAATGTTTTTCCCATGTAACGTTGACTACAACACGCCCATGCATGATTTCGATTTCTACTATTTTTTATTAGGTTATGTTTATAAGCTAACTTGTTTTGTTGCAACCAATTTTAACTACTACATTAATTTATTAAGTTACAAAAGATAAATATTTCCTAAACCTTTATAATATCTTATCTTATTGTTTTCCTGCAGCCAAGGTTATCTACTACATTAATTTATTAAGTTACAAAAGATAAATATTTCCTAACCCTTTATAATATCTTATCTTATATTTTGTTGAAGTTTATATTAGGTATGATCACTTTTGGAATCACATGAATAAGTGTTATGCCCTAGATAGCTTCTTCCTTATTATTTGGCATATGCTACTGCATTCTTAAAGATAATGTGAAGCAAAGATCTATCTCCTAATATCAAGGAGTGAAAAGATAATGATTCCTAAGTTTGTGGCTTGAAGACACTTTGCTAAAAATATTTGAAGCCCAACAACATCCCTTTAACTTTAGAGATTTACTTATTGTTTTAAATTAAAAGGTTTCAAATATTCCAAATACTTTATCCCATTAATTAAATCTAGAAGATATTGTGTTGGTCAGTTTCATCAGAACTTTAAAGGTCTCTAATAGCCACAATATCTCAACAACAATTCAAACTTTAATAGCTATTCAAGTGTCCAAGTGCAACATCTTTATGAAGTTTTTTTTATTGAAGTTGTTACTACAACTCTTTATATAAAGTTGCTGAAGTCTTGGAGAAATATACATAAAGTCATCAACGTGAAAATCAGTCTCAAGCTACAGCAACACAAATTGTTTTCTCTCTAGTTCTTTAATTCCTTGCATTGTAATTGTTTTGAGAGAAAAATAGTATAAACTCTTGAGTGATAAAATTTTATAATAAAAAGAGTGGTATGCTAATAGTATAACCATCATAATCAAACGAATTGTAAAAGAAATTATCTTGTTATTTCTAAGATATGAGGCGCTGAAGTATAGTTGGGCGGCTATGGAATAGAAGATAGGAAGTAAGATCTTCGAGGTTACTTTAGGTCTTTAAAGCTTAGGTCTTTAAAGGAAGAAATAAAAAGTGTGTTAAATCCTACAGGTTGGAGATCCCTAGGCAGAGACGTATGCAAATCGCTGAACTTAGTAACAAATCTATGTGCCTTGCCTCATTTTCTTTTTGCGTTTTATTACTTACGTTCTTATATTGTTTCGTTCATTATTTATAAGCTACAACAAAGTTAATACCTAAGCAATAATCCTTGAAACTCCTTTCAAAGCCTTGACATCTCACAATCTCAAAGCATCAAATTCTCCTTTGAAAACCATCTCAATGCCTTGAGAGCCTAATCTGCGAAAAGTTGTCATACTCTATCCACCCCTTTAGAGTATACTTTATCTTATATTATATTCATCTCCTTATTGGTTTTTCAGTCAGTAGTTATTGAAAATATCTTGTTGATGGCTCAAAATACAAGTGATCCTTATGCGAGATGATCGTGTATCAATTAATATATATATGATTTTCTATTCTGAGAAGTAACTTTTTTTTTTTGTTTTTCACCTAATGAGAATTTGCTATGTCTATACACAAGTCATTATCTAATAATTAGATCAAAACATGTATTTTCTTGCAGTGGAATTCATGGAGAAATATATAGACGTGGAAAAACTAAAAGGATTTTCATAAGAGCAGATTACAAGTACTAGCTAGAGCTAGATATGTTAGCTTTAGAAACCATTCCCTGCATAATTGAAACTCGATCAGGTTCTATATTCTTCACACCCATGTACACAGTTTTAGTGCCTTATCCATATTTTTATTTTCTGGATTGTGCTAAATAAATTTAGCAACATTATGGGAGTTAGAATTCTTCAGAATGAATTCATTATCCTTCCAGTTCCTATCAACTGTTGAATAATCACTCACAGTAGCTTTAGATGCCCTTTGGACGTTTTGGTGACTGATCAACTCTGACATTAGTATAGTTACACCCAATGATTTTTATCTCAATGAATAAGAGGACAAATCAGGAAGCGCACTACTGTTTACTAGTTACACCCATGCATGATTATAATCGCGTTTCTTTTCTAATTTAAGCCTTTACCAAACATCATAACCTTGGAAGAGTCCAGCTCCCTGCACGCTCATTGTAGTTTAAGAAGTCTAACAGACTTCTGTTACTGTTAAAGTTTATTCTACTATAAATCAAGAGTTGTCTTATACTGAACCATTATCCATACTTCGTTGTTCATTCCATATCCTATCATCTGACACAGAGCAAATGTTTAGTACTCCATATTGCTTTAAACAATGAATTAAGAAGAGCATCATCTGCAGACAATGCTAAGTTTCTTTAAACAATATATTAAGAAGAGCGCCATCAACAGTTGCCTTAAACAATGAATTAATAATGATAAGTACATCATGTCAAAAAAAAAAAACAATGATAAGTATATAATCTTATCCCACCAAGCCGTGTTTAGAAGAGAGGCTATTTCTAAAGGAGTTTAATGTGAAACTTTTGTGAATAACAAAATAATAATAGGTGTAAATAGTTATATACTAATTCTGATCATGCCAATTATTCTTAGTACTGGTTAGATGGAGAAACTATTAAAGCCTACTCTTTCTTTTCGAATACTAAAATCAAATATCATGGATATGATGATAAGATATGCATAAGCTCACTATATCTTTATATACTCACTATATCTTTATATAGTTCAACAAATGTTGCCTTTGAATCTCTAATATGAAAGGATACTAATTGGGAAATGGAACCACAAGTGCTTCAATTATTTAGAAAAACGCAACACTTGATTCTTTTGGGTTTAAATATGATTTAAGATTTTCGAATTTAAAAAAACCGCCACATTTGTACTGAATCACTTGAACTAATTTCTACTTGTGATTATAAGGTATTGAATATCCAACATCATACGATCCCATAAAGCAACCAAAATATTTGTTTCATTCTCAAAAATTATTAGTAATTATCTAAAAATATAGATTATAATAACATTTAAAATTCAATCATTTTAGACACTTTTAGACCTCTTAAAAGGACACCTTAATTTATTTACCATGAGTTATTTGTGGCCATACTCAACACTAAGAGTTATTGAAACTATTTACTTTGACTCTAGAATGATTTCAAACTTTCTTAAATTAATATAGGAAGCATTTGGTACCTTTGTGCAGATTCAAAAAAACTAAAAAATATCTTAAAAATAATGTATGAAAATACCTTGACATGTTACCCATGATTCTTATAAGGTCCTAAATTTGCGTTTAAGGTCTTTGAAAATCGAGTAGAAGATATTGATTCTTATAGTAATGTATAACATGACTTTACTAATTATAAGGCAAACTTTTAAATATCTTTTCTCATTTTATTTTTAAAATCAAGGTGTTAAATGCTTATTTAATATTTATGGGGTAACGTCTATAAGTACTTTACCCTTTTATACCTTCCATACAAAGCTAAATTTATTACAAGGATAACTTTTGGAGCATTACATTTACATATCATATTTAATCCCTTATTCATTATAATTTATAATATTTTCTGGCAAACTTAATAAATTTGTTTATTATTTTGATCCTTTATTTGATTTTCATTTTTTTCCATTCACACTGAAAATTCTTATTGAATACTTTCCCTTTTTTTGGAGTGTGACATTTATAAGTATTTTATACATAGTATGTAACTTTACAAGTTACTCCTTTATTTTGATATGCTTATTATCCCTTGTAAATTAGAATCCTTTCCAATCTCTCCACACATTTAATATATACATATTTTAAACATAATATCAAGGAATCGGATTATTTATTTCCTTAAGACTCAATTGTAATAAACATTTTAACAAGGAATAATATCAAGTTCGCAAAGGAACTAGTATATATATTCCAACATGAGTTCTTTTTCTTAGGCCTTGGTATCTTAGCTTTCTTTTGCCTTTTGAGTCATTAGTTTTGTGAAGAATCGACTCGAACATGTTTTTGCTCAGTTTTGCTCTTCGCGACTACTTCTTCATTGCTACTTACCTTCCAATCTTTCTTAGTAAGTATTTCAAACTCGAGATTTTTATTATGTTTATTTATGTCTATTAATTTTTTGACATGGCTATCTTTACCTTCTTTTCATTAACTAATTAGTATTAGATGATTAATCTATTTTTTACTCTTTAAAGTAAATTGTGCATTAATTTTTCATGTAACAACTTTTATTAGTTCTAATAAATGTTCACTACTGCTACCACCACCACCGCCGTCACGCCGCTACCACTGCCATCAACTTCACCACCACCGCCATCAACGCCACCACTGCTTGTTAAAATTTATAATTAATAATAGTATAAAGTATTCTTTTATTTTTTGTTTTTTTCATATTTTTTCATTGAATTTTTTTAAAAATTCTTCACACTTTGTATCCATTTCTATGTCAACCAAATTCCGGTGACCATTTTATCCTCAAAAAATATTATTAGTTCTCATATACCTAAATTACTTCCTCATTTATGTATTTTATTATTCTTCATTACTCACTTTTTTTCTAATGTTCTTCTCTCTATATTAAATACAATATTCAATTTTATTAATACAACCGTGACTATAGAAAAGAATTTTAATATTTAATTATTTATTTCTTATGAAATTTTTTTAAAAGTAATGCTCATGTAGTTACTTTAGTTCCTCCCCCAATTTCAAATGAAAAAAAATAAGGAGAGTATTATTTTATCTTTTAGGATGCTACTCAATTTTGTTTTGCAATTCACCTAAACTCACATTAATTTATTGATTTTCTTCTTTAGTTGTTTGATTTTAAACTTTCATTCCCATTAATATTGTATATTTTGATAAAAGATTTCTAAAGTTACTAAATATTTCTTTAATACTTTCATTCCCAACCAAAAGTGAAATCTCCAAAGTTCGCATTATGATTAAAAGTTAGGTTAGTTGTTTGGAATACTTGCTAATGAAGTTTTACAAGTTAAGGCGGATTCGAACAAGCTTATTATTGTGCTAAAATATTGCTTAATAATACCAAGATTTAGTATCAAATTTTGTCTATATTACTTTCATTTGCAGTTTTCATCACGTTTATGCTCTACTTCTCGAGGAAACAGTAGTAAGGGTTTACCTAATTCAAATATACAAGCTTTCAGAATAGTACTAGTCCAAGTCTTGCACTTTTGGTTGGAATAAGGTTAGTAATTTAAATAATTGATTAGAATAGGAATATTGAGTTTTTCTTTTGCTTGAATGACAAAAAAAATGATCAAATCGTCTAACATATTGTAATTGATAATTTAACAACTATTTAGATTGGGGAGAAAAGGAAAATTTGATTTGAAACATCTACTTTGACTCTAAACACCCATTAGAACCATTTTCCAAAACTCTTACAATTAGATCCAAAGCTCGTGTTAAGAGACTTTAGAGACTCATTATAAGGTATTGAATAGTTCAAACCTTATCATAAGATCCAATAAAGCATCCAAAACCTTTGTTTCATTCATAAAAATTATTAGACATTATCTAAAAACATTGTTTATAATAACGTTTAAAATTCAATCATTTTAAACAACTCTAGACCTCTTGAAAGGACATATTAATATATTTCCAATGAGTCATTTGTGGCCATATTTAACACTGAAAGTTATTGAAACTATCTACTTTGACTTTAGACATTCATTTCAATTGAATTCAAAAATTTTACAATTTGGTCATGAGTGCATTTTAAGGGTCATTGAAGACCGAAAATAAGGTATTGAATGGTTCAAAACTTTCTCAAATTAATCTAGGAAATATTCAGTACCTTTGTGCAATTTTAAAAAAAAATCAAAAATATCTTTAAAACAATTATGAAAAAACCTTGACATGCTACACATGATTCTTATAAGGTCCTACATTTGAATTTGAGGTCTTTGAAAATCGAGTAGAAGATATTGATTCTTATAGTAATATATTACATAACTTTATAAATTATAAGGGAAACTTTTAAAATATTTTTTTCCATTTTATTTTGAAAACCAAGATGTTAAATGCGCATTTAATATTTAGGGGTAACGTCTATAAGTACTTTACCCGTATACTTTCCATATGAAGCTAAACTTATTGCAAGGATAACTTTTGGAGTGTTACATTTACATATCGTATTTAACCCCGTATTCATTATAATTTATATTATTTTTGGGCAAACTCACTAAATTTGTTGATTATTTTGATCCTATATTTGATTTTCATTTTTTTCCATTCACATTGATTATTAAATACTTTCCCCTTTTTTGGAGCATTTCATTTATAAGTATTTTATACAGAGTATATAACTTTATAAGTTATTCTTGTATTTCAATATGCTTATTATCCCTTTTAATTGAAATCCTTTCCAACTATCCTGTACCTTTTCTCTGCACACATTCAATATATACACATTTTAAACATAATATCAACGAATCAGATTATTAATTCCTTAATACTCAATTGTAATAAACATTTTAACAAGGAATAATATCTAGTTCACAAAGGAACTAGTATATATATTCCAACATATATTATTTTTTCTTAGGCACTTGTATCTTATCTTTTTCTCACATTTTGAGCGATTAGTTTGGTGAAGAATCGACTTTAACATGATTTTCCTCAATTTTGCTCGTTGTTACTGCTACTTCTTCTTTGCTACTTACCTTCCAATCTTCCATCTTTCTCAGTAAGTTCTTAAAACTCGAGATTTATTATATTTATTTACATCTATTAATTATTTGACATGAACCTTCTTTTCATTAACTAATTAGTATTAGATGGTTAATCAATTTTTTTTACTTTTTTAGTAAATTCTGCAGTAATTTTTACGTAACAACTTTTACTAGTTCAACTTTATGTTCATTTCATCTGATAAATTAATTTTTACTAATCTAAAATGGTGTGATCTAATTAAACTTTGACTTTATTTGATATCTTATTCAATAGAAAAAAAAATTATCAAATGAGGTTTTATTTGATTCATAATAATATGTTCTTTTCATAAGAATGCTATTTTTTAATCACCAAGGTAAATATATTTGGAAAAATGAAATTTTTTAAAAAGTTGGTCTTACATGATAATTTTTGAATTATAAATATTTTCTTAATTAAGTTAAACTTAATATAGCTTTAAATGAGTTATTATTATTTTTATTATCATTATTATTATTATTATTATTATTATTATTATTATTATTATTATTATTATTATTACTACTACTACTACAATTACTACTACTTATTATAATTTATTATTAATAATATTCTAGAGTATTCCGTTTGTATTTTTTGTTCTTTTTATATTTCTCATTGAAAAATTTCATAAAATTCTTCACACATTGTATATATTTCTACTTTAACTAAATTATGATGACCATTTTATTCTCATAAATTATTATTTAATTCTTATATATCTAGAATTACTTTCTCATTTATGTATATCAATCTTTTTCATTTACTCACTTTTTATTTTATGTTTTTTTTGCTATATTAAACATCTAATTTTTTTAATACAAATGTTATTATATAAAATAATTTAAATATTTAATTATTTATTTCTTGTGAATTTTTAAAAAAAATTTAATACCCATGTAGATTACCTTAGTTCCTCCCCTAATTTCAAATGAAAAGAAATAAAGAAATACAAGAAGTACTATTTTATGGTGAAATCTTTTAGGATGCTATTCAATTATGTTATTGATTTTCTTCTTTAATTAGTTTTTTGATTTTTAATTTTCATTCCCATTCATATTGTATATTTTGATAAAATCTTTCTAACATTACTAAATATTTCTTTATTATTTTCTTAAGGTGTTGTGATTAAGAGTTAGGGTAGTTGTATGGAATACTTGCTAATGAAGTTTTACAAGTTAAAGCCAATGGGAACAAGCTTATAGTAGTGCTAAAATATTGTTGAGTAATACCAAGATTTAGTATCGAATTTCATCTATGTTACTTTCATTTGCAGCTTTCATCACATTTATGCTCTACTTTTTGAGGAAATAGTAGTAAGGGTTTACCTAATTCAAAAAAAAATATATGAGCTTTCAGAATAGTATCGATCCAAGTCTTGTTTTTTTGGTTGGAAGAAGGTTAGTAATTTAAATAAGTGATCAGAATGGAATATTGAGTTTTTCTTTTACTTGAATGATAAAAAAAATGATCGAATCGTCTAACATATTGTAATATAATTGATAATTTAACAGTTGTTTAGATTGGGGAGAAAAGGAAAATGTGAGTGGAAAAGGAGAAGAAAATGACGCAAAAGTTGCAGGTTAGAGACATGCATGACACCCTTGGGTAAGTATTGTAAATTGCTACTCCGTATCCTTTGAAATAGAAGTACACAGAGTATAAATCAACTAAATTATGTCTTGCTTTAATAATTTTTGTTTGAATGAAATTTGCTTTAGATAGTTAAGCTTAATTTATTGAGAATTGCGGGTTCCCAAAAAATAATTAGATTCGGGAAGAGGGTCAGCGCTTTCTTAATTGCACAATCTTTAAAGTCCAAAGAGATCAGATTTACATGACTCACAATATAGCTAATAAGTGTAGGACTCCGTTAATTTCTTTTTAGTCTTTTTTCATACCAAATGTAAAAAAAAAGGTCAATATTTCTTGTTACATGTTTCAAACTCGTAGCAAATAAAATTATTTTATAACCAGAGTATTAGACTAATTACCTTATAGCACTAGAATAAAATGTAATCAAATATTTTTGAAACTTAAATCTTTTAGTTTGCCAAAGAGAGTAAAAATGTGATAAGAATAACCTTTTTCCTAATCATGATACATATGAGCTTTTTTTATGCAGACAAATATGACCTTTTAATCAGTTCAATTAAAAAGGGGAAGGGTTATAAGTGCAGCCCTTGTAGGGAAAGAAAAAAGAATATTAAATATTGAACATTAATTACATTGGTGGATGCCTAATTTTGTAATAAATTCTCAAACTTATACCATATTAAGATTATATATAACTAACCCAACCTCCTGTATATATCATTACCCTTATTTAGGGGGGTCAAATCGGATCAACGGGTCAGTTCTGGGTTGACCCATCGCGGGTCGATTTTTATCGGGTCAATTTTGCCTATCAGGTCGGTTTCGGTTCGGGTCGGGTCATTATCGGGTCGTGTTAAATCGGTTCTTTGCTTGGTTGGGTTCGGGTCGGGTTGTATTCGGTTCGGGTCAATGTCGGTTCGGGTCAAGGTCGGTTTGGGTTGTATTCGGTTCGGGTCAATGTCGGGTCTAGTACAATCGGGTCCGTTCCTAAACGGGTTATATCGGGTTATTTTGGATTTGGGTCAAGGTCGGTTCTGGTAAAATCGGGTCAGTTCCTGAACGGGTTATAGTGAGGTTATTTTGGGTTCAGGTCAAGGTTGGTTCTGGTAAAATCAGATCGATTCCTAAACGGGTTATTTCGGGTTAAGGTCAGTTTTGATAAAATCGGACAATGATGATGGTTAATTCATAAATTGGACAATGATAATGTCGATAAGTCATTTGAAAACAAAATATTTATGAGGTAAATATGTATTATCCTATTAAACTAGTCTATAACATATGATGACAAGTTTATATATACATAAGAACTTGTAATATGTTTAGTTTGATATCGACAATGACAAGTTTGGTTTCAAAGTTATTAGATATTAGGTTGAAAATAGGTCTGTCAAGATTAGGTCATATTCATGTATATTCAGATTATTAACACATCCAGTGAATTCGGGTAACGAATTGTTATAAATTAGGTTATATCGGTTATGTGTCGGTTTCAATTGGTTTCGGGTTCTTTTCGGGTCGGATCCGTAACGGGTCGGGTCTGTAACGGGTCGGGTTTGTAACAGGTCGGGTCCGTAATGGGTCGGGTCCCGAACGGGTCGGACACGGATCTGGTTCGGGTCTTTGAATATCGGGTCAAATCGGTTTCGGGTTAACTTCAGGTCGGGTTGGGTCGGTTTTCGGGTCTCACTTTTCGGGTCATAATCGGTTCTGGTAAAATCGGGTCTTTATCTTCAATTCTTAAAATTCTTCACATTTACTATTTAAGTGGTCTAAGAATAAGAACTTATACTACGATTGCTAGTTAATTATTTAGTGGGTATAGAGCAGTTATCTTGTAGGAATTTGTTAGATTTATCGCAATAAAAACTTTTCTAAATATCAATTTTTTATAACTAACTCTTATATATATATATATATATATATATATATATATATATATATATATATATATATATATATATATATATATATATATATATATATATATATATATATATATATATAATGATAAAAATAATATGTTGAAGCCGCAGACAACATAAACGTGATGAACATTAAGGAACTGTCATTAGTTTTAGGTGATGCATATTTCAAATTACGTTATTCAGTAATTAATTTGTTACCAGCTTAATGTTTCGTGGTTGGTTCTTGAGTGCCTTGACACAAGCTACCTAAATTTGTTTATTTTTGCAGCTTAATAAGTTTAGTCTTAACCTGTTATCAAATAGCCAAGCTATGTAAATGGAATAATAAATCAAGTTAAGAAAAACTGAATTAGTGTATGACAAATGTATGAAAAAGCGTGATATTCTCAAATATAGTTATTGTTAGTGACCAGTGAAACCTATTTTGGGTCATAACTATGACAATACCATACTTTTCATACATTTGTAATACACTAATTCGGGTCATCTATTACGACCCAAATTGTAACCAACATGTCAAACACCACAAGTGGATAGGGTGTTTGACATGTTGGTTACAATTTGGGTCATAACGGTTATGACCCGAATTATCCTAAGTGTTACTAAATTTAATATTATCATAAATAGCGAATCAGTGTGATAGGCACCATCTTATGTAATTATACATGAAAACATTATGTTGTTTGTCTTATGCATGATATTATGTGGCTAAAATATTATGCCTTTTCAGGTGACTAATTTAAGAGATAATTTACCTAATTTGTTCATACAATTTGGCAACTTAATTAATAAAAGTCTTTTGAATTTAATTTTTTTCTTAACGTGATTTATTATTCCATTTATGTATCTTTAACCTTTGTTAGGCTAATTAATATTTTCTTTGTCTCTTAAAGATTACCCCATTTGTCACTTTGGACCGTCTCTCAAATATTGTCTCATTCTCTTAAAGATTTTTCATTTTGGGTTATCCTCCTAAACATTTCCTCTTATATATTAAAAAAGTTAAAATTCGTACTTGAGACAATATTTGGAGATGTAGGGAATAACATGTTAGTACTTCATTAAGTTGCAAAGAAACAAAATTTTAATAGCTTGTGTCAAGACAATCAACTGCTCAAGAGCCCTTAAACATCAAGGTGGTAGGGAGTAACAAATTAATTGCTGAATAACGTAATTTGTACTGTGCATCATCTAAAATTAATGACTGCATGCGATGCTCATACACTATAAATATAAGCTTATCATATCAAGAATAAATGCACAACCAATACCCTTATAAATAACTAAACCTCGAAGTAAAAAAAAATCTATTATCAATCTTCTATAGTTTATTTCATTTGAAGGTCGCCTAGAATTCAAAGAAGTAAGTTCGTTTCATGTTTGTAGCCTGTTTGTGGTGTGTTCGTTATTGTTCTTTCAATTGCTATTATACACTCTTTGTAATTTGATCACCTTTATTTTGAACGTGAATTTAAAATTTTAACTCTATTGTTTATATTATTTGTGACCAAATTAAGTTAATTTACGTATTTTTCAGTTTGGAATGTATATATAATATTTTTGTGTATTAAAATGTATTTGCACCCATTAATAAACAATAAGTTTTGTAAATTCATATATAATTTTTGATGCAATATGATTATATTGTAATTTAATAATGAGTTGTGGTTTTTGATTGATTGTAGAATATAAAAAAGAGTTGATTTTACAATTTTGAGGTAGGCATTAGGTATTGGTAACAAAACCAGAAGCGTTTCTCTTTTCTTTAGATAAATTTTTTTCATGAAATATCCAATTAAATGTAATTTTTCATAGAAGTTAATTAATATTAGGGATTTTTTAATGTAATTTTTCTTTAGTTCAAAGGGGAAAAAACTTTGAAAGAAGGTTAATTATTTTCAACTTTTCTATTTCATTTGAAATTTTATCAATATTTTAGTTGGGCATTATATTGAGAATTAATATATTCAATATGATGTTTATTGATGTAAGTAATTAGTTGGTCAAGTTTATTATTTAAATACTAATATAATTCATAAATATAAAACAATCAAAACTTTATTCATCCTACGAAAAAAAAGATCTTAATGATTTAGTAAATCAAAGGGAAAAAATGGATGCACTCAACAAGAATGTCGGCAGCTCAAGCAACGATGGACAAAGGGGGGTTTTAACTCAAATGAATCCCCAAAGGCTTAGAAGGTTATGTTTTCATCTTTGAATCTTTAATAAATTAATTACTTATATTTTAATTAGACTCATTCACCATATAATACTTAATTAAATCATGCAAATGATATACAATAAGGTTCCTTTACGTAATTATTTATTATGTTTTTGTATATATGGATTTCAGATTAGAAATGAACAGAGTGTATGCTCAAAGATGCCGTCAAAAGAAGCTAGAGTACATTCTGGAGTTGAAAAAAACAGAAAAAAAATTTGAGGTTTATTTTCTCTATAATAATTTTCACAATATATATACATGCTGAATTTTCATAATTAATCTACTGTTATATGTGTGACTGCTCATTGATTAGTTAGTATGAGTAGGTTTTAACTTAAGCATATATATATATATATATATATATATATATATATATATATATATATATATATATATATATATATATATATATATATAAAGATTGAGCATTATATTTTCACATGCACTCTCCCTTTCAGTCGAAGCATATATAGCCATTTAACAGTTACTTGTGTTTTGTTTGTAATAGTTTTGCTAAAAAAGAAAAATAATTAATATAAAAGAAGCTAAAGTGAAATATAAATCATTTTCACATTAATAACACCTTCAATTATTGATATTTTCTCCTCGTATATATTAAATAAACTCTCTTTTAATAACGTTAGTTAACTTATATAAGATGCATCATCATTATTCAATACCAATTGAATAATAAAGAATGATGTGTCAGTTAATCCGGCATATTAAAAGAAAAGATAGTACATTTAAGAATTTTTTCTCCAAAAAATTCCTCCAAAATACATAAATTAAGACATCATATAGATCAATAAATTGCTTTGGAATTAATTATAGGCATTGTGTTATTAAATGCAAATTATTGAATAATAAATGAGAATCTTAGATTTATTGATTATTGTCTTGGACATGCAATAACGTACTATCCTATGTATATTTTAAACTTAAAAATGCATGGCTTGGAAAATATCTAGTATGTGCGTACAGCAAAGTTTTACACTGACTTATCATAGATTTTTAATTACTTTGTAATGTCTCCTGTACGATACATATAGTCTAAACATACTAATGAAACAAATTTCTCTGTTAATTTTTCATTCCAACGTAGGAGAACATAGCGCTCTTGTCTGCCGGCGCTGCACATTACCAGGCACGAATTATGGCATTGCAAAATGAGAATGCTGAACTGAGGCAGAAGATAGGAATTCTCGAAGTGCAAGCCTTGGCTGACAAAAGTAAGTAGACTAGTTAAGCTTATTTACCTTCAAGTATGGCTTTGGTGTAACCATGAAATACAAATGAATTTTTCAATTTATACTGTGCTGTCTATAAATGGACAGTTGATACCTTCGTTAACCAATGCTATATTTATACTACCAGAATATCTTGTATGCACAAGGGATACAAAAGTTACCTCTTAATAGATTCGCTGAGAATTGTGTTTTGTTTTTCGATTTTTCTTATTTAATGAATTTGATAGATGTACAAGCAATATATTTATAGTTACATGATCCTAACTATCTCTAGTGTTTGATTTACAACAGACTCTATCCTTTGATGATCAAGTGTTTTACTAGGATTTAACTTCAGTTTTGTTAGGCCTTATATTGATTTTACTATGTTCTTATCTTTTCTTCACTCCCCCTCAAGTTGATTGTGGGATCTTACACACTCAACTTGCACAACACATTCTCAAAGGCACTAACACCCACTGCGTTAGTTAAGATATTAGCTAATTGATCACCTATTCGTACGAAAGGAAGACTTACAATTCCACCATCCAAATTATCTTTGATAAAATGTTTGTCAACCTCAACGTGCTTCGTTCGATCATGCTGAAATGGGTTCTCAGAAATAGTGATGGCAACTTTATTGTCACAATACACTTCTTAACCATTTTAGTACACTTCACAACCGTTTTCTAGCGGGAAACCAAGTTTAGAAAACAATTTTCATAGCCACAATACTTTTGTTATGCACTTTGCAATCCCCTTAAATTATGCTTCTGCACTGGACATTGCAACCACCTTCTGCTTCTTGCTTCTCCAAGTTACTAGGTTCCCTCCAACTAATGTGAAGTACCCTGAGGTTGATTTTCTACTATCCTTATCACCTACCAGGTTGCATCAGTATAGGCTTGGACTTGTAAAAGGCCATTGTTTCTAAATATAAATCCCCTTCTTAGCGTTCTTTTGAGATATCGCAAGACTCTATGCACAACTTCCATGTGTTAAAATTGGGGTCTATGTATAAACATACTAACCACTCCAACAACATAAGCAATATCAGGTCGAGTGTGTGACAAATAGTTTAATTTCCCTACCAGCTTCTACTACTGAGCCTTATTAGTAGGTTCTCCATTCTCATTAACATGTAGCCCATGATTTACTATCACAGGAGTTTCTGCTAGTTTGCAATCTAGCTTGCCAACTTCTGCTAGGAGATCAAGAATATACATCCATTGAGAGATGAAGATACCTTGTTTGGATCTAAACACCTCAACTTCCAAGAAATATTTAAGTCTCCCAAGATCTTTCATTTCAAACTCCTAAAATAATTTTTCCTTCAGCTGGATAATCTCGTCCTTATCATCTCTAGTAATAATCATGTCATCTACGTATATAATAAGGCACGTTACCAATTGTCCTCTTCTCTTCAAAAACAAATTATGATCAGAATTACTCTGTTGAAATCCAAACATCTTTATTATAAGTGTAAATCTGCCAAACCATGCCATGGGAGACTATTTTAAGCCATATAGAGCCTTTTTCAACTTATAACCCTCTCTTAGTAGGAAATTCTATGAGATTCCCAAATGAGCTTTCATATACACTTTTTCTATGATGGCTCCATGTAAGAAAGCGTTTTTACATCAAAATGATGCAAGGGCAAATTCTTGTTTGCTAAAACTAGGAAAAGGACCCTGATTGTATCCATCTTTGAGACTAGCGAGAAAGTCTCTAAGTAGTCGATTCCATGCACTTGTGTATATCTTTTTCTATAACCCTAACTTTATATCATTCAATACTTCTATTAGGTTTGTAATTGATGGTGAACACCCATCTGCACCCTGCAACTTTCTTTCCTTTAGGAATTTGACAAGTGCATCAAATTCTTCCCTCATTGCCTATGTCCACACCTTGCTTTTTAGGGCTTTATCTCCTGTTGTACGAATCTTCCCTAAATATATTGCAACCTTAAAAGACATGGGTATGTTAAACAAGGTATTCTTAGGTATACCCTGCACAAGGTACCTTGAACTCCTAGGCTCATAGGTCGGGTCATATCGTCTTGGAGGTACTCCAATGGTACTCCTCGGCGGTAGCTAATATTTTTATGTCTTTGCTACTCCAGTATTAACCTGCACCACTTTATTACTATTTACCAAAAATATATTCAAGGAAATATCCTCAAGAGTGGAAAGATTTACCTCATTCATCTGATGCTTGTTCTCGAAGGAGGATGGTTGTGGTACTAACGAGCATGGAGACTGAACTATGCGATCCGAGGTATGATAATCAACATTTCCTGCATCTCTGCACAATTCTCATTCTCACCATGACCTTTTTGAATAGGGTGGTATATTGACGACCAACTTAGATTGTTACTAACACTCTTCCCCTAACAACAAAGTTGGGATAAAAGTAGGTGTTTTCAACAAAATCACAGTCCATAGTAGTATATACATGGTAAGACGAGGGATCGAAACACCTATAACACTTTTGGTTCATCCCATAGTCAACAAACACACATTTAGTAGCCCGAGGTTCTAACTTTTAACGGTTTTATTTTGGACAATGAACATAAACCACACATCCAAATACTCATGGAGTCAATGAGTGAAAAGAAGGTACAATCACATGGGTACTCAGAATTTTTAATGGTGTTAGATGATGGCATATTTTTGTGGAAAGGTGGTTTGTGAGGTAATTTGATATGGCAATTGCTTCAGGGCAAAAAGACTTTGGAAATCCAGACTCAAACAACATGGCTTGGGTCATTTCAAGTAGAGCTTGACTTTTCCTTTCTGCAATTGCATTTTATTGTGAGGTGTTAGGACAGGTTGATTGGTAAATTAGGCAATTGGTATGGAAAAAGTTTCATATTTGGTTTATGTACTCTCCATTTTTATACCTAAGGATCTTAATTTTTTCCTGAGCTGGGTGATAATCATTTGATAAAATGCCACAAACATATCATAAACTTCATATTTCTATTTCATAAAATATATCCAACTCACACAAGTGTAGTCATCAATGAACATAATATAGTATGAGAAGCCATGACTATTAGAATTCGAGGATGACCACCCCGTACATCTGAATGAATAATATGAAATGGTTTATTAGAATGATTCATACTACTTGGATAAGAATTTTTGTGATTTTTAGCTAAATAACAAGCTTGATAATCAAGTTTCAAATTTGATCTAGGAAATATAGGAAAGAGACGTTCCAAATACCCTACTAAATGATGCCTTAACCGTCAATGTCATTGCCAAAGTTGATCTTTAATCGAGCCTCATCTAATTAAAGCGCCACCTTTGGATATCTCTTTTACATAATAAAGTTTATCCTTTTCAGTACCACGCCCAAGGGTGTCCCTGGTCTGAACATTCGGCACCAAACAATAATTAGATCTCATTAGTGCTATACATCTCGATTCTTTCATAAGTTGGCTAATAGACAACAACTTGTATAAAAGTTTTGGTATGTAAAGGCAATTATGTAAAGGAATATAAGATCTAAATTTAATAGTTTCAGTTCCCAACACTTCCATATAGTCCCCATTCGCCATTTGTACTAGGGTTTTTCTGGTTTTTAATGGTTTAAAAAATTGGTTCTCCAAATCAGTTTGCCTCAAAACCCCTAAGCTCTTAATCTGGGCCATATGTGTTTGGGCTGAGGGCTCACTAGTGATTTAGGCCAAAACCGAGTATCGGTTTTTTTGTGCATCAATTGCACGATTTTTTGGTAGGGTTTGGATGAATGATTTTTGGTCGATGAATTAGGGGAAGCAATCAAGGCCGTGGATTTGAGGAGGTATAAGGATGATTTTTTTAGGGTTAGGTTTAGGCATGGGTTTCTCCCTGTTTCCACCTTCTCCTTCATTCGCCTCTTTCACTCCTTTACCTTCCTTCGTCTCTTTGTTTTTGCTAACACCATGCTTTGTTTCTTAGGATCTTTTCTCCTGGCTCTATTCTTCTCCCCTTTCTTCTTCAGATCTTCCCACTACTCTAGGTACCCCACTAATTTGAAGCACCTTTCTCTGGTGTGCCGACTTCCTCCATAGTGTGAGCACTTGAGACGGGTTTTTTTCGTCATCCTTTTGAGATAACGGCTTTGACCGGAGGTTTGTACTTACCCACTCCCTAAACTTTATGTCGTCAGTAGAGGTAAGTGAGGTATGTTCATTTTTCTCTCCTTCCAATCTCCCTTCGAATTATATCATATCCCCTTTTAAGGTAGGTAAGGGCTCTTGATTTATCAGATCTCTTAAGTCCTTGATAAGTTCTTCCCCTAACTTGGCTAAAAATTGGTAGAGTATATTTTGTTGGATTAAATTATTGTTGATGACTATGTCTTTAGAGCATTTCATTAGATTCGGTATTCTCCTATCAATTTCCTTCCGTATTATTGTTAATTTACCATAGTAAGTTTCAATTTAATCTTGTCCATGCTTGATGTTGTTGGCCTTGGTTGTTAGGTCAAACACCTGGAGTCTATCTCCACCACTGCTGAACATTGGTTTGAGGCTTTTCCATAGTTCTGGGAAGCCTAAGTTAGTTAACCAATTCTGGCCCAATGTTCTCTATAATCCATGCCTTCACCGTCGAGTCCTTCTAGGCTCACTATGTATATTTTGAGGTGTCCTTGAGGGGAGGGTTGACTATGATATGATTGAGCCTTCCCTCCTTTCAATTGCTAATTGCATTAGCTTGGACCACTTGGTGAAATTCTAGATACTCAGTTTCTCCGCAAAAATGATCGAGGTTGCCTTGTGATTTTCATTGCTCCTAGTGTTATATAGTTTCTCAAAGAACTTTATTAGTTGAGCAATAATCACGATAGAAGCCTCGTTCAACTCTTTTGGTGGTTCACCCACGGTTTAACAACTTGTGCTTGTTATATGATGAACTTTGGAAAGATTTCCCACCAAAAACCTGTTTGCTCAGATACCAAGATTCGTTGAGAATAGTGTTTTGTAATTTGATTTTCTTATTGAATGAATTTGGAAGATGTACAAGCAATATATTTATAGTTACATGATCCTAACTATCTCTAATGTTTGATTTATAGCAGACTCTATCCTTTGATGATCAAGTGTTTTACTAGGATTTAACTTCTGTTTTTTCCGGCCTTATCTTAATCTTGCTCTGTTCTTATATTTTCTTTATTAATATAACAAAAATTACCTCTCAAAACTGATAAAGACCAAGATATATTATGTTGAGGGGTAACTTTTGTTACCGCTCAAAGTTACCTCTCATGTGCATACAAGATATTTTGTTACACTAATTATTACATCGAGAACTAACTAATTAATTTCCTTGACGCAGATGAATTTGAATACCTCAACCATGAGAAGGAAGATCTTATCAACAAATTTGGAAATTAGGCTAACGGCACCAAAGAGCAATAAGGATATAACCCATATTATAGGCTCTAAGAAATATAGACCCTTACTATAGCATTACTTAAATAATCCTATTTGAAAAAAAAATGTGAAACTACATAATTATTGAGGATATATACCTTAATACAATCCTTTCGAGCTTATCGTTTCAAATCTCTGCAAATATATTATCGATGATAAAGTATAGTACTGCGAAGTTTATATGATGAATTCAATATTCTATACTATCCTATGATTCATGCATGTTGGAATGTTTGAATGTTCGATGTATTGGAGCTAAGCTAGCATGGTTAACACCCTTATGGTTATTATGCCATTTTTAACGACAAGATTGGATGTGTACGAAAATTTGATCACAATGACTAAAATTACACATAAACTTCTCTCTTTACTTTAGAAAATGCGATGAATTCGAAGTGTCATAGCAAGTTTAAAGCAAGTACGACCAGAGTTGCCACATGTCTACACCTCATTAAAAATATTTCCGACCTTAACAACTAATGAAGTGATATAATTAAATATGTGTTCAATAACTAGACTTACAAAAGATAATCATATCCAAATTTTCCTAAAAAGGATTAGGTAGAATTGATGAAGGTTCCTAGATAATCATGAGTTAGACACGAGAAAATAAGTTTACTAATTAGAGGATTCAACTATAAACAAAACAATTGATAACAAAGTGGCTCCGAAATCATTCGTAGTAAGATACCCAAATTTTTGGAAAGCTAGCCTTTTAGGTGAAACTATTTCGAAATATGACCCATCGTGTTAGGTTCAGATGAAAGTCGGTATTCAAGACAACAACTTTAATGTGGTTGGATATGGGGACAGCCCAAAGGGAATTCAATATACCAATTTCATTGGGCATGTTATTTTCGCCTTCCCTCTCGCAAAGCTCTAATTTTATTATCTCACACTACTCTTTCGGCCCCTTTTCTCTTTCACTCTCACATACTCTACGATGGAGACATGGATGGCAGCAGACTAGGCGGTAGCGTGAAGAAGGTATGTGGTTTTTTTTGCCCCATTTTAGTAATGACATGTTAATTGATTTAATTAATACCTCTATTTTAGTTTATTATGTAATTTATTTAGTTTATTATTTTGTAGAGTTGATATTTTCTACGATTTGTTGGATATTAGATTTGATTAGGTTTGGAATGATTTTCATGCCATTTAATGATTTTTTATGATATTTGTCATAAGTATATTGTTTTTCATGTTCTTTATTAGGTATATTATTGTTATTATATACTTATATACCTAATTGAGTTAGTTTTCTAATAACATATTCTTATACTCTTTAAGTATAATGAAGATGTATATAATTTGTGACTTATTTGAATAAATCAAATTGTAAATAATATATATATAAAATGGTTGTTATATTTTATTTTACATTAGTAATAATGTAGTTAAATGGATATTGAATGATAATGAGTTATTTTACAATATTTGACATTTGTGACTTATTTGAGTGATAATAGTTAGTTGATTATAATGTTGAATAGTTAAATAGTTGCATAATAGTTGAGTATAAGTTAAATAAAACTAGAAATAGTTAAATAAAAATGTTGATTATAATGTTGATGTTGGATATGAAATTTGTTGATGTTGGATATGGAATTTGTGTTGGTGTTGGATATGAAATTTGTTGATGTTGGATATGGAATTTGTGTTGGTGTTGGATATGAAATTTGTTGATGTTGGATATGGAATTTGTGTTGGAGTTGGTTGTAATATTTGTGATTGAAACATATTTTGTTTGATCTAGATAAAATTTGAATTAGTTCATAAAATAAAGAAAACTCTGACGGAATTTTTTAAAATTGATGATTTCTTTTTAGTCTTTTATGTCTTATTCTCTTGAACACAAAGTTCGTTGCGATTGTATTGTATCCTTTGATATGTCTTTGGGGTGAGATTCTTATTGAAAGGAATAATACAGTGGAGTATAAAGGAGGAAATATAGTGTCTATTTTGGCAAGTAATCTCCTTCTCTCAATTGCTTGATATGGTGTACAATAGGTGTAGGTTTGATCGGGCAAGAGTTGAATTGAACATTAAAATGAAACATGGTCTAGGTTCCTCTACATCCATAGCTATGCCACTTAAAGATGATTATACATTAAAAGTCACGTGGGCATGTATTAGAAATGTTTCATACATTCCCATGGAAATTTATATTGATGAAGTACCTATTGCCTCCAAACATTTAATACATCCTTCAATGCCTATGTTTCCTTCATACATAAACATGATAGAAATGTATTCTCAAACCCCAAATATGAAACCTTTTATTTCACAAATAAACTTTAACCTTCAATAATTTTCTCCTGACCCTCCTTAAATGTATCATCACAACCTGAAATGTCATGCAATTCTTCACATGCTTCAAATCACCTAGATAAGATGGAGGTTGGGTCAATCAGTTGTGGAAGAAGTGAGAACAAGGTTCAAGATCTAGTGGTTAATGAAGATCACAGTTACATTTCACTACCACAAGGTGAAGAAGAAATAGTTCAAGAAGAAGAAGGAAGAGGAGGGATGGGTGGTCATATAGAAGGGGCAATAGAGGGGGTTTCCAATACACCTCTTGTCATGTCTTCCATCCCTTTCTATAATGACATACCTCACTATTTGGAAGACAACTCGTTATGAGAATTCATGGTATGGTAAACAAGAAACGGTGGCTGAAATCAATGGGAACTAGGAAGAATCTTATGAACAACTTCCATATTATATGTAAGCACTGCAAGATGCTCATCTAGGAATGGCTATTGAATGGTGTTATAAGTCACAAAAACTCGGTGTGAATGTGTTCAAGAGGGTGTTTTGGGCCTTCAAGTCAAGCATTAATTGTTTTTAGTATTATGTACTAGTCATTGTCATTAAGGATACCCATATTTATAGGAAGTACATGTGAAAATTGTTGACTGTGATTGGTGTTGATAGTAACAATAAACTTTTCTTCTTGCTTTTGCTATTGCTAAAGAAGAGAATATGCAAATAGTTGGTCTAGATTTATGGCTTATCTTAGGCATTGTGTCCCTTACCGACAGGGCCTATGTGTTATTTCAAATAGGCATGCTCAAATAGTGTATGCCATAAAAGAGCTGGATAGTGGGTGGATACCCCCAATGCATATCATTGATTTTGCATCCGACATGTTGCATCGAAATTGAATACTAACAAAAAAACTCTACTATCATGAAAGCATTTATTCATGCAGCATTACAATGTAAAACGACAATGTGTAATAAATTGTTGAGGCAAATTGCATGAATATCTGCTGAAGCAACTGATTACATCGGCAATAAGGTCATTGGAAAGTAGTCTATAGCAGATGATGGTGGGCACAGGTATGGGTATGCAACAACAAACATGGATGAGTTTTTCAATGGAGTGCTAAAAGGTGCAAGATTCTTGACTGTTACTGTAAATGTGGAGTTAATATTTTATCGAGTTAACAAGTGGATCGTTAGTCACAGAGAAATAGCTAGACAACGAGCTACAATAAATTATCCATACACAAGTTATGTTATGGATAAGGTAGAGGAGAATATGAATAAGGCAAGAACACACACTGTTGAAATAGACCTGATAAAAAATGACCCATCCTATGGGAAACAACTTTAGGCCCGAATACAAGCTCGCCCAGACCCTTGCCCGAAGAGTGGGTAGCAAACCAACTCTTTGGCCCGACCCAAACCCAATCTGGCCCACACTTTGATCTGTTCTATGTTGAACCATATAACATCAATAGAGGTTTGTACGAGGTAATGACTGGAAAGGGTGAGAGGATGAGGCATAAGGGTGGTAAGAAGTACACTTTGAACTTTGAGACTACTACTTGTAGTTGAAATGAGATCTAGGTGTACCACTACTCATGTTCTCATATGTTAGCTATTTGTTTTCATTACCATATCACGGAGGCCTTATATGTTGATAGAGATTTCATTACCGGTAGTTACCTACATACCTATGAGCACTGTTTAGTTCCTTTTCACGAAATGACTTAGTGGAGGTCATAAGCAAGGCCTAGATTAGTTACATATGAGAGCAATATTCGACCTAAAAGGCCTCAAAATTTGAAGAGATTGAGAATGGCAATAGATGACAAAATTGATAGAGGAGTGAGTTGTAGTTTTTGTCATGCCACTAGACACAATCGTCATAGGTATCCCCAAAGACTCGCACTTTCTAATGTAAGAGAATGAAAATATTACTCACCTTTCAAACCTATAATGTTCAATGTTTTATGTTTATTTGCACATAGTTCATCTGTACTATTTCTTGTGTCTTATGCTCATGTGGATGACATATAATACATTTTGAATGTTAAGTAAATTACAGTATTGTGTACCCAGACCCCTTGATACCTCGGTTCTTAAGTTATAGTGGGCACATCAATCCATTCCACTATGGAATAGAATGATAAATCTAGTAGCATCGCTTACCTATAGACATTACAAGAAGTTGTTTCACTAGGAGCCTGACCATAGGATGCTATCATATGTCAGATATGCTGATTTTCTTGGTATACACTTTTTGAGGACCATATAGATTAATTGCGAACTCATCACGGTATTACCAGTGCATTGGAGGCAGGAGACACACTCTTTCCACCTACCTTTTGGAGATGCAATAGTGATGCTGCGAGATGTTGCTCTATTGACGAGGTTGTCGATTTGGTGCATTGGAGGTAGGATCTTTGGTTTCCAGGTTCATGCCACCAACATGGGGAATGGGAACACAATGAAGCTCAATTGGGTATGCGTGACCTATGGGGATCATCCAACATATGATGAAGAAGATGATGTTATAGAGGTATATGCTCGCTAGGAGATAAGTCTGGGAACAAGATTTCGACTATGTACCTTCAACTTTTCGATGTGGGTGGCACACCATTATTCGTACAGCTGGAGTAGGACAACTAAGGCACATTTATATAGAAAATTATGCCACGCAAACAGGGGTGAAGCGCGATATCATACCTATGGATATTACGGAGCCTCTCATCATTCTTTACATAAGCCATTCATTACTATTATTCCCTACAGTTCGTTCATCATGGAACAAAAGTATTCTGACTCGTACTTACATGTAGCTATAAGCTTAGGAGCATATCTCTTTCTGTCTTCTGGCTATTTCTACTCGACGACAACGTACGATAAAAGGGAGGGGTTTTGTTATGGCTTTCCTTTAGCCTCGGGAATCCATAGCGCACCAGCTCCGGGAACCATAGACTACTACAATCCATACCTTGTGTGGTATCATACGTTCAAGAAACGTCACATTAGTCCATCATCCATCCATGAGGTGCAACCTATTGATTATGCACCTGCATCCATCCCTTTACACATTATGGTATAATTTTCTTTTTAATAAGATTGTTTTATTCCATTATCTTTTGCATTGTAGTTCTAACTTTTTCATTATTTTAGAATAAGTAGTTTCTATCTATTTGTGATTATTTTCATGATAATCATGAATTAGGTCATGTTATAGCTAAAAGAATTGTCAAATATGCACTAGAATTATTGTCTCTGTTGGCCGAGTGCGACCGTTTTGACTTACACAAGACACCCACTGCTCACCCTCGTCATCCTAGGCCCACAATGACATCCCAATCACTTTGAGAATGGAGCATTTAGGGTGATTCGTCATATACATTTCCTACAACTCCTTTTATGCATATTGCAGGACAGTTCAGTGCCAATTACACACAATAGAGTTAGAGTATACCATTTCCTCACTTGGAAACCATTGAAGAGGTTAACACTCTTGACTTGTAGTTTAAGTGCTAGGTTTAGATATTTTTGTTTACTGTAATTGATGGTATCATGGACTTTGTACATATTTTTCTATTCTCTTCATTATTTATATATGGAGATGTTAGTATATGTTTAGTTCATAATAAATTCCTTTTATTATGTGTATATGTTTAGTTCATTGGCAAAAGGTGGTTTACGTATCTTCATTTTTTTTGTTGGATATATGGGTTGAGGAGATGAGTTATGCAGCAATGAAAACTTGTGAGTTGTGGATTGAATTGTATAACAATTATATTACATGGTTAAATTGCATTTAGCAATGAAGGCAACTGTTTAGGTATTGAAGTGTTATACAAAGGTGTTATCTTAATCTAAGCCAAGAAGCCAGGAATCTCTCTAGCAATGTCACACACCAACTCCAGCAAGAATACTCATGAATCTAGGCTAACTTTAGGAAACTTTGATGCAATTCACGAGTAGAAACCCATAGTAGATGATTCACGTTCGAAATGAAGCAACTTGGGGCAAAATTTTCTCACAGCATAAATCAACTAAAAATTTAATTTATACTATAAATAACTTCCAATTCGAATGACTTATGACCAACTAGTCTACGTAAATTTCCAACATCCTTTCCAACACTTATGCAACCAATAGATTGAAACTTATGCAGTAATTGATCACCAACAACATAAACCAAGAATTAGGGTCAACTATCAACCATATGTCATTCAACTAATTAACTAACGATAAACCTAAAACTAGGGTTATCAAGCTAAGCAAATTAGGGTTAGCTTTAATTGTAATTTATCACCAACATAAACAAATGACTAAGTTCTTTTCAAATCAGGAAGCAACAACTAATCATCCTTAAAGCAAGGAAAATACACCTAAGACTCTTATAGCTTTAAGTTTTTTGAATTTTATATAGTATTAAAAATTATAGACTTAGGAAATCTAACAAGATGCACTACCATGTGAATCTTATGAAAAATGAAAGGAAACATATGAACAATATCTATATTTCAAAAAAAAACACACAAGAAAGTCGTTGTCCAAGACAGCGACTTTAAGAAAACCAAAGTAGTTGTCATGGACAACAACTTTTACAAGTCCTAAATGTTGTATTTAACCCTGGTCAAGTTGAACTAAAGTCGTAATCTCATACAACGACTTTAATTTGAATCTAACCTCAGGGTCATATCTCGAAATAGTTTGCTCCGGAGGTTACTTTTCGAACTTTTTTTAAAAAATGGTTAAAAAATTCCCAATTTTTCATCAATAGTATTGTCTATATTTACTCTTTTACTAAATTTTCATCAATGTGCTCACTAGTGTACAAATATATATAATATTCTTAAGAAAAGATTATATATCAATGGGCTCACTAGTGTACAAAATTCCCAATTTTTTATTGGTAGTGTTGTTTATATTTACTCTTTTACTAAATTTTCATCAATGGGCTCACTAACTATAAAATGAAACTTCCCTATCTCAAGAAAAGATTCGTTATCAAAATTATCACATTTGATAACTATTTATTAGAATTGTCAATGTTGATAATTTACACAATGAGGCTCATTAAAATACACTCTATTTAAACCTCCATTAGAGATGACTTTAGAATAAATATGGCATTAGTGGTCATTCTTATTTATAGTAAAGGGTAAATTTTGGATGACAACTAGTTTATTAGTTAATTAAAGTCTTGGTCGGTGGAATCCTACGCCAAATATTAAATTTCGTCTATATTAGTTGTTGTCAAGTATTTTACCACTATTATTTATACACACACAAAAATAGTAAAGGGTGAATTAAACAAGGTGAAACAAATTAGGGAAATTCGGGTTTCAAAGTGAGTCAAAAAATATAAAATAGACATTGAACGCTGATATGGGATGAAAAACGATTTTGGAGAAATGAGTATTATGGCATTTATAAGCTCTTAAAAGCATAAAAAATTTATTTATCATAATTTTTTTGAAAGACTATTAGTTATAAAATACAATAAGAATGGAGCTAAGGAAATGTAACTAAGCTTTATTTGATCACCAATGTAAGCAATAAAAATTTAAAAACATTCATCACAACACAAAATGAATTGATCCAAATTGGAAAAGTGATTACTTTTAACATCTAAAGAATCGAATAATATACACATGCCACAAAAAGGTTACAAATGTAGGAATGTAGATATAAAAAATAGAATTTTAAGAAACAATTTTTTGCATTTATAACAGGATCTCATGCACATTTCAATATAAATTATAAGAATAGAATTTCGTACTCTTGAAGTGTCATATCCACTAGGCAACGAGGCACTTCACACTTCTAAATGAAGATCTTTCGAACACCAAATGTTACTCCTCTAGTGTTGGTTCACAAGCAACGATTGAATCTCTATATATGCTAGTACGGAATAAGAAAATTCTTTTTCTTATTGCTTTTCTTGGTGATGGCTAAAGAGGATGAATAAGCTTTGTGAGAATTTGGCTAAGTGAAGAAGTACTTCGTTTCTCATAACCTTGGCTTATTTATAAGTAACATCCATATGTTACAAAATAAACTCATTAGTTAATACTTCACATAAGCATGACTATTTAGCTTCTTAACTTCTTTTTCACTTTAATCCAATTGTATGCTTATATGTGTGACCTCATAGGGGCAGTTTATCATTAGCCGTGCACTTATCAAGTTAGTTCACGAATCATAGTCGATTTCTAGCAAAACACTATGATTACCTAAAATAACCAATTATATTTATCTCCATAATTTTTCCATATTATATTTAATCGTTACACTTGATCAAAGGACATTTTCCTTCAATCTCCTACTTGTTCTAGAAAAATTGTGTAACCACAAATTCCTTAAGTCTCTTAATGTCAAATTTGATAATATGATGACATCTCATGTTATCCATACTAATATTTAAATCATTTCTTGAAATCCGAGCTTAAACTATTGAAACAAATGATTAACTCTTAATCCATTTGAGCACAGCCATGTACTTTTCAGTTCTTACTCTTCAAGAGGCCCAAGACACCAATCCTAACAATTAGGAGGACTTATTTAATCTTGTATAACCAAAAACTCCCACTAAACTTTTAGCAATCCTGAGCATTCTCTTTATAATCTCCTTTTATAATACGGCATTCGAGAATATCAAAGACATAACAAATGAAATTCTTGAAACTTTTTGAAGAATATCAAGTAGGTCTATCCAATATGTATCCATATACATATCCATGTAAATGACTAGACATCACTATGTCCCCATAGCCCATGAAGCGCTATCAATCAACTAATAAACTAGTCTTTAAATAAATCATTTATGTCCAATTTTAATTATTTTGACTTGGGACTAATAGTATTTATAACTTTGGTTTACTTAATAGGGTTTCTTTCATCAAATCACGCATTTGACAAACCTATCGAATGTTATATAATATTTTAGACATTTTATTTAACACCAAACCAAAGTTAAATATGAACAATCACTTTATTGCTAAACATAAACAAACATATCTAAGTGGTTTATATTTGTGACTAATTTTACAATAAAATAGTACACAAATAAAGTCACTCTCCAATATGCTTAAGCCCTAAATCCCTAGTATGACTTTCATGCTTAGGTTGAGGCAATGGTTTAGGTAACGGATCAGCGATGTTATCATTTGTGTGAATCTTACAAACCATCACATCCTTCCTTTCTACAATTTTACGAATAATGTGAAACTTTCTAAGTACATGTTTGGACTTCTGGTATGATCTTAATTCCTTGTTTTGAACAATGGCACCATTATTATCACAATGCAAGACAATATCAATTCTAATACTAGCTACTACTCCTAGTCCAGATATGAATTTCTTCATCCAAACATCTTCCTTTGCTGCATCTACTGCAGTAATGTACTTAGTCTATGTTGTAGAATCAGATGTTGCTTTGAACTCTTCCAGCTCACTTCCCCTCCATTTAGACAAAAAATAAACCCAGATTGAGATCGAAAATCATCTTTGTTAATTTGGAAGCTTGCATCCATATAACCTTCAACAATTAACTCACTTTCTCCTCCATACACTAAGAAATGATACTTAGTTTATCTCAAGTACTTAAGGATATTCTTAGTTGTATTCCCATGCACATTGACTGGATTTTATTGGAATCTTCTACACATACTCAAAGCATATGAGACATCTGGTCGAGTACAAATCATGGTATACATAATAGACCCTATTGCCAAGGCATAAGGTACATTACTCATTCGCCTAATCTCATCAATGTCTGAAGGACATTGAGTCTTTCTTAGTGATAAACCATGCTACATGTGGAGGAAACCTCTTTTTGAGTTTTCCATATTGAACCTAGTAAGAACCTTATTAATATAAGTTCTGTAACTAAGTCTAATTAATTGTTTAGATGTATCTCTATATATCTTGATCACCCATAGGTACTCAGCCTCTCCAAGGTCTTTCATAGAGAAACACTTCTTTAGCCATTCTTTGACAGAGTCAAGCATGGGAATATTGTTTCTTACAAGTAATATGTCATCTACATATAAAACCAAGAAGAAAATGCTACTCCCAATAAACTTCTTGTATACACAAGCTTCTTCTTCAATTTTAAGAAAACCAAACTGTTTGATTGCCTCATCAAATCAAAGATTCCAACTTCGAAATGCTTGCTTCAGTCCATAAATGGAATTTTGAAGCTTATATACCTTCCTATGATTCTCATAATCCACAAAACCTTTGGGTTGTGTCATATACACATTCTCTTTCAAGAAGGCAACAATCGCTAGGATTATCCGGATGGATTTAAGCATTGCATTGAAAACCGTACAAAAAGCAAATGTGACAAACAAAAAGAACTGATGGAGTATAATTAATTAGGCTCCAATTTGTAATAATAACTCATGTATATATCTAGCTATGCTTTCTAGATTAGTAATGAAAAGAGTGTATTCATAATTATATAATGTGAAACGTGTCAAGGCGCATTAATCAGTTTCTAGGTTCTATTTAAAACCCTTTAAACAATCTGATGTATTATCAATCTCTCTCTCTTCCAATCAAAATAGAGCTATTTTGTAGTTTTCAATCATAAACTATTAATTCTACGTTCTTCGTTCATCATGAAATAGTTGTAACAATTTTTTTAATAACAAGAATACAGTGATATGGAAGAAGTTAAAATTGAAATGAGTTTGAAACTTAGAAATTATTCAACATTAATTAATTCATCAATGATTGATTTTTATCTTTCAATAAAACTTTGGAATTTAAACGCATTAAAGAAAGTGTTATTTAATATAAATGTAATGGATCTTTTTTAGGAGAAAGATGGACAAGAAAAATGTTATGGACCTAGTGGTACCTTTGGAAATATATTTTCATTTACACACATCTAAAACTCGTTAAGTACGTTTGATATTATAACCATTAAAAAAAAAGAAAAAAAAAGTTTGTTTAGGTTTCCTTATCCAAAGATCTTCCAATTTTCCTGCACAAGTACTTACGTTGATGTATTTCTTACCTTATTAGTATTTATGGAGTGAAATTACAAAAGATTTTGGATGCACAGGAGATACATTAAGGTTATTGTGTGGCTAATAAAAGTTACCCCTTAATATAACAAAAATAATCACCTAATACAATGAAAGTCACTCCTACAACAAAATGTGTTAGGATTATATTTCAATTAATAAAGACTAAGATATATTCAAAAAGGAAATATTAGGTATATTGTACAAAAGTTACCAAATTAATAAAACAGAAGTCACCTCTTTATACAACAAAAGTCGCCCCTTAATTTAACAAAAATGATTTTATATGAGTTTGTCATTCAATATAGTTTATATGTTCCCAATTTACTAAAATCTTTGTAGTCAAATGGTGGTATTTCCTAATTCGTCTGCAATTAGTTGAATGTAAATTAATGTTTATAATGGAACGTTTTTCATGAATTAATTACTAAACTCAAATAATAATTCACATTTTTCATGAATAATAAATATAGAAAATAATAACAGTATTATAAATTAATATTCTATTAAACGAATTGTGTGTGTATATATATAATTCAAATGTAGGGGATCATAACACTCTTGTGTGTCCCCAAGCTGCATTTTACCAAGCACAAGTTAGGGCATTATAGTATGAGAATACTTAACTGAGGCAGCAAACAGCAGTTCTCCAAGCACAAGCTCAGGTTGAAGATGGTAAATAAAATTATTTGAAGGCGTCTGTTTAACTTAACTACAAGTGAAAGTGATAAATAAAATGAATGTCAAAAAATTGATGAAGCTTCTTAAATAATTATGAACAAATACAAAGCACGAGACAGCAATCAAAGAGGGTCCAAAATCATGCAAATGACCCCAAATATATTATTATTGATGGTAGTGTTGCCCATTTATGTGATTTTATTACCCTCCAAGTACTTAAAAAAATTGAATTAAGTACCATTAAAAACGACAAATGCAATAAAACAAAGGGAAGCCTTCACATTAATTATAAAGCCAACTTTTCAAAGATAAAAAAAAAAAAGTCTACCGTGTTATTTAGCGGGGCTCAACCCCTTTTGGAGTCACATTATTTGTCCCCTTGTTATTTTTGTTGATATTAATTAATGCAATGTTCCAACGTACATCACTTCTTAAACAACATTAAAATAATTCCCCTTCTTTTATTGAATACTCTAACCCCTTCTCTCTGTCCATATCACCAACACACTAGTAAGCCTAATTTCTTCTTTGCCTTGCATACTTTACAAAAGGGGTAATTTTGGATCATTGTAGTCTCATAGTTCCTTCCACTTTCTACTTAATTTTATTATTTTGTTTCAAAATAAGATTCCAACTAATAACAAAACCTAATTAAGGAGCCGATCGGTAAGTACTAATTTGTTTTGAGACAGTATGTTATCCTTAAATTTAAAATAAATAAATAAATAAATTATTTGATAATTCATCCTGAATTTCCGTCTTTAGATTATCTCTTATGTTATTTTTGGATCGACATTTTTTATTATAAGCAAAAAAAATTCCTAACCAAATTCAGGATTAAAACATATAGCTGGCAAGATGTAGATAACAAATTAATTACCTCCATTCTTTTATATATTTCAATATTTTCTAAATAGGGTATTTTAAAACATTCTCCACTTTGAAATATTTACTACTAATAACATATTGTTTGAACTAAAATACCCTTATTTTAATTTTTTATGGACTCCACTAGCTTTATTTTAGCCAGAATCTTATGGTTGTTTTATTCATTAAAATATTAGCGCCACTATTTTTATGATTAGCTAATTAAATGACTCTTTATTTTTTTAAGATAATATTTCAATTGGACTAACATAAAGAGCATAACTAGAAATAAGCTCAGGTAACTTAGCTTATAGTCTGAAAGTCAGAAAATCAGTTAAGTAGAATATTATTGGAGGCATATAATATGAATCGAGTAACCACTCTCGCTAGCTTAAATGTAAATCCGACATGTTAGGTATCCATTATGTACCCATCAAATAATATTAAAGTAAAATAATATATATATATATATATATATATATATACTTAAATATCCTTTTTATTTTAACTTTTATATATATATATATATATATATATATATATATATATATATATATATATATCATAATTTATATATTATTTACCATTTTATTATTAAATATAAGTTTATGATCTATTACCTCATATCTTACTTCACTTATATTTAATTAAATTATAATCCATATCTGAAAATCAACTAATTTAAAAAATAAAAAATTAAATCATGAAAATGATATTCTTACTATAATTTATTGGCTGTATTATTTATACGTTATTGCTATGGGCGATATTAGATAAATATTTAGCATATTTCCTCATATGACACACATGCATGCCAACACACATTAATTGTCAGTGCAACAAATATTGTTTTCTATGAAACACCAAATAGATAACATTAATTTTGAAACATTTTATCGACATAGGAATGTTGTTTGGTTAATGGAGAATAATTAAAGCTAATTTGTCTTATGTTCTTAAATAAGGACTTATGTGCAATCTGTTTTGAATATTTCAACCAATATAATTTGAAATAAGATAGGCTTAGATAAGTCCCATGAAAAGTATAAAGCTCTCACAAGTTTATCAAACTTTAGAAAGAATAAGTTTAGATAAGTTGAAATAAGATAAATTCTTACAAAATAAATCAAATAGATAAGTGTGAATAATAGACTGATTATAACATTGCATGATAGGTTTAAGTAGAGATAAAAACCCTAGCCTCTTATTTCTCTCTATTTTTGTTCTTTCAAATTTTTGGGTTTTTGGGCTGCGATCAATAATTTTGTTAATGGTAAGCCCCGTTCTCTTCATGTTGGAGAGTCTTTTTTCCATCTACAACATTGGAATTTCTTCCCATTTATAGGATGAATCTTTATATTTAGGGGTTTATAATTCGGAAGATGATCCAGATTCTAAGGGGTTAAGAAACTTTGATCAGTTCATCGATCCAAACATTGTAGCCTAGAATCAAATTGTGAAGGCCTCAAGTTAGAAAGATGCGAAGTCAATGAATAGCATTGTTGTGCATCACATCATAAAGTAGTGGAGTTAGAGTAATACTTTAATATGCTAAAAATTAATTGTTTAGATTACAAATATGTTATATCGAATAATTTTTTTAACTTTTTTTTATTAATAATTTGAAAAGTGACCCTCGCTGGAAACAATTTCGAAATATGACCTCAGATAATGATCCGTTGTCACTGACATCGGTTTTAAATGGAACCTACATTCCCCCATTTACACAAACAGCTTAGGGAGCTTAAAATCGCTGTCAAGGACAACGGTGTCACTCAAAGTTAAAACCGCTGCAGTGACAGCGATTCTTAGCTGGTTGAGTTATATTCCTAGTTCCTCCCATTCCTGTGTTTTTCCCTATATACTTTCCCCAATTCCTTCCCAACTCTCTCTCACTCCAGCGACTCTCTCTTCGGTGACTCTCCCACTCCCTTACTCCTACACTTCTCCGGCGACCTTCCCCACTTTCCAGCATCCTTCTTGACATTCCAGCGGCGGCGGCGAGCATTTGTAAGTAATTTTTTTCATATTTAATTTTAGGTTTAGATCTTATTAGGTTAGCTTTGGATTGAATGTTGTTATAAGTAACATGTGTAGCATATGGATTGAATTTTGTTATTATGTTTAGATTACGTGTACATGTGGATTAAAAGTAGTATGTGGATTCAATGTTGTTATTAGGTTTAGATGTGGATTGAATGTTGTTATTAGGTTTAGATGTGGATTGAATAACAAAGGTTAAACTTTCAGCCTTTCTATTACATGTGGATTGAATAAGAGGATTAGAGAAAATGAGCAAGAAAGGCAAGGAATGAGAACATGGTGGAAATGTTTAGTTTATAGGTTCATTTAATTCGTATGTTATGAATGAGCAAGTGGATTTGACTTTAAGTTTAGATCTTATCATATTGGAGATGTCAGTTTATAGACTTGGGAAGTATTTGAGATGTGAATGTCTATAAATTGCATTATGGCCATATGAAATATCCTATATAATTTAGAAAAAGATAGCATTCAATTAAGGTCAGGCTAGGAAATTGAACGAGGAATTAGACTCAATATAGCAAGTGATAACAGATTCATTTAAAAATTCCCATATCATAGCTCTCCTTTGCTGAACTGAATTCAACATGGTCAAAATAACATTTTCCAGATCATAGCTTAGTGTGATATCTACGCTTATTAGTGTTTTCATTAAACTTACCTTTCATCTCTTAGGTGTTATGAAAAATTCAAAATATCCTTTGATTTGTCGTTGAGGTGAAACTCTTATTGAATCAAGTACTAGTGTTGCGTATAAAGGTGGAAGTTGTAGTATTATTCTGGCTAACTCTGACATTTTTATTAATCAGTTATTTGATAAGGTTCATGATTTGTGTGGGTTGGATCGAAAAAGGGAAGTGAAGTTGAAAATGAAGTATGGTACTATGGCTATGCCCCTTAATGATGTTTACTCATTAGAATGCATGTGGGCATGTATTAGAACTTTTCCAAACTTCCCAATGGAAATATTTGTTGAAGAATTGTGTTCCACACCTACTGTACAACAAACTATGCCTCTTTCATAATCTTATACTGAAATGCTTCAAATGTATTCACAAAATCAACTCTTCCATTCACAAATGCATCCTTATCAACCAGAAATGCATCCATCTTGCTCACAAATCTCCTTGCAACAAAACCAACCAAACATACCACAAATGCATCCATCTCTGTCACAAATCCCCTTGCAACAAAACCAACCAAACATACCAATATTATCTAGTTCCTCTTCCTATGCATCAAATCACGTAGATCGTATGGAAGTAAGGTCTAGTGGTGGAAAACATAATGATAGAGCGATTACCGAATTTTCTTTGAATGAAGATGGTTCGTACATAGCAGAGTCTTCTCGCAATATATTTCCCCAATTGTGGCCTGATGATGAAGAGGGTGATGAAGATCCTGACTACATAGGAGAGGAGGGGGAAGATGAGGTGGAGGAGGACGAGGACGAGGACGAGGAGGAAGAAGAACACGATCATGATGATGAAGCAGATAGGAAAAATGATAGAGGAATGGTGTCTTCAGTGACTGTACATAACAATGAGATCGTGGAATCAGTTCCTTTCTATGGCCATCTCCGTGATTATGTAGACGATGATAGCTGGTTAATGACTGGAGGTGAGCCTTCCTCCACAACAGGTGTTGAATTTGCAAAGAACATGGAGTTTGCATCCAAGAATGAAATCATTCATGTTGTTAAATTGTTTTGCATCAGAACCAACCACTCTTATACCAATTATAAATCAAAGAAGAGACTCATTGAATTGGTGTGTAAGAGTAAGTAAGGTTGGAAGCTTTGTGCTCATCAAAAGAAACATGTGGACCCATGTTGGACTATTGTGACCTATAAGGGTCCTCATGCAGTTACTTGTATTAGTGATAACCATACACGAGGTGGAAAATATATAAGAGCGGATTTGATAGGAAATTATAACAAGGACTGTATATGAGTAGACCCCACACTTAAAGTTGTTGTGATTATGCAGATGGTAAGCGATAAGTTCCACTATAAAATAAGTTATCACAAGGCATGGTATGGTAAGCAATCAGCAATCATAGAGGTATACAGTAGCTGGGAAGAATCCTATGAATGACTGTCGATGCTCATGCAAGCCTAGAGAGATGTGCACCATCAAATGAACCATCGCTCCATTCCATTGTGGAATAGAGAAGTTGACCCAGCCGAGCACTTAGTCACTTGACATCTTGGGAGTACATTTGAGGGGGCTGTTGACCATAGAGTCCTACACTACGTCAGACTTACCGGACTGTATGGCATGCATAAACTGGACATCTTATACTAGATCATGGTCTAATAACGGAATTATTAGAGAGTTAGTGGCTAGAGACTCACTCGTTTCACTTACCAGTCGAAGAGGCCACTATCACACTATGAGATATGGTCATACTTACACATTTGCCCATCTCGGGCCACGTAGTTACAGGACCTTCCATCCCAACCGAGGGATGGGGGATGTTTCAGAGGATGTTCGACGTGGACCCTCCACGTCAGGTCCCCATTACGATAGTGAGGACTAGTTGGTTACGTGACACATTTGGACTGCTTCCAAACGATGATGCTGACAACACTCAGGTCGAGTGATACTTGAGGGTTTACTGTTTGCTGATCATATCCCTATTTCTCTTTCCTAACAAGTCCAGAATAATGTCAGCCTTATTTATTTTCCACTTCTTGACCATAGCTGGAGTGATTTTGTTTCCTACAGTTAGGGTAGTGTAGCATTGGCGTGTTTATACATGAACCTCTGCCGCAAGTGACTGTCAGGGGCGAGGTCGTTCCTACAGATGTTGTAGGTCCCTTGGTGATACTTTAGGTTGGCTTTCAAATGACACGCTTTATGTTTCTTATAACATCATAGTTGGTATTCGTTTACTAACCATTTTACGTTTACTTAGATATGGGTGTGGGAGCACATGGCATTTTGTCGACCTGCTATTCCTAGTCGTAGTCGACGGGATCGAGATGGAAACCCCCTCAACATCTACTATAACTCCCCACAACCAGGAGAAGAATAGCCACACGGTAAGAGGTTGCTTAGACATAGATTCACCCGAGTTCATTTGGCCACTAGTGTGAGCTCTTACAGAGACGTACTCGATAGGATAACAGATGATTAGGTAGATCTTTCATAATCATTTTTTTCATAAAGTCATATGTTATATATTTTTCATTAATCAATTCATTTGTGACTTCAATGAATAGATGGTTTGGGACCCATATCCCAATGTCGTCGACCGAGTCTAGTGGTGTGCCTTTACTCCATTGATCTGCTTCTTTATACTAGAGATGCATCTACCAGACCGAGTTATGAGACAGTTTGAGTTACAATAATACATCCCCTTCGCTACTCTTACCTATCGTTGTTTGCACAAAATTGATCGTCGAGGGAGGTCCCCGACGGATTGGGTGGCCTTACATACATGCTGAGTGGATCGGGGCTTGGAATAGTAGACATCAGTCTATTGTACAGAGATAGCCCATCCAGGGTTCTATGGACTATTACAATCCATATCTTTTGTGGTATTGTAGCATTACACGCTTGTTCATTAGTCCGTCATTTGTGCCACCCCAACAACATTTTCATCCGTCAGGGATGCCTCTACACGTCATGGTATTTTGAATTCAATATTTGTAATTTGATTACTTTACTTTATATTTCTGATTCTAACTGTTTTCTCATTTGTAAACTCAGCAGTTGTTGGTTATTCACGACTATTGTCACGATAACCAAAATTTTTCTAGTCCTACAATCGCAGCTGAGGTGAAGCAGATGTGTAAAGGAGGTTTGGAGCTGGCTGGCTAGGGAGTACTAGTACGAGTACACCATGCTAGAGGCGATGCACATGTCACATCAGGTATGCCTTCGTCGTCCCATACGCATAAGACCCATGAGATCCCGAGCTTGGAGAGGACTCTAGGATGCATTCGGGTCCACCCAATGTGAGTCTTCACACTGTACTTCTCCTCCATATCCATTCGGATACTCAACGAGTGGGCTACTCACCTAGTCGAGCCAGAGTTCCACCTTTCCTCGATTAGACACTGTTGGCGAGGAAGACTGACCTAGTTTGTAGAATTTCTTATGTTATTGGAGTTCATGTAAATATATTTCAAACTACCTTGTATATATAACTATGATTACTGTAATTTATTATGTTTCATTTTAATTTCATTTATATCTATCCTTATTGTTTTTTTTAATTTTTGTGTTCGAGAAATGCTGCAAGGTATTAACACAAACTTGTGTTCAAATTTTATCGAACTTGTGTTCAAAATTGATGAATTTGGTTGTTGGATATTTTCATAATGTTTTAAAAGGTAAAACAGGTTTAAAATGGCAATTTGATGGGTGAAAGTTTTCACCTAAATTTTAGCACGTTTTGAAACCGCAGTCACTGACAGCGGTTTCATGCTGCCTGTGTAATTCTCCCCTTATGCTTGTGGCTCATATAGAAATTGTTGTTAGTGACAGCGGTATAATGCTACTGTAAAACTGTTGTCACTAACAGCGGTTTTAAGCTAACTGTATTAATGGGGGAATGTTGGTTCCATTTAAAACCGTTGTTAGTGACAGTGGTTTATTATCCGAGATCATATTTCGAAATTGTTTCCATCGAGGGTTACTTTTCGAATTATTAATAAAAAAAATTTAGCCCTGTTATGTCATTGCAGATGTCGTATGACTTAATATTAATATGAATATTTTTCTTCTCTGTAAAAACAAGATATAGTATTAAGCAAACTTTTTTTTTAAATTTAATTCACATTTATCAACACATATCAAAACTAAGCTGCTAGTATCCTTTGGAGTATACAAAAAAAAAAAAAAAAAAAAAAAAAAAGCTCTCAAATTAAACAACAAGATGGAGCAAATTAGAAGTAATACTCAAAAAGTAAAAGGGCATACTCAATATACAAATTAAATCTCCTACTACAGTAGGATTTGGAAAAGGTCCAATTACGATACTCAAAAAGTGTTATTTAAACAACAGGGTCCAGAGAAGTAATACTCAAAAAGTGATTATCAAAAGAGGTCATAACTATGGCATTTGAAGGAAAATTACAAACTCTGGAACAAGTACCTAATCAGGATCTCACTTAGAATTGTGTCTCATTCACAAAGTCAGATCCAGGGTACTAGTCCCTCTTGCACAACATTCCTGCTTATTACTATCTTCACCAGCATATACTCCCTCCGTCCCTTTGTAATCGAGCTTGGATGAGGACGATGAAGATGAATGCCCTAACAACAAAGATAAGCTAATAGTTTCATCAACAACATCCTCCTCAAGAATAGTTATCCCTTTTTTCCTACTCTCAACCTCATCGTCGTTATGTGATCTTCGTGGCAGTTTGAGTGACAAATCCAAGTCTATATTACCCTCCAAGTCTACTCTCTTCCTCTTAAGCTCCATTCTCTTTTGCAGACTATCATTACTATTACAACTAATAAACCTTTCCTGCTCTAGTATCTCTTGGTGTTGAGGGTGTTGCGCCTTTGGACTTGAATCATTTGCTATTGGTCGTATACTCGGCCTGGTCTGCCATGTTTGGTTGCTACAATGGACTGATCTTGCTTCTTGATGAGTTTGCTCAATGATTCGTGTAGGATATTCATTTCCAAATCTTGCCCATACATTGTCATTCTGTCTCGAATGCCTATCTATATTGTACAAATCATGCATCCAACTTTGATGCCATGTAGGGTCTACCGTTCTACAAAATCAATAGATCAACCATGTTAGTGAGGACAGAACTTAAGTCATAAACGTGCAAAGGGCTATGATTTTTCCTAGGACATTATTAACAGCAACCGGCAACAGTACAAGTCAGATTCTCTTAATGGGAAGATGTATGTAGTCTCTACCAAAATTGCACTGCCTTGGCAACAGTGAATATTGTCTTGGAAAATACATCGTCAGTCACAACCAACACAACAAATTCCATCGATCTCTAATGTTACTCCATCTGTTCCTTGATGTTTATCCCATTTTTAAAATGGGGCGGCAAACATTAAGGGGAAGATGGAGTACAACAGACTAAACAATTATCAAGACGTTTACCTGAAACTAGAACTCGGTCTTTGGCAATACCCTTGTAGCAGAGGAAGCTGGCTAAGATTGAAGATATTGCTGTCTCCAAGCTCAAAGAGATGCCTTTGTTCGCATGTCACTGCTGCATAAAAGCACCACATAGCTTGATCAACCATAAAACACTAAATCGCATGAACTAAAACCGTATAGAGCCCGCAAAAGGGTGTCATATTATACTATAAAGTTAGCAATACATACCTTGACTTGGATCCTCAACCTTTTTGCTCCTAAACATCTGATCATACAACATTTTCACATGTCAAAAACTTCATACGAAATACAAAACAAGAAGTTAGAAGGAAAATATTTGGAAGATATTTTCATAAAAAAATATACTATGAACTTAACCATCACTACTTAATTAATATGCATAAAAGGGATGATTGAGCTGATAAGTAAGAACCTGTAGATGACTCTTGACATGAGCTATGCTTAGTCCTTTGATGTTCATAAGTTGTAGGACTAACTTGGGCGTAGCCTCTGTAATCAAAAAATTTTGAAAAAATAAATTATATATCACTACACAAAACCTGTACTAATTCTTCCAAGTAATTCAAGATCAATAACCCTATGAGCTAGCTAGCTAAGCTAGAACTATTTCTTGAGCACTCACTATCTTGTCCACCAAGCCTCTCCACGGCATGAAGGAATTGTAGATGGAGATCAGGCGTCCATCGAAGCCTAGGAGTTTTAGATCGAACATAAGGCCTAACAGTCGATGAACTCGACTTCTTCAACTCATCACTCATCTCTTCAACTGTGCTATTGCTTGAGCTCCCTCCATTATTACTTCTGCTATTATTATTTATTGTTCCTTCGTCATTTTCGTCACTATCTTCTTCATCTTCTTGATCCTCACCGTCTTGCTCAACTCGATTCGATTTCGAACACTCGCTTCGATCAATCCTCTCTTGCATTATTGTTTGGTGTTTTACTTCCCTGATCATTAAATCTTTGCTAAGATAGCTTCTTAGATCAAAACTATTAGGTGAATAAGAACATTACTATTTTGTAGGACTAAAGAGAGAAAAGATGAAGAAAAAAAAACACATCAAGAGATTATATTACATAGTTGGAGAAAGAATATCAGAATAATAAGAATAAGAAAGGGTGATTGATAGGCTAGCTTAGCTACGAGACGACCTCCTTGATCAATTCCTCTCTTTCTTTCCCATTCTTTTTTATTCGCACTTCAAGAAAATAAAATTAGGAAAATATTTGTTTAGGAGACAAAAATGTTTTGTTGATCATATAGTTTAACAATACACTGAAAATTCTATGTCCCCAACTTGACAAGATAATATTAATGGAATTTGAAGTTTTAACTGTTTGCTAGGAATAAAAACAAAATGGCAACTGGAACCCTAGGCCTTACGTTTGTTGTATATAATAAAAATAGAATATATATATATATATATATATATTCTATTTTAATTATATATATTTTTTAATTATATATATATATATATTCTTTGAAATGATGAATGTGTCATGTATGATGAATGGGTTACGTATAAATAATGGATGCATAAATAAGATCGAATATTATGTGACATGTACTCGTAATGCTTGAAATTTTATCATGCATGTGAAGACTAAGAATTTAAAAGACCAAAATGTTCTTGCGTGTTTACGTGGGAATTGAAATCCCAATGTATCGTGTCTTGGTCCATTCACGTTATGGAGATAGGGCTCCCCGTAGCCCACATTAATTTGAAATATATGAGATGTGGATGTTGATTATATTAATGGTTTATAATTAGAGGTGATGATAATTACCCAGCCGTGCCGAACTTAGCTTAAATTTGAGGTTTAATTGTTGCATTTTATTTCTAAACGTAATATTTATATTTTATTTTTTCTTTAACTTAACTTTAAATTTTTCAATTCCATTATTGAAATCAATTAGTAGGTATAGGCCGGAGTTACTCATCAAACTTATAAAATGATATACTCTCTTCACTTTCTCTAATAAAAGATAATTCTTGTATGGATTATTTCAATAAAACAATAATTACACGACTTTAATAATTTTAGTGTTTGGATTTGGAGGAATATATATAGTGTAGATATGTACTTTTAATCCTAAGAGATCTAATTAATTGCCTCTTTTTTCTTTGACTTGACTATCATTGACTTTTTGCTCGAAATATCATTACCCCTTTTTTAGTCATGATATGAATTAAGTGTATACGAGTATTAATAAATATAATTGATGGTCTTTTGATTTGTGAAATTTTGTTTCCATCAGGTTGTAGTATCTCCCATTGATATCATTTATCCTTTATGTATAAAGATAACAATCAGTCCAATACTTTTTTTTTTCAATTAGTACATCTACTTATTAATACCACTTGATTTAAACGTCTTTTTTAGTATAGTGATGGGTTCCTTCTATATACAAGCTAAGTATTCAAGTCTTATAATAAATTGATTTTAATCTTCTTTCAACATATATGTTAAAGGAAAAAAGTCATGACACCTCGGTTTAATATTTTATCAATAAGCTCTTGGATTTTACTATTATTTCTTCTCAACTATTAGGATCAAATTTCAAGATTGACTTTTGGTAATTTGCACTATTTCAAAAACCATTTAATGTGAATTTTGAACTTTTGATCTATGAATAAATGAAAGCTTAATTCTACACACGAGGGTTCATCTTGTATAGAGGCTTTGCTAATTCATACTTGATTATATCAGAATATCAAAATATCAAATATAAGTATTATTATATCAGATATAACTATTGTTTATATCAGATTTAAAAATACAGAAGATATAAAAATACAGAAAAAAGAATAACATGTATAAACATTATGATAACAAATATAAAAATAAAATTACAAAAAATATTTCTCGATATATTTATATCAGGTATAAATTAGGAATTTCTCGATATATATAATGACAACTAGTAGGTCATGGTCATATATCTATTTAACAAACAAGCTACTTTTTTAAGTGAACTTGCTCATGAATTATTTATGGATAATAATTTTTTTAAACCCTTTACTATGAATCATGAAGAACAGTAAATGAGATTATTCCCTTTGGATTAAGTTATAAGCCAAGGTCTTATCATTTCATTTTCAAGCACACTGAAAACTTGAGCAAACTGTTCTATGACCAATTCTTCAATGTCTCATTGATCGATCTGTCGCTAATTGATTAACTATAGCAAACATTTTGATAGAAATACTGATACTATCATATCATTCCATCTTCATTAGTCTTGGTTGGCAGATTACCGTAACTTGGCAGTATATATATCGAATACACAATAATTTCTCGAGTCCAACAATACTCGTGACGAAATATTAAGCCCTCAAAAAGGGAATCTCCTTTTCACATATTCAACTTAATTATGAAGTATAAAATAACCTTAGGAAGAAGCTAAGTTAGGTTCATATAAATATAAACTTATATAGTATGTCCAACTCTTGTAAAGTCCAATTTCCATAGCAAATGATTTATTTATCTTACCGTTGACAGCAACAGAACCAAACAAGACTCTCGAGTCAAGGATAGTATAAATATAATATTCTTTCTATTTCTAAATAATAATCATATTATATATATCTCTTTTTCTTTAACCTTAAATAATTATCACTTTGCTATTTTTTAACTTAAGAGCGAGATTATGATAAGAATCCTCTTAATATAAGAACCTTTGTTATGGTGAGAACCACTCAATTGGACAAATTTATTTTGTTCATTTCAAATGGATAAATTAAATTTGCCCATTTATCCCAAATGGATAAAATTAGTTTATTCATTTTTTAAATGGACACATTTAATATGCTCATTTTACAAACATGTATAAGATCCTCTTAATATAAGAGCCTCGGCCACCCAACCCCGGAGGCAAAAAAATAATTCAACCTTGATTTTTGTGGTTTAACATGAGCATTTGGTGGTGCATTTTATTTAGTGGTTTCACAAACCTAATGCGATAATAATTTGTGGACGGAGGGAATATAATTTGTTGTGGACGGAGGGAATATAATGTTAAATGTCTAATGTATCAATGGATAATTATTTAGTAAAATAATTGTTACCAAAAAGCATTAAATAGAATAATTTAAATTTATTTTAATTTAATTCTCATTTTATCACCCCATTTATCTTCGATCACTTCACTTATCTTAGAAAAACTATGACATTTCACTAGATACTACCTAATGGGTTGTTGATTTGATTAATTGACATATTACCTCTCAAAAGGCTTTTTAAATTAATTTAGTCCCTTAAATGTCACAGCTTTTTAACTTCAACTTGGTTAGTAATATACGTACAAATACATGTGTCCCCACCGTTGAATAAATTTGCTGGTGAATCCACTGTCCCATGCACCTAATGACCTACATTCTGCATGAAGTTGATTTCAGATAAAGTCTAAACAAGAGAATATTAGAGAAGGTTGGTTTTCAAATAATCTATGCTTTCTTTCAAACCAACTAATAATAATATAGTTCTAAGCAATTAATTAAATCATTTTTTTTTTTTGGATTCAATATTAAATCAATTGATGACTAGTGGAATAATATTAGAGCAATGTTGGAAGTTTGAGAGGGATGATATGAATCCGAGTTTTATTAGTTCATTCACACAATACTAAATATATATAAGTGACGACGTGTATTGTCTTAGAGGTATGGAATTGCAAGCATTGCATGTGCAACCAAGGAAACAGCATATATATATATATATATATATATATAAGAGGGACCTAATGAGAAGGGTGCTCAAAATAAGAAGGATGAGAAAAAATCTTGACCCTTAAGTGGTAAGATCCAACGCATGAGATTTAGCATAAAAAAATTGGTCACTATAATGATAAAAATAGTCATAACGATGAAAATAGTCACTATAACGATAAATATAGTCACTATAAGTGAAAAAAATATTTTAGTCACTATAAGTGAAAAAAATATTTTAGTCACTATAAGTTAAAAAAAAGTCATTATATGTACGTAAAATGTCATGTGTTGGATCTATCAGATGAAGGGTCAAGATGACTTCTCATCCTTGACCCTTCTCATTTTAACTTTTACCTATATATATATATATATATATATATATATATATATATATATATATATATATATATATATATATATATATATATATATATATATATATATATATATATATATATATATATATATATATATATATATATATATAAGTTGTACTTTCTGACACAACTGTACTTTTCTCGAAAATATTTGTTCTAAACTTTTGTTCTAATTGTTCCAAATGTATGTTCTGTTGTTCTAAAGTTCTGGCTTATTGTTTTAAACGTTACTCTAATGTTTTAAGTAGACACAGCTGTACTTTTCTCGAAAACTTTTATTTTAAACTTTTATTCCATTGTTCCAAATGTTTTTTCTATTGTTCTAAACTTCTGGTTTATTGTTCTAAACGTTACTCTAATATTTTAAATAGATGCTTCACTTGTTTAAAAAAGTTTAGTGGGTTGTTCTAAACTAATGAACCTAATATTCTAAAAATTTCTTCCATTGTTCTAAAACGTTGTTCTATTATTTTAACATTGATATAATGTTCTAAAACGTGACTCTAATGTTCTAAATAGATGGTTTTGTTGTTCTAATTTAGTGAACTCATGTTCTAACTTATACTTCCTCGTTCTACATAATGCTTCTCTTGTTCTAAATAGGTTGGTTGGTTGTTCTAAAATAATGAACCTAATGCTTTAAAAAGTTCTTCCATTGTTCTAAAATGTTTCTCTAATGTACTTACGTTGCTCTATTATTTTAACGTTCTATAATGTTCTAAAACGTGACTCTAATGTTCTAAGTAGATGGTTTCGTTATTCTAATTTAGTGAACTCATGTTCTAACTTATACTTTCTCGTTCTACATAATGCTTCTCTTGTTCTAAATAAGTTGGTTGGTTTTTCTAAAATAATGAACCTAATATTCTAAAAAGTTTTTCCATTTTTCTAAAATATTGCTCTAATGTACTTGCGTTGCTCTATAGTTTTAACTTTGCTATAAATGTTCTAAAACGTCACTCTAATGTTCTAAGTAGATGATGTCGTTGTTCTAATTTAGTGAACTAATGTTTTAACTTATACTTCCCTTGTTCTACATAATGTTTCTTTTGTTCTAATTAAAAGCAGACGTTAGAACAATAGGAGACCATAGTAACGTTTTAGAACATTATAGCAGTGTTAAAACAGTAGAGCAACGTAAGTACATTAGAGCAACGTTTTAGAACAATGGAAGAACTTTTTAGAACATTAGGTTCATTATTTTAGAACAACCAACCAACCTATTTAGAACAAAAGAAGCATTATGTAAAACGAGTGCAGTATAAGTTAGAACATGAGTTCACTAAATTAGAACAACGAAACCATCTACTTAAAACATTAGAGTCACGTTTTAGAATATTATAGCAACATTAAAGCAGTAGAGCAATGTTTTAGAATAATGGAAGAACTTTTTAGAACATTAGGTTTATTATTTTAGAACAACCAACCTATTTAGAACAAGAGAAGCATTATGTAGAACGAGGAAGTAAAGTTAGAACATGAGTTCACTACATTAGAACAACGAAATCATCTACTTAGAACATTAGAGTCACATTTTAGAACATTATAGCAACGTTAAAATAATATAGCAACGTAAGTACATTAGAGAAACATTTTAGAACAATGGAAGAACTTTTTAGAATATTAGGTTCATTAGTTTAGAACAACCCACTAAACTATTTTAGAACAAGAGAAGCATCTACTTAAAACATTAAAGTTACGTTTAGAACAATAAACCAGAACTTTAGAACAATAGAACAAACATTTGGAACAATTAAAACAAAAGTTTAGAACAAATGTTTTTGAGAAAAGTAAAGCTGTGTCAAAAAGTACAACTTTTTGACTTTTGGTTTTGCAAAAAGTTGTGTTTGTCTCATTATTTTTCTGAAATGGGGAAACGTGTGTCAGTTTTTTAAAAAAAATAAAAAAGTGTGTCAGTTTTGCCATTATTTACGCTTTTTCCATTCTTTTTCACTCAATATCATCCGTTAGATCTAGCAAGTGGATGGTTTTAGATGAGTTCTCACATAAGGGAGGGGTTCTCAAATGATCCCTCCCCATATATAAGAGAGAGAGAGAGAGAGAGAGAGAGAGAGAGAGAGAGAGAGAGAGAGTGTTTAAAATATAAGAGAGGGATTACGTGAGAATCGTATGCCTATATGAGAACTTTTGTGTAAGTATATAAAAACTCATCTTCCACCATTGATTAAAAGATCTAATGACCCAAAATGTTTCAGTTTTTTATGGCAAAAGTGTAGTTTATTACTCCCTCAATTCCTTTTTGTTTGTCATTTTTTTTACACAATTTTCAATGCACATATTATAGCAATAATATGTATAAGTACATACTATAAAAAATATAAAATTTACATATTAAAAAACTAAACTTCGAGACGAATCTAACAAGATCCCACATGAATATATTTTAACTTATATATATTAAAAAAAATCATATTTAAGTTTCTCACTATTCAAATAAAATATTTCAAATGGAGCAAACAAAAAGAAACGGAGGGAATAGAACTTTTCTGTACCCTAACTGCCAATGTACAACACATTTCATCTATATTTTCAAAACTTATGATGTGCGTACAGGATCTCGTTTTTTGTGATATTGGAAACTTGTTATCTTCTGAGTATTTATTCTATTGTTCTAAAAAATAATACAGATTATTCCAAATATTTATTCTGTTGTTCTAAAATTTAGTACTGATATTCTAAAACTTATGTTCTATTTTTCTAAACTATTGTTCTAATTTTCTAAACTATTGTTCTAATATTCTAAACTTCTGTCTATTGTTCTAAAGTTTTTTTCTAATGTTCTAAACTTTTGTTCTAATGTTCTAAACTTCTATTCTATTGTTATAAATATATGTTCTATCGTTCAAAACTTAAGTTTAATTGTTCTAAATTATTGTTCTAATGTTTTAAACTTCTGTTCTATTGCTATAAACTATTGTTCTAAACTTACGTTCTATTGTTCTAAACTTTTGTTCTATTGGTCTTAACTATTGTTTTAATGTTCTAAAATTTTGTTCTATTCCTCTAACTATTTTTCAAATGTTCTAAACTAATGTTCTATTATCCTAAATTCCTATTCTAATGTTCAAAACATCAGTATTAGACCTAAGAAAATTAGTATTAAACTTTAGAATATCAGTATTATTAGACCTTAGAACAATAAATATTTAGAACATACGTGTCAATTTTTAAAACAATAGAATAGAAGTTTAGAGTAATAGAACGGAAGTTTAGAACATTAGAACAAAAGTTTAGAACATTATAACATAAGTTTAGAACAATATGACAAAAGTTTAAAACATTAGAACAATAGTTTAGAACAATATAACAAAAGTTTAGAACATTAGAACAATAGTTTAGAACATTAGAAAAATAGTTAAAAACAATAATTTAGAATAATAGAACAGAAGTTTAGAACATTAGAATAATAGAGCAGAAGTTTAGAACAATAGAACAGAAGTTTAGAACAATGGAATAGAACAATAGAACAGAAGTTTAAAACAAATATTTTGGATAAATTACAGCTGAAATGATGTTAGAAGATGTAAAGTTTACGAGAAACTAGATAGTTTTTTCTTGTCGTTTTGAAATTTACGAGAAACTAAGTAGCTTTTTTTGTTTTGCGAAAAGTGGTTTTTGTCTCAGTGTATTTGAGAAAGTGGGGAAACGTGTGTCAATTTTTTATGCAAAGAAGTTGTGTCAGTTTTGTCATTATTTACGCATTTGTCATTATTTTTCTATCAAACATAATCCGTTGGATTTGGGAAATATATGGTATAAGATGGGTTCTTATTTGGAAAAAAGTTTTCATTTGGCAAAATCTATGCTTAACTTAATTCTAGGGTACAATTACCTTATGTATAACTCATGCAAAGGTACATCCTTTTAAACACACAAAACACCAATTTTGGAAGACTCTCTTGAATCTTGAGTATTTTTCTAACTTAGAGAGCAAGATGAGTTGTGAGGTTTTAGTGAGGCACAAAACACCGAAAAGTGAGAGCAATAGGAAGTTAATAAATAATTTGAGAATTATGAATTTTCAAATTCTACAAAAGAGTCATACTTATTAAGAGATAATTTATAGTTAAACACTTAACTAATCTTGGCCTTGAACACCATGATTTAGGCGAAAAATTGTTGAAGTTATGACTCCACTAATTGAATAGTTGAAATTTAAATTTTTCAACAAAATTAGACTATTCTCAAAGATGCTATAATTTTTAGATCAGAGTCAATACCTACCAACCTATAAACAAACTAATAGACCTAGGGGTTAATCATATGGGTCATTTCTTAGGTTATGGGCTAGAAGTCACGTTGAGTCTATCCAAGAGTCCATAATAAATTATCCAGTTAATTAAGAAGCTTATCTAGCACACGAAGAGAAAGAGTCATTGGACTCAGCATAATACCTTAAGTCAATTTAATTCAATAGCATAATCGCTAGTATCTAATGATAAGTCCGCCTCATGCTTGACCAAATTTTAAGATGCAAACATCTCATTTATGACCCATAAAAATGTATGTTCATTCTATACACAATCTTGAAAGATTCTCTTAGATCTTAAATATTGTTCTAACTTAAGTATAAGAGAGAGTTTTCTTGCACACCAACCACGAGGCTAATAACATTCATTATGTAACTACTCATCATTTTGAGAGATTTAAAAAGGAACTTAACCAGGTTCAAACCAACAAACAAAAGCCTAAGAAGTTGTTCATAATATCATTTCATTTCATCGATATTCTAAATTATTTACATTTTTCACAAGTTTGCTTCAATTTGAAGGGTGAAAATCATAAAAAAAATATATAAATGAGCAATAAGAAAAGTATAGTACTTCCTCTGATGTTTCAACCTTTTGATTTTTAACATTTTTAAACTATTTGCTTATTTAACTCAATTATATTTTTCACATAAAAAGACTTATTAATCATTAGAATTTTATAATATTTATTTTATGCAAATGATATACAATGTGATTAACAGTTTAGTAACACTCCATGTAAATTACAAATTATTAAGGATTGCTCTATATGAAGCTTTCCTAATTCATATCGGGTATAAATTACTGTAACTTATATTAAGGGTTATTTTCGTAAGTTTATTTCTATAGCTGATATCATTTATATAGCTGATATTATTTCTATAACTGATAATATTACTTATATCTGACATAATAACACATATATCTAACATAGTACGTAACCCCTATTTCTAATATCATTTTTATACCTGATAATATCATTTCTATATATGAAATAATATAATAACACCTATATCTGACATAATAATACTTATATCTGAGATATATATCCACACTAATATCATATATACCCACACTCACATCAGATATACCCACACTAATATCATATATACCCACATTCTTCTTCCCAGTTTCACAGCAATTGTTGGCAACCAGTGGCATTTTTTGTGGGTATATACATGATGTGATACAGCAACTTCAGAGTATTGTTGGCAACCACAGTAGCAATTTAATTATGGGACATGAAGTATATGATACGCTGAAGTGAAGTACTCCGTATATAACAATGAGCTTGGCATTATATCACAGCAGCTTGGCATTATGTTGCAAAGAAAGAGGCGATGAAGGTCGACTCCAATGGCGATGGTGAGCTAGGGTGAGAGGAGGGGACGACAGGTCTGGTTTGTGGTGACAAGAGTTTACTGTGATTCCCGACACAAGATGAGAGGACGACAAGTTAATTACCGTGATTCACAGTAGGAGGGCGTTGGCAATTTTTACGGGTAGGGGTGATGAGATATGATTGTGGTGGTTGGGGTTTGGTGCTTTATGGAGGTCTGGACTAGGGCTGGAAATAAGCCAAGCCCGAGTTTGAGAAGCTCGTGGCTCGGTTCGTCTGAAACTCATAAAGCTCGGGTTCGGGTTCGTGACTCACCTAGTTTTAAAATTTGAGCTCGGGCTCGGCTCGACAAAGGCTCGTGGCTCGGCTCGGCTTGGTATAAGCTCGTACCCATAGCTCAGATTTGTCGAATGCTTATTCAAGTAATTAAGCTCAATTCTATTTAAAGATTGGTTTTAATTACGCTCTTAATTAAGCTCGGTTCGCTTAGGCTCGTCGAGCCCTCGAACCTGAATTGTTTGAACTCGAGCTCGGGCTCGCTTTTGTAAAGCTCGGGCTCGACTAATTTGGAGCTTGAGCCAATCTCGAGTAGCTCGTGAGCTAGCTCGGCTCATATCCAGCCCTAGTCTGGACTAGGAGTGTTAAGGAGAAAAACATATTTTTTTTCTTTTATTTTTTTACCGAATTACTTATATCAGGTATAAATTAGGAATTTCGTGTTTCTATATTCCTTAAGTACAACCTATCCATTACTTCACTTCTTCACATCTAGATTACCTAACTACACCTGTCAAGTCTAGCATAGTGTTCTCGCTCCATGCAATAAGTATATTGTATAGTATAGAAAATTAAATTATTTAAATTTGATGGTGTGGGATTTCAAGAGGCTAAGGCATTTGGGAGTTAGCCCATTAGAGCACATAGAAGACACAAAAACTAATTGGTAAAATAATCTAGTAGTTAAATTAAACTTTGTTCCTCCTTGGAAGACTCAACTATTTTTCCTATATTATTTATATATAAATTCTCTATAAATAATATGGTTGGGGTTTAATTTAAAATTGTGTTTTGGCAGAGAAGATTCACAACGATCCCATCACTCCAAGCTGTGAAGTCAACTTCCAAAAGGACTCTTGTCTATTTCCTCATGATCCTAAATCACTTTTGTAGCAAGTTTTGTAGTTTGCTAGCTTTTTAGAGTAAGGTTAAATGGGAAAATGTGCTTGCCTATTAATGCGGATCTAAGTCATCTAACCATTATTATTTGAGAATGAGTATGTCTGTCCCCTTATAAATCCACGATTTCTGATCATCTCGAGCATGGCCTCGTAAATTTCCCAGCACATACATCCTATGTAGATCCTCAAAACAGGTGAAAACTTGTAGCAGTGTAAAAGTAAAAACATGCATGGTATATTGATAATTTGGTGTGGATAGTGCCATGCATGATAGATGCGTCTCATGCAGCATGATATAAGGCTGTAGCACACTCATTTATAGTCACATACATACATGAGATATTATGATGTGTGCAACCGTGCACATTCGGAATATTATGTAAGTGGTCACAATATAACATACTTAAAAAGAAAAACTTATATATGTCAAAATGATAAAAAAAAAATTAAATAGAGAAAAAATTATTATTACTATTTAAAAAAAAGGGAGCTACATATTTTGGTTGATAAATGTGGGGGGAAAAAAAGGCTATCAATCCGGCAAGTATTGTTACAGAGGATGGATTCACCCATTAATTTGAATGTTTTGAATTCTAATGCAAATGGCATGAACCAAGATGTTTTATTGGGTTAAATCGGCCATAAAATGGCATACTCCATATTTGCATGCTCGGACCCTTCGATAATGAATTTATTTACGTGCTTTATATGGAGCTGTTACTGGATTATTAAACACTGAAAACCATGTCTGTTCAAGGGTCTATAACCAACTATGTCATTAAGAATTTAAACTTACATAAAGATAATGAGTCATTGGGCCAAGACAATACCTTAAAGTATATTAACCCAACATAGTGGTTAGTATTTAATAATGTGCCTATTCCATAATTGACCTATTCCTTGGGTATATATAAATACCGTATACTATCGACCTAATTAATTACCAAATCAAGCAATGAAAGGTTAAGGTTATGAACGATATATCAAGAATGAGGTTTCAATCTTTCAACCACTATCTACAGAGGCGGACCTATAGCTTGGCATGGTGAGTCAAGTGACTCACCAAGGCCAAAAAAATTTTTAAGTATTTTTAAAAAAAAATTTTAAGTATTTGGTTATATTTTGTACTCTTTGAACATATTTGATTATCGATTGTGACTCACCAGGTAAAAAATCTTGGATTCGCCTCTGACTATCTATGGCATGAAAATGAAAATTTGGCAATTAGCTCAAAGTGAACGCCCTACCAAGCAAGAATATAATAGTTATTCAACGTAACATACAAAGTAAAAAAGAATTCAACGTATATAAGTTGATTAACTAACAAAGCGTACATGAATAGGGATTTTTTTTTTTTTTTTTGAGTCAGGTCATATCATCATGGTACATAGCCCATTCCTCGATAGGATCGATTAGTAATGATATATTATACTTTCTTTTCAAGGAATTTTGTAGTTGATAGGGCTCGAATTTGTTACGAGTTCATGGGATAATATACATGTAAGTATGCAACATTGCAACCCATGCTTTGTTAACTCATCAGAACACATAAAAAGTGAAAGATAGCTACTGCTCCAGACCTCCAATTGTTTTGTACCTTGCTCAACCCATGCTTGGGAATCAGTGCTAAGAGCCTAAGAAGTCCTCCTTACCTTTCATAGGATAATATACAACACAGGCAACAGCTTCCCAAGTACTAGTAAGTACTCCCTCCGTCTCTTAAATATTGTCCCATTTTTATTTAAAGAGTCAAACTTTAAATTTTTTTACTACAAATTCTCTTCATGTTATAAGAAATAATATATTTAAGTAATATCTTATTGGATGCATCTCAATATAAATTATTATAATATCAAGTTTTTCTAATTTTTTGCCTTATGGATTTGGAGATAAAAACTTTTAAATGCGTGTCTTGAATACCGCGAAAAGTCAAGTGGGTCAATCTTTAGGGGACAAATGGAATATTACGTATTTCACAAAAATGCCTAGTGCGTAACTGGGCACGTACATGCCTACTTCGCAAAAGTGCACATTATGTACGTACAAGGGATTATATAGGCTAAGAATGGTACTTCGTAGCATCCTGAGCGATTTTTTGGCAGAGAACAACAATAAGTTGGTCTCTTGGTTAGGGACTTGATGGAAATGGGCTTCACTAGGGCTCCTCCTCTTCTTTGGACTAGTAGACGACTATTTCCTCTAGTACTGGTCATATATATTCTCGTATATAATTAAATGGGCTTACATTTCTTGACTTTCTCAATGAAGCCTAGTTGTCTCCATCTGTCCCAAGTTTCTAGATCTATCCCATCAATATGTTTGGTATATCAATATATTCGATGATATTTATTAGTCTCTTTCGATGATATTTTGATATATCTTTAATTTGTTTAATGGGGAAGATATTTTATTGATACAATTGTGAGAAAAAAAAAAATTGCAAATAAAATTTGTTGTTGAAGGATGCTAGTGATGGTTTGGATGTCAAGTGATGGAAATCGTAAGGAAAAAAATTGAGTTTATAGCACACTAGTAGAAAGGCACGGGGAAAAAAGAATTATAATCTTGTCTTTTTGAAATTAAGATTTTGGTATTCGAGCTCGATATTTATATACTTCCTCCATTCCTCTTTGTTTGTCGTATTTAGAATGTTGCATTTGAATAGTGAAAAACATAAATATGATTTTTCGTTGATATATATAAGTTAAAACATATTCATGTGGATCTAGCTAGATTCGTCTCGAAGCATAGTTTTTAATATGTAAATTTAATATTTTTTTATAATACGTATTTATAAATATAATAGCTATAATATGTGCATTGAAAATTGTGCAAAAAAAAAAACAAAAGTGATAAATAAAAGGGAACAAATGGAATAGAGTATTATTTTTCTCAATATGTATGAATATTGTCAAAACAAAAATTGTTAAAATTGGAATTGATTGCCAAAGATGTTGCATAAAACTTTTATCTCCATTGATTGTACCAGAATGGACTCCCGTTTCTCCATGTGGATGAACGATCTTGTGTCTTTCCTAGTTGTGTCCTTGTGTACTATTGGGCTAATTAATGACATGTCCTACTTATATTACAAGAAAAAGAATGTTATCCACATCGAGCTTCATTGTAGACAAGACTTGCAATAATTTTTGGAGACAACTATGCTGGGTAAGGCCCAATAATGGCGATTGAAGTGCTTTTTTGGAGGGAATTTAAGTTGACTTTATATTTGCATTTCATTTATTTTATTTTTTTAATCGAGATTTTCTTTTTACACCAAAACATGGCATACTGCAACCTGCTATATAAAGTTGCAATTATATATATATATATATATATATATATATATATATATATATATATATATATATATATATATATATATATATATATATATATATACTAACAGATTTTAAGCTTTAATTTTGGATTGAAGCAAAGGATTTATAGAACGTATTTGCTCCTATGATTGTATGTCTTTTAGTTTGCTATCTCAAATACTCATATCTCTATGAAGTACAAAAAGATACAATTAATTAGGGATATTGTATGGTGAACATATGAGGTTTTGGGAAATGCACAAGGCACCCTTGAGTTTTGAAAAATGCACAATATACATTTAATGTTTGCAATAAATCTTTTATAAACCCTTTTTGCCAATGTACATCATAAACTTTGTTAAAGAAAAAAAAAAAAACCAATCACAAAACTATCGAGATTGGTGAAAATGCCAACTGAAACAAAAAGAAGTAACATGTTTTGGGGTTTCAACTAATATTTATGGGAGTTTGTTAACAGTAATTCTTACCTTCATTGGTTATTGTGGATTTGTGGGTATATTATGATTTTTCGCAAATCTAAAGGATATATGGTGCATTTTTAAAACATGAGGACATCTTGTGCATTCTTTAAAACTTCAAGGCATACAACTCATGTCTAACTATTTTTCACGTATCTAATTTATTTTAGGTTGTTCCTATCTTTTGGTCACTGTTGTTGACAAAGTTTGCTAAAGATCAAATTAAGTAACCAACTAGTTTTTAATGGCACTCCTACGAGTCCAAGAAAAATTAGTGAAGTTTTTCTAAGAAGACTGATATAAAAGCTAAAGATATGAAAGTTCTAAAAAAAAGGCCCATCAACATGAAAAAATATTCAAGCTACACAAAATACTTCCAATCTCTTACCCGTTATCTATAACTTTGTACTCTAACTTTATTTAGTGTTTTGAAAGAAAAATTTAAAAAGTATAACCTCTGAGAGATTATAAAAGAAATATTTTGAGTGATTTATTACCAAGAGTATCAAAATACTCAAAAAGGTATATTGATCGAGGAGAAAAATAGAGCTTTTTAGTCATTAAGATCAAAGTTGCTAGAGTGTAGTAGGGGAGCTACAGAGTAGAAGATAGGTTATCTTTGTCTAGGATTTCTCTAAAACTCTTAGGAAAGTGAATAAAAAGCAAATGTTAAATTCTATGGGTTGGATAACCCTAGGCAAAGACATAGGCTAATTGCAGCCGAACTTCGTAAACAGTTGCACGTGTTTTGTCTTCCTTTAAATTCTGCATTACTCTTTTTGTTTTTCATTACAATTTGCAAAGTCAAGTCTTTTTCTTAGCTCAACACTTAATCGTTTCAAAGGCCTTGACATAAAATCTCAAAGTTTATCTCAAGACTTTAATTAAGTTGTTGAAATGTATTTTAAGCCCTTCTAAAGTATCTATGATCCTATCCATTCTCTTACATATTCTATAATTGGTATCAGAACCTAACTCACAAAAGCATATATAATCAAATTTGAGAATTATGAACACTGTAGGCAATGGAGGCTTTGCACAAGGATGGTCACACAATCGTCCTCCTCTGTTATATGAGAACAACTTTGCTCACTAGCGCTCCCTTATGCAAATGTTAGTGATTGACCAAGATCTAAAACTTTGGAATATAATAAAGAAAGGTCCCAAAGTACTAAAGAAGACAAAAGAAAATGGCTCAAAGGTTTCCAAGGAAGATAGCAAATACTCTAAAATAGATTTAGATAGTGTTGCAAAAAATTATAGAGCCATGAATCTTCTATATTGTGTTTGGATGCTAACGAGCTCAACGGAGTTTCAGCTTGCAAGAGTGCTAAGAAAAGTTAGGAAAAATTGGTCGTTACATACAAAGACACAAGTCAAGTTAAGGAAACAAAGATAAGCGTCTTTCTCCGACATTATGAGCTGTTCAAGATGACACCTAGCAAGACAGTTAAAAGATTGCTTACAAGATTTACACAAATCATGAATAATTTAGACTTTGTTGGAAAGGTGTTCACTAATGAAGAAAAGGTTAGGAAGATTCTTCGATATCTGCCGAAATCAAAATGGGGTCCAAAAGTAACAACAATCGAGGAAGCACAAAATATAAGAATCTTGCTATTGGATGTCCTACTTGGAAAGTTCATCACTCATGAAATGACACTTAATTGAAGAAGATGGTGATCCTCTACAAAGAAGGTAGCATTAAAATAAAAGGAGGAAAGTTTAACAGATGATGAAGTTAGTGAGATGAAGATGAATAGGAGCCTTTCGCTCTTATAGCTAGAAGTCTTGCCTGTATTTTGAAAATGAAGAATTTCTTTAAAGGCAGAGAATGTCATCGTCCATCAAAATATAAAATTAATTCATCTAACCTATTAAATAAATTTAATGTGCTAAAGTGTTATAAATGTGGTAGCTAGACACAGATCATTTGGTGAAAGATTATCCTTAGCAAAAGAAGAAACAAACCCTAAATCAAATTTTCCAAATTTTCTCCCAAATTCTCCTATCTTCTTTTCTCTAAAATTCACTTTCCCTCCCTTCTCATTTTCTTCAACCTTAAGTGGCTTCCCTCCCTCCAAATTCACCTCCTAGCTTCCCAAATTCACCTTCTCTCCCTCTAGTTTTTGTCGTAAATTATTGTATTCCTTTAATTATTGCATTATTCAATTATTGTGTGTAAATGAGGATTTTTATGTTGGTGGAAATTTGATTTTAAGTTTTGAGAATTAAAGTGTTTGATTGAATTAAATGAGAGAGTTTTGAGAGGAAGTTGAATGTTCGAAAATGAATGTATTGCTACATTAGTCAAATGGGTTTTGAAGGACTACCCATGATTAAATTAAATGAACAAGTCACAAATGATAATATTGAAAAACATAGGGTTATTAATAATTATACTTTTTTTAGAGTCAATTAAAAGTAAATGATATAACATAGAGTTACTAATGAAAATTTCTCAAAACAAAAATAGATCATATACTCGTTTTCTTCTTAGTTGAAGATAATAAAATAATTCACCTAATCCATCACAATAAACCACATTTTTTAAGGAGGACATTAAGCAAGCTTATTATTTGCTTTTTGCTTGTTAAATACTAATTTTACTCATCATTACAGTTGATTTTGAGAAATACCCCAATATGAGTGTTGAATCAATAGGGAAGATTGACTAGACTAATATATACTTACCCTCGATTTTTGAAAACCGTAATATTTTGAGTTTCCACTATTGATATATCATACTTCGAATCTTTATTTGATGTACTTAATAAAAAACATAGTCATATAAGATTTTGCTGGGTTTTTCTCGATTTTTAAGTTCATGATATCCACTTATATATATATATATATATTTTTTCTTATTTATAATTTGAGATATTTAAATTTGTGTATATGAAAGCATTAAATTCCATATGTTGTGATATTGGTAGAACGGAAGAAATATGAGTCCCCATAATCCATCAACTCCCATTGAAAATTGTAGGTGAAAGATGTCCCACAAACATAGTTGCATCTTTTTCAAGAGGAATTTATGCACTTCTCTAGAGATAATCTAATTCAAGTGAGAAGCCATATACGATAATTATAAGCATGCATAATGCAATTTGATGGATTTCATTTTCTCTCTCCGATCTCTAATCTTTTCATTAAATCTTCTATACTCCTCTTTTTTTTAATGTTTAAGATTGATCTAGTAATATTAAATGCCAAGGAAATCCATCTTGGTTTTTCTTTGTTAAAAATAACAACACGTAAGTAACACACTAATAATATAAGAATAGGGGGCCCAAGCAAAATTTGGTTGTTTGTCTTGATGTACAAATCAAAAGGCCTAATGTTGACCCACATGTGAGACTTGTGTCTGAGGTTGGATCTCCTGAGCCTTGGCATGGGTCGCCTACATTTGGGCCCATGTTATATTTAGAAAGTGGTCAGTATCTATCATATACAATCAAGATGATATCGAATAGCGGTAGCTTCTTGGGAATGTGGTCTATCCGATGCAGCAGCCAATCACATATTCACAGAAGTACATAACTACTAGTCCTCTACCACTTTTGTCGATTTGTCTTACTGCGTCTATCCCTTAATATTTACCCATTGAAGCTTTTTTGTGAGAATTTTTGGTCCAAAATGGGGCAAACAATAAGAGACAAAAGGAGTGTTCGTTTACTCCTTTAATCTTACGGAGTATTAAATTGCTTGTATCATATTAACTTTTTAACTTTATTTTTACCCCCATTTTATTTATAAAGTTTAAATTTTAAAATTTTGATAAAAAATTCTCATCATGTTAAAATTTCAAAAGTTTGACCACACATTCAATTGAGATTTTGTTAATTGCAATTCAATATAAAATTTTTGGATTTCAAGTTTTCATAATTTTTTGTTTTACAAATTTGAAGATTAAACTGTTTTAAATCGTGTACTGTAAATCTCGAATAGTTAAATCGGGGCAAAAAAAATTAGGGATAAAGAGAGTAACTTTTTAGTCAAAATTTAATTCTCATTAATCTCTAAAACATTATATATTTATCCAGATTCATATCGGATGTGTAAGATGTAAGATGTAAAAAATACAAACGGGTTTTTTAACAATTATGTTTGCATCAATTCTAATTATACATCAATCATTGCACAATAACCACTTCAGGTATTTGCCTTTGTCAAAAACACTCATATTCACCCCTTGCCGTGGAGCATTTGTATTAGCATAAGTTTAGAACCCAATTTCAAGTATATATATAAAAAATCTTTCCATTCGAATTTCTCTCCATTAAAGTTATTGTAGTGAATATCATACTATTAATGATATAAAAAACGACATAAACTAATGTAAATTTAGTTGAGAAATTAATGAGACGAATTACCATAAAATAGCACTTTACACATTAAAAAAGATGCAATAATGTAAATCTAGTTGAGAAAATAATGAGAGGAATGGGACAGAAAAATCTAGAAAAACATTGCATTATACATTTCTTCGTCGAATAAAACTTGGAATAGTAATTTATAATAATGGAAGAAATATACAGTAGAAGACTAGAGGATTACGGCTCTCCAAATCCTACCGCCACGTCTTCGGTTCTTCCTCCAGACATCACTACAAAATGGAGGGAAACTTGTTATATTTCCTTGAAAATTAGACACTCAAATGTCACGATGATTTTAAAATATATATTCCTTTTATTCCGAAAACATACCGTATATTTTATTTTAAATTGTTTCCTAAAAATTATTTCGCGATCTCAATGAATTTATCTCTAATGAATTCTCCAAATTAAGAATTATTAAATAAATTTATATAAATAGAATAAATAAATAAGAATTGTCCGTATTAAATAAAAACCCAATTACAAACCTTTCTTCCAAAAAAGTAAATATAAACAAATTATTCACCCGAAAAATCCATTTAAAAAAATTCCTAAAAAAAATAAGATGGATGTAAAAAGTAGCTCAATAAAAAAGAGAAAGAAAATTTAGACAGATGCTGGCTGTTCCCAACTGCCACCCTCCACTCTCCCCCCTTCCCTTCTCCCTTTGGCCGGCATACATGCTCCGATCACTCTTTCACTCCTCCTCATTTACCATCTTTTTTGTTTTTATTATTAATTCAAATAATTTAATTATTACCCTCCATTTTATTTAATTTATTTATTAGTTTTAATTTCCTGGAAATTTCCCCTCTTTCTCTTGGAATTAGTCAATCAATTCCCTCAAATTTTTAAAATTTTCATTTGATTGATTGGTAGATTGATTAACTCTATCCCCCATTTTTGTTCCTTCCTCATTGTTTCCTCACTTTTTATTTTATTTATTTTATTTTAATAATTTTAACTTAAATTTGTAGATTTTATTTTAATTTCTACAAAAAATCAAATCGAAATGCAGAACAACATTTTGTCGACGATGCGTAGCTTGAAACTAATCGAAGGCTGTAAAAGCACGCAAGTCTATGCCATCAATCCCTCCTCCGCCACCAACAGCGGCGGAGGCGGCGGCATTGTGGGTAGTACAGGGGAGAAAATATTACACCAATTACAGGACCATCTCCGAGTCAACTCGGTTCGATCCAAAACAAGAACATCATCAAATTTGGACGCCAAGATCTTACAAGCGAATCTACTTCAAGACGCCTTATTGCCGTACGGGCTGCCGTCCACGGATCAGGTGGAGCCCCAGGTGGAGCCGTGCCTAAAATATGTGAACCTTGTGGACACGCTTGCGGATGTGTACAGGCGAATCGAGGGGTGTCCGCAGTTTGAGAAATCTAAGGTTTATCTGGAGCAATGCGCGGTCTTCCGGGGTCTTGCGGATTCGAAGCTGTTCCGTCGTAGTCTTAGATCAGCTAGGCAGCACGCGGTGGATGTGCATACCAAGATTGTGTTGGCGGCATGGTTGAGGTTTGAGAGGAGAGAGGATGAGTTGAATGGCTCATCGCCGTTGGATTGCTGTGGTAGGGTTACTGAGTGTCCTAAGGCTAGTTTGATTTCCGGGTACGATCCGGAATCGGCTTTTGATGAATGTGAGTGTCGTCTGAGGAAAGAAAATGATATAATCAACGACGCGGAGGAGGTGGGCATGGAGGGAATTGCGAGGGTTGAGGATGAGGAATGTTCGACGTCCGAGGATGATTTCGATATGTCGCTTGTTGTTGGGGATGAGGAGGTGAGGTGCATTCGGTGTAACATCGGTTCGCTTTCCAGGCCATTCAGGACACTATTGTACGGTGGGTTTGTAGAATCCAGGAGGGAGAAGATTAATTTTACTCTAAATGGGATGTCTGTCAATGTCATTAGAGCCTTGGAGTGGTATAGTAGGAGGAAGAGAGTGGATGATTCTGTGGATCCGCAGCTGGTGTTAGAGCTGCTTTCGTTGGCAAACATGTTTTGCTGCAGTGAATTGAAGTCCGCTTGTGATGTTTATTTATCGTCTTTAGTTGGTGACAAAGAGAGAGCTTTGTTGTTGATCGATTACGGGTTAGAGGAGGGGGCGCCTCTTTTAGTGGCTGCGTGTTTGCAGGTGTTTCTGAGAGACCTTCCTGGCTCTTTGCACGACCAGAATGTGATGAACTACTTCTGTACTTCGGAAGCCATGCTCAAGTTGGCAGCAACCGGGCATTGTTCATTCCTGTTGTACTATTTCCTTAGCCAAACTGCTATTGAAGAGGACATGAAATCTAATGTAATGCTCATGTTGTTGGAGCGTCTTGTGGAGTCTGCAGTTGAGGTATGGCAGAAACAGCTCGCGTTTCATCTGATGGGTTGTGTGTTCTATGAGAGGAAAGAATGTAAGGATGCTCAGAATTGGTTTGAGGCAGCTGCTGAGGCAGGCCATGTTTATTCATTAGCAGGTATTGCTAGGACAAAGTATAAGCGCGGACATAAGTACACAGCATACAAGCTGATGAACTCGTTAATATCTGATCACAAACCCTCTGGGTGGATGTATCAGGAACGGTCTCTATATTGTGTAGGGAAGGAGAAAATGGCAGATCTTGAGAAGGCGACAGAATTGGATCCTACTTTATCCTTTCCTTACAAGTATAGAGCGATCGCGCTTTTGGAGGAAAATAAACTAGGAGCAGCCATATCTGAGATAAACAAAATTATCGGTTTTAAGGTCTCTCCAGACTGCCTTGAGTTGCGGGCTTGGTTTTCTATTGCTTTCGAAGATTATGAAGGGGCTCTTAGAGACCTTCGTGCACTTTTGACTTTGGATCCGGACTACATGATGTTCCATGGAAAAATGCCTGGAGAGCAGTTGGTGGAGCTCCTTCGCCCCAATGTCCAGCAGTGGAGTCAGGCCGATTGCTGGATGCAACTGTATGATCGATGGTCATCCGTTGATGACATTGGATCCCTAGCTGTTGTGCACCATATGTTGGCGAATGACCCGGGGAAAAGTCTCCTTCGATTTAGGCAGTCTCTCCTTCTCCTGCGGTAAGTATAAACTACATACCAGTTTGTGCACCTTTTCAATTGTACACTTATCTCTTGCTGAATGAAGATGAAGTTAAGCTCATCAAAATCATCCTTGTGACTCCGCTCTCTCCAGAGATATAATATTTGTCTTCATTGTGCTTTATTTATTCATTAGCATGTTTAGACACTTGATTAGTTATAACCTTGGGATTAGAGTTTGTCTCATTTTTATGTGTTACTAGAAGTTTTAAAGAACCAAACAAACTTAGATCTTCTACTGCTACCAAATTCCATGTGTAACTTTTGCCACCTCCTTGTGATAATGGGAATTGGGAAGTAATTAAGACTTAAGGAGAGTAGCGTGTTTATACTTTTGGATGAAGATGTTTCCTTTAACTTAGTTCCTTGGTTATCCCTTTTTTTATAGCTTGAAGCCTTGAGGTAGTTTTAAATCCGTTGGCTGTCTCAGGTTGTTGTAGCAAAGTTCTTATTGACAAATCAAGCTGCAAACTTTGTTCATACTGAGCTATGTTCAGTGTCCTGAACCCCATTTCTTTTGTTGTTGGCATCTGCTTTTAATTTTTGTTACACAGTTGCTTTTGTCTATTTTTTTTTATATAAAAAAAATTTGTTACTGAATCTTTGCTAACAACGCTTTGATTTTCAATCAGATTGGTTTCTTCTGTTAAGAGTTATTGATGGTCCTGTATGGCTGAAAGAATTATGTGCTTGCCATTCTTAAGAAGAGACGAAGAATAAATTTCCCTTTTAACCTTTAAGTTCCAAAGGAGAATAAACATTTGTGCAATATTATTGCATTTGCATGCAAAATTGTGCAAATTCTGGATATTAAGTTTGTTCCAAGCTCTCAGCTATAGCATTTCATGCTCAAAATGAAGCTAAAGTAGAATTAAGTGTAATAGATTATGTGATCAATGAATGAGAATCCTGAGCATGCTCACGCTCAAAAGTATATGTGAAAATGAATATGATTCCTGAGTTGATGAATGTATTGACGGCAACTTTTTATTCTTTGTGATATTACGAAGATGTGGGGACAAGTTATAGTGGTCTTGTTGATCCTTAGCTTCTCTTTTTGTCAAATATCAAATGATCGTGTTGTATACTGTTTATGATCTTTTTCTTTACTGGGGCCTTGTGCTAGCTCCTGACAGTGGGTACGGACGCCTGTCTATCGTTCTTAGAGTAGGCTGCAGAGAGCTTCCAGAAAGAGAGGGAGTTTTGAGTTGGATAGATCAGCAAAAGTTCTTTTCAGTGTAAGGGGGCATTCAGAACCTCCCTGATTCATGCAGCTTTCACTTCTCTGATTCACTAAAATTCGTTCTTGTCAAACTTGATCTATGTACTCTATTTGTTTATGTGTCTGCGCCCCACTGTTAGTATATGTGTACATTGAGTGAACATAAAGGCCCTAGTGTGGGAGAGAACTGGTCTTAGTTGAATGGAGAAGGAAGAAGACAATGAGATAGATGACTCATGAAGTGATTTTAGACAAGTTTTTTTTTTCAGTTAGAGATGAGTAGGATTCTTAATGGTAGCCGTTCCTATGTTTTTTGATTGCTAAATCTGAGTGGAAAGTGAAAATTTATAAGAATTGAGTGAAGGTGTACATTAGCTGCCTGTTTTATGTATTTATGTCTTTATTAGTACTATTATCCCAAAATTAACCAATTTTTGGGCATGATTCAAAGATATTTTCATGGGGGGTTGCTGTTGGTAAGTTACACATGGTGAGGGTTAGTCAGGCGTATTTTGGAGATAAGTAACAATTCTGTGAGATTATTTGATCAGTTCATCTGATTTCAGGTAGTGTCGTAGAATATCTGTTATTGCACTGATAGTCAACTATGAAGGGTGAAGACATTTTTTCCCAATTACCGTCACCATAATATTTAGAAACTTTGAAATTTTAGCATCTACCTTTTTTCTCAAGCATCCTTCAAATTAAACTCTCTGCTCTTTCCTTCTATATCTGTTTATGTATGTAACTGACTACGCCTTTCCCCTATTTCCTGAAACATAATTGACAGGTTGAACTGCCAGAAGGCTGCAATGCGTAGTCTACGATTGGCTCGAAACTGTTCCACTTCTGATCATGAAAGGCTGGTTTATGAAGGGTGGATCTTATATGATACTGGTCATCGTGAAGAAGCTTTAGCAAAGGCTGAAGAGTCTATATCAATCCAGAGATCATTTGAAGCTTTTTTCTTGAAAGCATATGCTTTGGCAGATTCAAATCTTGATGAAGAGTCTTCATCTTATGTAATACATCTTCTGGAAGAAGCTCTTCGATGCCCTTCAGATGGTTTACGTAAAGGACAAGTATGTATTTTGGTAGCACCCAAGTATATTCAGATTTGACTTTTTAACCTACAATGATACTCACCCTGATTTTCCTTTCTGCAGGCATTAAATAATTTAGGTAGCGTCTATGTAGACTGTGAAAAGCTGGATCTTGCTGCTGATTGCTACATGAATGCTCTTAACATTAAGCACACCAGAGCGCATCAAGGTCTAGCGAGGGTCTATCATGTAAAAAATCAGCGAAAAGCTGCTTATGACGAGATGACAAAGTTAATAGAAAAAGCCAGGAACAATGCATCAGCTTATGAGAAACGTTCAGAGTATTGTGACCGTGAAATGGCGAAGAGAGATCTTATCATGGCAACACAACTTGACCCCCTGCGGACATACCCGTATAGATACAGGGCAGCTGGTACGTTTTTTTATCCGGTGTTTTCTGTCATTAAAGTTTCTACTATTAGGACTCACCATAGTCCCTTCTTTTGATAGTCACCATTATTGAAATTACTGTAGTTTACTAACCACTATCATCAAAATGTCAAATTGCGTTGACCGGAAAGTATAACTGTTCCAAAACGCCCTGCTAGATGGCTGTGAATAAAATAATGTCGCTCTTGTCACATTATCCATTAGAAAACGGTGATTCTTTGTGTTTGAACATTCCTTTACCGTTGCATCTTCGTTTTTTTGGCTAGATCTGGTCATCTCACACTAAGGGTGTAGAAAAGGGTCAAACTAAGGAATAGAGAACATTCACACAACAAAAAATAGGGAGGAATGTGGAAGGGGCATTCATGTTGAGCTAATTCATAATATTAGTTGTGTTAGGGAATCTATGTGAAGAGGAAAGTGATAGAGAGAATAAAATGGAAGACTTGTGATGAGGAAATAGAGAGAAAACATGTTAAAATAAGAAATCATTACAATAAATATGAAAGTTTCAGAAAAGGGAAATGTAGCAGTATTTAAAAAAAGGAAGCACTACTTGTTAGGGAAGGAGGCCTTCTTGTTTGTTCTAATATGTTTGCACTGAAATGTTGGGTCTTGACAGTAGATGTGGTTTGTTATTTGAAAAGTTATCGTGTCTTAGTAATTATTGATGTCCTTCACACATGAATCCTTTGAAGGGAGCTTTAGCAATGTAATGAGAAATTAGTTTCCCTCTTTTTTAGTTTATAGTGACCATGAGTAGTTTATAGCGACCATCATGTGTTACTGAGTGCTTATGCTAAAACTTCATGTGGTCTCTTAATAGTCTCAGCCAGTAGCCTCACTAAGATTTAAAAATGCAGTTCGTTTGGTTAACATGGATGTATAAATGGAACTGGTGGTACTGGGAATAAGAGTAGGATGGCAAAGTTAATAAGTTTCTTTGGTTGCTGATATCTGACACTGGAATTTGAACTGTAGTGTTTTCAGAATATTCGAGCTATTTTTGTTTGAGAATGCTTTACCCAACTTACTCTTATCGAATAAGAATGGCTGGCCAAATTGTACAGAAGTATGTCTACGAAGCTTGTTCAACATTTTTATCTCATCATTTGTGGCGCATATTTCTACATTTTTATTTCACGCCCTGCATTCCAAACTTCATGCTTGAGATAGGGATGGAGATTGAGAATAGTTGTTAAGTCTTGGATAAAAATAATAAGTGGGTACATAGAGAAGTAAAGTAAGAGAAATAGGTGGTTAAAAAGGAAAACCTTGATGGGATAGATATAGGGGAAATACTAAGTGTAAGAACGTGTGAAGTTCTTTCTGGGACTCACAAAAATGGTTCATTTTGGAATGACAGGGGTGATGATTGATTGTCATCATTGTTTTGGTGCTAAAAAGATTGTTTTCTTTAATAACTGTTAAATTACCTGCAGTTTTAATGGATGACCACAAAGAAGAGGAGGCAATAGCAGAGCTCTCAAAAGCCATTTTCTTTAAACCAGACTTGCAGCTTCTCCATCTTCGAGCTGCATTTCATGACTCCATGGGCAACTATGCTTCCACCCTTCGAGATTGTGAAGCAGCTCTTTCTCTTGATCCCACCCATGTAGATACACTTAAGCTTTATAGTGAGGCTCTAGAACGAGTTGATGATAAACAATTCAGCAGATGCAATTCCATGAACAGAAAAGATACATCCGACTTTCATGGCAATCTCAACTATGCTGCAAGAGCTTTTCAGTAAAATGAAAATGGGCCACTACTACTAGTCGGCATTTGCAAATACGCTTGCAGATTGGTTGCTGGCTTCTTGTACAAGATGCTCTGGAGAGTGAACATCTGAATTCGGGAAAACAGGATGAAAAGGGTAAGTCGAAATGTACATATTATATCGACTTGGTTGCAGTGAGAATAGCATGCAGTGCTATCACCTGCTGCTGCGGCTTTGTTTTATGCTGCAGCCGAGGAATTTGTTTTTGTGTAGATGGCAGTTGTACACAGGGTTTCTGTTGTTGTAACATTATGAATGTCCTCTTTGTATTGTTTTGCACTTGGGAAATTGGTGATTTTGTGATTTTCCTCCCCTTGGATGACACAAGGTCTTTTCCTTCATATAGACTGTGTTCCTTACGCATTCTTCTCGTAATTGAACCTTCGACACTCTTTTTTTGAACCATCGACAATCCTTCTCTGCCACATTCTTCTCTGCCCCCACCTTCAATCTGTCGATAAATGAACCTTCGATACCCTTTTTTGTCATGGTTTTGAATTTGGACACTTATCAAACTTTTGAGTTACGATGGAATCGTTCAACTGCCATTTTCAGCTATGGTATTGGACTTATAATACTGGAACGTCAAGGCAATTATTCTTAGGTAGATTGTTACTTGACTGCCGGTGGTAGTATTTACCTATATAATACTAGTTGGTGGTAGACTTTACAAAGCTTTTGGATAGAAATACTTAGTTCTGTAAAATTATTTTCAGTAGTCTTTTCTTAAACATGACGGTAATAGAAATAACTGATTGAGAAGGCTTCATCACTACCTGAAAATCATTAGCGGCTGAGTTATTTATCTCAAGCTCTCAACCACATTTTTTGTATACTTTTAAGCCACTTGTGATTTACCAACACCCAAAAGCACAAAGCATGTAACAGATTTTGTTGAGTGCACGAGAAATCACAGCACCAGCTCCTTCACAATAAATCCATCCAACCACCTACATTATCACTTCTCATCTCTCTCAAAAAACTGTTACTGCAAACTTTACATGACCATATATAGAAGTATCCCTTACCACATCACATCTTTCAAACCTATTGTGTAGAAATGAAAGACATTGATACGAAACGTCCAAGGAAATTAGATCTCGATGCTCCACTCTTGTCTACCCGGCGATCTTACCTTTCTTACACGACTGGTATAGAACTAGCACGCGCAAGTTCACTACGTGGCTCATCTAATAGGGTGCCCTTCTCATGGGAGAAGAGTCCTGGCACGCCTAAAGACATGATGTCAAGAGACCAGAATGGTGTCCAAGGCAGAAAAGTCTTGCCTCTTCCTAAACCGCCACTTATTCGTTGGCAAGAAGATGAGCAAACATTAACCCATCACAATGACAACCACTACAACGACAACGATGATGATAATGGTAGTTTTTCGGATGTCATAGACTTGTTCTCCCTAGCGGGGTCATTAAATACAAGCGAAAGGCTCGATTTGGAGAGTGATATAAATGGAGAAAGTGGATCGTTGTCACCAAATTTCATGATTCAAAGATTTCTTCCTGCAACAAATGCATTGGCTGCATCATCCTTGTCAGCTTTAGCAGATAACAAAGAGAATAGTAACAATCAATCTAGTAGTAACAAAACACTTATGGGGGTGTACTCAAGCAACAGTCATTTTAAGGAAGGGTTATGCAGAGTACCAAGAGAAACATACTCTTCACCCAAAAGTTGTGGACTACAAATCTTTTTTTCGTGGCGTGCGAAACACAGGCTATGTGGAGTAGGGAGTCCGGTGAGACGAGTTCATTATGACGTGAAACCTCAACTTAGGCAAAGAAATAAGTAGTCATATCCTTTGTAATAGTATAATACTAGAGGATTTGTACGATACTTTTGTAGTGTAAATAGATGTAAGAAGTGCATATAAGTTCAATGAATTGTACGGTACGTTATTCATTTTTATATGATGATAAATCAATATAAGCAAGACTAAATATTGCTTTTTAAAGCAAAGAAAATTTTTACACTTACTTGTACATGAGTTTAAGTGCTTGATTTAATCTGATTTACCATGAATAGTTTGGTACAATAATCATTTTTTTGACACTAGTACTAAAATTTCATATCATCTGGTTCGTAACTAATTTATTGTAAATCCATAACAATTGCGTGTTAAAAATCCTATCATATCACTTAATTTCCTTTAATATTTTTCATTTTCCATAAAAAAGTATTTACCTAATTAATTGATTCATTCATCAATTAGGGGAAATAAGTCTTATAAAAAAATCAATGGAAATTTAAAATAATGGTAAAAGGTTAGGATTAAGGTAATTTCAAAAATACCCTTCTCTTCACCGATCAAAACAACTAGGAATTACGAGCGAAATTTCCCAGCAAGAATCTCTCAGTTGTTTCTAAAGCTGGGCATGAGCCGGATCGACACACAAACCGATTAGACACGACACACTTTTTGCTCGGTACGACACAAGTACGATCGTATCACAACACAACACGCTATCCGTGGATAGGGTCATAGGCTAGGCCACAGACAGTAAAAAAAATTTAGGCACGAGCACGCGAGCGTCATGCCTATTTGGCATAAGGCACGCCCCATAAGCACGACCCGAACCACGAAATTATTTAGTATTATTTAATAATATTATTATTAATATTATTATTACTACTACAATTAAAATTACTTTTATTTTTAATTTTATTATATACTAATAATATAATTTAAATTAACTAAAATTATTTTTTTCAATTCTGCCATGTACTTCATTTTTATTTTTTAAAAAAAATTAGACTAGCAAAAGGCACCATACGACACAGCACGCCAGACACGTAGATCATACTAGGCCTTAAGCTGAGTTTAAGGGAAAAGTAGCACGATACGACATGACTACAATATGGCACGACGAGTTGCCACGATCCAGGACACCGCACACTTCCAGTGGTTTCCCTTAGCACATTCGAAATACCCGTCTCTCTCTCCCCTCGCGAACACCTCCATCCTCCTTCCTCCACCGTCTCCTCTACATCTCCGTTCTCCGATTCACTCTCCTACTCCGAGAATACAATACCAGAATTAGGGTTTTCAATTTTCAGATATTTTCTGGTATTTTTCATCATTTATCCCACATTTTTTGCCATTATGATATTTTCTCATATATTAACCCTAATTTCCGCACAGGAAACTCGATTTTAATTTTGCGCTATTTTTGGGTGTAAATTTTTTGATATTTTGTGTTTTGCGTGTACTTTTTGATAGATCCGCTGAATTGTATTGTTGATTGTTTGGGATCCGCTGTTTTTAGGGTTTTGTTACTCGCCGATTTAAGGAGTCTTGAGACTTTCACTGTTACATTTGTGTAATTGTTGATTTTCAAAATTTTTTTAGGATTTTATGTTGGGATTGTTCTTGATTTGTGCATTTTTGTTGTAGCGACTAGAGTGAATGAAAAATGAAAGTTAGATAGTTAGGCTTCTGAGACTAGGAGTTGCTTTTGAGGACACTGAGATCCCTGACACAGGATGCATGGCACACTTCTTCACTAGTTACAGCTAAAATTGCTTCCATTGAAATTCCTATGAAGGAGTGACCTGATCTGATTGCATCGTGCTAAGTAACATGACTCTACCAGATGGTCCACCTTCATTGAAGCTAGCAACATTGGAGACCCTTGGGTATGTTTGTGAGGAGACCTCTCATGAACAGCTGGAGCAAAGTGAAGTGAATGCCATTCTTACAGCTGTTGTTCAGGGGATGAACCAGGCTCAACATACTGCAGAAATTAGCCTTGCGGCAACAAGGGCTTTATATAATGCTCTTGCTTTTGCGGAAACTAATATTAAGGAGTAGATGGAACGTATCTACATCATGAAGGTGGTTTTTGAAACTGCAACATCTCAAGAGGTGGAGATTAGGCAGGCTGCGAACGAATGTCCTGTGGCAATCGTAATAATGTACTACAAAGTGCTTGAACCCTAGATGCAGACTCTGTTTGAGCAAATGTTCCGTGTATAACTTTTGCCGCGTCCTTGTGATAATGGGAATTGGGAAGTAATTAAGACTTAAGGAGAGCAGCGCATTTATACTTTCGGATGAAGATGTTCCCTTTAACTTAGTTCTTTGGCTACCCTTTTTTTTACTGGATAGTCCTACTATCGGTTTCTTCATAGCTTGAAGCTTTGTTTTATGCTGCAGCCGAGGAATTTGTTTGTGTAGATGGTAGTTGTACACAGGGTGTCTGTTGTTGTAACATTATGAATGCCCTCCTTTTATTGTTTTGCACTTGGGAAATTGGTGATTTTGTGATTTTCCTCCCCTTGAATGACACAAGGTGTTTTCCTTCATATAGACTGGCATTTTTCTCGTAATTGAACCTTCGACACTTTTTTTTTTAACCATTGACATCCTTCTCTGCCTCATTCTTCAATCTGTCGAAAATTGAACATTAGACACCCTTTTTTATTTTTTGTCATGGTTTTGAAGTTGGACACTTATCAAACTTTCGAGTTAACGATGGAGTGGTTCAATTAGCATTTTCAGCCACGGTATTGGTGGAACGTCAAGGCAATTATTCTTAGGCAGATAGTTACTTGACTGCCGGTGGTAGTGTTAACCTATATAATAGTAGTTGGTAGAATTTACAAACCTTTAGTTCTGTAAATTTATTTTCAGTATTCTTTTATGAAACATGACGGTATTAGAAATGACTGGTCGAAATAGAGAAGGCTTCGTCACTACCAGAAAATCATTAGCGGCTGAGTTATTTATCTCAAGTTCTCAACCACATTTTTTTGTATACTTGTAAGCCACTTGTGATTTACCAACACCCAAAAGCACAAAAGCATGTAACAGACTTTGTTGAGTGCACGAGAAATCACAGCACCAGCTCCTTTACAATAAATCCATCCAACCACCTACATTATCATTTCTCATATCTCTTAAAAACTGATACTGCAAGCTTTACATTACCATGTATAGAAGTATCCTTACCACATCACATCTGTCAAACCTATTGTGTAGAAATGAAAGAAATTGATACGAAACGCCCAAGGAAATTAGATCTCGATGCTCCACTCTTGTCTACCCGACGATCTTACCTTTCTTACACGCCTGGTATAGATCTAGCACGCACAAGTTCACTACGTGGCTCATCTAATAGGGTGCCCTTCTCATGGGAGAAGAGTCCTGGCACGCCTAAAGACATGATGTCAAGAGACCAGAATGGTGTCCAAGGCAGAAAAGTCTTGCCTCTTCCTAAACCACCACTTATCCGTTGGCAAGAAGACGAGGTAACATTAACCCATCACAATGACAACCACAACAACGTCAACGATGATGATAATGGTAGTTTTTCGGATGCTATAGACTTGTTCTCCCTTGCGGGGTCATTAAATACAAGTGAAAGACTCGATTTGGAGAGTGATATAAACGGAGAGAGTGGATCGTTGTCACCAAATTTCATGATTCAAAGATTTCTTCCTGCAGCAAATGCTTTGGCTGCATCATCCTTGTCAGCTTTAGCAGCTAACAAAGAAAATAGTAACAAGCTAACTAGTAGTAACAAAACATTTATGGGGGTGTACTCACGCATCAATCATTTTAAGGAAGGGTTATGCGTTCCAAGAGTAGCAAGAGAAACATACTCTTCGCCCAAAGGTTGTGGACTACAAATATTTTTTTCGTGGCGTGCAAAACACAGGCTATGTGGAGTAAAGAGTCCAGTGAGACGAGTTCATTCCGACGTGAAACCTCAACTTAGGCAAAAAAATAAGTAGTCATATCATATGTAATAGTATAATACTAGAGGATATGTACAATACTTTTGTCGTGTTAATAGATGTAAGAAGTGCGTATCAATTAAATGAATTGTACGATATGTTATTCATTTCTATATGATGATAAATTAGTATAAGCAAGACTAAATTTTGCTTTTTAAAACAAAGAAAATATATACACTTATTTGTACAATGAACTTAAGTGATTGATATAATCCGAGATAAATTAGTATAAGCAAGACTAAATTTTGCTTTTTAAAACAAAGAAAATATATACACTTATTTGTACAATGAACTTAAGTGATTGATATAATCTGAGATAAATTAGTATAAGCAAGACTAAATTTTGCTTTTTAAAACAAAGAAAATATATACACTTATTTGTACAATGAACTTAAGTGATTGATATAATCCGATTTACCATGAATGGTTCAGCACAATAATTATTGTTTTTTTTACACCAGTCACCTAATTCATAAATACTTTATTGTAAATCCATAACAATTGCGTGTTAAAAATATTATCATATCACTTAATTTCCTTTAATTTTTTTTCATTTCTCATTAAAAAGTATTTAACTAAGGGGAAATAGGTCTTATAAAAATAAAGCAGTGGAGATTTTAAAAAATGGTCAAAGGTTAGGATTAATGTAATTCCAAAAAAACCCTTCATTTCACCAGTCACCACAGGTAGGAATCACGTGCGAAATTTCAAATTCTAGGGTTTCATAGTAGAGGAAAAACGGGCAGAAGACGGGCAGGCAGCACAGCAATATTGCAATCTCCCAGTTGTTTCCCTCAACCCTTGCCACTAAACCACAAACCCCCACCTCCTCCCCGCTCCCTTAACACATTCGAAATACCCCTCTCTTTCTCTATCTATCTATCTTTCTCTCTCTAGCGAACAGCTCCCTCCTCCTTCCTCCACCGTCTCCTCTACACCTCCCTCCGTTCTCCGATTCAGTCTCCTACTCCGAGAATACAACACCAGAATTAGGGTTTTCAATTTTCAGATTTTTTTCTGGTATTTTTCATCATTTATCCCTCATTTTTTGCCATTATGATATTTTCTCACCCCTTAACCCTAGTTTCCGCATCATGAAACGCGATTTCTAATTTTGTGCTAGTTTTTGGGTGTAAATTCTTGATATTTTGTGTTCTGCGTGTACTTTTTGATAGATCCGCTGAATTCTATTGTTGAATGTTTGGGTTCCACTGTTTTTAGGGTTTTGATACTCGCCGATTTTAGGAGTCTTGCGACTTTCACTGTTACATTTGTGTAATTGTCGATTTTTGAATTTTTTTAGGGTTTTATGTTTGGATTGTTCTTGATTTGTGCATTTTTGTTGTAGCAGACTAGAGTGAATGATTTAAAAATGAAAGATAGATTGTTAGGCTTGTGAGGTTATGCGGTTGAAGTTGTAACCCATTTGATAAAGCTGCGAAACTCGAATTAGTACCATGGATGATTCTGTTTCCGCAGAACTAATATTCTTGATTAGTTGTTGTCTATTTTGGATGTGCTGAATTTGTTTTTTTTTGCTTTGAAGTGATCTTCTCTATAATAATACAACTTGTCGCGAAGACTGTATTTCTTGATGGTAATATTGATCAATACTAGTGCTGGATGCTCAGTTAATTTTTGGTGTTTCACATGTAGTGCAGTGATGCTTGTTCTGCTTCAGCAATTTGTGATTGTTTTCTTATTCTGCCATCCATTGTGGTATAAACTGTTTACTTTTATTCTTTATGCTTTTTATATTGAAAGGATTATGTGTGGTTTTATCCTTTTCTCAGATTACGTCTCTGATGCCATAAAACTGTCCAGCTTTCGTTGTTGTTGCCATTGTTTAGCCTTGAGAATTATTTTGATTGCGGTGTTTCATTAAGTATTGTATTTGGGATCTTTGCCTTTTTGAATTCTTTGTTCCCGCTCCATTCATATATTCTATTTTACAGTATGCTTATATGACATTTTATGCTGTTGCTAGAATGAATATCTGTTTGGTTGTTAGTCTTGATTCGTGATTAATGTTTTCTTTTGCAGTGTTGAGAAAAAAATGTCAATGGATATCACTTCGTTTCTGCTAGCAGCACAATCACCAGATGCAACAATCCGTAATGAAGCTGAGTCAAGCCTCAGACAGTTCCAGGAACAGAACCCCTCTGGATTCCTACTCACATTGTCAATCGAGCTTTCAAATGATGGAAAGCCGATAGAGTCTCGTAGGCTGGCTGGTATAGTGTTAAAAAACTCGTTGGATGCTAAGGATTCTGAGAGGAAGAAGCATCTTACCCAACAATGGTTGGCTGTTGATGCTTCTGTGAAGCTGCAGATCAAGGAGTTGCTTTTGAGGACACTGAGATCCCTGACTCAGGATGCATGGCACACTTCTTCACAAGTTATAGCTAAAATTGCCTCCATTGAAATTCCTATGAAGGAGTGGCCTGATCTGATTGCATCGTTGCTAAGTAACATGACTCAACCAGATGGTCCACCTTCATTGAAGCAAGCAACATTGGAGACCCTTGGGTATGTTTGTGAGGAGACCTCTCATGAACAGCTGGAGCAAAGTGAAGTGAATGCCATTCTTACAGCTGTTGTTCAGGGGATGAACCAGACTCTACATACTGCAGAAATTCGCCTTGCGGCAACAAGGGCGTTATATAATGCTCTTGCTTTTGCGGAAACTAATTTTAAGAATGAGATGGAACGTAGCTACATCATGAAGGTGGTTTGTGAAACTGCAACATCTCAAGAGGTGGAGATTAGACAGGCTGCTTATGAATGTCTTGTGGCAATCGCAACAATGTACTATGAAGTGCTTGAACCGTACATGCAGACTCTCTTTGAGCTTACGTCTAAAGCTGTAAAAGAAGATGAGGAGGTTGTTGCTCTTCAGGCAATTGAATTTTGGAGTTCCATTTGTGATGCAGAGATTGAGATTCAAGAATTATCTGATGGGCAGAGTGACGAGTCTGAACCTCTAAATTTTCACTTCATTGACAAGGCTTTACAGTTTCTGGTACCGATGTTGCTGGAAACTCTATTGAAGCAAGAGGAGGATCAGGACCAAGATGACACCACCTGGAATCTGTCTATGGCTGGTGGGACATGTTTGGGTCTTGTGGCGAGGACAGTGGGTGATGGTATTGTGCCACTTGTGATGCCTTTTGTGGAGGCAAACATATCTAGTCCGGAATGGCGTGGCCGTGAAGCATCTACATTTGCCTTTGGCTCAATCCTTGAAGGCCCTAGCATTGATAAGCTCTCGCCTCTAGTTCATGCAGGCTTGGAATTCCTGCTTAAGGCAATGAATGACCAAAATGATCATGTTAAGGACACTACTGCTTGGACGTTGAGTCGCATATTTGAGCTGCTACACTGCCCAGCATCTGGATTTACTGTGATTAATGATGCCAACCTCCAACCTATTCTGGGTGTTCTACTGGAGAGCATCAAGGATACCCCACATGTGGCTGAGAAGATATGCGGTGCTATTTATTACCTGGCACAAGGTTTTGAGGAGGATGGAGCTAGCTCATCTAGCTTCACGCCCTATCTTCCACAGATTATAGCATCTCTCATGGCAGCTGCAGATAGAACTGACAGCAATGACTCTAAACTCAGGTCTGCTGCATATGAAACATTGAATGAGGTGGTTAGGTGTGCTAATGTGCCCGAAACTGCTCAAATCATTGAACAGCTCCTACATGTTATAATGACCAAGTTATCACAGTCTTTTGATCTCCCAATTGATAAAGAAAAACAAGGAGAGCTGCAAGCGCTACTTTGTGCTGTCCTACAGGTCATCATCCAAAAACTTAATGTTAATGAAACAAACCATATCATAATTCAACTTGCTGATCAGATCATGATCCAGCTCCTTAAAATCTTTGCTTGCCGCAGTTCTACAGTGCATGAAGAGGCTATGCTTGCAATTGGTGCATTAGCTTATGCAACTGGACCAGATTTTGGTAAGTACATGCAAGAGCTCTGCAAGTATTTGGAGATGGGTTTACAGAACTTTGAGGAGTACCAGGTCTGTAGCATTACAGTCGGAGTAGTTGGTGATATCTGTCGTGCACTGGATGATAAAATTTTACCTTATTGTGATGGAATCATGTCCCTCCTTCTCAAGGACCTCTCCAGTGCAGAACTACATCGTTCTGTCAAACCTCCAATATTTTCGTGCTTTGGTGATATTGCTCTTGCCATAGGAGCAGAGTTTGAGAAGTATCTTGGCTACGCTATACCCATGCTACAGAGTGCCTCTGAGATGTGTGCTCAGATGGACACAAATGATGAAGAGATCATGGAATATGGCAACCTTCTTAGGCGCAGCATCTTTGAGGCTTACTCTGGGATACTACAGGGTTTAAAGGATGCTAAGCCTGAACTCCTTGTTCCACATGCGAAACATCTTCTGCAGTTCCTAGAATTTGTCTTTAGGGACAAATTGAGGTATGTCTGGACCTTGACCATTTCTTGTGTCCTATCACTTGGTTACATATGTTCTTATCTAATTTCATTTATCTGTTGGTTGTGTTTCAGAGATGAGAGTGTGACAAAAGCGGCAATTGCAGTCCTGGGTGATCTTGCAGATGCACTTGGTCAAAACGCGAAGACGTTTTTGAAAGACTGTTCATTTTGTGTTGATTTCATCCGTGAGTGTCTCGAATCTGGTGATGAGCAGTTAAAGGATACTGCATTATGGACTCAGGGTATGATTGGTCAGGTTATGGTTTCATGAGAGATGGCAAATATTACGTTGCTGCCGAAAACTTGCCAGCATGTGTCATTGCCTTGTTCTAAGCCTTGTGTGGGGGGTATCAGGTATGGGTTATGTCATTCTGAGGTCCAGTATTCACGTCGTGTCTGACGTAAATTTTGGTCTTCACAAGGTTTTATCGTCGCCTATGTTGTTTTGGGGTCAGGTTGGGGGTTGGGGGTTTGGGGTTTTTTCCGGGGTGGGTGGGTGGGTTTTAGAAATGATCTTTTTTTTTTTTTTTTGAGGTCGCTAGTTAAAAAGGGTGGCCTCCTATTGGCCTTGTGAAACTTTGATTAATTCAATGCATCCACTACTTTGGTGGTTTGAGTCTATTTCTGTTTGCGCCTTAATTTCTTGATCTGCTTGATTATCATGTGTTCTACATTATTTACAAGTATGTTTGGCTCAAAATTCAGTGGAGAAATTTGTAAATTGCAGTTTTATTTAGAAATTTGTAAACTGAATGTCTTAGGATCAGAATTAAAAAAAAAAAAAAATCTTCTAGCCAGGACAGGGTTATGAATGAAATGTCCTTGTGGCTACTAAAGTTGCAATCCAACGACAAGGTGAAACCTTTGCTCCTTGGCTCCTTCTGCCTGACCGCTTGAGATAAGGTTATTGGTGAAGTGACAGGTAAGTTCTAGCTTTAGAGTGCTGTATTTGTAATGATTGGTCATTTACTTGGAAAAGTGTTTTTAGTACACAATTGAGTAGTTCTTCGCTGCCGTAGAAATATGGATTTTTGTAGAAACAAAATTTTATTACAATGGATGAGTGACGGCGGCGTCATTAACTAGACCCAGGTTTCAATGATGTCGTAACTTGTGTCACCATACTCTTCTCTCTCGCCTTGGCCAGTTTCATAGTCAGCGTTCCTGCACTGTTTTGCTCTTCCTTGCTTTGCGCTAACCTGCCTATTTACCCCGTGGAAAGGATTACAGCCTTCTGTGCCGTTAAATAGAATACAACTCTTGATTATCAAGAAATCCCTCGACTAAGCTCATGCACGCAACAGTGTTATTATATAGGCTGCATAATTAGTATGTTGACGTGATTCTTGTTAATGTCTCCAGGGGCTGGTGGAACCAAGGCGGTACATACTATTGATGCTTCGTATGCTTGCCTCCAACTGCTTCAACATTTTTGAGAAACTTTTTTGTCCCTGCCACGATAGTTTTCTGTTTTTTCCTTTGATCTCTAGATTCTCTCTACCACTGATTTCCATACAAAGGAGCCTATGTACCTTTCTAATATGTCTTTCCGGTATAGCATAGGATTGGATTTATTTGACGCAGGGAAATCCACGGAAGAATTTTTTCTTTTGACCTTTTTTTTAAAAAAAATTCGAAAACTAACCTCACCACTAAACTATGTCGAAAAATGACTTTCTGTCAGGTTCGAGTAGAAGTCACTACCAAAGACTACTTCACTCAATTAGAAGTCGCTAATGAAGTCATTGTCTTTAATAGCGACTTTAAATTAAACCTGAATTGGATAATAGAAAGAGGCTTATTTGGTTTCCACACCAGGTCAAAGTCGTTGCCAACGGCAGCGACTTCACTTTAAAGTAAAGGCGGCGACTTTGACCTGATCTGGAAACCAAATCTGCTCTCTCATTCTAATTTTAGCAAATCCACCTAGTTCTTAGTGCAACTAAAAGTCGCTGTCAAAGGCAACGACTTTATTTTAAAGTAAAGTTGCTTCCTTTGACTTGGGTTGGATCCCATTTCTTACTCAATTCCAGTTTCATTTAAAGTCGATGCCTTTATGAGTGAAGACGTCTTTGGGAGCGACTTCTACCCGAACCTGACAGAAGGTTATTTTTCGAAATAGTTTGGTGGGGAGGTTAGTTTTTGAATTGTTTTTTTTTAAAAAAAGGTTAAAAAATAAAAAAAGTTCTTATCCACGTCTGTTGAAATTCTAACGTATTTTGGTTTCATAGATAGAGTTAGGCATGGACAGTGCAAGCATGCTGGTTGAGCAGGCACAACGCGACACAAGTACAATTGTTTCCCGACTCGGCATGTCCGTGAAGTGGGCAGTAAGCTAGGCCGCTCGGACAGTCCGTCAATTTTGCACGAGGCATGACCCAATAATGCAGCCTAAAGTATGCTATTGTTTAGTATTATTTAATATTATTATATTTGTAATAGTATTATTATTACTACTACTATCAATATTATTAATTTTTTATTTTATTATATTCTTATCATATACTTTAAATTATTTTTTTTTATTTTATCATGTACTTTATTTTTATATTTTGTTAAAAAAAAATTTCTAGCACGAGGCACGAGGATCGTGTTAGGCCATGGGTCGAGTTTTAGGGAAATGTGGCATAGTTTGGTATGACACAACCACAAACATGGCATGATAAAAAGGCTAGGCATGAGCTAGCCCTAGGTGCATGAATAGATTTTTAGAATTTCATTAAGTCTTATGAGTGATTGAAGCCACCTATATTTTATTTTAAGATTGTCATTTCAGCTAATTTACAAAACTTCTACAATTGAATATGTGACTTGTTATTTACCGCATCTAAATTACTCCAACTACCCCATAAATTTCTTATATTACCCTCCACCCTCCTAATTCCCATTCACTTCCTCCTTTACTCATCCATCCATCAATTCTCTTTCCTTTAGTACTACCGCCCCCGTGATCTTGTTGTTGCCGCCACCAAGGATGAGTCGTTGCACCGAGAAGGATTTAGCACCAACCGAAAAAAGAGGAAGGCCACCTCGTTCACGGGTTATTTTTTTTTTTAAAAAAAAGTTCGCGAGAGAGGGATGCCGTCTAAGAAAACCAGCGAGCCCCGGGGTGACCGTCTAAGATTTCCAGCAGGCCTTATGGCAAGGTGGAAATCTTAGACGATGTGCCCCGAGGCTCCCCCCAACTTTGTTATTGTTATTGTTAATTATTATTATTATTATTATTATTATTCTTAATTAATTAGTATAGTTAATTATTATTGTTAATTAGTATTGTTAATTATTGTAAATAAATTAGTGTTAATTAGTTAAAAAAATAAGTTAGTATTTTAAGTACTTGTTTTAGAATATGAGTTAGTTAGGAAAATACGTTAGAAAATGATAAGTTAGGTATATTTTAAGTTAGGAAATTATAAGTTATTTAGAAATATTTTAAATTAGAAAAATTATAAGTTAGGAATATTAGGAAAATCTTTAGTGCGAAATATTTTAAGTTAGGATTAATAACTTAGTTAGAAATATTTTAAGTTATGAATAATATCTTAGTTAGGGTTATTTAAGTTAGAAATATTTTTAGTCAGGAAAAATAATAATTTAGGAATAATAACTAAGTAAGGTATATATTTTAAGTTAGGATATTTGAAGTTAGGTTTGGAAAAAAGTAGTTATTAATATTTGAAGTTAAGTTAGGATATTGAAAGTTTGGAATTATATTAATTTAGTTAGGAATATGTTAGGTTAGGAGTATGTTAATTATTTAGGAAAATTATGAAAATCATCAATTAGGAATATTAACTTAGGAATATATTAAGTTAAGTTAGGAAAAAGTTATGAAAATAATAAATTTTGTATATTATGTAAATAATAACAAAAGTTAGGAAATTTTAAGTTAAAGGTAAATTATGAAAATAATATATTATGAAAAATAATGAAATTATGAAATTAATCGTACATTATGAAAATAATAACTTTTATATTCTAATTAATCGTAAATTATGAAAATAAAGTAAGTTAGGAAATTTTAAGATAGGAAAATAATAAAATATTTTTAAGTTAGGAAAATAATAAATTATGATTAATAACTTAGAAATCAAATAGATAATTTAAATTAATTTTGTAATATGTTTACGGAATTATCTCTAAAAATTATGTTGTTATTTAATGAATAGAGGGTTATGGGACATGCCATACTCGAATTTATGGCTACGAACGAGTTCTTTGGCCAGTGCCACACCCGGGCTCGAGGTGTTGACACTTCTATTAGGAGGGCAAGGATGACATAGCCACAACCACAGCCAGAGTGTTCGACTCTCCCTTCCCCGAGGACCGTCCGAGCTGTCGTTTCTGGGGCTTGTGGCTCCCGTCCTTTCGACGACGATGACGATGACAACATTGATCAAGATGGGAAGGACTTTGTTATGGAGCTTGACCAGGTGTTTGGCGAGGAGTTTGTGCCACGTTAGTCACAGGGTCATTGCGGCCCATCTCGATCGAGGGGTCAATTTGTTAGGGCAGAGACCACGAGCACTAGCACACGTAGTCACAAGCGCCATACACTTGCAGAGGATACTTGACTTGTACGTGGAGGGATGGTGGGTGGGCCACTGGACGGTAGCGTCATTCCTAACTATAGGGTTACGTAGCACAGGAGATTTGGATTGGAGCAGAGAAGGGGGTGCTAAAGTGTCATGGTAGGATGAAGAGCCGCGCCATATTGCGTTCTTGGAGGGAGGACCTTATGTCACAAGAGTCTAAAGTTGTTGTCGATGGTACCGGACTGGCTCATTTTTCGTATTCCCTCTTTGACCACCTCGACATGCCTTTGCTTATAGCGTCTAGTGAAGAATGGCAGCCTGACACGAGCTCGTTCCACCTCCCGTTCGCGGAGATGACCGTCACACTGCAGGATGTGTGGCACATTCTAGGTATTCCTGTTGAGGGACGAGCAGTTTATGTGATGTTAGCCCCTAATGATCTAATAGAGGAGGCTAAAGAGTTTATGGGATTTACGTTACTATAGTTCACAAAAACTCATTGGGATAAGGGAGGTGTCCTTATGACTTCCACTCTTGACACTTGCCTCAACGTGGATCGAGGTGATAGATTTTTTGGTGAGGCTGGTTGGTTGTTGTACATGTTTGGATCCACATTGTTCGTGGACAAGAGTGGTAATAGGATGCGACCTAATTCTTACATGAGATTAGACTCATATCCATACATCACTTAGAGAGTTATGTTATCAGTGCTACGGCATTGGTTGTCTTATATCAACAGCTAGGAGAGGCGAGTAGAGCAGAATGCAGACACCTTGCAGATTGTCTTAACCTTCTACAAGCATGGATCTACGAGTACTTTCCCTCTCTGCGGCCTCATTTGTCGCATATTGGTCTTGGACACGATCGACCTTGTACTCTAATGTGGACTCCCCGGAAGAAGCCAGGTGACGCGGGCCGATTGATAGCCCTCCGGAGGCAGTTGGACCGTATGCAACCCACGGAGATATTACGCGAACCTTTTTATATTTAATTGTTCACTTGTACTTATATTGAACAATGTGTGTATATTGACATTTCTTTTTTTACGTTTGTTGGACCCCGTACGGATCGAGCGCAGCACAGCGTGCCCCGACGTCGATATTCAAGGGATGGATTCGATATCAGGACGTCATCGAGCCATATATGCCTGATCATGTGCAACGTCAATTCAGGTTTGTATAGATGATTCCCACGGGACCTTTGAGGTCGGAGTCAGCTTCAAGACCCAGAAAGGGTATTTATCGGGTCGAGTTTGCTTTTTTGGCCATGAAGTCAGCGGGAAAGTCTTTCCCTAATGCCTTACGACTTGAGTTGGGCGGTTTCATCTGGTAGATGATTTCCCGGAGGCCTATCTCTGGATTATATTCATTGGTTTTACCGGGTCTCCCATCCTATTTTGATCAACGAGGTTGTTCTCACTAGACTGGAGAGGACGAACTCCCATTATGTAAGTGTTTTGGAATTTGATTATGCTTTTGTTTATATTATGTTATATTTCCAATATTCCCACTTATATTGTTTTTCTTATTTGCAGTGGGTCAAGAAGTTGTTGAGGATCATCCAGCCTATTACTGATGCTAGGGCGTTGACACCTGAGTTGGGGACTTGTGCTGACACCATCGACTCCTTTATGTATGAGTATTACGCTGGATGAGCCTCATTGTATATGTAGTTCTTATATTTAGACAATTAGAAGTGCATATGGTTTTTTTTAGTATTTTGTATTGATTTTATGTAGTTGTACTGTATTATTTTGTATGGATTCATGTAAATTGTTATGTGTTTTTATATATGTTATTCAAGTTTCAAAACTATTTCAATATTTGAAAACGTAGTTTCTCGACGCCAATGACGAGACAAGAGCAGGGAGTCGATGGAGATGGAGGATGGTTCGAGGAAGGAGAAGTATGTCATTGGGTTTGGTTTGAGCGAGAGAGTAACGTTTTGGAGGCAGGGGTTTTGCCTCCAAAATGTTACTCTTCTCTTTCAAATTAAACCCAATGACATACTTATCCTTCTTCAAACCCACCTCCATCTCCATCGACTCCCTTGCTACTACCTCATAATTGGTGCATAGATCTACATTGTCAAATAGAATAATAAGTAGGAAATCATTGTGCTTAATTTATGAAACTGCATGTATATGTTACAAATTCTTGCAACATCAACTATAAAATCAACTTAGTGTAATAAATTAGCAACATAGAGATTAGTTTATGTTACAAAACATAAAATCAGCAAAATCAAGATCAACTCAATCTACTTCAAATTTAGGATTACTTTATGTCACAAACTAGCTAAATTCTTCTTGCTACCTAAGAATATGTCTGCCACCACTCGAAAACCCCAGTTACCATCACCCCGAACGTCGAGATAGCTAACAATGTATTCAACCATGATTGCCGAGATCTTATCCACATTTGGGTATCCTGTAATATCCGCATGGCAATCTGAAAAAGAAAATCAATAAAATCTTTCAACGTCGTTAGTATAAAAAAAATATCATTAATAACATAACAAGAGTACGTAACAGACATGTTCACATATGACATAGAACGTCGCCCACGACTAGACATCGTACTTGAACCTCGTCCACGCCCTTGACTTGAGTTGGAGAATCGTTCACGGCGCGTACTAGGTCGTTCTCGGTTTGACATCCTTGGCTCAAGTTGAATGCAACCCAACTCCTCTAGATGGAGTTGTGCTTGTATAAGCCGAGACACATGACGAAGAATAGCAGGATCACTTCCTCTCACCTCATTCATGAGCGATTGGAAAAACTGCACGTCTTGAGTTGGAGAATCAGGTTTGAGAAGCACTTGTGCGCTATTTCCTTCAATCACCTCCAATGATCTCCAAAATTGATGGATTTGCTGTAATTTAAAGAACTAGTCATCCGTGAGAGTATCGTAAATCTGACATGCACATGATATCCCGTGGCCTATCTGGTACGCAAAACCACATAGGTCGTGCACTTCATTACCCAATGATTTCATCCGCTTTTGTTCCTCAACCAACAGCTCAAAGCAATAGTGGGATGTCCGTCCACCCAAATGTTAGAACGGAATTTGTTGATTCTGTTGGCCATGTGTATGTCTCGATACCTTGAGGGTTCGCCAAATCTCTGTTAGTTGTGCATAAATGTTTGTGTTAATTTTATGTCAAACAATATCAAACTACTCGTTAGAGTATGATAACCAACTCTTTAGCATAGAATGATAACTCTCAACCAGATAGTTAGTTGTCTTCCCAAAATGAAGTTTCTCATTCGTCCGATGCTTCACAAATTCTCAGCATGAACGAGACATGTACTCTCCAAGTACGTGACAACAACAGGGAATGTAGTCCCCTAAGAGCCATGAAAAACTCCTATGGCATTGTCATAATCATCTTGAGTCTTTGCTTCCGTAACACCCTCAAATTACTAACATAATAATAATAGTAATTTTAATAACTTAGGGGTATTACCGCCACGTATTACCATGCTTCGGCTATGCTAACTAATTACTATATTGCAGAGGAAGAAAAATATAATTTATTTATTAAAAAAATAATTTTTCATTATCCAAAGGTACAAAAGTTGAATAAGAAAAATTATGAAAACTCCTAACTAGTATGTGCCCCTTGATGTAATGCTCTCATGCACATATATTCTTGCAAACCTACTCGCCATAAATGATAAGTAGGGCGAACCGAAAACAAATAGGAAAATACGTGTCAGTGTAAAAATATTGTGTACATATACATGCTAAAAGAAATACTTTATCTTTTAATTTCCTTTATTTAAAACTTGCCTTTTTATAAATTAATAAACTTTAAACCTTCCTTTATAATAATCCATTACAAATGGAATTATTAAAGTACTTAATAAAAACAATTTCATCTTCTTATATCCCCTTTTTTATCCTAAGTGTGCACACCTCCAAAGTTAATTATTCCATCACGGATCTATCCTTAGAGTTTCCTTTTATTTGTCAACAAGTGGATTTTGAAGCATGAACCCTTTTTTATTATGAAATCAAGCGGTAATGTATAATAATAATAACTCTCCTTTTATAACTCCTTTAAATACAAATACCTTGCTTTAATTATTAAAACTCATTGAAAATTATAAAATCTCAAATACCATTCAGCCCTTTTGAAACATGATACATATTAACACTAGTAGAAAAGCTTAAATATGCGACGGGGTTTTTAGTGACATATGCGGCGTCAAAAGGCTAGCAGCAATACAGATAGCAACAAATTAATCTATTTAATTTGCGGCATAAATAATACGCCGCATATTATTTACAAATTTGTGGCGTCACCTAGCCTAAAACCGCCGCTAATTGGCCATACATTTGCGGCGTCAGCTACCCTACACTCGCCGCTTATTGGCCATAAATATGCGGCGTCACCTCCCTAAAACCGCCGCTAATTGGTAGTTTTTTTTCAATTAATTGACCTGTAATATAGGAATATGTGGCGTCACCTCCCTAGAACCACCGCATATGAGTTATTTTTTTTTTTTGGAAACGCAAGAAAATGATCCCTACAACGCCCAAATTTCAAATTCAAAACCTGCTTATTACATTTGCAATTTCTGCAACCCAAGATACATATATACACATGATCCATCGATCTCTCATTTATGCGTACTAATAGGGTCGTAAAACAAACCATATATTAAGTGACATCAAAAATACAATCCAATTAATGAAATTGATGTATAAATTACAAAATACACAAGAATAAGGTAATGTACAAAATCTAAAAAAATTTATCTTTCCAATACTTTGCAAGTTTGTTGCGGACGACGTCGATTTCTTCGTTAGAGAAGGGCTCCTCGTTAAATCCTTTGCATACCTAATATTGATTAACATTTCATTAACGTGTATATAAAATGCAATGCATATGAAATCGATGTATTTGAAGTGTTTAAGTCACTTTCTACTCGAACCCGATCCCATTTGACCTATATTGACTCAAATTGATGTGTTTCAAGTGTTTAGGTCACTTTGTACCCGAAACCGATCCCATTTAACCTATATTGACTCAAATCGATGCATATGAAGTGTTTAGTTCACTTTCTACCTCGCCTATTTTTTAAATTTCTTATCAAAATAACCTATAACTTGCACTAACATACCAATATAGCCTAGTTACAAGTGTTCATGCATTGAAAACAACCCTTAGAAGCATTTCACTAATTTTTGGGACGATGTTCGTGATTTTCAAGGGAAAGGGGGCCAAAAAGGGTTCAACCTCGCCTATTTTTCACATTTCTTTTCAAAATAACCTATAACTTGCACTAACATACCAATATAGCTTATTTACAAGTGTTCATGCATTGAAAACGATCCTTAGAAGCATTTCACTAAGTTTTGGGACGATTTTCATGATTTTCAATGGAAAGGGGGCCGGAAAGGGTTCTACCTCGCCTATTTTCCACATTTTTTTATCAAACTAACCTTTAACTTGAACTAAAATACAAATATAGCCTAGTTAAAAGGGTTCATGCATTGAAAATGAACATTAGAAGAATTTCACTAAGTTTTGGGACGATGTTCGTGATTTTAAAGGGAAAAGGGGCCGAAAAGGGTTCTACCTCGCCTATTTTCCACATTTCTTATCAAACTAACCTATAACTTGCACTAACATACCATTATAGACTAATTACAAGTATTCATGCATTGAAAACGAACATTAGAAGCATTTCACTAAGTTTTGGGACGATGTTCGTGATTTTCAAGGGAAAAGGGGCCGAAAAGGGTTCTACCTTGCCTATTTTCCACATTTCGTATCAAACTAACCTATAAATTGCACTAACATACCAATATAGATTAATTAAAAGTATTCATGCGTTGAAAACGAGCCTTAGAAGCATTTCACTAAGTTTTGGGACGATGTTCGTGATTTTCAAGGGAAAAGGGGCCGAAAAGGGTTCTACCTTGCCTATTTTCCACATTTCGTATCAAACTAACCTATAAATTGCACTAACATACCAATATAGATTAATTAAAAGTATTCATGCGTTGAAAACGAGCCTTAGAAGCATTTCACTAAGTTTTGGGACGATGTTCGTGATTTTCAAGGGAAAAGGGGTCGAAAAGGGTTCTACCTTGCCTATTTTCCACATTTCTTATCAAACTAACCTATAACTTTCACTAACATACCAATATAGCCTAATTACAAGTATTTATTCATTGAAAACAAACATTAGAAGCATTTTACTAAGTTTTGGGACAATGTTCGTGATTTTCAAGGGAAAGGGGGCCGGAAAGGGTTCAACCTAGCCTATTTTTCACATTTCTTTTCAAAATAACCTATAACTTGCACTAAAATACCAATATAGCCTATTTAAAAGTGTTCATGCATTGAAAACGAGCCTTAGAAGCATTTTACTAAGTTTTGGGACGATGTTCGTGATTTTCAAGGGAAAAGGGGCCGAAAAGGGTTCTACCTCGCCTATTTTACACATTTCGTATCAAACTAACCTATAACTTGCACTAACATATCAATATAGCCTAATTACAAGTATTCATGCATTGAAAACGAACATTAGAAGCATTTCACTAAGTTTTGGGACGATGCATTTGACCTATCTTGTCTCAAATCAATGCATTTCAAGTTTCCTATGTTTCGTTCTCCTGCTCTTCCGCCTTCATGACATTCTTCATCTTTCCTATAAAATGATATGTGCCCTTCCATTCTTTTCCGGATATTATGAAGAAAAGATGGAGAATTTATCCGCTGGAAAGTGAACAAGGGGTCCAAGAGCTAAAATGATGATGGAACAAAACAAAAGGGCGCGTCTTGCTGCAGTTAGGAAGTGGCATTCGATAAAAGAGACTGATAAGGGTGGTAGTAGCCGAATATAAGATATAAATTTGAGGGTTTTGATGGATGAAAATGAAGCTGTTGTGATTGAGAAAGAAGAGTCTCCAATAGGGGTTGAATCTCATGAATGCAATAACCCCTTCTTCTTCATCAATCACTACAGCCTCATTATCACTCATCAAAACCCTCATTTTCGAAAATTGATTTCTAAACCTACTTTCAATTCCCTCCAAATCTTGTCCGTTAAATTTTGACAAATCATATCCATCACTTGTAATCAACGAGCTATCCCTAACTTAGAAACTAGCTACCCTTGACAAACTTCATTTTCTACTCATTGTTTGATAGCATCTATCACAACTAATGTAAGCATTGGAAATTAGAATATTTGTACCCTTTTGTGCCTTTAATTTTGTTAAACTAGCAAATCATCATCTCAATCCTCCAACATCATCATTTCCATATATATCATGTCAATAACCCACGTACGACTCTATCCCAAAGCACTATGACTATTGTTGAAATGTTTATCTTCCTTATACATTATGAGATTGTATACATATGAATCAAACACACAAATGAATATATTCTAATTCTCTCACCTTTGATGGTTCCATCAAAACATTGTGAGATTGTATACATATGAATCAAACACACAAATAAACATATCCCCATTATGTAATTTGAATTGAACTTCAAATATCCAAATATGTCAAGTGCATTAACCTCAACGTTAATGGTGGATGAGGGGAAGGATGCTGTGGGTGGAACACAGCGAGGAAGAGACGACGCTGCGAGGGGTAGCTGGCGACGCAGCGAGGAAGAGATGGAGCATGACTGGGTTGGTGACAATGCTAGAGAGGAAGAGATGGAGCACGACTGGATTGGTGACGACGCTGCAAGGGGTAGCTGACGCCGGAATATGGTGGATGTGCTAGATTTTTTCTAGGGTAAAGTGTGGTATAAGGGGTTTGCCAGAGTGAGTGGAAAAGCAATGAAATTTGGAGAAGATGAAAACCCAAACCCGTGTTTTCTTAACCTAGGGAACACTAAAATGCGGCGGGTCAAGGGTAAACCCGCCGCTTATTAATAGGTCAGTTCAAATAATTTGCAAGGGAAATATGAATATGCGGCGGTTTACTGGATTATACGCTGCATATTAGATGCTCCGTTATTAAAATGCGGCAGGTTATTAGATTATACGCCGCATATTATTAATAACTTAAATAAATTTGCGGCTTTTTTGGTTTTACGCCGCAAATCCTTAGCCGCAATTCAATAATATTTTACTAGTGTAAATAAAATAAGATAAATATATATCATCCTTTTTTTTATAATCAGAATTTCAAATAAATAACCATATATAAATATATTTTTTTAAAAAATAGCACATGGCTAAAATTTCAATTATAATTTATTTATTAAAATAAAAATATCTTAATACAATATAATTCAACAAAAATATTTAATTGCTCATAAAAAGATTTAACACATATACGTACCTTAAATTCTAGTACTTCCTATCAACTTTCTACTAAAATTCAAAATGATATTCCTATCAAATAACATGAACTAATCAACATAATGCAACACAATAATATGCATAAAATATTGAAATTTTAATTAAATTTAGAAATAGTTTTAAGAACTAAAAAATTTATAACATAATTAAAATAGTTAAAGAAAAGAGGAGGCTCACGATGATTGGTGGTTGTTGGTGGCACCAGGTGGCCGAAGAGATGCTGAGAATGGCTTGAGAGAGAGGGAGAAAGTTTGAGAGAAGAAGAAAAGGTTTAATAATTTTTGTATAAAAAAAATTATGTGAGGTTTAAGGGTCTAACCATAGTAGAAATTAGGATATATTTTAGAATTTAAAAAACCTAAAAGATATGTATAAATTTAATGATAATTATCCTCGAAATTTTCAGAAAAATCTTTTGTTTTAAAAATAATTTAATTATTAAATAGTTTAACCAATTAAAATAATTTAATTCAAAACAAACCAATTAGAATTAGTTAAAAAGATAAAATTATATAATATATATATATTGAAATATCAATTATAGAAAAAGGATATGATAAGGTTACCATTTTTTTTTTTTGAAAATCTATTATTTTTAAATTAAAACAATATTTTCAACTAAAACTATCCTTTAAATTAGGATAAAATAAATATAATAATAATTTAAATTTTTATATTTTTTTAAATACTAATCATGGAAACTGGCCATGATTAAATATGGTCGAATTTTTTTAATTTTTTTATATTTTTATATTTTTTTGGTAAATATATCTGATTCTTAACATAATCGGTTTTAAACTAAAAACAATCTTCATAAATATCTTAAACTGATTTTTTTGCTAATAATAATATCTTTAAAGCTTTTAGAATATTCTAGAGTAAAAGTAGATACTCAAGATTTTTTCGGGATTTTTTTGAAGGCTTTTTGGGAATTTATTGGAATAATTAAGGAATAAAATATTTATATGAAATTATAATTTTCTAAATAAAATCATAAAATAAATATATAAATGGTGGTCCATAATTACAATTGGCTCAAAATAATTTTTAAATTATTTAATTGTTCTAAAACATTCTTAAAATAATTTTATTTAAAATGCTAATATATAATGTACATTTAATTTTAAATATAACTTAGCATATAAAAGTTTTTAATATAATGTCTAAAATACGAGATATTACATCTTCCATGATACTCATTTACATTCCTCGCTTGAATCTCTCCCCCACCTTGTAATCTCTGCAAATTTTACCAACTTTGTTTTCTACACCCATGTTGATGTTTCATGTACATAGTAAGTTTGAAGTTTCGGGAAAAACCTCCCAAATAGCAGCCATGAGTGCTAATTCTCGATCAGTGACAATCATCGATGAAGACAAGTCATTTCCATATAACATTTTCAACTTATCTAACACCCACAAGTAGTTACATGTAGTCTCATAAGATAGGAATGCATATGCAATCAAGAAATTCTTGTTGCATGGAGTGACCACATATCTCAAACAAGGGCATCTTGTACATATTCGTCTTATGAGTACAGTCCATACCCAAAACCCATGGATATGTACGTAACAAATTCATAGAAACAAGATGTGTCATAAACGCATGGGTGGCAACATTCATATCAGGATCGGACCGTAAAAATTTCACGTAATTGCTCTCACCACCAAGATGAAGGAATAGGCTTAAAAAATCCCGTCCGCCGACCTCCTCTAGTCTCATCCTATCTCTAAAACTGTAGATATGTTGCGCATTTGGATGATCTTCGAGAAATTGGGAGTTCACCACAGCCAAAATAACCTTAGGCTTTGCTTGAGCCACAGACATATCCCAAACCAAATTTTTCACACTGGGGCTAAAACCACTCATCTGCCAATTTCCCTCCATATACTTAATCATTTGGTAGTTGTGCTTACCATTATCCTTAGGACCCAATACTATCAACCACCCCTCTACAAAACATGAAATCTTAATCCACAAGCTTGAGATTTAGTACCTGGTCGTTCAACATTCTCTAAACCACTATTCGCTCCTCTGTTTGTTTTTTCCCCATTGCATCTCATGTATAAATTTCCTCTTTTATACAAAGAATGCACCAATTGAAATACATGGTGTAGGGTGACTGATTTAGCTCATGCATAAGCCATTTCTTTCGTCGAAAATATTTCCGAATTCGTGAAATGAGGGTAATAATTAATACCATCGTCGCCAAAATCTTTTGTCGAAACCTATTATAACAAAAACAAATTACTTAATAATTTTAAAAAAAGAATTCGGGCTGCTAGAGGGCTTGTCGTTTTTCTTAGACGGCTACCCTAAGGGCTTGCCATTTTTTTAGACGGCAAGCTGTCCGATAGCTCGAATTTTTTTCTTTTTTGTTCCCAATTAATATATGTTACCTGTGACGTTGTCGTTGACGGCTCGTCTGTCCCGATAAGCGGATTTTGTTTGGTGATTTACGAATTTTTGGCGAATCTAGTGGTCGGGAATTGTAGTGAGGGTTTGTTTTTGGTTTGTTTTTTATGGAAAAGTGAAGTAGAAAATAGAAATTGAAGTGTAAAATGTTTGATTTTATTTAAATGCTTAAAAGAGCAAAACTGACAGGGGGGCGTTCGAGTAATTTAGAGGCAGCGTTTAGCACTCCACTTGAATATCTCCCTCTCTTCTCTCCAAATAGTCTTATAGAATTTCTTTAAATCTTATGAGTGATTGAAACCATTTATCTTAATCATAATATTGTCTTTTTAGCTAATTTATGAAGCTCCTACAATAGAATTCTTAACACATTCTTGGGCCGTTAAAGATCAAATATAAAGCATATAATTAGTTCCAAACCTTCTTGTATGATCACATTTTGGACTCGATAAAAAACACACCGATTAGTTCAAATGAATCTCATAAGGTTATATTAGGAACTATCAACTTTGAATTTATATAGTCATTTCAATTGATTTTCAAAACTCATACAATTGTGATTTTTAAGACCCCAAAGGATATTTTTGAGCGTGTCGACTTCACTTAGTTTTTAGGATCGGTTTTCAAAATCATGTCTTTGGGCTCCTTTGACTTTACTCTATTTTTACTATGGTTACTATATTTTAAAAGTTGTTGCATGCCTTTATTTGTTTTTCTATTCTCAATATGTAATGGGCCCTAAAGGATATTTTTTAACAAAGTGATGTTTATTTATGAGTTTAAAAAACCATGTGACCTAGTGAGTCCTCTTATTGTTTCCCTTAAGTTTCTAGATATTTACCAAAAATGTTAGAAATTGCATATGCCTTCAAACCTTTTCGGTCACAAAAAAGTTAACACCTTAAAGTGCTTCCTATAGGTCCTAAAAGAAAAAAACAAAAGGACCTTATAAGTCGTAGGCGGCCTTAGTAAATTGTTACTTCAAACATATTATTCAATATAAATCAAGGATAGAACATGTTTTACTTCCTTTGAAAACCTATTATTAGAGATACTCATAAGACTTGTGAGGCACCCAACACCATTTGGACTATTTTGTACAATTGTTCAAATCAGATTAAAAATATATAAAAAAGTGTATAATATAAACTTTTTAAATTCAGTCATTTTTTATAATACTACCCTCAATTAAGAAACACTTTGATATGCTTAACATGATTCTAATAAGGTCGTATTAGAACCTAAAAGCGATTGAAAATACTTTGATATGATCCTAAATACCCATTTCAACTAATTGAGAATACTCCTACAATTAGATACCACTTGTTTCTAAGGTTTGTACTCCATAAAGATTTATACTCTATAAAGACCGATTATAAGGTATTTAATGGTTCCAAACATCATAGAACAATCATAGAAATTATCTTGTGCCTTAATTTCTATTTTTGAAAATATCTTCAACGTAGTTTATAGCCCTTTAAACTTTAGTCATTTTGGACATTTCTTCTCACTTGGTAATAAAACACCTTGATATAACTATTATGGATCTTATAGAGATATTATAGGCATTAAGAATGATTTGAATCTTGTACTTTATCTCTAACAATTCATTCCAATCAATTTTAAAAACTCTTACAATTGGAATATAAATTTGTTTTTATTGAATGATTTTATACCTCCTCAAATTAACTAATGGCCAATATATATATATATATATATATATATATATATATATATATATATATATATATATATATAGATATATATATATAGATATATATATATAGATATATATATATATATATATATATATATATAGAGAGAGAGAGAGAGAGAGAGAGAGAGAGAAGGGATCCAATGAGAAGAGTGCTTAAAATAAGAAGAATAAGAAGAGATCTTATCCATTCAAATGGAAAGATCCAACGCTAGAGATTATACATAGAAAAAATGGTTACTATAACAATAAAAAATGGTCATTATAATAATAAAAAGAGTAACTATAACAATAAAAAAAAGTCATTATAAGTGAAAAAATTTATTTGGTCACTATGAGTTAAAAAAAGGTCACTATGAGTACATAAAATATCATCCGTTGGATTTAAGAAATGAAGAGATAAGATGTATTCTCATCCTTCTCATTTTAAGTACTCTTCACTTTTATCTATCTATCTATCTATATATATATATATATATATATATATATATATATATATATATATATATATATATATAAGTTATAATAAGAATGGTACTTAAAATGAGAAGACATCTTGGCTCTTCATCTCTTAAATCTAATGAATGATATTTTACATATACATAGTGACCCTTTTTTAACTCATAGTAACCAAATAATTTTTATTTATTTATAGTGACTCTTTTTATTATAATAGTGACCCTTTTTAATATTATAGTGACTATTTTTTTATTATTATAGTAATCATTGTTTTTACTTGAAATCTCTAGCGTTGGATCTTATCGTTTGAATGGCCAAGATCTCTTCTTATTCTTCTTATTTTAAGCACTATTCTCATTGGATCCCTCTTATATATATTTCCCTTTTGGAGTTTTTTTTGAAAATATATGAAATACAATATAACCTTCAATATTCAGTCATTTTGGACAATTCCAAAGTGCTTTTATGGAACACCTTGATATTCTTGTCATGGATTTTAGAGGATAATATTATGTCATAAGAGTAATTAAAACCATTTACTTTGATTCTTAGCACCCAATTCTACCAATTTTTAAATCTCCTATAATTGGGTCCTTAACACTTTTGAGAGTACCTTAGAGATCGAGTATAAGATATTGAATGGTTTTAAACCTCGTATGATCTTTATAAATATCATGTACCTTTGTTTTAGTTTTGGAAACTTTTTAAGAATAACTCAAAAATAGTGTATAAATTAACCATCAATTTTTGTCATTTTGGACAATTCTACACTCGATGAGGAAATACTTTAATAAACTTATCATGTATTTTATGGAGTCATATTAAGCTCTAGGAGTGATTAGAATCATATAATTTGATTCTAAATTACCAATGCAACCTATTTTCAAAACTTCTACTTTTGTGTGTCTTAAACTTACTTTTAAGGTCTTTAAAGAATGAATACAATGTATTAAATGGTTCCAACATCCTCATATGATCCTATAAAACATATTATACCTTATTTTCAATTTTAAAAACTTTTCAAAAGTATATCAAAAAAATTTGTTGACTCCAACATTTGGTCCTTTATCCTAAACAAAATGTTCATTAAGGTATACTCGTCATAATGGTAGATAAGTGGTAAGAATCTTTACAATTGTGAATGATTTTGCATGTTCTTGTATAATGTTATAATCATGTTCATATGTTCTTTCATCACCTTCATCACTTTTCATACTTAGTGGATTAATTTGTGGGTTTCCATCAAGTATAAACCAGATTAGAGGCAAAAATTATCGCAATGTCTTTTGTTCAATTGGAATTATATAATCTATTAATCTATAGTTATATGCAATCAAAATTACATCATTAGTTCTAGGTAATGAGTTATTTTTGTAGTTGAAAATGAGATCAAAATAAGAAGAGATAGTAAGCTAGATAGTCAGACTAGTTTGAAAAGACGTTGACCTTAACCAACAAGTAATTTTCCCTTTGAACTCTAATCTCCGGTTCACCATTGAACAAATGTTGGGTGATGATTCATCATCACAAGTAAGAGTGCTTATTAAATTGAGCTACCCGCTTAATACGCGGACTCGAATTGAGATCAAACTCATCTGAGTAAGTTAACGAGTCAAATTGAGCAAATCAATGCTTGACTCAAAAAGCTCGTGAGAAGCTCAAGTTTTTATTTAGAGTATATATCTATAGAAAAATATAATTAAGATGTAAAACTAGAATAAAATAAAAGTTGATTCATTATATAAACCAAAAGTCCCACATTAAATTAAAATGAAAGATGGTGAGAGAGTTTTATATATAAACTCAAAGTCCCACATTGAAAAAAATGATAGATGGTTCGAAGCAATTGGTATATATAAACCCAATAGTATTTTTCACCTAAAACCAAATCATGTTTATTATAACTTAGACTTCATGTTGGCCCAAATTGAGTATAAGTACTTAAGCTTATTGAGTTTTAAACGAGTTGAAAAATGAGTTTGAGCTTGAGCTTGAAACAAACTCTAATCGAGTTCAAGCTCGAGCTTACAATGAGCTTTGATCGATCTTGAGTTTAAGCTTAATCTTGAAGCGAGCTTTAATCGAGCTCGAGTTCAAGTTGAGCTTAAGAATTGAGTTTTCGAGTCGAGCTCGAAATTCAATTTTTTAGCTCACGAGCTTTCAATATCAAGTTGAGTTTGAGATTGAGTTATTGAGCTTGAGTTGAGCTCAACTCAGCTCATAAGCACCCCTAGGGATCGTAAACTCAGCTCATAAGGGATCGCAAACATTAAGCTCAACTCAAGCTCATAAGGGATCGTAAACATTGAAGCATACTTCCTAATCCTCACTTGGCATTTATGAGTTTTCTTAAAACTCATTAGCGCCTCCTTAATGTTTAATTTAAAAGAATTCATCTCTATCCTTAAAATTATAAAAGATGAAAATCCTACAATACAAAAATTTAATTTTATTATGGACGGGGATTTTCCACCTTCTTTACATAGTGTATAGCCTTATAAAATTAGTCATTTTGGAAGATAATAAATCAGTGAAGGAATATCTTGATATTTGTACAATGTATATTAAAGGTTTTATTAGGCCGTGATTATAATCATCTAATTTGACCCTAAAGCCCCAATTTAGCCATCTCCAAAACTATTACGATTGGGTCCTATACTCGTTTTTATTACCTTTGGAAACCGAATATTAGGTATTGAATGGTCTCAAAAATTTTCATATGACCTAAGGAAACATTTTATACATTTATTTCAATTTGGAAACATTTTAAGAATATATCAAAAACCATGTACAATACTCTCAAAGTTTGCTAATTTTAGATAGTTTCGAGCCTGGGTGAGGGAACATCTTGACATACTTACCTTGTATTTAATTGGTCATATTAGCTTTAGGAGTGATTGGATTCCTCTATTTTGACTCTAGACATTCATTTTAACAAATTTTCAAAACTTCTACATAGGTTTTATGAGATATTTTTGAAATATTTTGAATTTGACAAACAAGTATTGAATGCATTTTAGGGTTATATGAGAAGGTTTAGAATCATTCAATATCTTATATTAGGTATCTAAAAGCCTTAAAAATGAGTTTATGACAAAACGGTAAGAATTTTTAAAATATGTTGAAAAGAAAAATTTACAACTCATACTTTGCAATCACAACTATAGGAATGCAATAGATTTTAAGCCGTAATACATCCGAAAACGGGTAGAGTTTACAGATTTAAAAGATAAAGATTCCCAAAAAATATTATCCAATTATTATGAAAAAAATACTTAGTCCAATAGATACCCACTAAACTTAATATGTGATGAAGAATGTTTTTTCTTCCTAATTTTAGTTAGTGTTTTTAAGTCATAAAATAATGTCCATGCAACAATATAGAACATTGTTCATGTGTAAAACGATATAATTTATAAATTTCGTATGGTACCTTGACTAATGTAAAATAAGGATAAAAAGACTTGTATTTTGACCATATTAGATAATCGTAGAAAGAAAATAAATCAAACAAGTTGTACAAGCCTCAATAAAGTAGTAATAGTAATAAGTACTCCCTCTGTCCCCTTTTTTTTGACCAAAATACGAAATCTCACTTTTTAAAGAATAAAAGAAATTAGAGTATGAGTGGGCCCATTTTGATTATCGTAAATTATAATCATGCCAACAAATCAGCATGTGATTTTCCCATGAAACAAGGATTAATGAAGGTGTGGTAGGGGCACGTGAATAAAAATATTTAGTGGGAAATTTTGTTTCCCACTAAAATTCCAAAAAAAATTTACAATTTGAATTTGAACCCAATTTTTAAAAGAGTTGTCTTAGTCTATAAAATGTCTACCCTTCTCTGACCAACCACCATTTTCTCCCCAAGAAAACTTATATGAGACAATTGCTTCCACATTATATACATCAATTAATACAAAGGTGAAGAATTGCTTCTAACGGGATCATGATAAAGAATATGTTAGATTTGTCACTAGGAGTGTCAAACTATAGTATTCAAGACAACAAAAATGCAGAAGCAGTAGTGTAGGCAACAAATAGTGACTGGGAAGATGTTATGCTTTCACTTGGTGGTTTCCTTAGAGGAAACTCAATCACAACTTAGATCAGGTAGTCCCAAATGGTCATATGGACACTGAAATAAGGTATAGTCAGTCACAAATGCAAGACATGGTTACTGCCACCTATGTAACATTCCCTTAATCCTTGCATATAGTAGTATTAAATGATAGAGTACAAAGAAAGGACATGACAGAGGAGGAAAGACTCTCATGCATAGCTGAGTTGTTGCAAAAGATTAAAAATCACAAGGTACTACATGGATACATATCCAAGTTTGCTCATATGATGGGGTGTAGCTAGGGATGGCAACGAGTTCAAGACCCGATCTAAACCCGGTCAAACCCGATCCATTTTTTAGGGTTTGAGTCTAATTTATTTAGATCCAATGGATCCAGGTCGGATATGAGTCTAATTGTTCTTGAGACAAATATGGGTTCGGGTCCAAAAAATTTAGATCCAGATCTGACCCATGGGCCCGCACATTTAAAGAAAATAAAACTAAAACCTAATCTCCATTTAGAATTAAGACTAAAAGTTTCATTCACATTGCCCCATCATCTTCCTCTTCTACTATTCTCCTCTCCATCCTCCATTTTCCAATCTCAATCTACTACAAGCCTCCAATTCTTTCTTGTTGCCACTCGCCAGATAACATATTCATATAAATTTGATGAATACTTTCTTGTATGGTGATAATATGTGCTTTGTGATTACTATCTTCTTGTCGCCACGCCCCCACAAACATATTCAAATGGGTTTGAGATTACTAGATTTTGTGCGAATTTAAAACTAACGTGTAGCGATGTACTTGATCTTAAAAATATTGTAACAGAGTACTGTTGAGTTTAAGACTTTTGATTCATTGTTGGATTTTAATTCTAGTGCTTGCTTGTTTTTCACTCATGGAACTAAAGATTGTTTTTTCAAGTATTTCAACAATATAAATTATGTGCTTAGAAAGGAATTGATTAATTTCTCTCATTTGACATACTCATCTAACATAATAATGCAATTTATGTTCCTTTATAACATTTAGTCGATCAACAATTATAAGGTATGAAATGCGAAAATACATCAAATTATAAAATATATGAATAATAAGCACGTAGAACTTAAATATATGTTAAGGACCCATTTTGGAACCAAGACCCATAAGATCCAGTTGATTTGGGTAAGAGTATGAAATTTTAGGGCCTAATGGGTTTGGGCGTATATGGGTCTAATTTTTAAAAAATGGGTACGGGTTTAATTAGATTCGATCCATTGTCATCACTAGGTGTAGCAAATGGACCATACAAAGAGTGTGAAAAGATGTTAAAAGGGGTTTTATTTTAAAGTCACAAATCAAGTTGTCCAAAAATTACAAGCACATAGTAGGGAGGAAAGCAAATGAATTACATATGAATGAGCTTACTTAAGAACATAACAAACATAAAATCACTAGCTAAGTCACTGAATATTAATAAGACTTCAGTCCATAGGTTCATCAAAAAGGGAGTGATCAAGAGGCATACAAATGCAATGAAGCCTAATTTGACAAACAAGAATAAGTTAGAAAGACTGATGAGATGGTGTATATCACATATCACCAAAGCAAACATAGCACCCAAGTTCAAAGACATGTAAGATGTTGTGCATGTGGATGAAAAATGGGTTTTCATATCAAAAACCAACCAAGCCTTCTACTTAGCATCAGCAAAAACAGAACCATATAGGCATGTTAAGTTTTAGAGATTCATTAGCAAGATCATGTTCCTAACAACTCTAGCAAGGCCAAGATTTGGGTCTGATGGAACATGCATTTTTTGGGAAAATAGGCTACTAGCCTTTTGCAGAAGAGTTCTAGCACAAAGGAGAAGTATTCACAGAGAATCAGGCACATTAGATGTAAAAACCATCAAGAACACAAAACAAGGAGTGATCAAGCAAAAGTCAAAATGGCCTTTAGGGGCAAGTGACAAGATAAAGATAAAACAAGACAATGCCACACCACATATCATGAACACAGATGTAGATTTTCAAGCATCAGCAAATATAGATGGGTTTCAAATGGAACTGGTGTCACAACCACCCAACAGTCCAGACACATATGCATTGGACTTGGGGTTTTTAGAGCTATAGGAGCAGGCACCTATGACTATGATAAGCTTATATATGTTGTGTAACATGCGTTCAATGTGTTTGACCCAAAAAATCAATCATGTGTTTTTATCACTTCAATATATTAAGCCACCTAATGGCGTTAACTTAGCACATGTAAATGGGCTTAAGGCTTGTAATGATATTCCATTTTTAGAATTGGGGCCAACAAAATGGGACAACTTATAATGGAATTTAGGGCAAAAAAAAAAAAAAAAGGATAGAGGGAGTATGAACTATGAAGTAAGACAGCACATCTCATGGGTTGATTCAATAGCCTAGGATCTTGGACAGTTCTTTCATTTGTACGTCTTCTTTTGATTGATTTGATGTTTAGGTTATAACAAGTTTTGCATTCCATGTCTAACATAATTTAGAAGACATATTACAAGATGACTTATTCAATATAAAGTACAAACAATATAGTGAAATACACTCCTCTAGTATACCACATTCTTCCAATATTTGTTTTCAACATACTGGGGCCAATTTAGACATACTAATCAAAACAAACGAATTTAGTTCATAGTGTATTGGAAAAGCAAAATTGATATTATTCTTATCTTTAAAGTCACCAAATCACGTTTAATTACCAAGTAACGAAATCTACATCTGCTACAGTTTTTGCCAATATATCCTGGTACTCCATTCAGTCAGAATAAGCATTGAAGCCACCGATAACCTCATGATTGATAATAGCCACTGGAATGGCCACAATGGAAGGATTGAAGCATGCGCTTCCCATCTTCATACATTTGTTATTATAACCTGGACATACATTAACTACGACTTGTTTCGGTCATCAGAAGTCAGGACAGAAGGGCGAATGCCTTCCAAAGGTAATGCCAACACATGAACGCTATAACAAATACATTAAACAGCAGTAAAGCAAGGTTAAGATGAAATGTCTAGATATCATAATTTATAGCTTCGTCGTGTTTTCTAGTAAGCGATGGCCAAACTTCAACCAACCTTTCAGCACAAAAGATGTATCTCTTAATAGTTCTGCATCCTACTTACCATACCAACCGGATGAAAAAAAAAAATGAATACTACTTGAAGTAAATCGAGACCTGGGGAATATCAACATCGTTGTCTTCGTCATCTTCACAAGCAACCACCACATCAAAATGCTTACGGTTTGAAGGTAACTCAGCCTTGGCAACTTCCCTGGCGAGATCAACCAAATTCTTGTCCATTCTATCTCTATGCCTCGGGAACATGCTATTGAACAGCAAGCAACTGCCAAAAGAGACACTGTAAGCATTAAGCCCCTTGTTCTTAAGCCAAGCAAGGAGTTGTCTCAACGTTGGATTATCTTTCAGAATCCAACGGTCCCAGACTGTCCAGCTCATGTCCTGGTGCTTGATCACTTTGGGTGGAACCGGTTCTGCCATTGAGAAGAGAGGGAGTGCGAGGTTGGCAAAAGTATTGCGGTAGTCCTCCACATTGTGCCCTCCATTCACAGCCTTGTAGAGCTCCAGACAAACAAGACCAGTGGCCATGGCCGTCGATGTCGCAATGGCAGGAATGATCCTACCAGCAATGAACTTTGCCTTGAGTTTGTCAACTTCAGGAATTCCGTAGTTCCTTGCTCTCATGTTAGCAAGTCCAGCAATCATATCCATGTGATAATTGGTATCATCATCCTGACAATTTATATCAGGTTATAGATCATGAAAGTACGAGTTTTACAGAGGAAACAGACGAGCTCAGATAGTGCAGAGCCAAATCAAGGACAAGATTAATTGATTAACAGTTGGCCAATTGCAACAATTGGAATAGATCATTTAACTTTCCATTATTAGAACATTATCCCGCCTTAACCTTGTCACCTTCATGCAAGCAGGTTTTCACTACAACTAAATGAAACAGACGAGCAATAACTTGAATTATACTGAATTTATTACTCACATAATGTTAATGCAGTATAGTTGTACTCAGATTGCTTTTCAGTGAAAAGAAAGAAAAAAAGTCTACCACAAGAATAGGGAACCAAAAAAGACTCTTCTAAAATACACCACTCAAACAAATTATACTAGTCCAAGTAAAAATATCACAATATACAGAAATAACAATGCCTAAGCAATGTGATATAATCTCAACCTTCCTCCTCTTCACCTAAAAAAACACTTATCTGGACTCTATGGATTGACCTGAAGCCTTGTCAGAAATGCAAACTTATATTTCCTACAACTTTGTTTAAGAGAAAAAACCAAGCCTCTAGGAAACCATTTTACCATAAATTTTTACCCTTTACACAATTACATAAACGAACAAAAATATGGCTTATTCAATATCTAAAAATAATTTTGTCATCAAACAGGCATGCTCATTACCAACCAGTTGGCTAGCTATCACATAGAGTATATGGTAATAAATGAAATAATACAGATAGAAAGCACTTTTGCAACAGTCTCTTTGCAATTATGCAGGTAAGTTATGGTATTTCAGGCGTAATTGTGGTCAACAACAATAACAACGCTAACCTTCTCAAACTGAACTGCGTTCATTCTGAAGCTAGGAGAGAGCTGGCCCCTGCAATTTTCTAACTTCCCAATCAATTGTTCAATCACTTCACCATCATCTATAGAAGTATTAGAAAGGCTTGTAGCTTTCTCATCAGTAACAATCTTTGCATCCTTCTTTGGCTGAAAATCAGGAACCATCACTTTGTTTACAGCATCTGCTACTTTTTGGGGAGATTTGATCCAGTCAGGTACAGGGATACCAAAAGTCTCAGCCCGCAATACGGATGCTGCCACCACAAAGTGAAGGTGACCAGCATCCTCAGTAGAGAACTGCAATGGGCGTGGAAAACGTTTGGGTGCAGACCAGAATGGGGCCCCAGTACTGGTTACAGCATCCTCAGGAAACGTATAAGTCAACTGCTTCACACGGTCTGAAAAGTAGTCTTCAAACCTAAACACATAAGAGTGCATGAATGTCAAAGAGTAGCAAAAAGATATTAAATTTATTAAAAAAGAAAAAATGAAGTTACAATGTAAATGAACATTTAAAAGCAAAGCCATAGTACCTCAAACGTGCCCAGGTAATGCAATCTTGGAAGTCGTCACATCTCTCTTTCTCAAGGCACTCAATCACACGCTCCAGAGTCTCCCTGGCCTGAGCATCACCGGCTTTCCTCATGGCAGATGCATATTCGCCAGGGTTGTTTAGGAAGGCATTAACTTCAGCTGGAGTCTTCTCAAGCAGTCCTTCAAACTCGGAGCGTGCCCATGTCAGGCAATGGTCAATATTGTGGGGGAAAGAATGGACAGTACACATAGGTGCCTGCCTCTCAGGAGGGTCACGAGAAGCACCATAGTTTTCTGTTAGATGAGGAATGACCATTTGAGTATTGCACTTGGCACCAAGGGTCCCTGACTCGAGAAGAGGTTTCTGGAAATAGACACACCTCTGATCAATGTAAAGCCTAGCATTGACATTATCCAGTGCATTGATAACTACATTCAGATTTTCCCAAAAAGTGTCATCGAAAACATTCTCTGTCTCAGGGTTTGCACGATTTTGAAGAGCTTCAATGCAAAGACATGGATTCATAGCAGCAGCAGCTGCTGCAGCAACTGTAGATTTTGACTGCCCAATGTTCCAATCACGGAAAAGAAATTGTCTGCTTAGATTACTCTTTTCTATCACATCATCATCCGTAATAGTCAGTTTCCCTTGGCTGCCACAAGATACCCCCATCAAAGCCAGATTTTTCAAAAACTCACAACCCAAAGCACCAGAACCAACTACAAATACTTTTGCATCCTCAAGCTTTTTTTGGAGCTTGGCTCCAAAAACAGAAATTTGGGCATCATATCGGCTGTTCAAGGGCTTCAGGTCCCTTGGATCCAGGGGTTCAGTAGGAAGGGATTCTACAGAGTCAAAGTAAAAAAACTGCAAACAAGCAGATTCAAACCATAAGTTCATATATATATTAAGTGAAATAGCCAATTGGAGGGATTTTTTTTATATATGTTTCAAGATTTACAGAACAATCAATGAAGCTTGCCATTGTGCATCTTCAGGGTATTCCCAAATGAATAATAAAGGTCAACTAGGTTATTTTCATGCAATAAAACGACAAAGAAACAAAAAAAATAGGAGAGAGGATGAAGATATTATAACAAAATACAGAAAGCAAAGAGGAAAAAGAAATATAAACCTGCTTTGCAAGGAACTATGCATGTAATAGAGTAGTTATACACCAAATCATGTCCAATTATGCAAGATAAGCTTCCATTTAGTCACAATAGAGGTATACAAGATCACACTTTTTTTTTACTAAGAGCAATTTAGGGGAAGTAACAAACCTGGAAGAGGGGATGGAACTTCCCAGAGCATGCCTTTATAACTTCTTGTCCAACAAAGCCCCCAAACATTGCAGCCATTGGATTCAAAACAGCCTTTGAACCAAAAGCGAACTTCTGAAGAATGTTATGGTCAATATCATCAAGCTTACCATCAATTAAACTATCATTAATTTCTTTCACAAAAGATATCAGCTTCTGAGCATCCTCCTCAGATCCAGCAACAGGAAAGCGACCCAATGCCTTAATGAACTTATCCAATCCTTGAAATGCCAGATGAAGAAGAGGTGGGCGATCAAACTTGGAAAAGTCACTAAGCAGGAAATCACCAGGTTCTTTTAGAGCTTCCTGAAGTGGTTTAAAATTTAATACCTTTGGCTGCTTCACCTGTGTCACAATACCACCTTTCTCATATGGGCGAAAACTTGTGGTGTCTTCATCAAGAGTGAAAGAGTACGGCCTAGCATTCTTGATTTTCCTAGGCTTTCCATCATTCAATTCTGTCATCCCACATACTTCTGAGAATGTGACCAGATCACCATCTTGAAATTCAAGCCTCTCATCATCCACGCAAGAAATAAGAGCAGGATTATCATTACTAATAGAAGCAATGATGCCCGTGTATGGATCATTACCATCCACATCAACAACAGTAAACTCAGGTCCAAAGTCACAAAAGACACTGCCAAAGAGGCCGCATACTTCTGACTTGATGAAAGCAATAGGTGGCTGATGATTGTGGCAATATTCATCGAATTCAATTGCTTTATCTAAACTGATATTAGTAAACACAACAGCCTGCAATATATACAAATACAAAGAAGTCAGATATAAAAAATTCATAAATAACAGAGAACTGAACAAATAATAAAGCATCAATAAAGAAGCAAGCAGAATAGCCTTCACCCATATATAAAGAAGGATTCCTGACTCTACAAAATTAGTCAACACCAAGAACCACAGAAGGAACTCACAATCAGATCATTACCAACCTCAGATCAGGCACTCTAGATGGAAATAACATACATCATTGATACAGTGTTAATAGATGTATCATTCAGAGCAACAGTGCAGGAATACCTCACGCCTCTGATTGAAAACATACAAGTCACAGTATGTAATATGACAGATTTTGGGGGTGTGTAAAATGGGGACATTGGAGGTGGGAAAGAGCTAAACAGAATTCAAACACTTTAAGCAAGCTTTTCACCATAGGCTCATTCAATCCAACTGTGGAGGTGAGAAACAATTCGAGCAACTAAATCGACAATCATCAAGACATTTTCGTGTCAGTTCCGTCATAGGCTCATCACTTATTGACCCAAAGAGTCCTTTAAGGTCCGGCAACATATAGATATACATACAGTACTGCTAAGATAGGATCCAAAATTAAAAATGAAATGCATGCTGCTCTGGGCTGACCAATTCAGCATACTCCAAAAACCCAATTAGTAGAGTACTGTTCTATTTTGAAGTAATAAGGACCTAAACACACTATTTTCAGCTCCTGAATTTCTTTGTTTCTTTAAATTACCAGTTGGGAAGACCAAAGCATCATACTATCATCTGGGTTTCCCTTTGCCAAAAGTTTTAGTTTTTTTCTTCTTTCCTAATTAAGTTTCTATACTAATTAGAAAGTTTTTGTTTTCAAACTGAAATTTTAACCAGAACTTGAAAGCATCAGCATCAGTTACATTCTTGAAAAGATTTTTGCAAGAATCCTGTCAAAACTCAAACGGAACAAGGTAGAAGCAAGGTTGGGGTGTTGAAAGCCTTAGATCAGAATAGAGACAACTCATCAGCTACAAGCAAGAAATAGATATTTTTTTTTCAATGACATCATCAGCAATAACATAAATCAACAAAGGCATAAAACTGCTCAGCAACGAAAACCAAACACCTAATTCATCAAACAGAAACAAAGGTACAACCAACTCCAATCTCACTCATTCTAAGTAACGCCAAAACCAAAACTTGCACTGCTCTAGATACTATAACGGATAATGGATAACCATCTGCAGACACAAGGTTACACTATAACCTTAAATTGAGAAGAAAACACAATGAGAAAGAAACTGGTGAACAGAAACACAGATGCACAAAGAAGATAAAGAAATATATCAACAAAATGTTGATTTACATTCCATAAGAAGCCAACTTATGTTATACTTAACAGATATGTGCAATAATAATAGTAGTGATGAACTTGCTGTGACTACATACCTATAAACTAATTGTAACGATCCCCCCCCCCCCCCCCCCCCCCCCCCCCAAAAAAAAAAAAGTATTAATAAATAATAGTAATAATAATAATTAAAGAAAAACAAAATCCAACCAATCATCTATCTCAGCTAGAATTGTAATAAACAAACAATACATCCCACCTCAAAGATTCTATATGAGGTCATACTCTGGCAAATCATTATTCATTGGACAAGGGAATTTCATCTTCTTCTCTAGAGAAGACCCCAATAACTTTAATATCCCCCAACCATAAGATTATCACACCCTTTCTGATATTATACAAAGATTATCAGTTTTCCTAACACTAAGCCTTTTGTTAGGTAATTTCGATATGTCAAGAGTTATACAAGTTCAAGATTTAATTCCCAGAATGAACAACTATAAAAAGGTTTATTAATGTCATCGATACTTCACTGTACTACTGCCAAGAGTAGCATAATCAAGATACAATTACACCAGCTCTACATACTGTCAAGAGTAGTATAATTAGGATACAATGACACCAGCTCTACATACTGACTTACATTCGTAGCAACAATATGCAGGAGATTAGGATCAAACTTATAGAGTGCATAACAATGCAGGAGATTCTAGTCAGCCAAGGAAGGCTACATCAGAATTATTTTTTTAAAAAAAAGGTAAGCAAGACGTACATCACAATGATTTTGGTCACACAATTGACTCGTCATCAATGAGAAAGAAAACGAAGATCCATAGAAAACTTAAGCTTTCAGAATTTACAGAGACAAGACAGATCAAAAACCAATCACAAACAGACAAGTCTAGCATAAGCAATATATTAGCTATTTACCTGAAATTCAGAAAGCTTTTCTTTGGTTAATTCATTAATTAAAGTAGAAACAACCACCGAGTTATTCAGTTCTTGCAACTTCTGAACAGAAACAAGGGCACGATTCTTTCCCACATCTTCCTCTGAAAATATGAAATTGCTGGATAAATCCCACAATTCCACAACTCCTTCATCATGCAAGGTCACAGATTTGACACCAGCAAGGATAAGATTTTTCGCTGCAAGACCATAATTAAGAACATAAGCATCCTATAGTACAATGTATTCTGTCACAAGTAATGGAATACAAAAATAATAAAGGCAAAGATACATGCAAGAAGAAAACATACACCTTCACCCATATCCTATCAAGAAATTAGATGACATATGTAACCTTGTATTGTCATTTATCAAAAAAAAGAAAAGATACAACCACCAAATCAAGACAGTCTTCTTAGCCAATCAAACAGACAAATGACATTTCAATGACTAGCATTCAATACAAAGATTTGTAATTTTATGCATTAAAGACTTCTTCCTCAATTGCTCTAGTTAGAACTATGGAGTAAATAACACATAAGACAAACAGATCGAGTTTGACAAACATTTACACTCTTGAAACCTCACAAGAATGAGACCAACAAACCAATAACTACAATTAAATGACAATGGTTGTTGAAACCACATGACACAAGCTTCATCTTTGCTCCTGTTCATAAAATCCGACAATTGATTTAAAAATTCTCAACTTCTCACTCAACTTCATCAATTACAGACAAAATGCTGAACACTGGTTGATTTTAGATGGTTCAATCATTTATGCACAAATCTAACAAAACTGGGAAGTCTAGCTACCCAGAAACACAAATAACAAACATCATGTAAACATCAGATCATATGTAGTTGTATATACTTCACTAGAACAATTTACCTGAACACTAACTTACACATACAGACCTTCAAACCATAAATCAAATATTTCTATTCACGCAGTTTAATCAGATAAACAACCAAAAAACCAAGCCAACACATTGACATTGACATATAGCACTTCAAGACTTTAAACTACAAAAAAAAAAAAAAAAAAAATATCAAAAGCTTCATTCTAATTGAGATCAGCCATCATTTTTCATCAACTACAAAACATGATTTTACCTATTAGGCAACTACACTCACAGCTGAATTTTAATTTTTCTACTAGTATAAAATCCTCCTTGTGTTACATTCAATCCCCAGAAAATCTCACATAAGAAATATCCTTCCATTTCTGTTGATATAAAAATAGTAAAGCATATCAATCGCTTCATTTATCTCCTTCAATCATCGAAATATCAAAAATCATCTCGAATGAATCAAAAACTTGAAAAACATACCCTTAAGTCTCAACTGAGCTTTTCTTTCTACTAATTGAAACTCCTCTTGTTACATTCAGTCTCCAGCCAAATTATCATATTATAAACATCCTTCCTTTCCGTCTATTTAAACAAATTAAGCATAGCAATCGCTTCATTAAATCATTAATCTCTTTCATTCGACATTGAAATAAAAAAATAATAATCAGTTCAAATGAATCAATAACTTCCAAAAAAAAAAACTCAGACAAATAAACGATATGACAATACATATACATCGCATATATATTTATAATAACTATGCAAGAAATAAACCTTCATATATGATGAATCGCAAGCCATACAAATCCACAAGATATTAAAATAATCTATAAAAAATTAAAAATGGTAAGAGAAGCGAAACTATACCGATTTCAGCACCGAGGCCTTGCAAACCAGAAACGAGAACATTCGAGGCGAACAGCCGGCGCATCGTCTCACGGCCATAAACGGCGAGCTGACGGCTGTGCAAGTCCTCGTCGATGTCATTAGGATTGTTGCTGTTGTTGTTACTTCCTTTTCCCATTCTCGACGGCTCAGATTCACCGTTTTCTAATCCTTTTACGTTACCGTTAACAGTAGCCGTTAAATCAACAGAAGACGAAGATGAAGCAGCGCAAGAGATCAAGCAAGGCTTCTTGAAAGAAACGTTGACGGCGGTGACCTCCACAACTTCGTCGTCGTCAGCCTCTCCTCCCGTCGCTCTCTTAACTGGAAGCATATAGTGCTTTGAACTTCTCTCTACATCAAAGTTTTTCGTCAATTCAACGCAAATCAACATTAATAAATTCCATACATCGAACATCGGACAACATAATAAGCTTCCGATTACGCTAAAATTAGATTAAAAATCAATAAAAAAAAATCACATGAAAAACTCAAAATAACAAAACGATTCAATTGAACGACATCATTAATCGAAAGATATATTTGAAAAAGAAAATCAGATGATTTTGAAGCTTAAAAAGCATAAAAAAAAAAAATCGACAATATGCAGAAAAATTACAGGAAATCTTTCGGAATAAAACCGACGAAAATCGTGAAGATTAACATTAGAAAATCAACTAAAATTGAAAAAAAAAAACCGCATGAAAATTTGACAATCAGATGACAATTAAAGCGAAAATCAACGAGGAGTGTAAAAAATCAGATGAAATTTTAGGAAATGAGATAAAGTGGATAAGAAAACGAAGGATAACTTGAAGAAGAACTAAGGAGGAGAGAGAAAGTACCGACTGCGCGAAGAGGAGGAGGTGATGGAGGAAACGGTGGGGTGGGATTTGGAAATGGTAGATGGAAGGGGAGATTTTATTAATATATATAGTGGAGTTGGTTTGAGAGAGTTAAGGGTTTGAGCTTTGAGTTTAGGTGTTCCGTATTTATATGGAAGGGTAGAAAACTAGAAATGGTGTGGAGTCTGGAGACTGTTAATTTTGTAAATTTTTGTTTATTGCAAATAACTCTCGTAGTGCTCTGCAGCGTATTGGGTTAGTTATAGATGATAAATGGCGTCGACTGCATAATCGAACCTGGAATTTTATTATTTATTTTAATTGTAATTGTTCCAGTTTAACTCTATAGGTACGTTTTCTTTTTTAGGGCCGCTTATCTTTGTGGCCTATGCTTGATTTGGGCTAACTTCTTTCACAAAAATCAATAAACTTTTTTTTTTTTTTTTTTTGCAAAAATCAATGTAACTTTGAATTGCCTAGTCCATGTCTCCATGATCTACCACCTTATTTGTCATAGCCACTTTTATATAGTCTCATGCGTAATGACTGCAATTAGTTTGCCCTTAATTTACTCCTACTTCTATCAATTAAACCAAATTACAAATTAATATTACACATTACATACATTTATCACATAGCAACTATTATCCGTCTTCAACACCTAAAAATCGATATAAATTTTTCTTTTTTGAAGAATAAAAACCAGTATAAATAATGTTCACATGATTCTAAATTTTAGACAAAAAAAAATACATTTTTGTTATTAGCTATTTTAGAATAGATAGATTCGTCTCCAACACACGAGTCTTATTACTATACACTAATTACTTTTAATCTTATACAGGTAAATTAATTTGCATTTACCCTACATTCCAACTCTCCAACAGTCAAACTTAAATATTGATGAGTTCTAAATAAACAATAAACACCTTTTAAATAAAATACTCCAAATGAAATAAAGATGAGACTGATACACACAGAGCCATACATGATGTCTATTTAAAGCTCTTTTTTCGTCTTTTGTTATACTCCTACTTTGTTCTTTTCTTCATAGCAAAGATTTATACTTCTCAACCAGCTCCTAGCCTCCTACTCAAAGAGTCAAAGCTAGGCTGTACCAGGTAGCTGCTATTACACTCAAAAAATCTTCAATGGCTTCTCATGGAAAACACCAACCTCTACTCCTCATTCTTCTTCTTCTTCTTCTTCACACTCTAATCTTTCAGTACTACACTTCTTCATGTTATGCTCAGATTTCTGACCCTAGTGATGAGAAGGTTGAGTTAACATTGTACTATGAGACGCTCTGCCCTTATTGTTCTTACTTCATAGCCCATGATTTGGTAAGACTCTTCACTAGTGGCCTCATTTCAATAGTCAAACTTAGGCTGGTTCCTTGGGGCAATGCAGCTGTTCTGCCCTCTGGCTATTTCCAATGTCAGGTAACATTCTCCATTACGAATGTGAAGAGAATTCACATTGACAAAACCTCGGATCTTTTTCTCTTTACGAGGGGAACACCTGACGTGCCTAACTTAATTAGTAACTTTTTATGGTATATGTGAAAAATGATAGTAACAATTTCTTTTCATAATACATGTGATCTTCTTAAACTGTTTTGAGTAATAGAAAGTTTAATTTTTGTAATGTTGGGGTGATTGCAGCATGGAGCAGGAGAGTGTTTGCTGAATACAGTTGAAGCGTGTGCCATTGATGCTTGTCCTGACACTGTAAGAACTCTGTTCTGTCACTCTTGCACAAAAATGTTTGAATTTCCATTTAAGGCTCATTTGGGCGTCTATACCGTAAAATAGATTTTCGACGGAATGAAAAAGACATATATGATAGAATCGTAACCATAGAATACGACCCTAATCGACAACTTATATCTTTTTAACTAGTGTTTGAAGTATTGTCTTTGTCCATCACTAATATCTACATTATCACTATCCTTTGTAAGGATTTACCGAATTCTCAAAAGTACACTTTTTAATACCAAGTATTAATCTCCATCTATCTATTTCTCCATTTAAGTGGGGATATTATTGTACCAAACAAACTATAATCTTGTACGAAGTATAAATTTGTAGCAACTTAATCCAACCATCCACGTACGTAACTATTTGTTTTCGAACTACACGAGCTCATAATTTGTTGAATCACTTCTACCTAAGGCATTACTGGTATTTCATTTAGAAAGGGGGCCTATTAAGGATCCTTGACCAATCGTTCATAAAAGGGTCTAATTAATTACAGGCTTAATTGGGTCGGTCTCTTAAAATGTTATGTATCATTGGATCTTTAAAGGGTTAAATCGGGTCAATAGTTTCTAATGCTTTTAAACATTATTGAGTAATAAATACTTTCCACTTGTCTGTCAATGGTGGCTAACTATCATCTACAATAGGTAAAAATATACTCTCTTTATTTCGGCTCGGGCCAACTCTACCTGTTTTACATCTTTTTTTGCCCGGCCCGTTTTGCATATGACATATCCCAACCCAATGTACAAGTCTAATTTCTTCTAAAGTTATTGTCAGAGAGCAAGTGTCAGTAAATTGGTTTTCAAATCGTGCGAATTGAGAAATGCTACGCTAATTTTTTTTTGTTGGGGGGCTTAAAGAGAGGCTGTATTCATTGTTGATCTTGTTAAATGTAGAGAAATGATGTTCAAGAAACTTCATCTTATTTGTAGCTTGCATAAAATAAATAAAAAAAAAAAACTTATTCTTAGAATGTGACAGTTGAAGCACTATTTCTTGATCCAATGCATTGAGAGTCTGGCCTACCAAAGAAGGGAAGCAGAATGGCAAAGTTGCTTTAATCAAGTATCACTCGACTCCAAGCCAATTTTTGACTGCTACAATCAGGGAAATGGCGGAAGGGTCAGTTACAGTTACTAAGTTCCTCTATTTTCAATTTGTACAGAATGGCCAACATCTAATACTTAGCATATTGAATAAATCTGCAGCTGGAATTACAATATGCATATGAAACTGGTCAGCTAAACCCATCTCACGCGTTCGTGCCATGGGTGCTTGTCAACAATCAGCCCCTTCGTGAGGTTAGGAATTCTCTCTTTCTCAGAGTCTTTCTCAAGCGTACCCTATAATCTAATGCGGATGGTTGCAGGACTACCAAAATTTCATTGCATACATCTGCAAAGCATACGGAGGGACATCAGTTCCAGCAGCCTGTAGTTCAACCGAGTTCATGATCAACTCATTTGGTGAAGAGGCAATAACTGCATCTCAGCAGGTGTGCTATGCAGGAGGCCAGCAGAACTTGACATCATTTGCGCCAACTGAAATTATTCGGCAGCATAGAGAAGTGTTTACCTGATTTGAAGAGCCAAAAGACCACTACAGTTCGACAGTTTTTTTACAGTTCAAAAGGCAACAAGCATTAAGGCTTGGCATAGTTGTGAGCTTAGCTTATATAAGTCCCATATGTTAGATTGCTGGCTTAAAACATCAGATTATACATCAAGGCAGAAAAAACAGGCACGGATTTGGTTCTATATTAAATTCGAACTGAAAATTTCATTTTCATTTTATATCTACAACCGTTATCACTGGGAACATAGAGAATATATTACTGATCAAAGAAAACCAGTAATAACAGAAAATTGACTAGTTTACAGCTTTGCAGTTGACTTCCAACCAGATTACTTGCACCAGACCTCCATGTTAAAGGCTTACAATTGATAATTATGCAATCACGAAATTGAAAAATAATCTTTATAAATACTAGTCTTTTAAAAGAATACTAGATTAATTAGGTTTCATGCAATGCATGGGTATTATTTATTACTTTGTACATCCAGTGGCTCAAAACCATCAATTTACAAAAGAAAAAATATGTGATTATCGAAATTATTTTTAAAACGAAAAATATGTCTCTTAATAAATCAAACATATCAAACCAACATCAAACTAATTAGTATATTTTGATATTAAATACTAATAGATTCAAAAGAAGCATACTCCCTTCATCCCAAATTAGTTTTTATACTAAACTTTTTCATCTGTATCAAAAATATTCTTTACCCAATGATATTTTAATACCTCTCTTCTCTGGTAGCTAAAAATTTGATCCCCACATTTTCTCTCTCATGCAATTGGAACAACTTCCCACTAACTCCTATCATATATATTTTCTCAATACAATAACAATTTGATGAGTGTCAAGAGTGATAGGGATGGAGGAAGTATAAGACTTATAATGTTATTTAAATTGATATGAAATAATTGAAGGCAATTGGAGATCAATAATTCTAATAAGGGTAGATAGTTTTATTTTAAAAAAATTTGCTAGTTATAATCAATTAAAAGAAAATTGAAATAATCTCTCTTTTCATCAATGTTCTTTGTATATACTATTTACGTGGTCAAACTTTTAAAATTATGGCCATCTATTGTAATTTATATATAACGAAAAAATAATCATGTGGAGTTTTGTTAGAATGGTTTAAGATTGAAGATTTACAATACCAACTTTTTTTAATTTTTACTTAAATGGAAATATAAATAATTATGATCAAAGATGTACATTAAATACCTCACCAAAATGGAAGTAGGAAAAATATTAACAATCAAAGGGAATATATAATATAAAATCATATATTAGAATATGGTGTTATTGGTGTAGAAGGAAGGATATGATATTTTCCCGACAAATTACAATCTTACAATCACATATAATAATTTTCAAAATCAAAATGAAAATAGAGAATTATTTTACCAAAAAAATAAGAAAAATAAAATTCATTTTTTGCAAGAAATTTTTTTCTCTCTACACTTGTTGTTTTAATTATATATTTAGATTTTTCAGATTTCAATGTTATGAGTTATTTTCTTGATTAAAATATAATTCTATTCCTTGAAAGATGATCAATAATAGTACCAATCCACAAAAATTTATGTATAAGAACTTTCGGATTTTATGATATATATAATAAAAAAGAATATCATTTATCTTTAGAAAATTCAGGTTATAAGTTCATAAAATTATTCAAATAAGGAAAACTCTACCAGAAGCAATATATAGTAAAACAAAATTACTAAAGTACCCTAAGCGTTTTGGAGGAAAAAACGTTTTCTCTCCGACTTTCTCTAAGAAAATAATGATAGACAATACAACAAACATAAGATCCAGACAAGAAGTAATAAGAAAGCTCCATTTTGCAAAATATACAAACAAAAAAAAAGGACCTCGCTGTAAGGACAAGATAAAATGAAAGTACAAGAAGGTACAATCATACATATAACAAGTGATCGCACAGAGGAACAGTTATAGGTTTATCATCTTCCAAGTCTTGTTGCATATGTCAAAGGCATCTTCTTGCAGTGGATCAAATTCAAATTTCTCTACTGCCTTTTTATCACGCTCCACAATATCTGGAAACCAGATCAAGAAGTAACAATTTTGCCAAATAATATAGCACGATGTTGCATGATCAAGATAGCACCCAAAAAAAAAAAAAAACAAAGAAAGGCAGAAAACATTGTGTCCAGAACAGAAAAAGGTCAGGGGAGGTATGCAGAAAGTATCCAAGATGTGTCTTGGGATAAATAAGGATACGTCCAGAGATTTTTGATGGATTCTCCAGATCTGGAATAATCTTTGTGACAGATGCATAAAATGAAAGTTTCCTCCTGCAATAACACAAGATTCTTATGTTAGGAACAGATGTTCTAATATCATAACCAGGGAACTAGGGAAGTAAAAGCAAATGTACCCCTTTCAACAGCAAAATTCTGGTAAAGCATGTTAAAAAATACTACATACATTGTGAAATTAGTGACCTTGAATCATATATCTATGAACTTGCAATTCCTTGGAAGCAGTACGGGTAATTTTTACAACTTTTGCTATGGGTATGACTTACAGCCATACACAAGCAGCACCAAACTCAACGTAGCTCTAGCCATTGAAAGCTAGCAAACTACCTACTAAAATCTGAAAAGCTGTTAAAAGTTTATTGTTGATTACTTGGCAGATCAGCACCTCATCATGTACCTAAATATGGAGTATCCAATAAAATACCTTATCTAAACCAATGTAGCAGAACTGAATGCCAGCTGACCACCCAAATCCGATTATATTACAAGGGTATCTGAACCGAATTTCTTCACTATCATGTAGGACCACTTCCCAGAAGCTTTTATAACCATGAGCCTTTTTGCTTGGTCCAATAACCACTTAAAGAAGAAGATTGAGCAAGGACTAAGGCAATCAAATATAGCTTTAAAACAAGGAGTATCTAACTATCTACCATGGGAATTCCGCTCATTTACACATTGAATTTTCACCTAATATTTAAACCTCACTCACATAAAATTCCATCCCTACATCAAAGTGATGACATCAGCACTTATTGCTACAAAGTTTGACATGCAAGCACTTACACAAAGCTAACTAACAAATCATGAAATAATCATATACTTGTATGAAATTATTCTTGGAAATTGTTGCAAACTTGGATCACATATCTCCCTTATCCTTACCGTTCTTTCTCTTGTTCTTCTTCAAGTTTCTTCAGCCTCTGACTCTGTTCCTCTAATGAAAGCCGCTGATGATCCAGCTCATTAATCTTGTCGACAATTACTGTGTTTATATAACGAACAACAATCAGTACAAATACCAGAGAACCGATAAATGAGCAGTACATAACTGACATAAGTGATACTTATCTAAGATCTTCTCGAAGCAACTTCTCTCTTTTCAGTTCATCATCAAGCTCTTTCTGAAGGCACTCTATTTCTTCATCAGAAACTACTTCCGAACGTGCCACTTCTATTTTGTGCTTGCAATCATCTATCTTTTTCTGATAATCTATGAAAAAAATAAACACATCCAGGATAAGTTAAAACTTCAAGGACATCAAGGTGGCAGCAGGCAGCCAAAGCACCACAAGCACTTGTAAAGCAATATAGTAAGATACAAAAAGGGCACAGTCCAGTGTCCACTGTGACACACGTATATACAGGGTAACAGCTCTCTCTATATGTTAAAAAAAGAAAAGAGCATAAACATCTTTCTTGTTAAGAAAAATTAAATACGATTAACATCAAACAAAGAAAACTTCACCTCAAAGTCTCAAACATGAGTTGCAGAACAGCAGGAAGATTGGAGTAAGAAAATTACAGAGATAATAATTGAAGATCGACCACAAATGATTCCAACAAAATAAAAGGCTGAATGATGTAGGGTTCTGAAAATGGTTAGTTTATCAAATATCTTCAGCAAGTCTTTTCCCATAGCCAGAAATCCATTGTGCACCACTACCAGTGAAGGTGGCAGATTACAGGACAAGATTTATTTTGTAAGATGTCTTGTCACATACATGTATTATGGACATGATCAAGGGATCAAAATAACTAATCATTCAGTGTAAAACTAAAAACATCCTTTTCACATCAAAGCCTGCGAATGTAGAATTCTGGAGGAAATTCCCTCCCTTAAGCTTGTAAGGTATTTAACAAGTTATTCCGAGGTCATTTGTTCAGTGGCATTATGAGAAGTATGGATAGTCCAGTAGACACAGCCAAAAATTAGCAGATACAACTGATCGCTACTTGTCATGAATAGTAAAAATAAAGATGCATGGGCATACATAAAGCACACAAACAAGTGGGAAATGGCATTCAACTTCTTGCCCTAAGATATAAAATTTGCTCAGGTACAAAAAGAAATGCAATATTGAGGTACTCAATATTTAAATTTATTAGACATTAGAATAATTTTCCGACTTTACAGTCCATGGTTAATGCAATCCAAGGAGCTATGGTAACTAAAATCTGGAAATCTTCCTATCATGTCTCCCCAATGTTAGCAAATATGTACATGGCAAGACTGAAAAAACAGCAAAGCCTATTGAGGAGCATGGGTAGCCACATGGTAATGAAGAATATAACACTCAAGAGGAAGGTATTATGGGAATTCTCTGATATAACAAGCCCAAAAGCTTCAGCCAACTTGTCAATATCTAATTTTGAAAGTGTGCTTCAAAGGATAGACATGAAGTAATGAAACCACGGCGCAACCAAAAGGCACAAATAGGTCTTGCAAAAAACAATTGAACATCTTCTTGTCACATTCCAGTTACTAGCACTCTAGCACATTGGCTGAGATAGGGGTGGAGGATGGGGGCCGCCATCCCTACAAGATTTTTTTGCCATGTATATATGTAATAAAGAGTAGGCATGTAACAGAAAAATATCATTGTTGCAATGGTAAATCCTAGCAACATAGTTCCTTGAAGTAGTAAAGTTGAGGTCTTGGGTTCAATCCTTCATTCATGCGTTTTTTTAATACCTCTTTTTACTATTAGCCTTTTCCCATTCATCAATATTGGCCTTCATGCCCAACAAAAGTGTAAAATTTGTTGCAAATGGGTACAATGCAGATCCAAAAGTCAAGGGACCATTCTCTCCAACATAAATGGGAAGCCTAGGTCCCACCACTTTAGATATAGCATCATAAAAAGAAGAATGGAATTACCATTCTCCTAAGTGAATTCCTAAACAGACATGAGCTTAAGATCACAAGTGGCCCTATGTGCTTAGGGAATCGATACAATGAAAAGCTCAGCACTTGATGCAGAACCTTAAACTAAAAATCCCTATTCTTTTTCATACACCGTTCATAATAACATATTTCTCCTTAACTCAGTAGCATGTCATATCTTAAAAGCCGATTGCATTATCTTATAAGCTCAGTAACTCAAACCCATGAATCTGACATACCAAAGATGAACATAAGGCATCCAAATCATAAGGCATAAGTTCATCACTACTAAAAAGACCATCAATCTAAGAGAAAAAGGAATTACTTTTGATTTCCTAACCCAAGTCAGGTCCTCAAGATAACAAGAAAAGTGCACTCATATAACTACTCCGCAGTTTTAACTAACTCAAGAACCGGAATAGGCTATACTAAAAACTTGGCTACAATTCACAAGATCAAAAACACTTTCCATCCCTATTTTAACAGCAAATCGCAATCTATACTACAAAATAGCCATGCCGCTTTCTCGGCCCAATCGAATTCGGCATGCCGTAGAAATAAAATTATCATCTCAAACAATAAACGGCAAACATCAACCAACCTAATACCCATCATCATATTTCTGTACACATCCAATGCTAAGAATATTTAACTTTTCCAAGCATCATCAATATAATCAGAGCCCACCCCCAAATCATCAAATTAATGGTCATAATCATCGAAATACACCCAGAAATCCAAAATTCAGTTTAAATAACAAAACCCCAGAAACATAAAATTGAAAAGACTCAAAAAAGTGAGAAATTTAAGAGAAATTGGACCTGAAATGGCGATCTGGGTAGCATTGAAATCAGAAAGAGAAGAAGAGTGGAGGGAGTTGGAATGATGAGCGCAATGGGTTAACAAGTTGGAGTCTTTCTTGTCTCTGAGAACTCCGACGAGATCGTCGCAGTATGATAGTAACTGCTTTATGTCGATTTGTGGCAAATTCTCCCCCATTTTTCTAGGGTTTCTGGGGTTCAACTACAAAGATGTTGATTTCCAGAACAAACTAACTAAAAGAATAAAGGTTGGGGATTTGAAAATGGAACTTGGCGCCGAGGCTGTAGGGGTGCGCAAATACCGACCCGGATTTATTAGAATTGTGCGTTAGGATTCCAAGTTTCCAACTAAGGGGTTTACAGCTTACTCCGTACAATTGTACGTATATGATATCTGATATTCGAGAATTGGAACACGAAGTATTAAGGAAGGGTTTTGTTCACTTATATAGAAATGATTTGAAATAGACTTCAAATTCATTCATATCATAACTTTATTTAATTTACCAATGTCACTATGAAATCTCATTTGTTCACCTATTTTATTTCTTTTCATGTTAGTGAACCAAACTAGCTTAAATGCGATATTTGAAAATTTTAGCTCTATTGGTATACTTTTTTTATTGACATTTTTCAATTTAGTAATACTTAGGAACGAATTTTTTAAAATCGTAAAACAAAATTGTAAAAGATTTAAGTTTATGAGTTATATCCTCTTTTGAATTATTTAAGCTTTCTCACCATATTATACTTGAAGGATATGGTCTTATTAAAACTTTAATATATCTCTCCGCAATAGCATATGAAATACTAATAATTAAGCATTAATATACTACATGTGTATTGTCATTGTCAACTTTCCTATCTTGTATTGTAAAAAGTAAAAAAAAAATTATCTAATATTACCATAGCTTTGACTTATATTTATTCATCACCCATCTTACGTATCTTAAATGTCCACCAAACAATTACATAAATAAGAGTGGGCATTATGAATGTCAACTAGCTTTGTTGTTCAAAGTCTTAGAAGTAGTTCCAAGACCTGGGATCAAATCCCGTCTACATCAATTGTTGCCTGCCACTTACGGCTCTCTTGACATAAAAAAAATAAGGATTGGGCATTAAAGTGATATGTACATAAATAAATTAGATGTGTAGATCGTTTGTAAACTCCTACTTATTACGTGCAATATGACACATCCTTGTACCTTTTCTTTCCCGTTTTATTACCTACCAAAAGTGTATCCACCTTAATTGTTATTCTCAAAAATCGAGTATTAAAATTTGCTCAATTCTAGTAAAATTTTGCTAAAAAATAATTAGTTAGATATACTCGAAATTAAAGGAAAAGAGTAGAGGGTCGGGTAGCTAAACTAGCTACAATGCATGGAGAACATTTATGGTAAGTGCCACAAATAAAAAACAACAACTGTAGGCAACCGACAACTAGAAGTTCTGTGTTTTAGTCTTGTGAGTTTTGTAACTTTGTGCTTGTAGGTTTCTTAGATACTTCTGCAATCAAAGTCTTGTCTTTTGTTGTCATTCACAGTGAACAAGTAAAAACAGGTTTTCTTCATTTATATGAGCCAATTAATTTGTTTTCCTCTAAGACATGCTTGGATTGAAGGGTGATAAAAATCTAACTTATGAAAAATGAAAGTAAACAAAAGTAGTGATAATGGGATGAAGTGGAAAAAAAATATATTATTTTGGTGGTGTGGGGAAGAAGAATGAATTAAAAGATTGATTATTATTCTCATTATGATGGTAATAACTAGCCTATATGTGTGTAGAATATCTATTATTCCTCAAATGAGGGTATTAGTTTTCTTTTCATCACCCTACCAACACTACATTTCTCTTATAATCAATCCACTTTCACTAACCTTTTTTTTCATTGATTTGATTATTATTAGTCTTCTAGTGCATTACCCCCAATCCAAGCATGCCTTAAGGAGGAACATTATACGTGGATGGATCATGTCCAAGCTCTCAAGTTCAATCCCGAAAATGGTGATTGTTAGCAAAAGCTACGTGAAAAGCTATTTTTGGGTGGTCACAAGATTGTATTGCTACTGCTCGTGAAGTTGTAAATAAAGGATTAGGAATTCGCAAATTATTCAAAGATGAACGGAGTTTGTAGGAGAGAGTAGGTTTGGATCGAGAATTGTGATTTTTTTTTAAAAAAAAAAACCTAATAAATTTTTTATAATGTCCAAAATAAATCAAAATCAGGATTATAAATGTATCAAGTTTATGGATGATGTTCTCTTGTGAATTATTTAAATTTTTACTTTATTTTATTTGGAAGACCTTATCGAAACTTTAGTTAATTAAGCACTGACTTTTTACCAACATATGTTGTCACTGTCACATATTACAGTAGTTTGAATTGTATTTAATATATGATACCAACCATTTTAAGTATTTCAAGTGTTTATCTAATTGAATAATTTGAATATACCATTTTAAGTATTTCAAGCGTTTACCTAATTGAATAATTTGAATATACCATTGGACATTGAAAGTGCATCCCTTATTTTTTTTTAGGTTAATGTAATGTCGATTTTCTATGATACAAAAAAAATAATATACTAATCTTGACATTTTACTTTAATAAAATAACATTTTTCAAGCACGCCTAAAGATTGTTGCATATGAATTGGAGTTACGGTGTTGAGCTATTTTATGATCCTTGTACTATAATGTCTATAACTGAATTAGTTCAGTCTATCATATTCAATGAACATTATAAACCTGGGAATGTTTCCATGGTACTTAGTAATAAAATTGATGACATAATGTTATTTATTATCATTATCATTTTTTCTTGTCAATCATTATATTATAAAAATTAGTTGTCACCCAACAAAGGATTTGACATTCTAGTTTTAATTCTTAGTTGAGGTGTTGGAATAATGGAGTTAAAAGATCTCATATATAGCGCTGTTGGTAGTAAATTACCAATCAAACTTGTACAATTTTAAACACAATCAGCATAACAATTAGCAATCAAACTTGTACAACTTATTATTATTCGTATCTTAGTTGTAACATCTATCACTACATAACTCTAAAATTCTTAGCATTTATTGCAATAATAAAATAGAAAAACATAAGATAAACATTATCTATAAAAAAAAACATAAGGTTAAAAAGTAACATATTCTCTTGGAAAATATTCTTAAAATAAAATTATTATTATTATCATTATTTATTAATATAGGATTTTCCTCATGTCGGATTTGACATGTCCCCAATCATAACCATTGACCATATTGGGCACATGTCAATCGATTATACAATAATTTTTCACCTTTTCTTTGTAGATGATGTTATCTATTTTTTCTACTTTATATTAATATGAGATTGGAAAATGTTATAAATAGAAAATTATGTTACTATATAAATTTGTAAATAGTTTACTATAATAATTATGAAAAATATTCTTATAATTATATGACTATTAATATAATGTTATCAAATCGTGAAGAAATCATGTTCAATAAATCATATTGTATGGAAAAAGTAGGAATAATGATGAAATCATGTCATATTAATTCATTTCACTTTGTTTTGGGAGCATTTGGTTTTTCAATGCATATCATCACATTCAAGCAATTATAAAAATATTTTAATTAAGTTTTCTACTTTACTTTATAAAATATCTAATACTATTGTTAATTTTATAAAACCTATAAGTTTTCACCAATAAATAAAAATACTTTATTAATTAGAATATTTAACAAAACAGTATATTATCAAATTGTGTATCGCACGGGACTTACCTAGTTACTTACTATAGAAACTTTAGTAGTACTTTATCTCCATTGAATCTCTCATTTCAATCTAACATGTTCACGGACGTATGGATTTCAAAAAATGTGCATATTTAAAAAAGAAAAAAAAAACAAGTATTGAAATCTTAGTATAAAGAAGTAGATAAAAAAAAAATTAGTATACTAAAGAACTTAGAGGAATAGGGAGTAGTATTCAACACTTCATCATTAATACAATTTTGTAACTACCCTGCTATGTTTTTATGCTAAATGAGATGTAAAGATGCAAACCATATTATCAATTTACTTTAAGTGAAAATCGAGCATTATCAAATGCTCATTAAGTAGCTTTGGATTTTTTTGGTAGTTGTAGTCATTATCCTATATAATGAAAAAACTATGTTGAACTTTGATTAATTTTTTAAAAGTTGATTATCCGTTCCTTTTTTAGATGATTCGAAGTTGAATTTAATGATTAGATCTATTCTACTTTTCATTTATACTAAAATATTATAAGGTTGAATTTGAATTCTTTCGACTTGGTATTTGATTGGTATGAGATAATTTTAAAATTTTGTATGATTGATTTTTTTTTTAAAATTATTACTTTTTTAAGTTCCTAAAATACCGAGACTTGAGTGTTGAGTATTGAAGGTTAGTATAACTTCCAATAATTTTATCTCTAAAATAATAAGATAATATATTATAAATTATATGAAATTAATAGTGTATGTGTACCTACATTATGGAAAGCTTTTTTAGTGGAAAACACATATGGAAAGCTTTTTTAGTTTATTTCGGCATTTGCTTTCAATACCAAACGATAGAAAACAGTGATGAATATACATCCAACTAAACTCGCAAAGGAATAAACCCTACTCGCACTCTTCTCTAAAAATGCACTCAAACCACCAAGAAAATCTTCAGAAAGGCTCGTTGGTAGCTGGGTCTCAAACTGGTTGCCCATGAGCCCACGAACCCTGACATACTTCTAAAACTGACCAAAGTTCTCTAAAAAAACATTCAAAATGAAGGCCATCCACTAGTTCCAACTTCTGAAGTTTGTAATGCCCCTTGCAATAAAAGCTGTGTGTCTCCCTGATCACCTCACCCTTTCTGCCTTTCTTCATCCTCAAATCATCCTTCAGACCTCCATTGAAACCGATACCTTAATTCCGTACTTCACTGAGTGTTGAATACAGAGAACTTTAGTGCTGTTCGCTGCATGTAAGAGAGGAAGTTATTGTTTAGAACACAACTAAAATTCATGCACTGAGCTAAGCACAACTTCCAAAAGATTTCTAATACTCTCTGCATTATGTAGTACTCCGTATGCTTAACAAGTTATGGGAGTACCAGTCAAAAGTACACTCATTTGATATTCCCACATCTGAGCAATGTAGGCAAAATAAAACATTCATACATTTAAGGCAAGTAAAGAACACTCATTTGATCCACAAATATTTATGTCAAAAAGATTCTAGCAGGGCATTGTTTAAAACTATCATCGTGAATACTTTTATCTCACAGGTTAACTTCTCTATTCATTTGAAGGTTCAACATCAGTTGGATTTTGCTTGGGAACTGGCTGAATTCTGACATATGGCTTTCTAGTTAACGTTTCCCCTCTCAAAGCAGCTACATATCGGTCATTTGTGTCTTCCTTCCGCTGGAGCTCTGCTAGATATTCAGCTAGCCTCTCTTTATTCACTTGTCCCATCATCTGAATCACAAGAGCAAGCCGAACACTCATAATTAATTTCTACTGTAGGAAAAAAACTGTAATTAAGATAGAGTTCATCAAAAGTTACAAGAAAGAGAGATGAACTGGTGTAAGTTGTGTTTAAGGGAGGGGGAGTCACACTGGAGGAGCTTATATCACCAAAAAACAACAGAATGTTGACGACTTATTAATGTAAAAAGAGGCCGGCACTTGATAGGTAGTTTTCCTCCCCATACCGCAAACCAACTTTCTCATCTAACAGCATTGCACCATGCCTAAATTTCTCAGCAAAGTGGTTAAAAGATCATTTCAGACTTGAACAATTTCATATTCCATAGCTACCCAAATTTAAATTGCTTTACCTCTTGACATATTCTACCCCATAAGAAAAGTGATTATTCCAATGGATGTTAGCACAATGGAGGTTTCAGCAAAAGGTTATTTTTCACCATCAAGCCAAAATAAATGAAAAGGACTGTCCTGTTAAAAAGAAATTAACGAAATTCATGGAATTAAACGGAGGAATACGAAGCAGACTTTAATCGTGAAATAACTTAGTCATACCTCATTTGCACAAATATGCCTCACAATATGAAGTAGAAGCAAGAAAAAAAAAATCCCCCAAAACAAATTCACTACATTAATAATTAGAAAACTTTAAACCATGCATATTCACACCTGTCAAAAATGGAAGAGCTCCAAAACTAAAACGTCTCAAATATAATGGAGCAGGTTGTCATTTTTTTTTCATAAAGCACCCTCCTAAAAAAAACACTTACATCCGTATTCATACTCCAATTAGCATTACCAGAATAAGGATGGTTGATTCAAATTCACCCAAAACTCCAGGGAAACTATGTAAGAAGAGTTTCTGTCAAATCTTCAGCTTCAAATTTTCATCCGTTACCCTCTGATGTGTTTTCATAAAGCAGGCTCCAATGAAAACAACACCGTCTTCATACTCACCAATTTGCATTACCAGAGTAAGGATCGTGGTTCAAATTCACCCAAAACTCCAGGGGAACTACATAACAAGTGTTTCCGTCAAATCTTCCGCTTATTTTCATCTGTTACCCTCTTATGTGTTTTCATCAAGATCTAATGTCATTTGGAGTGACATGAATATACCTAAAACATAATATGCATCATTTCCTTTCATACCTTCAGCTTTGTTCCAATCAACACACTCTCCCCCTCTCCAAAACTTTTTGCTAGCCTTAAATATGTTTTCTATAAGCTAAGCAGAAGCCTAAAAATAACAGAAAGCAGCGAAAACCAAACAAAACAACTCCTCAACAAGCTTGAAAGGCCCATTTTAAGTTTTAAACCCTTCTCGTTGCCCCCTCTGTAAATTAAAATTACTCGACTAAGCAGGAGTGCTTCAACGATTAACAACCTTAAAATTCAGGATTATTAAAGAAATATTCGTGTCATAGGCCTCTTATTGTGTTATTGGGAAAGATGGGAGAAGATACAAGGATGGTGGACGTCGTACCAAATCAGCACTCCACCCTTCACGCTAGCCCTCTCCACATAACAATAATGTTCCATCTCCATTAGATGGAAGTAATAAAGAGGTATAAGAGCCATTAATAACAAATCAATCCGTGGCATTACAATTACTTTAAGAGATAAATTGCATGTTCATCAGATAAATAAGAATAGAGCAAAGGCCAACTCAAAATTAATCTAAGAAGAGGCTCCCATTTCCCCACAGATAACTGCTTATTGAAACTCTACATTATTACTTGATCCTATAATTCTCTTTGCACGGTTAAATCATAATGTTATCCTGTTTTCATTTCTAACATAATGTTTCTGCACTCTGCAATATATGCTAAATTAGTTCAGATATTAGCAGGGGCAGGTAGGTAAAAAAAGATCTCATCAGACTCTCATCTTTCCTGCATCATTAACATGAGACAGCACTTTCAAGGTTCACTGTATTTGATCATTTTCTATCTCTGATATACCTTATTTTTCCCCCCAGAAAAGACGAAACTATAAACTGCTTGAGCAAAATACATCAAACATGGTTAAGATGTCCCTTAGGAAGGGATGAGAATACAGAAAGAAAACTATGCTCCATATATTTCCAAGAAAAAAGAATATACTTCCCCAAAAAAGAGCCAACAGAGATAAGAAAATCCCCCCATTGAAGAAATAAATACTACTGTTATAAAGAACTCTTGGATCAAATCTGCCAGAACCTGAAAATAGGATAGCCAAAGAACCTCATTACATCTATGAAACCAGGAGGACACGAAATAACCTACAAAGTATCTTCGACAAGTAAACTACAATAGAGTACGGAGCAAAGATGTGGATCTAGCCAAAATTTGAAGGCACTCAGTATTAAGCTAAACAATCACTTCTGCAATCTTATTCAATATTTATGTCCCATATTAAGAATCCCATTAGACTTCTTGCAGTCTCCAAGATGTATATTCATTCAACTATCTCTTGAGTTAATTCCATTTTCTTTTGAAGAAAATAATAACACAAATTTAAGATTTGACACTTCTTACACCATGCTTTTATACAACAACTAACTATATTTCTTGAACATCATAGTCAACCCTTTGACCTAAGGACAGAGACACTACATAATGAGGACCAGTAATCCTCTCGAAACATTTTCAAGAGACATCTTTATTCCCTAAACATACATATAATCAATTCTGCTTCTTGGGGAAGCAATATTCCCTTCACTTGAGTATTATCTTTACCTCGATTCTCACGTATGCAGCAAAAAATACTCCAAGGTAAAGCACTAAGATCACAACAAATGAAAATTTTCTATGTCACCAAACTCCAAAGATTATAAGAAAATACAAATGCAGGTGAACCATACTTTATAACATCAATATTCTAATCATCTATTAAAACTAAATCAACAAAAAATCAAACTATGGACCCTTTCATTCTAGATCACATTGACTCTTCCCGCCAAAAAAGAAAATAAAGGCAGCTAACAAAGCCCACAAACCACCAAAGGCTTTCTAGTATTTCTGCACTAGCACACTGTGTATATTTTCTGCTCCAAACAAAAAAAAAACCAGAAGAAGAAAGAAACATAACACCTTTTATCCTGCATCATGCAAATATTTATTTTGATGTATCACAAAGTGTAGGTTGTTGCCTTTCAACAATAATCTAGAAAACAACCGTATCTATCAAAAATAGGTGGAAAGACACTAATCACATCTCTTTCAGTGAAAAGAACAACATTCATCATTTTAGAACTCGACAAGTAGCATGGTAAAGCTAATCCAAGTAAGAGAACTCCAATTTTCATATTTCTACCTCTATTCCCCCAAGATTAAAGTTCAACAGAAGCAGCAGCCTGCACTGCTCTACTGCAAGGACAAGAACAGCTAATGGTAAGGAAATACGTTAAAATTATTCAGAGAAGGATGTTCCTCAAAACTTTCAACAGAGAGGCTGGTCTCAACAATAGGAGACCTTCTAGAACCTTAGAACTTTCCGTCATGTACAGTAATCGTCTTTCAACTAGCTCTTGGTTCCAACATCAATCACATTTTAGTGACTCCTCTCATCAGTCAATCTCACGCTTACAAACCACGCTTTCAAAGCATACCAGTATAAGTTCCCCTACATTGCTCTGACTTTAGCGGTCATCATTTGAACTATAACACAAAGTCACTCCATATCCACTGGCAAACGGAATCCTTCCATTCAGAAAGACACCCCTCTCCTGATTCTGGGTTTCATAGTTTAACTAGGACCTCGGATACTCGTTTTCTAGTAATCCTCGCCACAACAACGAGTCTCTTAACACAAAGTCTGCTAATAACAAAAACTAAACAGCAAAAGCATGAAAATCATACCAAACATTACCTTGACTTCACCCCACAAAAAACCAACTTGCATAACAATCTAAATTCAGTAAACCATACCCAATCTACATGATTTAGAAATGAATGTGTAATTATGTCACAAACTATGAAACTACGGATCACTAATCAAGAACCAAAACAACCCCAACACATATCCCAAAAAATTCATATACAATTAAGAGGGTATCACTATATTCGGTATTTAATAGTAACAAATCAATGAAAAAAAGGGTAGTTTAATAAGGAGAACAAACCCGAGTTTCGGGGCGAGAGTTGGTGCGAAGATGGGACTCAAGCTTGTCATTGCGGGAGTTAGTAACTTGCATAACACCGTAGCCGACGATCCCAGGTATGACGCCGCAAACCATTGCGAATGTGAAGAAGAAGGGCTTTGAGTCCCGGGTTTTCGCTACGATTCTCCTCCATGACTCGCTCTTCCACAGTATGTTCATTTTGCTTGCTTCCGAGGATGCGCTGTCTGTATCCCCTCCACGGATCCGCCTATAAAGGAAATTTCTGGAGTTTTTTTTTTTTGGGGGGGGGGGGGGGGGGGGGGGGGGGGGGTGTGAGTTTTACTGAGTTGGATTTGATCTGATCATCGGTTCAAAACTTAGTCCCAATGGAAATAGGACTCGAGTTCAACCCATTTAGCCGATGAAATCTCAAAGACCCCTAAAAAACCCTTGAATTATTTATTTATTTATTTATTTATTTATTTATTTATATCCCGACCCTAAATTGTTATACTTAGTATTATTTAAATAAATTTTTAAAAAAAGTCTTGATTAAATTTTTAATGATAATTAGTTTAAAACATTTATAGCATTGAATGTTTTACTTTTTGTTGAAAATTTATAACTTTATCTCTAATTCTAATTAGTATTCTCTATTTTTTTAATTTCTAAAATTATGCTCTATAAATTATTAAATTATTAAATTTATGAAACTTGCAATGAATTAGTTTACTCTCTTGTCAACCTAATTGTGTCATATACCTATACAATATCTCAAATTTAATATTTTTTTGATAAAATATAATCAAAATTTTATCTTGGTGGATATTAGGTATAATGATAATGGTAGGTTTGTATGTAGTAGCATATTTGGTATTAAATTATATATTGTGTACTACATATGTATACTCTAATATTAATGTTGGGTTTTTGAGTTTTGCAATTTTATGATTTGCTAAATATATCTTAGTATTTAATGAGACACCCAACTTTTGGAGGGTATTATAAGTATTCTATTAATACTTATTTAAATATATCATCAATATTATACTCTATTTGATTAGTTTGCTTATACAAAATTATTTCATTAGTTGTACCTTATTTTTTAATAATTTTTTAAAATTATTTTTACAATAGTTGAATTATTTTATGAAACAATTTAGTAATATAAAATAAAATAAATATATTTTATCTAATCATACGTTTACTACCCCAAAATAGATAAGGGAAAATTTTAAGCGTATAACATAAATGGCCCATGAATATTATTAGTTTGTTACGCCTAGAAACTCTAAAATGTTTGGAATGATACTTTATGAAGTATTCTTTTGGTCGAATCTTATACTTGTTATCACATGGCATTTGGAGCAACCTAGGTCTAGAGTTGCTAAAAAAATTTGACCCGAAAAATCAAAAGAGTCGAACTTTCCAAGCCTGGTCCCAATTATGGCTTAAAATTATCAATGACCCGACCATAAAGCCCGAATTCTTTCAGCTGGGTTGGCCCGACACGGCCCATTGATAAACTCCAACTAGGTCACACCTTAACATTTGGAAAAAAAAAAAGAAGAAAAAGGTGAAAGACATAAAACAGAGGGTTAGGGTTTATGAGCAGCATATCCATCTCTCACATAAACATTTGAAACTCCCTACTCCCCCATCCAAAAAAAAAGGATCGTAGAGAGGAGCAAGCAGCGCAGCACCAGCGGCGGCAGGAGCAGATCAACACTCCTCCGATTACAAGATGGTATTCTCGCCCTTCCCCGTCACTCTTTTTTCCGTATTATTTTGCATTTTATTGGTATGATCTATTCACATCAGTTTTGGATTTGGAATTGGAATGTATGTATTCGTTTATTTTTTTAAAATTTTTGAACGCTACGCGGTGTCTTCGGTTCTTGTTAGTCAGACGTTTAGATGCGAAACAGCTACTGATTTCTTGAATAATTCTGCTTTCATCAGGCTAGAGGTTTGAAGAAGCACCTGAAGAGGCTCAATGCCCCCAAGCATTGGATGCTCGATAAACTCGGAGGAGCATTCGTGAGTCTAATGTTGTTCACTTTTTTGAGTTTATGTTGCGGGCGTTGTTCATTATTTAACAACTTAAATCGTTTTCCTGATGCGTTGTTTATGTAGGCACCCAAACCCTCATCTGGGCCTCATAAGGCTAGGGAGTGTTTGCCCCTTATCCTGATTCTGCGTAACCGGTTGAAGTATGCTTTGGTTTACCGTGAAGTCATTGCTATTTTGATGCAACGTCACGTTCTGGTTGACGGAAAGGTCAGGACTGACAAGACCTACCCTGCTGGTTTCATGGGTATGCTCCCAAACTAACTCTGGCTATCTATCTGTCTATCACGGAGTATGAGCTTAATGTTTGTCGCCTGCATTTTTGGTTCCAGATGTCATATCAATCCCCAAAACAAATGAGAACTTCCGTCTTCTCTATGATGTCAAGGGTCGCTTCAGGCTCCACTCTATCAGGGATGAGGAAGCCAAGGTTTGTTCGTTGTGATGCTTAATTCTTATATGGTTTTATGCAGTTTCTAGGGCCGCTGTGCTAATGTCAAAGTGTTGATGGCAGTTCAAGCTATGCAAGGTCCGAAATGTGCAGTTTGGCAACAAAGGGATTCCATACCTCAACACCTATGACGGAAGGACCATCCGCTACCCTGACCCCCTCATTAGAGCTAATGATACCATCAAGCTTGACTTGGAAGAGAACAAGATTGTTGATTTCATTAAGTTTGATGTTGGAAATGTTGTTATGGTCACTGGAGGGAGAAACAGAGGGCGTGTAGGAGTCATCAAGAACAGGGAGAAGCATAAGGGGAGCTTTGAGACCATCCACATTCAGGATTCACAAGGTCATGAGTTTGCTACCCGTATGGGAAATGTCTTCATCATTGGTAAAGGTACTAAACCATGGGTGTCTCTTCCCAAGGGCAAGGGTATTAAGCTTACCATCATTGAGGAGGCACGTAAGAGACTTGCAGACAAGGCAGCTAGTGCTTGATCTCAATTTCGAGGTCCATTTTAAATTGATAGCACTCCATGCTTAATCACATAGAATTGACTGCGGTCCATGCTTAATCACATAGAATTGACTGCGGAACTAGAGCTTAAGGTTTTTGCAGAGAACTGTGTTAGCTGCTGTGTATTGAACCCCTTTTTGTTTTTTGATTTGATGCATAGTCATGCTTAATTCTATTTGCTATTTAGTGAGTTGAAATAGCTTCAGAGTTCATGCTTTGAATGTGGTATTAGAGGAATTAGGGAATGAGTATTTGATCTTAGCCTAGCCATGCCTGTCAGTTCCTGTTTCATACCATTTCGTTCTTGCTTATGACTAATGAAAACATCTTCCATTAGTTATGGTTTGATATTTAGGTTTATAGGATGTTTCCTGAGCTAGTAGTCTTGGGTATTGCCTTAATTCAGCTATGCCTTTCCCTTTTCTTAGAAGAATGGAAAGTAAGGCTGCAATATGTGATTATACGTGATTCTTGTTACTTGTGATTGCTGCAATCTTAATTAAGGCCTTGTTTGTCTTGGAAGATAGTGGTGTTAATTAGGCTTGTCATGTTGAACGATGGCTCAATGTTCATGCTCAAGAAGCTTAAAGTTTTGTTTATCAGCAGCCCTTTAGCATTAAAATAAGCTCCAAAAAGCCCGTGATTATTAGTCATTAGGTAAAGAGCAGCCAGAGTGAACAAATGAATACCCCAATGATTTTACATTTTTAGTACATCCACCACTCTTCCTATTCCCATGGCTCTACTCACTCCCCAGTCCCCCACCTGGGTTTTGTGGCAACAGTGCTGCTAACAGTATCAACGCTCGCCATTTCTAGCTGCAGCAGTAGGGTTGAAGCAGCACCCAGGTCTGACATTGAATGATGAAGTCAAGTCGCCCCTATACCTGTTTACATTTTGTTCTTAGGATAAAACCTCAAATTGGCTTTGTTCAGGAGCTTATCTTTCGTCCTGGATTGTTTCCCCTTTATATCTAACATAGCATAGGCAGATCACAGTGACATGATGCTGTGATGATGCAATCTCAATAGTAAACTTGTTTCTGACCATGCTGCTGTGATATATGAAATGGCAGTAGAATATGATATGTGGTGACTGGTGAGCTAAATATAGCAACAGCATATACAATCTCAACCCCTTTACGAAATGCACTTAAGCTCCATCCATGGGCACTCAGATTCTCCAAACCCTTATGTCTAATTGCACACTTGGAAGTTGGAAGGAGCTTCTTTAGAGGCATTGGGGCAACATTATGGTCCTCGGAATCTTCGAATCCTTGTTAACTCTCGGTGGAAAGTTCGGGTTTCAACTCACTCCTGAAAAATTAAATGAACTTGAATAGAGAACCCTCCACTCATTCATACATTTGTTTATAATATAATGATGTAAGGGTAGAGATTTCATTAAAAGTAATGTAAGTGGACTATTTGTATTAATTGATATTATGGAGCGCTAAACGTCGTGCCAAAGCGCTTTCTTAATTGATGATTTTGCCTTTTGACACATTTAAATAAAATCGAACATTTTAATAATTAACACTTAACATATTCCTAACTTATAATTTTCATAATTTTCCTAACTTATAATTTTCATAATTTTCCTAACTTAACATATTCCTAACTAAATTAATATAATTTATAATTTTCCAAACTTAATTTTCAAATATCTTATATTAAGTTTGAATTTTCCTAACTTTAAATATTACTGACTTTTTTTTTTCAAACCTAATATACTCCTAATTAATTATTTTTTTAATTATAATCTAAAACATGAATAATATCATTTTAACAAACTATTAAACATGAATAAAAAATAATAATACTAATTTATCAAATAATATATATTAACTAATAAAAAATAACAATAATACTAATAAATAATAACTAAACAATAATTATACAATACTTAATAATTAATTAAAATCGAAAGATCTCGCGATAAGGGGTGCCGATCGAAATTCCATGGCGGTGGGCTCCCTCCTTTTGTTAATTAGCATTGTCAATTAATTAGTGTCAATAAATTAATGTTAATTATTTAAAATCATATTATTTTATTTTAATTATGTTAATTAGTATTAATTATTTAAAATCATATTGTTTTATTTTAATTATGTTAATTAGTGTTGATTATTATTGTTAAGTTGCATGGTTAATTAGTTAGATTTAATTTAGGGACTGTTGGGCAAAGATGTAAAGTGAATGGGGGACGGTTCGAGTAATTTTATGGCGGTAAATAACAAACCCCTTGATATTTTGGGAATAGAAAATGTCATTTATAAAAATAAAAATTGTAATATCCAATGAGTGAATAATAGAATGATTTTATTTATGTTATAAAATATCGTATAAAAAATAATGATTCTAAATGGGAAGAACTTTTCGAATTTTCCTAATTTAGAATATGAGAAGGAAAAAAAAGAATGGAGAGAGTATTACCACATCTATAATATTATAAGTTTATAACTATCATATATTAATAGTATTTTTTTAATAATATTTTCCAAAACATTTAGGAATGGTAGATTGGTAGTTATTCGTTTAATTTGGATAAGTAATGTGAGCATTTGACAACCAAATATGGGAAACCAAATCGACTGGAAGTAGTGTTATCAAGGCAATTGACCAGAAGGAAAAAATATTAGAATGTTAGAAATTCGAAAAATGGAAAAAACGATGGAATTCGTTGATGGCAATTGAATTGACCACGGGAATCTTGGAACTTGTAGGCGTTCACACTCTCAGGGAGAAAAGATGCATCTGAAAGTGAGTTGATCATAAACTGATAACCATACAATTTCGCAATCAACAATTTTTTTGGTAAGGATGGCGTTAACTTTTTTTTTTTTTTTTTCCCTCATATTTTAAGTATATTTTTGAAAATTTTAACCAATTAAAAATTATTTCTCATATTTCAAGTATATTTTCAAAAACTTTAACCAATTAAATTAGTTGTCATTACATTTGGTGTTTAGCAATAACTTTAACGAAACCAATACTTCGAAATCGTATCACCCTAAAATAGAAAAATTAAGCAAGTAATTAGCATTTTAGCATGTAACAGATTGCTTTAATTTTATTCTAATTTTTTTTTTGTTTGGCATCTTACTACCTAGACCACTTGTTACCCCATATAACATATTGACTGAACAATATTACAATACCATAGTGGTATAGCGTAAAATGTTTAATATGAAGAATTTACTAGATAGAAAGATTCAAATGCCAAAATATACAATTATAATATACAATATTTTATAGGTAACCTTAAGAATTATATATTTATAACTGTGTCACATTTTTTAAAATTTTATATAACTTAAATTTATGAATTATGTTTTATATTGAACCTCTGCTTCAAATAAAATTACAACATGCTGACTTACAAGTTTATTAAGGTATAAATTTGACTATTTAAATATTCATTTGTTGTTATCTTGAAATATTAAATGAAGCTAATCTAATAATATTTTATTTAGTAATATTAATTGATACTTTTTTTTAAACAGAGTAACATTAATTGATACTTACTAAGTAAAAACATGTAATTGAATAAAATCAAATATGTTACAATTATAATAAAACTGAAGTTGTTATTAGGAAACCAATGATAATTTTCAGCACAAGGGAGTTTCATAATCACAATAACAAAACATGAAGTCAATACTCATTTCGTCTCATTTTGATCTATATTTTCATTTTAGAAATCAAAGTTTAAAAAATTTGACTAAAAATTCAAATTATATTATAACAAGTAATATATTTAAGTAAGATTTTTTTGAATTCATGTTAATATAAATTTTTAATGTATAAAATTGTCATAAGTTTTTTTGTAAATTTAAATAAAAATATTTAAAATTATTTCTTAAATATCATAAAAATTTAAAAATAATATATAAAATGAAATTTTAATCTTATCAACATTCCTATGAATCCTATCTGATGGGACTATAGAATAGGTTAATTGAGATGACTAGAAACAATGAAATAAAAGAAGTCGATGTCACTCCAGGCTGTTACCGCCACTAATTGCTTAGCATCGTCCATTACATTTCCCTTACTTTGACCACATATTTTCAAAACCAAGTTATTTTTTTTGTATTTTATATTTTTTCACAACCAAGTTCAATCCGAAATACTCTTCTTAGTGTTTTTTCCTTATTTGACTTTTTTTTACAATTTTCAAAACATGATTTAAAATATTTTTATCTTCAAATTCGTAAAACAAAAAATTATGAAAACTTGATAACATACAAATTTACATTAAAATACATCAAAAAAGATTAAATATATTATTTTTTATAACATGATGAAAATTTATGATTAAATTTTTTCAACTTTGACTCTAAGACTAGAATTGAGATAAAAATAAAGGGATGGAGAAACAAATTGAAAAAATCCGTAGAAGCTACCTAACCATCCTAAATGAATAGTTAATAACAAGTGGTTTGATAATTTAAAACCGAAATAATTAGCATCATTAGAAAGATTTGTACGTAATTATATATATGTTATGGAAGTTAAGTCTTTAAAATGAAATAACATTTGTTGGGAGAGCATCCCCTCCTATATGAATTGAAAATAACCTTAACTAGATGAAAATTTATAAACTTTGATTTATACGAAAATTTTACTTTTTAACAAAACCACGAAAAGACCAAAAGCGTTTAGGAGCAATATATTTAGAAGAAAATAACCTTATAACTTTTTTTTTTTTTCAAGTAGAGGTGATAAATGTTAAGTCATGTTCGTCTTGGTTTCAAATAATTTGTCAATTTAAAACCTTACAATTAGTCTAGGCCTAATGTTCGATCGAATTTAGTTTGCTAAATTCGTAATTTTGGACTTTAATAAGTGGGCTTTTGAGCTTTTTCGAACCGGGCCTAAAATTCTTAATTTTATCCGCGACTTAAAAATGTCTCCAAATACCAGGGCGGTGTTGAATGTTGATAAAAGGCGCGTAACTTAAATTCCTTACTCTAGCGAGTGAGAAGAAATGACAGGATAAAGGCTCGTACAACGTGGATTGGATAATTCGAAGAGACACGAGCTCACCACACGCCCTATCATCACTTTTAATCTTCACCCTCCATCTCACCCCTTAATCCAACGGCTTCCATGGATCGCCAATGCCACCGAAACACTTGTCCTTCTCCTATATAAGCTGCCTCCGTTCCTCGCCTCCATCATCATCCTCATCTCCTCAATTTTAATTCACTCATCCCATTTTACCCCTCGCCCTCCATTGCCAAACCACCTTCAAATTCAAAATGATGCTGAGAGACGTTCTAAGTGGGTCCCTTTCCCCTTCCATGTCCCCTCTGCTCAGCTCCCGTGTTTCTGTGAAGGAGAATGGGTTGAGTTTTGTGGGTTACGGAAGAGAGAGACATAGAGGGAGGAGGAATGGGTGTGGGAGAATCATGGCTGCTGTTCAAGAAGGTGGGCCCATGACTGGAATTGTGTTCCATCCGTTTGAAGAGGTGAAGAGTGATAATTTCATGGTCCCCATTTCACCTCAGGTCTCCCTTGCTAGGCAGAGTTATGCCGATGATTGTGAAGCCGCCATTAATGAGCAAATCAAGTAAATATCCCCAACCCTTCTTTTGTTCTTCGTCTACCGCTTATAAATATTTTGATTATTTCCTAGATCACGCTCTGATCGGTTATATATGTCTGTCGTTTTCTTTTTTCTTTATTGATGGTGTGTTTTGGGTTTAAAGTATGTTTATATATATAAAAAAAGTTGATTTGATATCTTCATCAATATTAATGGTTAAAAGTAAACAATAATAATTGTTCCCTTCTAGATATGATTTTGGAGGTGAAGGAGATGTTCAAACTTTTTGATATAATGTCTTAATGAAAGATTATGTCATTTTTTAAAGTTTTGTATTTATCATTAGACTTCTTTGGGTTGGGTTAGAAATAAGAAGAGTCAAGTCCAAAATGAGTTATGAGCGGACTGACTTGGTCCAACAAAATGTATAATGGGTCGAGTTGGGCCAATCAACGGATCGGGTAATTAAAATGAAATACAAGAGAGTACAGTCTTTGTATATATATATATAAAGATAAGTATTACCTCTAACTTTTGGTAATAAATTACAAATAAATAAAAATAATTAATTACCTTAGTAATATTTATAAGTTTTAAACAATATTAACGATTTATTAAAAATCTAATCTAATAAAACATGATTACTATTTTGCAAATGGGTCAGAGGCTTCTTTCGTTTGAAACTGTCAATTCATCATGTTAATGATGTAACATTATAATTCCTTTCTCTTTCTTTTACATTTTTGTTTTGTTTATTATTGGTTTTTTTTAAAAAAATTAAATTTATATGCGGTATTATAGTATATGATTAGTGATTTTAGTCTTTGAATGAAGGACACGAATTCGACAAATGGTTGAATTAGGTACTTGCTTTTTTTTTTTTTTTTTTTTTTACCATAAATTTATTAATATAAGAAATAATATTTTAAAATTAATCAAGTTTTTATAATTAAAGAAGTAAATAATTGATTGTGGATCGAGATAGCAAGTGGGCTGGCTACCTGCTTTTTGGCCCGGCCAACCCAGTCTTGTCCCCTCAAAATAATTGTCTAGATATGACTTAAATTGTAACATAGCATCAGTTCGTAGCTATTCTCCCCCATGTGTATATTGGGTTCTAGGCAAACAGTGTTGATTGAAACGTATGTGTTTTGTGTAAGAGGGTGGTCTCTTTTTGTTTTTCTTTTTAGAGTGACATGTGAAAAAAGTAGATGAATATTGTTGAACGTTCTCTAAATCAATAGTTAAGGTTAGGATTTCACAGTTAGTTTAGATCAGATCAGTTGTAGTTCAGTTTTGAACTCGATTTGGTCATACTCCATAGTGCTTGTCTCGATTGTTGTAAAATTCTTGATTTCTAATACTTATGTATTGCACATGTGTTAAACTATCAAGCACATACTTCTGTTGTTATCAAACACTTCCTGTATATCTGCAAATTTGTGATTTTGTACCAGGCATAAATTTTCTCAAGTGATTATTGTCATTTTTTTTGTGGGCAAAAGTGATTGTTGTTTCTTTTAATGTTAACTTAGTTTATTGGTATGGTTCACAGTGTGGAGTACAGTGCATCCTATGTCTACCATTCGCTGTTTGCCTACTTTGACAGGGATAATGTTGCTCTGAAAGGCTTTGCCAAGTAAGAACACTGTTGGTTCTTGTGCAAATATGTAATGCATTAGTTGAAGGGAAGTAAATTTTATACCAAACTTTGTCGTTTTGGCTCATTCAGGTTTTTCCGGGAGTCTAGTGAAGAAGAAAGGGAACATGCTGAGAAGTTGATGAAGTATCAGGTATATAGCAACAGGTTTTGTCCATTTACGTTTTGAAATCTATTGTATTGCAAATAATAATTGATGATTGTATTTGAGTGATTTATAGTAGTTTCTTTCCTGTGATTTTTCAGAACATGAGAGGAGGAAGGGTGAAGCTGCATTCAATTCTTATGCCACCATCTGATTTTGAGCATGCTGAAAAAGGAGATGCATTATATGGTATGCCTTTAATCTTCCCTTCGATCAACGTCGGTGACAAAGATGCTAGTGAAAATAGACGGTTTTGAAATATCCAATCTTTATTTAGTGATCATCATTTAATTCATTCTATTCTAACTTCAAAGAATATTTTGTGGCAGCAATGGAGTTGGCTTTGTCATTGGAGAAGCTTGTGAATCAGAAATTGCTGAACTTGCATGGTGTAAGTTTTGAGTATGTAATGTTTTTTGTTGATTAGATTCAGCAATTTTTGCGATTCATTTTCTTTTATATTGACTAACAGGTGGCTGAGCGAAACAATGATGTCCAGTTACAAGAATTCGTCGAAGGAGAATTTTTGAATGAGCAGGTAATTTATATTATGTACATTAATTTGAACCTGTAGAATTGAAATTCTCTTGCAAAGACCAGAAATAACAGGCTATTCAATCTCTAGCGAAATTTCTTTTATTTTGATGTTTCCTGTGGCTCATAAGACGTTAAATTCCATATGACTTAGGTCGAGGCACTTAAGAAGATTGCAGAGTATGTCACTCAATTGAGAATGGTTGGGAAGGGACATGGTACGTATCACTTCATTAGAAATTTTCTTGTGCTAATTTGCCATTTCATTGCTTTTACTATGCCAAAAAACACATATTTTTAGAGATGCAGGCCTGCCTTTAAAAGCAATCTGTGTATTTGCAGGAGTTTGGCACTTTGATCAAAAGCTCCTTAACTAGGGAGATTCTCTACACTGATCCCAAGTTGAAAAACATCCCTAGCTTTAGGTGTCAACTTTCTTGCATCCAAATAATACGTCTCTAGTCTGGATGGAATGGCCAGAATGTAGGAAGCTTGTGTAGATGTATGTATCTCAGTTGATGTTAAGTTGATGATTGTAATTAGTCTTTTAGTGTATTGTCCCATATCTGAAGCTTTAATAATGATGATTGTAGCTGATGTTTGAAGTTACTTGCTAAATCACGCTCTATTCTATCATTTGATCCATTGCTAAATCCTTTGATTTTTTGTTTTGTTAACATGGTGTGCTGGAGCTTTGATTTCTGCTGTTAATTTGGTGGAACAATGCTGGTTGATAATGATATTATCCTGACACGTAGTCAGCAACTTATATTTGTTCGACCTTTACAGTAGTGTCCTTCAACTTCACTCGTACAGTCCTCACTGAAGCCACAGGAGGTTGTTGCAGTTCCTTAGCTCATCTTTTTTATACCTTCATCATGTCTGAAATTAGTTGTAATGTTTCCTGAACGGTTCATCATCAAATTTCTTCACTGTCACCAATAAAATTTTAGTGTTGGAAAAAGGACATGACATTAAATGACAACCAGTTCTGGAAATGAGCAGATAAACTTCTTCCTGACTCTCTACCAACGTTTTTGGGGGTCAAAGATCAATTCGTCATAAAGGGGAATGCTGAAGTTTTAGAGTGCGGTACGAGGTTTTTTCTACAGCAATGCTTAAGTAAACTGCTGTCACCTGGCTTGCAGAGCAAATTGGTGAAAGCTTTCCTCATAGGACAAAGTTTGAAGTTGTGAAGTTTTGACAAAAGATTTAGACATGAACAAGCGGCATCACCTAACAGTTTGTTAAATGTCTAAACGAATGGCATTTCGACTAGCTATAAGGCTCTTTTTTGAAAGTAATCCCTTTGTATTATGTAATTTCCAATCCTTTTCCTTTAGAATGTCTTAAATTGACAGTTGTAGTTATTGTCAAAGAGCGTTTAATATTTCATAAAACATTTTGGTCATGGTAATATGTGTTTCGAAATTCATATTTTGATTACTTGTGATGCATCAGTTTATGTATGTGTAATTGGATGAATGTTGGAAAGGAATAGGAGGGAGATTGTCGAAAAAAGGGTGAATTAAGTTACTTATCAAAATTCTTTACCAATACTCGTTGCACTTTTTTGCGTATTATTCGTAAATTTCATTTCTGTCAAATTCATGCTATTCTAGTTCATTAAATTCATTAAATATTTTAAAAATTTAATGAAAATCTAACAATGTTGATCCAATAAGTTTTGGTGATAACAATGCAAATGTGTTTGATGTTATGTGCTTAGTGTGTATATTAAAGATCAAGTTCCAAAGTTGAAAGGCGTGGTTCTAAGATCAATGCATAAGTCAATAAGACATTGATTTCAAGAACAATAGCCACACTAACATAGCCACACTAAGACCAGCAACAAACACAAAGCACCAACAAACACAAAGCAAAGGCAGAGGCACACTAAGAGCAGCAACAAACACAAAGCAAAGGCAAAGGCACACTAAGAGCAGCAACATACACGAAACAAAGGCATAGGCACATTAAGAGTAGCTAGAAACACAAACCATCAACATAGCCCCACCAAGAGCCAGAAACAACCAACAAGACACAACCACAAAAATCAAGAGCCAGCAAAAAACCCATCAGAGCCAACATAAAGAACCAGTATCAACAATACGCCCAAAGAGCCAAATGAAAACAAATCTAGAATAAAAAAAAGATCTAAAAAAATCAAAAGATTCATAGATCAACATACAAAATTGGTGAAGAACAACAAAAAACTAGAAGATCCACATACAAAATGGGTGAAGAACAAAAAAAACCGAAAAAAGGGAATGTAAAACACTCAAACATGCTACAAACAAAAAATAATCCCAAACAAAATGTATTAAGGCACAACACATCACATCACAAAACTAGAGCACAAGTGAAGGGAGTTAGAGGTTACTCATGTTTATTGGAGAACCAATAGGAGTACGCCGACCAAGTAGCAAAGGCCAAGGGGGGTGGTTCTAGAGTGGTGTTGAGAGGCGACTCAGGTGGAGCAACCACCGGTTTCTTAGAGGATTCCATGGCTAATTCGCGGAGAATCTGTTGAAGACGAAGCATCTCACTAGGTAGTAAATGATCCTCTTCAAAACCGAAGTAGGTTGGTTTAGGTTTAGCAGATCCACTCCCCTTCTCTATGAAATCAAACCTTCAACCCCAATTGCAGAAACCCGGGTTGGAATAAAAACGCGAGATTCGGGTATCAAAAGGACCGTCGAGATGCAGAGGTTATTAATCAGGTGGAAAATGGAGGGATTAGAGAACAAAGAGAATGAGAGAGCCGATTTCAAGAGAGCAAGCAATAGAGACAGAGAGAGGTAGAGAAAGGCAGAGAGATTAGGGTAAATTCCGGGTAGGTTAGTATGGGTTTGGGTGGGTTAGTCTAGGGTTTGGGTGGGATGGGGACAAAAGAAGGGTAGATTAGTAATTTAATTATTACTATTTCGGATATGTAGCAAATAATTTGGGACGCACTAACATATAAATTGTAGCATATAAATTGGGCCCGAGGGAGTAATCATTTTGGAGTTTGAGAAACATTTAGACCTTATAAGGATGACATGTGTATCTCTTACCACCCCTCTCTCGTGAGTGTTCCACCATAATGCTACACAGCTCAGTTACCACCATTTACTTAACAAGCAAGATTAAGTTTGATTCACGCCTCTCCGATCAAGCTGCTTCTGACGTCGTATTAGTCAGAGTGTACTCCGTTTTGTCATTGTTAAATGACCTTTTCACCATTCCAATATCAATTAACGATTCCTTATACGTGTACCTTCAGACATCAACTCTGTATTTAGAATTACATGTATCTTATTATAGCAAGTGAATGGGTGTTATCATAGTACTTCGCATCATTTTTGGTGTTTCTAGATGATTGAAGTGAAGAATGATAACTTGCCAAAAATTTGTTAATGATATCTGTGTGAAGTTCTCGAGACACTTGAATTCTGACTTGTGACCGTATTTTAATTGTTCAATACAGTACTTTCATTCTTGCTGATATGCGTAAACTTTTGATCTCCCTTCTGTTCACTGCCTTACCTAACTAATCACACTGCTGTGTTATTATTTTCTAATTTTGTTCAAATTCATCCAGCAAAATATCTCACAATGATTATAATCACCTGAAAATGTCTAATAGTTAAACAATGAGTGTGAAAAGGCGATTGTTTAAGAGTGTGAAATGAGTTATTTTGACAAACTAATGAATACCATCACGAGGGAGGTTAGATTATTACTATCAAAACCAAAGGTAAATGGTGAAAACCAAAAAGTTTCCTGAAGGATACAGTATAAAGTTGTGATGGATACACCATCCTTAGCATTTGATGATTATCAGCCCTTTTCCTTTAGCTTGTCCATGATTGCCATTTGTTATAATGAAAGACCATTTATATTCTATAAAACTGTGCTGTATGTTTGTGTGATGAGCATATGAAATGGATGCGATCTTACCTTCCCTAGTTTGAGACAGTAGCACCCTAAAATATTTGGGAGTGTGGGGGGAGGGGTCAGTAGGCTATTGAAATTAGTGTGGTTCAAGTTCTTCTGGTTGCTTAATAGTTCTAAGTTCCCTTGCTGTAGAGTTCAGAAATTCAGACTGTTCGGGTTCATTCACAGTCGGTTTCTTACTAGTGTCAATAAATTAAGAGGGAAAATTTAGCTCAATTTAAGCCTCATAGTTCAAGGTTGTTCTGTTTTTGTCCTCAGATCAAAATTTAGTTTGTGCGTCATATTGACTCATTCAAAACTTTGGGGTTTCTGAGCTTTCTGTAAACCCTGAGCTTGCTTTAGAGTTTAGAATAGTGAACATCTTTGTGTAGTATCCATCATTTTCTCAACGTTAAATGTTGTTTCGGGGTCTGATTCTCTATATGTTTCATCTCAACCTTGTTTTCACATAACTACCTCAGTAAATCAGGTGCTTAGCTAGATTTAAAAGGTATTTATCTGAGTATAGTTCTGAAAACTCTTGAAATGGGAGTTCTGACCATATTCTGATTGTTAAGTAAAGCTGTTTTGAATAGAGAATAATGGTTCTTTAAAAGATTCATCAGGTTGGAAAAGGAGATGCAGCCTATGTTTATGCTATGCCTATAATCATCTTCTTTTCAACGACTGATGAACGTCTGATTTGATGTTACATAGTGGAATTTCTGAAAGATTTCCCTACAGTTTGATCAACGTGTATACATTCAAGACCAACTTTTTAGAAGACATAATGTTGTAATCTAAAAGGCACAAAGCCAAAGCAAGTGATAAATCCATCAAGAACCGTGGATGAAATATTAAATTTGCACTATTGTAAATATAACCCCCTTTCAGAAACAAATCCCCAAATGAACACCTTAATCCTGAAACAGGAAGCCAGGGAGGGTAATGTGATGTTCTATGCTAGTCAGATACTTTATTTCACTTCAAGTATCCGTGTTGGTTCCTTGACACTCTGACTTGATCACTTGAATATGGATACTTGACTTTTATACCTAGTAAAAGGAAAAATATGGTACATAGTCAAGTATAAGATGAGTATTCCGAGTAGGCGACATAGTTTGCACTTCTGAATCTCTTAATTTATAACCTGAGGCCAATGAATGGAGTTTACAAGACAAGATTGTTTTATTTGTAGACAAGAAAGTTAGCAATCAGTGAGATTTCTGTTCCTGTACTGACTAATGAGCACTAGAATAAAACAGATCCCAAATGAGGAGCAGCAGACAAAATTTTTTATACTTGTACAGTTAAACTTGATCTCTAACTTCCGGGGCATAAGCAGTCAAATCACTTCCAAGAAAGAGCTACTGCATGTAGTTTTTGGCTCAATTCACTAATGAGCAGGGTGCCAAACTCTCTGAAACAAGGAAGCCAACTGTTGCAACTTTGAGGGTTCTCTTTGTCGCTATTCATTCCAGCTTGTTCAGTTTTTTACAATCGTATCTAGTTTGAGACTTTACAAAAGATTCTAGATCACGTCACTTGATTAAAATATTTTCCACTGGGCGCAGAGAAAATTGTTGTCCTTGAAAATCTTCATTGATTTCCAAGAATAAAGTCTGTAAAAGTAGGCTGGCTGTATATTCCTTTCAAATTATGTTTATAGAGAGTGATGTGGTTTTCTGCATGTATTGTTTATCTTTTCTAAACTTGGCATTTTCCCTAGTATTGATTTCAAGCATCTCTCATTTAAGTAAGCTCGTCTTTATTGTGGTCGTAAATGGCTAGAAAGTAGGATACGTATGCACAGCTTTATGTCCATGTGTGTGCTAATGCAAATTTAGAACACATCTTGTGCTCAGCGGTTCTTGACAGCTAAAGCTTCAAGTATACTCAAAACTTTGTAACTAGTTAAATTCTCAACAAAATTGTGTTCAAGTTTCTCACTTCTATTGGCTACGCAGAAATGTTCTTGAATCTAGCTTGAGAAATAACCCAATGGACATATGTAAACACAACAACATTGAGGATCAACCGATCAAAGATGGCGAATCTATATAATCTTACAAATACTCATCAACAGAAGCAATTCTACTCTCTTTGAGAATTCCACTTAACTTGGCTTAAAACAGAATACTAAATATCGAGGTCTTTTGCAGTTGCCTTTGCTGTGAATATCCTGTGAACAAGCTGAATGGATCATCTCCCACATAGTTTCGATATCAGCATATCCTTCACATAGTTCCTTGTCTTTGGAAAGGCTCACAAGCCCTTTTCTTTTAGCAGCTGCCAAATCAATAAATAGCCCAGCATATTGTCAAAAGCTGAATAACTTTATCAGTCTGCTGTCTGCATTAAGCCAGAGTTCAAACAGCAGAACTAGCAACATTCAGAGAAAGGAGTTTTACAACTTTGTTTACCTTGCTTGGCTCCAGAAACAGCATACCCTGCTGATTCAAGCAGAGACATATAAGAATATGGTATCTTGGTGATAGAACACAATATGAATATGATACTACTTTTGAAATGAATCAAACAATTTTTTCATGAACAAGAACATATTCAAATTCACAATGGTTACAGATGATAATAAACGCGTCTTTAGGCAAAGAGAGGGAAGACCTTTCGCCTTATGCCAAAACCGTGAAGGAAGCTTCGTGAAGGTGCTTGTGGTTGGGAAGACTACTGATGGTGGTGAGGTCTTGAAGCACAGGAAGCTCCTTAGACTCTCCATACTGTACTCAAGCCAGCAACAAGGCTTTCCTACTATGCTTTCTTCACTCCTTTTATATATATTCCCTCAAAGTCAAATGCTATTCCTTGTATTTCTAAGATCATTCATATAAAAATAAATAAAATTACCTAGAAATAAGCAAAAGATGTAATAATGGAAGGTTTTTTCATAGTAAATCAAGGCTTTTTCTTTACTTTTAATATAAGGTTTTGTGCTCTGTTTAATGCAGTCCACGGAGAAGAAGATTAAGGGAATAACCCTTGAAGGTTTTCAACCAACAAATAATTACACCCTATAATAATTAGTGGGGCTTTTGATCACCTACATTAGTGGAAAGAGTTGGTTGAAATTCAACGGATTACCCACACTACATAGAAGAATAATACTATTATCAGAAAAAAGTTAATAGTGGGGTTTTGTTATATTAGTAAATTCATAAAGGAAGGTATGTACCAAGATTATGCAACGATGACTTTAGTTTTAAGGCGCACCATGGAATTTTGAGTTCACTAGAATGTGGTTAAGGGGCTTTTTTGTCATTTTAGAGTATGAATTTTGTCATAATCGGATCATGCACTGATGAGTTAATGACTCAAACCACCATGAAAATTTTCATTTCAAAAAAGGGACTTACTAAATCTTGTCCATAAATTATTAGGGATTGTCACATTTTTTTTGTATGAAAAATCTTTTCGCCCTTTATCTAAATAATTTTTTTAAACTTTTATTTTAGTTTTAACTTAGAAAAATAAAATCTGTGGTGGTGGTTGCTGCCTAAATGCCCCTTTTTTTTTACAAAAAACATGAGAAAATTACATTAATAATTACATAATTTAAAAAATAAAATTAATTTAAAAATAATTAATTATAATTATATATGAATTTTAAAAAATTAAATAAGTATTATATAATATATAAAATAAAATAATTAGTATAAATATTAATTAATAGTATTAAAGTAATAACATTAGTTGGGAAAACAATATTAGAAATATTGATTAATAATATGAATTAATAGTATTATTTAGTATGAGAATAAAATTAGTAATATTAAGTGTACTAAATAATATTTAGATTACTTCTTTAGGTTACTTAATTATTTAGTCAAGAAAAGAAGCAATTCGAAGCGTAGGAATTTGATTGAGTCATGCAAGCACTCTAAATCGAGATACACGAGGGGATGTTCTAGAAACGGCCCAAGGGAAATCAACAGTATTTCAAGAGTTTCGAAAAGTTTGAGAAGGTGTAACTCTTAATGCGGATGTCTGATTGACGCTTTTTTTTGTAAATTCCTTTGATTCGTTGTTTATACTAAACGAATTTCGAGGGGTCATAACATCAACTACAGGGCTTCGAATGACGCAATTTTTTTTATGAAGTGTATATTTTATCGAAACCTACAATGCCCCAAATCCTGTCTAATTTTGATAAAAAGGCCTCTAAAAGTGATATTGTGAAACTTTTGTAATTTTATTTACTAACTAGTGTTTCATACTAATTAAAAGAAACTATCTAAATAAAAATAACTAAAGCATATTAACTAAGTAAACTTAATATTCCTAATTTTACGTTCATACTAACTAATAACTAAATACATTTTATGTATTACTTATAGTAATTATTTTATTTTATGTATTTAATGCTTAAAACTAAATAAATAATACTTATTTTATTATCAAATTATAATTAATAATATTTTTTTCTAAATTTATTTTTTGAATTATATAATTATTAATTTAAAATAGAGAGGATCGTTAGGGCCAAATGTCGCTACCATGGCCTAGGCGTCTAGGTCAAACCCAGAAACATGGGTCGTGGCGGTGGCAGCGACTAGCCTGAACGCCTCGGCCACCGTTAACTATTCCACCACACATACCAACGTGGACAATAAAAAATATTTGTAATCATCCTCACCTCCGCCTGCTGCTTCCACAATATCTTGTCAGACCACTTGATGTTCTTTGTAGTGAATTAGGGTTATTGAAGAAATAAAAGATATTATGGTCATTTCATGTGAAATGTGTGAGTGATCTCAAGTAACTAAGGGTTATATTTAGCCCTTCAATTAAAGAAGTGTCGAAATTCATTTAGTAAATTTGAGATAAATGGTAATCCTATAGGACCTATACCAAGCTTTGGCTTTCACTAGTGGTTAAGCTAGGTTTGGCTTTATGGGATTAAACCTCATCGATGATAAGGTTGGTAGAGGATCCTAGAGGGGTGCATTTATCCTTGCCCAAGTGAATATGTATCCTAACAAAAGTTACACTTTAACACAAAATATTTTATTTTTTTTATCAACTTTGAGGGGTAACTTTTATTATGATAAAATAACCTTATTATATCCCGTGTATATATAGGGATTTTGTGAATAACTTACGTGCGTCCATTTTCTCTAGTAAACTGCCTGTATGATATACCATACTTTTAAAAGTAGGAGAGGTAGAAGCATATGGTGAAAAGAGCAATTGGTAAGGTGAAATTACCTTTAGAACCCTTATTTTTCTTTACTAAAGATTCCCAATTACAATGTTTTCTGGTGGGTGTAGGCCTAGGTCAAAATTGCGTTTTGGTACCTTTGATGTACCCCCTTTGTGTTTAAAGATGCATAATATAGATGATCTTGTTAATCCTACAACTCCAGTACTCTACTGTTCCAATAAGTGATGAGCCAAATTATTTAGAATCCACTTAAAATAACCTGCTTCTTTAATTAATGATCACTTGTGACTTATGAGTGGTTTATATTGGAGCAGGTGATTAAATTTTACGAGACATTTTGCCTATTGTTGACAGCAACCACAATGTTGGTTCCATGTGATATCTACCCACTCTTTAGTGTTCTTAAACCAAATAGTAGCAAGTGAAGAAGATAATGTTTCCTACAAGTATATTTCGAATCATATTTTTTATATCACGAATTAGTTAGAGGTGATTATCAAGTAGTTTATAATATTCGGTTTGAACCTAGTCACTTCAGATGGTGAGTCGTTTGGTTCGACTTGATCAAGTATTGATCATTACTTTCGTCAAATAGTTTGTGAAAGATACACTATAGTAACCCTAATTTTTAGATCAATTTAATTCAAATTTAAAATCTACTACTTATAAATTTGTTCTTGTAAAAACTAGTTGAGTTTGATTTAGGTAAATTAAGTATAAGTTAGTTTATAAGGTTAAGGGACGACATCCATGAGATAAAAATCAATACACATTAAAAAGAAATTGTATGGCTAGCTAAATGAAAACTCAGCACATACACCTCAGTGAAAACTCTCTCTAGTGTCAAATCTTGAGTACGAAGTGAAAATTACACACTTGAACATGACAATCCTAAGTTGTGTTGGCCTCTAATCTCATGTAGGACTCCAATAGAGTCATGAAAGTAGAATACTAGATGTTAGATGTACGAGGAAGCTAAGTCACAATTTTAGTCTTGGTTGTTTTACGAGTTAAGCATTTTTATATTCGTAAAATTGCTTCTCTGAACCTTAAAATCCTCCAAAGTGCTAAGGAGTAGTAGCGAGGATCAGTAGAGAAAACACTAATGATTCATATCTAGTACTGAAATTTTCTTTAGCTGAACTATTTTTATAGCAATGATGTTATTTTAAACGATGTAGGAGTGCTTAAGAGTCGAGCAAAAAACTCATACTCGTGAGTCAAAAAATCGTAACTAATTCGAAAATCCTATTTTCAAGCTCAACTTAATCTTAAGCTCGAACTCAAACTCATTTTCAACTTTTCAATAAGCCCAAGTATATATGCCTAAATTATGCCAACAATAAGCCAAAGTTTTGGCTTCAATAAGTTTGATTTGATTTTGGGTGAATCACTATGAGGTTTATATATACTAATTCCCTCATATCATCTTTCAATTTTTTTTTTCAATACGAGACTTTGGATTTATATATACAACTCTCTCTAACCACATTCTTTTTATTCCAATGTGGGAATTTGAATTTATATATCCAACCATTTTTCATTTCACTCCAATCTTATATCATAAGTATATTTTTATATAAATATATATTATTAATAAAAATTGAGATTCTCATGAGCTTTTCGAGTTGAATTTTGATTTGCTCAACTTGACTCGTTAAGTTATCGAGTTAAGTTCGATCTTGAGTTGAGTCAAACTTTAATAGAATTTCGATTGAGTCAAATTGGAATAGCTCATAAGTAGTTTAACTCAATAAACACCCCATCTATGTGTTTCATGAGTAATATGATTTACGTGGCTTAGCATGTACCTTAGTGTAATAATAACCAAAGTAAAATATGGTATTAGTAAAAAAAAACAATGTAAAGTAGTTAAAGATTAGCAGGAATGATGCGATTAAAAATATATGGGACTTGATGAATGTTTTTCCATAAATTTCCTAATTCTATACTTGATATATTGTATTATCTCATGGTGTTGTATGTAGCCTTACGTCAACTTGTAAATTGATTATTAAGGGGTAGTTTGATTCACTATCTAGGAATGGAATGATATAAAAACTCATTTTTTTAGGGTATGGATTCATATAGCCATACCATTTTAAAATTGTTTAATAGTATAGAGGGTTTGATAGTATAAATCGAGAAATGTAGGGTTGCGAATTTTTAGTAATAGTATGTATAGAGGAATGAATTGTGAATTTTTGGGATTAAGGTGGGTATAGAATTTTAAGGGGTTGATGAGGAGATAGAACCCCTTGGGTATGTAATTTCGTTTCAAAAATGTTTAACCAAATTTAGTCAACTAAGTTATGAATTCAAAAACCATTCCAAAATGTTAAAATAGATAAAAAAAAACCCTAAATATTCTTATCCATTTCAAGTTTTATGCCATATTAAGTAACTTTAAGTCAACCTAATGCTTAACTTAAGTTAACCTATGTATTTGACTGTTACGCCCGAGGTTTTAAAAAGTACTTTTTGAAAATAAATAAAACCATAAGATTTAAAGGTAATATAGTATTTCAGATATTATCAAAAGTTAATAAAATTTAATATATATTATTTTATTGTCGATGCAAATTGAATGATGAGAAAACAAAAGTTTTAGAATATATTATTGTAAATTTATAATAGATTTTAAAAATAAGAAGAATTTAAAAAATCAAACTTTGAATATTGAGCATTCATACAAAATTAATATTAACAAAGTATAATTAAAATAAACTCTTAATATTGAAAATCTACTAAAAATAAAACTCTAATCTAGTCGACGTGGCATCCTACATAAATTAATATGCTTAGTTGGATCAAACAAACATATTCAGAATACGTCTTCGTACAAAGTCGTATCTAGAAATTGTAAGCAGAAGTGATCGTAGGAAAGAGATATAGTGTGCAAAATTCCAGAAGCTCAGAATATTAACGTAACAACAGAACTCAGAATAGTAAGCAAAACATACTAAAATTGCGAAGGGAAATACAGAGAATGAAAAATAAGCTAGTCATGAACAACAGAGTGAATTAGAATGGATGCCTCATCACCTTCTGGAGCAGCAACATCTGTCCAAAACATTACCATTTCCTTTGTTAGTCCTCACTTCCAATAATTGCTCACTTTTATTGGAACCAAAAATAAGAAATTTATTTATTTTTACAAGTGTTCCTTAAATAAAACATAATATAACACCAAGGGAATAACTAGCATAATATTACACTCAACGTACCCTAATACAAAATAAAAAAGGTACCTTGAACAAGACTAGAGATGAGGCTTCCACCATTACTATTGCAACCTTCCCCCTCCTTCTCAACCTTGCTAGTCATCTCACTCTCCTCATTTCTACAATCCAAACTCTCTTCACTGCCATTATTATCCTTCAAGTCTTCCCCTTCACCCTCACCCTCACTACTCCGATGGAAGAAGTTCGAGATTAGATTATTAATCACACCACCACTTCCGCTCTCGCCTTTACCTCCGTCACCGGAACCTCGAACACGAGCGTCGTCGTTATCAGAAGCGTTATCATTGACCTCAAAGACTTGATCATCACTAGACTTAGGAGCCTTAGGAGAGGTCAGTTTAGCCAAAAGATTATCTAACAACCCTCCACCACCTTCAACTTTCTGCCTCTTCTCCCTATCATTCTCCTCTTCAGGCTCATCCCCTTCTCTAGCTCTAACTTCAATCTTAGTAGGCCTAACAGCAACACTCTCACTTCCTAAGGCTTCTATTACACCATCCTCCATTATTATTTCTTCGACCTTCAACCCAAAATCTTCCGTAAAACGCATGATATTTCTCCCTCGTTTTATAGGTAAATCAAAGAGTGGGTCTTAAAGATAAGTATTGGTCCTTACAAAAAAGGAAAAGAATTAAAGATACACGTGCATCGATGGAGTTGTCTGAATTAGCTCGTTAAATGATGTCTGACCATATAGAGCACTGCACGTGGTGTACATAAACAGCTCCTGCTTGGGCTGTTTCTATCCTATTCCCAAAATGGTCGGTTCATTTCTTATTGATTTCCTGACCAATTGGGTTTTTTCCTTTGTGTTCACAGAACTCGAAGATATTAAATAATAATAATGAAGAAAATCTGGGAAAAGATATTTCAGAAAGAAGAATTGAAAATTGAAAGTAAAGAAGAAGCACAAACGAAGTACGATGTACACAGTACATAGGTTAGGACAAAAGCTAATAATATCAAAATGAGAAAATCCAAAGTAAAAGTAAATGTCATGAATCTGAGTAATAATCTGACAGTGCCATTGTTGGAAGTAAGTAATTTCAGCAAAAGTGATTAAAAAAAAAACAATGACCAAAGATGATAAAATTGTGAGCACGAGAACACCTATCGATTTTGTTTACAGATCTTGTCATATTTAAAGGAATGGTCTTGATTCAGCCTACACAATAGTTGGAGTAAATTGTGCTGCATTCTGTGTCTAAAATTAATAGCAGAAACTGCAATAGACTAAATGATGAAATTGTTGACTATGATACAATGAGGAAAAGAGAAGTATTCCAACACTACGTACAGGCATCTGATCAACAAGAACACCATCCACAATCAGCTACAGCAAGATCACGATCAACGACAGCCGAATTCACCCTTAATCAAGTATTGACCTGATAAATTCTACGAAATAGTACCAGATACGAAAACATTAATTATCCAATTAGATCCTTAAAACAAAAAAAGTTAAACCTGCAGGCGGACATAAATAGGCAATGGATGGATGGATGGATGGATGAGAAGATACCTATTACGGATTTGGCCTATATCCTTTAAAATATGCTTCCGTCTCAGCTTCCTTCTCTGCCTCCCTCTTCTTCTCCCTGTTTTCTTTTCTTGCTATAGCTTGTTCCCGGACTTTCTTCATGGCTTCTTGAAACCCAGGAACTGTCCTATCCAGTTTTTTGTAGACCTTGTTGCTCAGTTTATTAAATATCTTGAGCAACCTCTGCACAAGTACAATATCAAAGTTAAATCAAAGCTGCAATAGAATGACTTGTTTTACAACAGAAAATTTACTTTTATAGACCACAGACATGGAAATTCACCAACTTTCAATAACATGGATGATGGAAAAGGCATTCTAGAGATCTCTGTATAAAACTGAGTTTCAGACAGAAACATATTGGTGGATATCATGCTCAAATAACTTCCTCCCACAGGAAGTTATCATAATATGCATTGTTCTCAGTGCGAAATTCGTATTTTGAGCACAAGTAGTTAACAAAGATTATTAAGACAAAACAGATAATTACTATATTAGGTATACTTAGGCATGATTTATGCACAATCTCCTACCAAGTTTGGCTCGGGTCATTATGCAAGAAAGAATAGAAATTATAGACATAATAATGATACCTCATAAGAAGTCAAAAAGAGGCAACATGAAAACTGAGTCTAAAATATAAAATATCATCACTCAAAAGTAGTGATTCATTGACTTCCTAGATATGAGTAACACTTTTCCTTGTTTGATTTTGCCCAAACAGGAACCACAGCCATATTAATGATAACTTCATACATTATAAGTACAAAATAGGCAAAAAGAAAACCGAGTCTAAAATATTAAATCTCATAGCTCGGAAGAGATTTTGGCCCGAACACTTATTGTTTGACCAGTGGAAAACTTATTTTCCAACGGTGGAAGCCACATTATTTGTTAAAATGTCAACAGCCAACCTGTCTCTGCCGGTGGCCGCAAAGGCCAGTGAGCCAGGCTAGGCCAATGGTATTTTTTTCTTCTTTTGTCATCATTCCGAGCAGGTCAAACAGAGTCGAGAGATAAAGCAGAACAGAGGTCACCATACAGGCCAGGCCAATTGTTCAAGGGCAGACTCCAGAGAAAAAGAATATGGGTCCAAAAGAAAGCAACCATTCATTACTATTTCAGAAAAGGTGGCAACTGTACCAGACATCCTAAAATATTTCAGTAACAAGTAATGTCAAACTGAGGAAGCATATTTTAAATAAACTTCATGAAAACTGTCATAGCTGCTGAACCAATACTTTTGGGATTAAGGCTCTAACATTATTCTTGATGTAGTCGTGAGCAAACTAAGTACAATGAAGGGAAGAAAAGAAACGCAAGCCACTGTATAAGGTGCTCAAGTAAAGTAAAACAGAATACACAAAGGACATACCTTAACATCTCTGTTCCAATGCCTTATATATGGAGGACCAGTTGTATAGGTCCCAAGAGGTTGACGATACCATTGTCCGCCGTATGTTATTTGGTCCATGGCTTGTTCTACACTTAGAACCTCCCAGGGCCTTAAACCAGGGAGGACTTTAGCCAATTGTAGCCTGCCTCAGAAAAGTGAATTATTACAAATTCGATAGACACAAAGGAGACTCAAATTGAGAGGCAGGGAATCATTTTAATGTTCAGACAGCAACCTTGAAAATGTTTGTCAATGGGTTGATAACAATGAGAAGAAAGAGGGAAACAAACACCTTAAATGTTTTGGTATGAATTTGTTTGGCATGTGATCATCTTCCAATATCGTTGTCAGCTCAGAACCACTAGCCCACAGAAAGAGAGTATGGCTTGGAGCTCTAACTCCAGGCCAAACGCCATCATTAGCTTTAAGTACGGCCAAATCACGATTCTTACTTTCTACCGCCTCCTCTTGCAGTTGCTTATAGGTTTTCTTTTCAAACCCCTTCAGTGGAACCCAAGGAGACATTCCTTTCTGAAGTTTATGGAGAAATGCTGTAGCAGCTGCTCCCAACCTAACTGAACAGTGAAATACAAAACATAGATCATTTAATACATACAACTAGGAGCTCAAGAAGAAAAGCACTCCAAATATCAGACATCTCAGTAAATGTTACATATTGGAGTAGTTTTGTTCATTTTCCATTTCAGATAATTTTGATGATTTATTTATAAATAGTATTGTTGTCAAACTTCGATCCTACTGATGAAATGTTACAGCAGTACCATCCTTCAGTGCCTCCACACAACTGGAAGTTCAGACAAACTCCATCTTTTGACCCAATAATATTTTTAAGTTTGAAGTGGCCAGTAGGAGTAGCAGTGAAATGAAATTGTTGTTTAGTAGCTATATATATGCTTAGCACATATATATGGATAAATTCTCTAACAATTCTCCTAGTACTTATTCTAAAATCTTTATTACAAGACTTGTACTTGTTCTGATTTCTGACTACTTTCTACAAACCCTACAATTCACTTTTTCATCACAAGAATGTGTACAGCCAAGAGAATCTCTAGACAAACTGTCTATTTGCTTAGTTCAAGGAGTATCTTGCCAATAAATTATTTATTTAAAGAACAGGAACAGTAAAGGTGAGCAGTGGGGGCATTTGAGCCATGGCCCGAGAATAAAAGAGGGAAGATCATGGATACATTTCAATTTTTTTCTACGAGTGGTCCTGCCAAGTTTGTCAATAGTAGTTATACTTGAAACTAGACAATAATTGCCGGTAAAAAAACCAGCCATGAACCACACAGTCTCGAATCACAACTCAAACCCTGGACCAATCTAGTTTGATTCAATGGTGCCTTAATTATCCCAGGCCTGGCCTTGAAACAGATACACCAGACCACCAGCATAGAAGTACTTTTTTGCCTTTCTCAAACTGAAATTAAAATATGATTTGATGAAGCTAGGAAAACAGCCAGTGCAGTTATACTTGATTGCTCATCCTTAAAACAAATAGATCCATATCCTTTAGATTAATATATTCTGCTAGTGGAGACGAATACAGCATAAAGAAAAGAAGGAAACAAAACTTACGAGAAAAATCAAAAGAAACAACAGAAATGGTGAGAAGAGAGAAAAGACGAGATGTAATGTCAAAATATCCTCCATTAAATGCTTACCAAGAAGATGCTATCCCAGATTCCATTTTCCCAGTACATGCTGGAGCTAAACATCTCCATTCTCATTGCAAAATGTATCTCAAAAAAATTTCCCTTTCAATCTACAATAAAATTTATTTACAAAAGAGCAAAGCCGCTACAAGCCTACAAGTACAGAATTACAAATCGTGCTGGAGCAAAAAGCAGAATCCATGCTCCTAAGTCCTAAGCTTTGCTTTTTTCTGCTTGAGTACTCTCATCTATACCTTACGAATGAGCCAATTTCATTCATATTTTTTATCAACTCATTGTACTATTGTAGTATAACTGATACAATTTGACTATCAAAAGCCCAAGCAAAAGAGCCAGAAAGAAACTTAGTAAGAGAAATGTATTTAAGTCCTTGATAAATATATTATCAACTAAATTTGTTCTCCACAGCCCCTTTCCCATCAACCCTCCCCCCAAATAAGAGTAAAAAAAAATTAGACATGTCACCAAAATTTTGTAATATGAAAAATCAAGGACCATAGCCACTATTGCACTTTCTCAGAGCTGGCATGACATACCTAGCTTACATTGAGGATTCTAAATCAAACTACCCTTCAAAAGAGGTAACATTATCCCTCATCCCACCCCACTGCCATTGGGAAAAAGCCATAACAAAAAAGCCCTTTTGAAAGACCCACATGGCCACAATCCAACCCTTCCTCACTCCCCAGTCTTTCATATGACAGGCTTAGGAAAGTTAACAAGACAAGTTAAGCCTAGCTTTAGAAGTCCCTTGTTTGTTTTCTCTCTATCTCTGAACGCTGTTGAGCTTAAGATTTTGTAAAGCTCGAGTTGGTATACCGCAGCCAGTGGTCAACCAGAGACTGAAACTCATGTAAAAGGCATAAACATGTCAAGTCACCAATCCTTCAGGCCTAATGCATAATGGTTGACAAGATTAGTGAAATCCCAATTGATTACTCTATTTCGAAGTACCCCCTCCACTTTTCTCTCTTGAGAAATAAGCCGGTAGAAATGTCGTAAGTCTGTGCACCGTGTCAGAAATTCTTAGGTCAAAGCATAATTTATTTCTAAATGAGCAGCCACAGGGTATCAGCAATTAGCAGACATATTTTCAGCCTATTGTGGCACAAATTGTAACAAATCCTAGACTCAAACGGAAAAGCAGGATCTACGTTCTCTACACCTGTATCATCAGTAAACAAGATCTGGAATAAACCTCCTATAAGTCCTAACTACAAATTCTTCCACCTCAAGCAATGAGTCAAAGTAGACTAATATTTTTACTTTCTGTGGACTGAATCACTGAACATTGCCAGCTTAAATAATGTTTTGTAGCTGTGCCAGCCATTCAGCACGACTGAACTCCAGCAATATAGTCTGATCAGTTAATTGCTACAATTAGGAGGAAAAATGGGTATTCTACAGGAACTATGGGCGAGTAGAAAACAACCTTCATTACAATGAGGCGTTTAATGAGCTGGTTAACAAACAGCAAATCTTATTAAAATAGTACTTTAACAGTTGAAGTCCATCACAAGATAATAAAGTTGACTAGTAGCAAACCTTCCCAAGTGGCAATTGCCGGTTCTAAGCCATAAATCATGCCTATAGGTGCCCACTCATCCTGGTCCTCTCCCCATATGAAAGTATGAGTATCAATTATGCCTGCACCCCATGCAGTCTTAAGTTGAATCAGCTCACATGGTCCTCGTGTACGGCCCAAACGATCCTTGTAGTACCAGCCACCAGTCTTCATAATAACTAACAACATAAATAAACAATTAGCACATTTTCAAAGAAAATCATGAAAGAATAGTAAGTCAGAACAGGTGTCGAAATTAAAAAAGAAAAAAGAAAAAGAAAAAGAAAAGTGAAAGGGAGGTTAGTTGGAACAATAATCTTCATCACTAATATGAATATGGTTGATTAGACGCACATCAACGATCTTTCACGCAAATTATTTAATGTAACAACGAAAATTTTTCACTACATTATGCAGTGAGATCTATATTCAATATCATGTTTCAACTATGCAAAAATAACAGAATAGCAAAAGAATAAAAAGATGAGGGCCTACTATAATTTTTATAACTCATAAAACAATAACTGCTAACATATGCTGCTAAGGTCCAGATACAACTTTCTATCTTACTAGATTCTCTATTGCTCATAATTTACTTCTTCTCAGAAAGACCAAACACTGCTGGGAACTTCCAGTCAGTTGCAATGTTGCTTGAACATATTACAAAATTATGCTCAAATAATAAGCAATCAGATAAATAACCAGTTCCAATAATTTACTACCTTCTATTGACACCAAGTCACATATCCAGGGAACCCCAGTGCAAAGTTTAGAAACAGGTTACAGAAAACGTATAAATTTTTTACAGCAGCTCCTAAACCCATTGTGTTTAAAACTTCTTTGATTAACATTAAAACAGAACATTCAGAGGATTTTAGAGCTCCAACCTACACAATGCTCTCATTGAAAGTCATAGTCAATTTCTTATTGACAGATTCCTACAGAATGAACTTACAGGTAAATCCCCTAAAGACATTGGACTCAATTTCCATACGTCAAGAAGTAACGGACAGCTGTGAATAGTCATCGTTAATTGTTGCAGAAAGGAGAGATTTTCAGGCACCTCATTTCTATAATTCATCCAGGCAATGTTTGTGGGAACAGGAAGAAAGATATTCCAGGAACATGGTTTTCAAATATTTCTAGGTTAGATTTTAAAAGAGAGAGAATTATACTTGTGTTTGCAAATCATCTTCCAATGGAAAATACGTTTTCAATGAATGGAAGTTGCACACCCTCCTGCTAAGAACTAAACCACTAATACAACAAGAGGATCAAAGATTCCCAAATGTTTAACATACTCCAGATGTCCAATTGGCATTACAACATCTAACCCACGCCCAAATGTTGGAGATAGACCAGCACAAACCTCATTAAGTCCAGTGCAATGAGCCAACTGATAACCCTCGGTTCACAACCACATGACAGAATGTGGCTTTAATTAATGCTAGTTGCACCTGAGAAAACACTAGGGAGGATAATTTCAGTTAAAAAGTAAATATTCCAAAAGGGCTATAGCGCTGACAAATAGAAGGGAATAGTCACTAATATTCTGTCATTTGACCCATTCCAAAAGGGCTCTTAGGGATGAACCTCCATTCAAATCCTCCTCAGACTTAGATAGTTGGCAAAATATAAGAAAAGAGCTTCTTCCCCCCCCCCCCCCCCCCCCCAACACACACACACAACAACAACAACAAAAAATAAAAAAAACCAGCCCTATAGCGCTGACAAATAGAAGGGAATAGTTAAGGCACAGACTTTTCAGAAGAAAATGTTTAGTCTGATGCAAGATGAGCATCACGTGGTAGTTTTCCTTATTCCAGCCAAGAAAGTGGGAAAGTGATGAAATTGTATGAAATAATAGAATCCATATAGGATTCGCTCTCAAGTTAGCAACAAAGGTGATAAATCCGGATTAACTCTCAGCCTACACTCTCTAGCTCTATTTGCCAGAAATCTTATAACAGAAAAAAGAAGATGGTCTTAGTATGCTTCAGAAAAGGGAGGAACGCATATTTGATAACCCCTCAATAACACTATATAAATAACACTCTCCCACACTTGAACTGCTAGACTACATATAGGGTTTACTCTCACATTAGTAACAAAAGTGGTAACTCTGGAATAACTCTTACCCTACATTTTCTAACTTCATCAGCAGGAGATTCTAGAAAAGCCAAAAGAAAGATTGTAGCATATTGCATCACAAACAGAGAAATACTGAATGGATTACTCCCTCCATTTCACTATAGCTATCCTTGCAGACAAAATATGCACATCATGACAATGAATAAATGTAACTGATTCTAGCCAAACTGTGCATGGAATGTACAAAATGGAAATGAAATTAATACATCCAATGCGAAGTGGACAAATATGGAACATTGATCGTCAAAGTATCCTAGAAAAGTAAAAGAAATGGACTCATGAAGAACTAACACTGAGAGTATACCGAATCATCCAGCGTTGATATGTCATATCGTCACTAAATTTAGGCCAATGAACTCCAACAATGGATTGGCAATAAAACCCTCGAGCTAGAAACATCAATATTCAACAATGCAAAATGACCACAACATGGTCTGAATGACAGTCCCAAATATAACAGCAAAACAAACAGAACCCTCACATAATTCACAGTATACACCCCATCGAGAAAAGATAAATAAATAAACACTTCGAAATATCAACAGAATTTCTAAAATTCAACCTATACATCACATTGCAATCCCAACATAACACAACAACAAAATATCAATCACTGAGAAGCTCTAACTTCCCAATAACTAGCATTCATCAACAACACTAGCATACCGTATTACCAAGTCAAGATAAAATCAAAAAGCTTTGAACACAAAAGAATGCAAATAAAGCACTCACAATCATAATACCGCTTCTGAAGCCGCTTATACCCAATAGCCTGAGCAGCATCAATAGGCCTCCCGGGCGGATAAGGGCGCTGCTTAAAACCCCACAATCCAAAAAAGAACTGCCTAGCAAAATCCCAAAACTTATCATCAGATTCCTCCTGAGACATAATAGCCTTCCTAGGCATAGGCCGTCCATCCAACCCAGTCACATGTGGGACCGCCTTCCAAAGCTTTGCATCCTCTTTTCTATACGGCTCACTGTTCCTCTTTATCTCCATCTCATTGTAGGCATCCGCAATCTCCTCGGCCCGTGCCATAAACTGCACGACCGGGCTGTTCCGGAACTCCTCCCACCACTTCTTGTTCTCCTCGATCTCTTGTGGGGTCGGGTTGGGTTTGTCCTCGAAAAGTGGGTCTTCTTTGAGGAGGTTTTCGACTTCTGGGGAGTGCCGGAAGTCGGGGGGGGAGTCGCACTCTTGCCAGAATTGGTCCAGCATTTGCTGGTACTTGCCGGGTTTGGTGGGGTCCGGGGGTGTGGGCGTGGAGGAGAGAGAGAGGGAGGTGAAAAGGGGTTTAGGGGGGGTTTGGGAGAGGGTTAAGGAGAGGAAGTTGGGGAATGAGATTGGGTGAGGTGGTTTAGAGAACCAGTTTGAGAAGGGGTCGTTGAGTGGGCCCGGGTTTATAGACGCCATTGATGGTTGCTGTGTGCTTCAGGTCTGAAGTTTTGGGGATGAGATAGAGAGATGGGAGTAGATAGGCTCAACCGCTCAAATGACGCTCCGTAGAGAAGAAGTGACCCAAGTGAGGCTATGTTTGCTCTCTCGAGTCTCAACCAACGCAGCAACGTTCCATCGCGTAATTAGGGATTTAAGGACATTTTTCTACTGTAAATCTCTATTCATTTCAACTTCAAAAAAATTAATTAATCAATAAATATTGGTTTTATTCATAAATAATGCGAGAATTCTCTATAATAACTCTATAATAGCTTGTTTCAGTAGCATAATATGGTATTTTTCTAAAAAATTATAAATTTAATAACTTTGTATCAAATAATCAATATTTGTTGAATAAAACTGTAGAAGTTTGATTACTAACTTAAATTTTATCTTGAATAAATAAACTTATGAAATGATTAATTAGATGGTTTGAATTTGTGATGCTTTAGATGATAAAATTCTCCCATTTATTTCGTAAAATTGTTGCAACTTTTATTTCTTCATTCTCTTTTCTTTATCTAAATAAAATTGGCAAATTGTAGACTTACGATAATAGCAAAGTTTTTAATATACAAAGCGTGATAGCCCATAAAAATCTCCGCATCCTTGCCAAATACTATTTGTTGCATTATGTCTCCAATTGTTATAGAGACTATAAATCTAAAAAAAATAATTAAGTCAATATTTGATTTTCAAAATATATAATATTTAAACTTTTTATTGGATAAATTGAAATGAAAAATACAAAATTTGACTCATCTTGTCTATAAAGGCCAACTTTCATTTTATTTCACATTTTGTATTTTAAAGGGTTAAATGAAAAATAACCGGTTGGCTTGAAGGTAATTGCAATGACGTGGCACTTGATGCTAGGATTAATCATGATTAGCAAAAATTTAATTGAAATTATTTCGTTAATTTTTGTTGTTCTTGGCAAGCCCCAAATTTGAATTAATCAGGCACGAAATTATGATTTTTTTTTTCATGATTAAAATTCGAATTCTTTTTCATTGGTGTTTGAATAACATGTATTGACAATTTGATTGTTGTTGTGCTAAGAAAATTGAACATATTGATACAATTAAGTTCACGCATTTTAACCCTAAAATTTTTCCCCAATATGATTGGAATGCTTGAAACTTGGAAAATTTTTCAATTAACCCATCCTAGAATGTACTTACATGATAATCATAAGTTCTTCCCTTAATTTAGACCATCACTTTGAACGATTGTTGTTCGAATTTCACCCAAATCAAAGCAATAGTAGCGCGGTTTTGGAGGTCTTTGTGGCGGTCTTGCATAGGCCATGGTGGCCGGTCATCATCGGGGATGGATGGGTTTGATTCACCGGAGGCTAGCGAGCAATCTGGTGGTGGCCGTGAGATGTGGGGTTGCATGGAGTTGCCGGCCTAAGTAGGGGATGCGTGCGTGCGTTTGCGTGGCTGGAGTGCAACGTGAAGGCCAAGGTCACGACGGGCCAGACCTGGGCTTAGATACTAGATGTTTCAATTTTGGCTGGTTATGAAGTCGAGTGACCAGTCCAAGTGATAGTCGATCAAGAATGTCTTTAGAATACAACACATGCAAAGGTGGGATTTTTCAGATATAAAATGAAGGTTGGCCTTTATGGATAAGATGGGTCAAAGGTTGTATTTTTTTTCAATTTTTCCTTTTTTATTTAAAATATATCATGACCGTAAGCTAAATGGCATTTTAAGCATTTATCGGCCTTCCTAAAGTGTCTTGCACATGAATCATACCAAATTGGCTACTGATGTAGACCCTGAAATACTTACCTATTCACAAAAGAAATAATTATAAAGGCCTTATGCTAGCATAAAGATAATAATAAGCTGTGTAATATTTTATAATTTGTCACATTCACATCACTAAATATTGATTCAAATAGATTATTTTTACTTGAAATGACATTTCCATTTCAAAGATGTTATTAGATCTATAGGGTGAAAGTAATATATGTCTAGATATATCCATTATCACCATACCTACATGTTAATTGATGAGTATAAGTAATTGTAAATTTGTAATAGATGATTCATTGTTTGAAGTACATCTATCTTTTTATCAATCATGTAAATTTATAGCATGTTCTACATCTAGATTTATAAACAACCTTGTTCTTCTAACGATAGATATAAGTAGGCCTATGGTGAAAACATGTCATATTCATTCCAAAGGCTTATAGGAGGTGTAAATTTACTGAGTTTCACCATTATAATACCCAAAAATCACTAAAGATGCACCCAAGACATATAATTGATTTACTTCATGAAATAGTTGATGTCCCTAATTTGTTGTAAATCAATCCCATAAGGCCAGTCTTATATTTTCCTTCCTACGATAAAATAGTGAAATAATATTTGTATGCATGTGTTATTACATAAAACTAATAAAAAATTATATTATATTATTTCAAACTTAATACGCTTACTTTGTGTTACATAATAATACATATTGATCTTGGCTGACCTATCGTACTTCATAAAAATATATCACCGGTCCTATTACATACGGGCATCAATATATTAGTTAAGAATGATATGATAAATGTAATTGAATAATTTCAAAATATTTTATTTTCTCTTACCAATATTTGGAGGATAATCATCATGAAAATAGGTTTGGACATTGTGGAGCTCCTTGAATTTGAAGTTATATAGAGATATATTTTATGTGTTATTGGATACCTCCAAGGGTTTAGTTTTTTTTGTCCAAACTTTAATTTAACACTATCCATTATATATGTATAAGAAGAGTCTAATGGTATCATTTCCAAAATTATACTCCCTCCATTTCTTTTAGTTCTTCTCATTTTTTTAGCACAGATCCCAAAGCAAACTTAAATTTTAAATATCTTTTATTGTGCAATTGCAAATATTATAAAAAGTTGATATTTAAAAAATATACATTAAAATGAATATTTTAAGACCCAATATGATTAGGTTTTTTCTTATAGATTGAGAATAATGGTCAAAGTCTCGCTTTAAAATTTGTAGATTCTAAACGAGAAAAATAAAATAAATGGAGTGAGTAATTGAATAAATATGCCCCTACTTCATTATATACTTGTATTTATTAATGTTACTTCCAAACAAAGCGACTTGCACCTCATCACCCTACAATATAAACATTTGAGTTACAAACTATTTTTCTTGTATAATATGAAAATAAAATATGCTAATATATAATTAGAACTTTTTAATTGTTACCTTTGTATCTATAAACGCTAAATTCTATGGATGATGAGTGTGTCCACCTTTTTCTCTAGAATGTTCATTAATCATCCATATTAATCGCACTCTTATATTTTTTTTTTGATATACTTGAGGTGATAAAATGACATGTTACATATACTATATTCATATCCTTCATATTAGTACATTAAGATTTTAGTTATCATGAATAAAATACAAACACAATGTTAGACGAAGAATATATATGATACACAAATTATAAATAATTTAAAAATAACGAATGAAATACAACAATGTAAATCACTTCCTTATACAAAAAATATTCTTAGTTAAATTTTTTGGTACTTCTTTCTTGTATTGAATTAAAAATCTTAGTTTACTAGAAGACAACTATTGACACAACAAGATATCTAACCATGACTAAACACTAGTTTTGGGAGGTAAATGTCAATTGTGTTGCCCTCAAATTTTATTTATTATCAAGGTGAATGCAATTTTTTTTAAGAAAATTATCTTCTTTTAAAAGAAAGTTAGGAAATTCCATATTCCTATTTTTAGAGTTTAGAGGCCTCACATTAAGTATTATTATAAAATTAATAATATAGGATTGTTTAATTTTATATTTGGTTGAATGCAAAAAAAAAATATTAAGGGCTACCCTTTTTTCCAAGTTTCTCATTCGTAACATTAATGAAAGATTTATAGCAATTTCGTCCATTAAATTTAACCATGGTTAGTGCTTTAATAACGACCTAACTAATGCAATCATTAATTCACTCTCAAACCTTCAAAACATTTAACTTCCTCTTACCTTTCTCTAATTCAATTCAATCAAACATCCTAATTCTCAAAACATACAACAATTAAAAAGACTTAACAGTTGAAGTGGAAAAAAATTAAAGGGAGAGAAGATGAATTTGGGAAGCTTGAAACTTGAAGGTGAATTTGGAGGGAGGGAATCTATTGAAGATTGAATAAAATAGGTGAATTTAGGACAAAATTGATATAGGATTCTTAAAAAGGTTGGGGGTCTCATATAGGAAATATAGGATGGTCTGATTTTTGGAAGAAAATATTTTAGAGGGAAAAGGTAAGAGTACTCCCACCTCCCTCACGAGTGAAAGTAATGGTGAAAAATAAATACTCGAGCTTCACATTAGTGAGAGGTAAAAAAAATCATCCTTAAGCACTTTATAATTCACGCATAGCTTGAGAGGATTGCAAAGATGAACAGTTTAGAGAAGCAGGCCCCACTGATGCACGCACGGAGCAAATTTTTTTGGCTGATTTCAGACGTGGGCCTCACTTATTATGGATTGTTTCAGCTGGCTGAGTTAAGACGTGGGTCACACCAGTGCTTTTTTTTTTTTTGCTGAGTATTGGGTCCCACCAGAAAATACAGCTAGCTTAGTAAATATGAGGACGAATGAGAAGATGACACATGTCCTACTCTGGCTAATTAAGAAAAAAACCTGCATTTTGTAATGGTAATTATTATTAAATTATATTATTATTAAATTAAATTAAAAACGTAATTAAAAATTAAATATTATTAATTTTAACTCATTTTAATTTTATTGGAAAGTTAAATATGTAACATAAAAATTATTAAAAAAATTAAAGAGAAAATAAATAAGACGATGTATATCATGATGGGGTATAGAAAATAGGGGAGGAAAGAGTGATGAAGAGTTTTTTTTAAGCATTGGTGTGGTAAAAAAAAACCCTCTCATGAGAGGAATTGAATGAAAAGAGTGAGAAAGTGGTTAGAAAGAGTTTGAGAGTTTTTTTTCTCCTCACTGCGGTCAATTATCTAATAATCAAGATTAACGTAAGTGAAAGATTAAATTGATGAATTAAAATTCCTCGTTAATGTCACAAATGAGAAAATTGATGATAAATATAGGGTTATCAATGATAAAACTTTTTTTTTTCTTCATTCGACTAGCTATAGATACAAAAATAAATGGTTGTCAATGATAATTTCCCAAAAAAGTAAGTTTTGATTAGGAAAAATAAGTTATTATCAATAAAAATTAATAGTTTCATACATGAATAATTATAGTGAATCAATAAAAATCAATTTGATTTAATAAACATTAGTTCAATTAGTACAAAAATCAATTTTGAAAAGTAAAAATAAATTTCAATTAGTTTAATTAGTTTTGACAAGTAAAAATCATTTTCGATAAAAAAATTAAGTGAAATGATCAAGGCTTAAGCCGATATATGTTAATATATACTTTAAACAACCAATTGTATCTCATCTTTCCACTCTAAACAACTACAATTTTGCAAAGAAGTAAGATAACCAACTGCATAAAGCCGCTTCATTGATTAAATACTTAAATAAAAATTGAAAGTAGGAAGGAAAAAAAATGCATAAATAGTACTCCACTTTTGATAAAATTATGTTTTGACTTGATAAGGATATTCCACTTTTTTCTTTTGCAAAGTAAAATTAATTCAATAACCAAATATCATACAATATACAAAAGAAATCAAAATAAGCAAATACAATCCAATGAATCAAACTATATTTAAATTAGATAAATCTATTATTAAGTAAAGGGAAATCATTGTCATTGATATAATGTTCTCACAGTTGACTAAAATGCTTCGTCATAATTGATTGACGAAATTGAAGCCAACCTTTTTCTTTTGCATGATTTGATTCCTGGCCAGGATTTGTTGCATGTACAACATTTTGGTCATACTTGGATTGATGGAGATAAATTAAGGGGCGATAAAATTCAAAATAATGAAAAATGAAGGTAAATAGAGGTGGTATAAGGGAATGAGGTGGAAAAGAAAACACTATAGTGGTGTTATGAGGAAGAAAAAGAAATTGAGAGATTGATTATTACCCTCATTATGGTGGTAATAACTACCTTAGGGGTGTGGTGTGTATCTATTACCCCTCAAATGAGGGTATTAGTTCCTCTTTCATCAAAATACTAACATTACATTTACCTTACAAACCACTTTCACTAACCTTGTTTTTCATAAATTTGACTTTTATTACTCTCCTAGTGCATTAGCCCCCAATCCAAGCATACCCTCAGTGTAGCAAGTTAAGGTGTATTCAAATAGTCAAATCGAGAATATATGCGTCGATGTAGCCAAGATCACCAGATTTTGTTTTCAGAGACAAAGATCTGATTAAGCAATATGCAGTAGTACATTTGAAATGCATATGTTATTTAGAGCTTTGACGCTTGATCTGGAACATAAAATGCGAGAACTTGGGCATAAATTTCAAGTTTGAAGATTAGGCTCAACCCAATCCAATCCAACTCAACTCAACTCGAAATTTTGACAGTAAAATGATTTAGGACAAATAAAAACTTAGATTTTTTTAACCAGAATTTAAGTCTGGCCTAAAAATGGTCCGAAGGCCTTTTTTTGACCTGAAAATACAGATATGAGTACGCAACAACGACCCAGTCTTATGCCGGACCTGATATAGCTCAATGCATAAGCCCAAAATGGGAAAAAGAAGTTTTGGCAAAGCCCGGTTGACATTTAATCGCCTCTATATTTATTATAATCAAGGGTGTAACAATAGAGAGTTATGGTATATCCCATACATGAAATCCGAACACTCGGAGCCGTTATAGGCACATTTCAGTTACAAAAACCAATCTAAAGGTTAATTGTTACATTCAGATGCACTCACAGATATTAAACAGGGGATCCGGATACAATTCCAAGCAAACATATCTTGAATAACTTGGGCTCAGGTTAGAACTTATCTACACCTACTCCACCCCGAAGAACCTGATAAGCCTCTCTGCTCCGGGTTTTCTTCACCCCAGCTGTAAAATGTAGTTTTGAACCTTCAGAACTAATGGCAGTTACCTTCACCCAGATCATTACTTTTGTCTTCAAACCCTCTATATCAGCAAGCTTCCCTTTTTCAAGGTACCCAGTGACGGTGGTGGAAAATCGCAAAACCGATGAGTCCTTGTAGCCCACTTCACAGACTTGAGGTACGTATACTGTAAGTTTTCCCGTCCTTTCATCAAACTCATAATGGGTGGCATCCTTTGGGAAGATTCCCTCGGCCAAATCATATTCCTTTAGCAACTCCGGTAATGGCTTTTGCATCTTCCCTGCAGGTTTATCTCGTTACTCGTAAAAAATTACATGACGGCATAAAACTATCGGATCATCAATTCATCAGTAATACATAACTAGCAAGCACAAGGTTCTGTTTTAATATCAATTAAAAAATTGAGGGGGCAGGTAATAAGTTTTATGGTTGTTAGGCGTTCAAGTGTAGTACATACTTGAGAAAAACTATCATCTGAACACTAATGCTAAATTATGTCCTTCCAAGCCCCCACCCAGGCCACCCTTGACCATTTGATAGCGTTTGTGCACATATGTCTAGACCTCAATAGTTAAGGCATGATAGATGAAGGCAGAAAACGACGTCTATCAGTAACACATGAAGCAGCACAGATAAGTCCATTTAAAACAACAAAGGTATACCAGGGAAACAAGACCAGACGCTAAGGCCTCAAATTAAAAAGCATATTTGAAACTTCACGCAGAAGAAAACAAAATAGAGGATGTAAAGGAGTTTTCAAACCTTTGAATTTGTTGACTAGCCATTTGGTGCTATCCCCAATGCTGCTTCCCAGTGACTAGTTTACCATAGGATAATAAGTAGCATTAGAATATCACAATGGTTGAATACGTACAAAGAGTTATGCATTCAAAAAAATTTATCATAAAAGGAACCGCAAAAACATTATAATACTTTTTTTTGGTTCTTTTCCCTGGAATTTGCTGCTACACTAGTTAAAGAAGCAATTTAGATGTTCAAATGAAACTTCCTTTCCCTATGAATAAACTGTAGCAAAAGAGAAAAAGAAATCCCATTCACTTGCAATCAACTCAACTGGCGGAGAAAATTTTACTTCTACAGTTCTACCACAATGCTGATATTTTCATTTTCTGTAGAAATATTACTTCATAGACAGCTAAAGCAAGCGAGACTGCATTCATGTCAGATTTGAGTCAAGAATCTCCATAAGATGACATGGGGCAACTTTCATGACAACCATCACAATAAAAGATCACAAAGGAAAAAACACATCGACAAAAAGAATTGGCATTGACATTCAGCATACACCAAATAAGATTTATTTTCAAAAAAAATGCAGAAATACAAATTCATGTAGCAGATCCTGTTACTGTCGAGACTTTGAGAGGTAAGCATCTAGTATTGAGTACAATTATCCTATAAATCTTTTAAACTTAATTTTCTCGTACGCATTTTTGGAACAACAAACACGTGTCTTTCAAGGTTCAAGGGAATACTATTTTCAAATTTTGCAGTGTCCTCTTATTATTGAGTATTGACCAGTATCTACATGAGAACCTCCAGTTAACAGCAATATTAATAGTCCACTAGAAGATTGGTGATAACAAATTCAAGAAGATATTTTCTCCTAGAAGCATAGGATCCATTGTGATTGGTAAGAAAGCAATATGATAATGGGAAAGTCCTAATTCTAATCTGAAAGGAACATTTTTCGTTCATATCGTTTTTTATGTTGAACATCTTGCACAAAATGTTGTATATTGAAAAAAAATGTTGTACAATATGTGACAAATACTGTGTATTGAAATTATCACCTATCAATAGGGGTGATAAAAACTAACCCGACACGAACCTGATCCGAAAATAGCTGGTTGAGATTTTTGACACGAAAACTTAAATGGGTTGGCACGAATCCGACGCGAAATTAAATGGGTTAGGTTAAGGTTGAAAATTCCAACCCGAAAATGACCCACATAACCCGAAATTATTTTAGGGTCAAAATCAGGTTGGGTCAACCCGAACCCGACCTTATTACCAAACTATATTAAGTAGATTAAAAAAAAAATTATTTGGCCAGTCACCCACTCTATCCAAACCCCATGCCCAAATTAAAACCCTAAAAGACAATTAAACTAATACTGTCAACTTGTTAGCTGTTTCATCTCAACTCTAAAAGTTTTCTTTTTGTTCAACCACTCTATTGAATAAACACATCTCAGGGGTGGCAAAAACTGACCCAAACCCCACCCGAAAATTGCGGGAAGGGTTAATATTATCAACACAAAAACTTAAATAGGTTGACACGAACCCGACCATAAATTAAATGGATTAGGCTCAGATTTGGGTTTAATCCGTAAACTTGAATGAATCAGGTTCGAGTCGGGAGATAGGTGACCCGATCACGAACTCGACCCTACCTGATCCGTTTTCCACCCCTACCTATCAATATATAAAGAGCTTTGACATGGTGATAGTTTTTTTGTTTCATATACAACATTTGACCTTGTAAAATGCAGAAAAAAATGATATGAACCTGGACGCCCTCATATGACAAAGCAGCAAAGAAAGAACTGGAAACAAAGCAATTTTGATGAAAGAAGAAATGGCACGATAAATGGTCACTGGTCAATCACACTTTCAAAATATTCCTAAAGTATCATCAACCTCAATCATATGTACAAACCAACTTTTTCCCTTTGCAGTGTGTACTAAGCTAAACAGATCACACTTGTCACCAATAAGCTTATGATAGAGGGTAACATGGAATATAGTTTGAACCGAAGGACTTCAGAATTGTTTTTTAGTCTTTTCCAATATCAGCCACATAATTAATTCCCTAACAATAGTACCTACAATTTGGCAGATTCATATACTAATAACTCAAGCACTTAGCCTTCATGGTTCATTAGATTGCATGACTTTGAATTTACCTTTTCAAAGGTTTTATTCGAGTATAGCTTCAAATTATTCAAAAATTGCAATTGACAAGCAACGATTCGCCTGGAGATAGTGATAAAGCAATTAACTCCCAAATACCAGTATTGTACAACTCGTTCTTTAAACTGGTCGAAATTTGATCAATTTCTATTCCCATTTCTGTTTCTAGTTCACATGAAGAGATTCACTTCCCTTAGTTTTGGGATCATAATGGACTAAATAAAAAAGATCAATCAGCAATCTGTTTTTACTTATCTATAATGAAGTAGCAAATAGATGTAGAGAGTCATGTAAGGGTCTAATGCATACCATCTCACAGTTAATGCATAGGTGAGGCTATGTACTATTGACTTTCTCTTAGCCAAACATAAACCTTTTTAAAAGCTATCGGAGTTAATGTAGAATAGTTGGTGTTGTAAATTCTGATATATTGAGTAAGCTATCCAAAACTATTTATCACGTCCATCATTCATATAATAGATGTTTATGCCTACAAGAGAAAACTTCGGCAAGATAGTAGTTACTAGTTTACTACTTGGTATATTTCGTTAAAAGCCTAAACGGCAGCAAATGAATCATTCAACTATTTTTCTCCCTATTATTGTCCCCTAGACCCTGCAGTAGCGAGAGCCTTGTGCACTGTGTATAACTTTTTTGTATTAGTGTGATTTGGTAATATCCATATTACAATCAGCACTATTTAACCAATAAGCACAAACTTAAGCATACAAACCAGTCAAATCACCCAAAAAAACTATAAAACAAAAAAAATTACCAAATCTAGTTGTTTCTTGCTTCCTTTTTCAGAACTTAAGCAATCAATTATAGAAGTACATGTTACAATAGGGACTCTATTTTTCTTTTCTTTAGTGAAATAACAAATGGTTTAAAAGTTCAGTTTTTGCCATAAGCATCAGTTGCTACATGATCAGCGAGAATTCAACTCGGAGAACATAATTCATAAGTGGATGGATGGCAAGCAAAGCAACCACTTCATGAAGGCCACTTATATATCCCCTAAAACTATGTAGGCAGGAATATTTAAGTGTTCGTCCAAAGAGATAAATCAACAATCTCTGCACATTAAATGCAGCAATTCCAGCACATACAAAAATACCATCGCAAACACACTCCATCTTCTAAATTCCTTGAAAAAAATCATCTAATTATAGGAATTACAACCACCCATGTAGGATATCACCCTTAATGCAATATAGCAAGGCTTCAACTCATGGCACAAATATCTACATAATCAATGAACTAAAATTTCTTATATATAACTAAACTAAACAAAAACTCCTTAAAAACTTAACATTATCAAACCTAAAGTTCACACATCATATCGAAAACCCGTACCGTGGAATAACTCGACAATCTCACACATATTCTGGACCTTCGACACAACTGGTACAATACAAACTCCCAGATCTAGATACTCTAATCTCAAATAACAGTAACTAGAATCCTAATTAACTCAAATATTAACATTGGTAAAAAGAGATAAGACCTTTACTCAAATCAAAGATACCCAATTAAGTACTTCTACAAACCCATTGCACCAAAAATCATAAATCAATAAGAATTAGACCAAAGTCCGGTAATCATATAAATATAACATACGCACAAATATGTAATTGAGCAAAATGGTAGACAATTAAGCAGAATTTGAACAAGATTATGGGTCTAAAGTTGACAAATTGAAGAACCCAGAAATTGAAAAGGGTATGGGCTTACATTAATGTCATCACCGACGGAATTGAATTCTTTGCTGGCTTTTTGACCCAACCAGTAAGATCCGACCTTGTTGAAAATCTGGTCCATTTTTATTGAAATTCACCCAATTTCTGGTCTATTTCTTGGAGCTCCGATCTTGGGGCTCTGCAAAATTGTGATTGTCGTGCCAGAAAAGGCGGTGTAGGAGAGAGAGGAGAGTTTGCCTAACACGATCGGTTAATCTCCAAATTGTCAATATTCTTCACATTCGTCCACTTTGTACATTCTGCCCCGTCATATCCCTTAAAAAAAAAAGCTTCATTCAATTATTTCTATAAGGAGTTGAGGAAAAAAAATGATATGAATCTAGTTAAGTTTTAGAAACTTTTCGCAAGTATTTTTTTAAAATTCTCGATTTTAGACCTAACTTTAAAGTGGTAAGATTCTAGTTAGATAAGTATATAGATAAATTACATTAAAAGATTTCATTTACAAGTATTAATGCATAATTTTACTTTTCTTATTTTTAAACAAAATCTTCCTTTCTCAAGAGATGAAATATCTTTTACGGGAGTTACTATATTTTATGACTTTTGGTTAGAGTTGTCAATTTTGAAAACTCATATATCAGCGGTTTAACTTTAACAATATTATCTCATTTGAACCCCTATTGAAGCTCCTATTGAATATAATCTAATACAAGAAGTTCCATATACAAAGATCTATGGTTTTCCTTTGATTGAGCTTAGTTTGATTTAATATGATCTAATTAGTTTGTAAATATTTGAAACAATATTGTGATTATTTTCTACTCTTATGTATTGTGTGAGTGTTTGTCATTATAAGTATGCAAATAGGGGAAAAGGTGAATTTTATCTTGATAGGGATGGGATTGTGTTACAGTTTTACTCCCTTTACTTGTGTGTTTATTTCCTTAAAACTATTATGTTAATACGAAATATTTGATTAACTTATAATTGAATAAATGAAAGATTATCTAGTAATCTTTGTTAGTTTCCTTTCTAATATGCATATTTAATTAGACATATAATATGCATTGGTATTTTGACAAGTAAAAAGATTTACAATTTTAGGTTTTGGTGTATGCAATATTAAGTGATGATTATAAACATTACTAAAATGGTTTACTACAATTATTACGTATCCAAATAACAATGATTTAGTTTTTACTGATGTTCTTTTCTCCTCATCTTTATTTAAATAAATTTTAACAAAAAAAAGTTATGTTTAACAAAAATAAGTTACTTTTAGGAAAAAATGAGTTTAGAAAAATAATAAGTTTGGCAAAGATAAGTTCAATTTAGTAAATTAAAGTTAAGAGGAATAAAGCCTCAATGTTCACCCATGTTGAATAGCTCCCAACTTTAAAACATTTTCCTAACTCACTTGATGTTCCCAATAAAAAAAACATAATGTAAAATTTATATTATTACAGACACGAGACACGAAATTGTGTTTCCTCTTCTAACGGTCCAATGACGAACCAACGTTGTAACTTACAAGTGGACTGGATTGAGCTCAACATTGAGTGTGTCCCAAAATGCCTTCAAAGAACCCAAATCCCTTTGAAAACATCAAATAGCCCAAACACATTTAAAAGCCTAAATTTCTTACCTTGGCCAAATAATAATCTCCTTAAACACATGCTTGCACTCTAAGCAAATCAAAATAAAATGTCTTTAGCCAAAAATGCTTGGAGCACTTACACAAGAAGTTAGCATCAGACTCCTTAGAGTAGGGCGTCCAACGCCCAAATCCAGCGCCAGATGCCCAAGAATTCCATTGACCAACGATGAGTTAATGCTCGGAATGCTCAACTCCTAATCCTAATATGAACGCTATCTCAAAAGCGCTCTTGAAACTTTGCACCCACTTTTTCATTCGAACAAAATTTGTAATTTTGGTCGTTCAACGCAAAGCTTAGCATTTGATGCCCACCCCTTGTACTTGAAATCTAACGTAAATGTCCAGCACTTAAAATCATACTATTTTGCCTATAATCATCCCGATTTTTTATGAGCAAAAAGTCAAAAAAAATTCCAATCCTAAGACATTATAACTCTACTCAAATAACATCTCAACCACTCTCAAAACATCCTTCATCCATACCAAGGTCTATTCAAGGCATACATTTGTATTCCCTAAGCTAGGAAGATTTTTGCCATCAAACTCAATCAAGACCCAAATCAAGGAAAAGTCCTCAATGATGAGCAAAATGAGGATCCCTCTTACTATACTATTTTATTGATTTGTCTACTTTTACTCCTTTCCTTTCTCACTTTAATCTCTAGTGATTGCATTCACTCAAGAGGTTAGAGTAGAGACCTTCATGTATTGATTGTATTGGGATGTAAACCTCTCTTTACATAGACTTATCAGTTTATGTATTCATAGTAAGCCTTGATCTACCAAAGATGCAATATCCTTGTTGCCATATTATGATCTACTCCTAAAATTCTAATGCTTTATGTTGATTATGATTATCTAATAATGTGATTATCAAGGAACAAAATATAATATCCATATTTTTAGAGTATAAAGGAAAATATTTTAAACAGATTTATTTAATTAAATATATACTATTCAAATATATTTTTAATAATTTAAGTGGTAATTTATAAAATAAAATAATTTGAATAATTTATAATATAAATTATATATAATTTTAAGGATTTTTATGTATTAAGATATTTTATTTAATTAAAAATAAAAATTTCTTATTATCTCAAACAAAATTCCATAAATTATTTAAATACTTTTAACAATTATGAGATAATTTTAAAATATATTTAAAACTAAATTATTTTATAAATTATAATGGTCGAATTTTTAAACGATATTTCCGCTTAAAAATCTATTTTTTATTTTTTCAAAATATAATTAGTTTAATTAATTACTTGATCATCAACTAACCTTTTTTAACCCAATTTAAAATATTTTATATGACCAAGTAAACCCTAATTATTCTATAACTTCATTCTACTTGTTTCCTCAACCTATAAAAATTTATTTACTTTCTTTATAAATACCCAATAAGCCCTAATTATTCTTTGTTTTACTCAATTACTCTCAAAAACTCAAAGTACACATTCATCCTCTCTTAAAAGCCACAAAAATTCTATTAAGTATATTTATGTATTTACTTAATGATTTTTAGATTTAAAGTGAGAATGTTTAAAATTAGTTTTGTATTTTTATTAGAATTCTTAATGTATCTTAATAGTTTGATTAATTATACGTAGTATTTGATCAAGGAGGCTTCACTCTCTGGATTATTTATTTACTCCTGTTATTTAAGGTACATTCATATAAATTAGTACCACAAAAATCATATTTTAAGGTAATTTTAGAAATTAGTATTTTGAAAAAATAGATCGATTTGTATACTAATTTCTGTTGAAAAATTTATTTCTGATGAATGATCATTTGAATGCTTTTTTTTTTTTGGTAAGTTTTTGGATGTTAATCTACATTGAAAGTATACATGATAATAATTTCATGAATTTTGAAGGTAAATTCAATATTTTAATAAATATTTTTTTTCTGATTTTTATCAAAATTTTAGCCTCAATATATTAATATTGAAATGATTCCTTTTCGTGGTTATAAAACAATTTATATATTTTTTGAATAATATTGGTACTTTATTTGATACTTCAAATGACTTTCGGACCTATTGGAATTTAAAGGTTATTTATTTTATTTTTAAAATCAAATATATTTGAGATTTAATTAAATAAAAATATAATAATGATTCAAAAATTTTATTAAACTTTGAAAAATGTTTTTATATTGTCTTAAGATTGTTACAATGGTCCTTGGATATATTTTAAGCAATGCTCATATGATTTATAATTATTTATTATATTTGTAAAAAGGGAATTATTGTGAGTTAAACTCATCTTAAAAGGGCATCATTCTAAATTTTGGATTTGACATTACTATTTTTAGTGAACATTTACTCCTTACCGTGTTAGCGTTGGTTTTTGTAAGATTAAAAACTATGTATGACCTAGTCTTTTCTCAAGTATAGACTATGTAAATGAGTTATTAACTTGAGGGGTATGCACACTTAGAGGACTTCAAAAATAAATTTATTATTCCACTATATTATACTCATTTGTTGAGTTTTAAATTATTTGGTTTTGATCTATGGCATAATTTGGATTATAATTTTGTTCTTTAAATGTTTCATGAATTTTGAAATGACTTTTGTCAAGGATATTATAATTGGTTTTTGGTTGTATTGAAGTATTTAGAAATTAAATATTTTGACCTTGTATTTGATTGTACTTAGTTTTATACTAATTCATACTTTATTTTATTTTGATTCTGCCCTATACAGTACATTAAAATGATGAATCATAGAGTCGATAAAGTGGACTTTTGCATCATGGGAATTGTATGAAGAGCATTCGCTACCTACTTAATCCATTGCATATTTATAGTTTACTAATAATCATTGCCTTACGTTATCACGTGGCATTAACATCCTAGTATTTTTTCACGTATTTCCTTAAAATAAATTAGTATTTTTTATGAAGGAATATGGGGCGTTACACAATCTCCTTATTTCACTAAGCTAGGTTTAAGACTAAAAAATCTTACTTTGAGTATCCACTTTTAAGAAATCACTTTTCTAAAATGATCTCTTCTTAACTTTATTGCAAAACCTTCCCTTGCGTTTTAGTTCAAGTATTGCATTTACTATATGCACCTTTTCTTTTCTTATTTTTCCTTATTTAGCCTATGATGTAGAGGAATTATAAACATCTTGATACTCACTAGACTCATTTAAACAACGTACATTTGCATGAGCAAAATCATAAATGAGAATCATACTTGAATAGTTGTTTAAGAGTTAGTCCAAAGCTCATTCCTAGATCATAAAGCATATTTTGATATTTGTCTCAATTTTCTATGGCAATGATGTTAAGGACTAATTCAAACAAGTCCTCTAAACTAGACCCTTTTTAATTGTAGTTTGGTATGAAAAGTAGTCTCTTTAGACTCACTTTTTCAATTGATAAGTCATCTTCAACTCATTCATGCATACATCATAACTTGCGTATTTAAATGCACCTTTATCGCTTTATTAATCTAAAGTTGGTATATCTTAACTAAATTTGCAATTACATCATTTTCATATCATTGTAGATTGGTCATTCTCAAACTCTTCTTTGATTAATGAGACCATTCATGACACTCAATCCTTGGGATTCAAACCCAAACAGACGTCCAAACCGCCTTTGTTAGTTTGGTGGCAACCCATCAAATACATTTTGAAATAAATTCATAAAAATATGGTTAAGTTGCGATGTCGAACCTTATTGATCGCATAACTAGTAGTGGCAAGTGGGAAAAGTTCATTTCCTTTTCTCTTCATTGAGAAAGGAAGGTTGTGTTATAAAAAACAAAACCTTTTAGTGTTAATTCACTCGTTATATTACCCACCCAAAATCTAGTGTTAATCTAAAAAAGCACTATAATCATTTTTTATATGTTTTATACTTGAGATTTTAAAAAACTTTTAATAAGAAAAAGTAGGGTTAGTATGAAATTGAGTTTAATTTGTAGCTTTTATCATACATTATTGTACTTCTTTTAAGAACATGCATTTTACCTCTTTAATTTTCACATGGTATCATTAAAGCTAGCTCAAAAGCAACCCCACATGAATCAGTCACTCTAATAATGACAAAATCACTTGGCTTTAATGCTTACTTGCTCTATTTAATTTTTCTCTCTTGAACATCTTAAATGAAGCAAATGTCTGCTGATCTAAGTCAGGGGATGCTTTAAACAAGGCTTTTAGTTCTTTACTTGATTCTCGTAATGGTGTTTCTTGGTGCTTCACATATAAGTGTCATCCTATATATAAGAGCTATCAAGCCACATTCTAAGGAATGAGAGATTATTTAAAAAAAAATTATTCCTTTGTGAAATTGTGCTTTCTTTGTGAAACACACCATCTTATAATATACTTAGTGTTCTTATGAGAAACTTGAGAGTAATAATGGACATTATGTTAGACATTGCTCATTGATCCTTTAAGGTTTACTTAGTGTTGCCATAAAGCTAAACTTTTTTCCATCTTGTCCTATCAAATCCAAATGTTCTTAGCTTGTATATTGGCTCTTTTGTCTCAAAGGATGATTTTTTCCAACAATCTTACAATGTCTATATCATCTTGGTATAAGAGAAAAGGTTGGAGAAGCAATTAAATGTGGGAAGGAATAAAAGAGAAGAGAATTATAGCTTCAAAACTTTGAATCAAGCCAAAAGTTTTGTTAAATAAATCCTTTGTTAAATGAGGTGATATGTAAAGTTTGAGAATTTTCAAAGGACATTTACTATTTGTTTGGGTTGAAATTTAAAAGTGCAAATTCTGATTATTTAAGTTGTTGAGTTCAATATGGTTGATGATTTAAATGTTATATTGTCTAAGATAGTAGAAAAATCTAGATGTACTAGAAATGAATCAAATTGATATTAATATTAGAAATAGAAAAAAAATCATTCTAGAACTAATGCAAGAATAAATACCATAGATGAACAATGTCTAAAAATGGGTTTTACAGTTCAAGACTCAGAACATAAGGATAAATTTGTTGATAATTTGTGTGGAGTTATAAGGAGGGTTTTTCATATGGGAGCCTAGCCATGATGTTCAATAAAGAAAGCACTTGTTTTACACAAGGTGACATGTCAAAGATAAGGCATGTGAGGTGATTATTGATAGTGGATCATGCACTCATGTTGCTTCATTAGAATTAGTGGGAAAACTCAAGTTGTCTTCTTGTGATCATACTAAACCTTACAAGCCCAATTGGCTTGGCAATGGGGTTCGGATTGAAGGTTAAGTAGAAGGATTTGGAGGCATTTTCTATTAGTAGTTATTCATGATGAGAGATGCTGTAATTTTTTACCTACGAATGCATGTCAGTTACTGCTTCATGGACTATGGCAATTTAATAGCTACATTGAGCATAATGGAGTTTCTAACACCTACACCATCATCACCAAAGAAGTGAAGAAAGGCAAGCTATTACCAATTCTACCAAAATAGCCCCTATTAAGAAAATAAATTTAATTTTCTTATCTCAAGGAAAGAGTTCAAAGAACAGGTTAAAAAGGTAGGAGTTTTGTTCCTATCATAAGGCCTATAACGATAATACTATTTGTGAATCTCACTCTTTAGCCAAGAAAGATTTGTTGAAAGAATTTGTGGATGTATTTCCTTTATTATTACCGGATAAATTACCTTCTTCTAGAGGTATTATGCATGTTATTGACTTGATTTCTTGAAGCATCTTTTCCAAAAAAAAGCCATCTTAAAGGTGCAATCATGAAGAAGTAAAGGAGTTACTATGGCAAGTAGAGGAGTTGATTGAAAAAGGTTATGTTTGTAAAAGCATGAATTAACGTACTGTACCAACTTTACTTGTGCCAAAGGATGAAAAAATTTAAAGAATATATATTAATAGTAAGGAAATCAATAACATTACTTTAAGATGTCCTTTTCCTATGCCTAGATTGCAAGACATGTTTAATGAACTAACGTCTTTTCAAAGGTTAACCTTCGAAGTGATTATCAATAAATGAGGACTAGACAAAGTGATTTGATGTGGTTGCATCCAATGAATGAATGTTTTATTAACCTTCGGAGAAACCAATCATTGGGACATGTGAGGGGTTCGGGTACCTATCATCCAAGTTCATATGCTCATTAGTGGTCTTATACAACACGTTATTAGAGCTTTCTCCATCAACTAAGATCCTAAACATGGTGTTGTTATAGCCTTCTAGTTATACTATTAATGGGTTTGAATTAGAAAACTTCCCCTCTATTAAGGTGTGAATGTCATGTATAAAAGGTTATGTACTCATTTCTCTAATAACATATACATGTTAGGGAAGTTAAGCTGCAACAAATGGGCCTTCTATTCACATAGGTTTTATTTCCTCCTAAAATCATATATATCACCTTCTTACCCTTACCTTTCTCAAGCGGCTTCGGTGAATCTTCGCTATTTTTCTTGGAGCTAGAATCTTACTCCTTAATAGTGTAACCTAGATAAGCATGAAAGTCACAAACATCTTTTTCTCTCTTATCCACTTGCTTGACAAGCGGGGGTTTTTGCTACTTATCGTCATTTTTATGCAATGACACATAATTATTGGTTGGATACACAATTAACACATAGTTATTATACCTCTTTGGAGGAATTTCTCTAAGGTTGTCTTTTCACCGGGCTCATTTTTCTACCCCTTTCCCTTAGTGTTATCCTTCTTGTTTGAATGTCTCTTGAAAAAGTTGTCACTCTAATTCCAAGATGACAAGGTATTCACCTAATTAAAATTGTCATTGACAATATATTTTTCTTCTAAACACAAAGCTTCTCCTAAATGATGCATGGAGTTCTAGCTCAAATCGTTTCTAAAACTACATAGTTGTAGGACACTTCTTAGGGCATGAAGAGCTATGTCTTTCTCCAAGCTAGCTATATAAACTACCCCTTGTTGTATTTGCTAATGTAGTCTCATATACCCTATTAAGCCTCTTCCTTAACTAATATCAGCTCCAACGTTGACTTTATCCTACGTTTGTTACTGATTAAGTGTCTCTTGACCTGATCGATCAACTAGGAAAGCTGTACACAAATCCCATCGCTAGAAGTTGAAACCATTAATGGGCCACCCCACTTTTAAATATTTAAACTTCTAAAGCTTCTACATGGACTAAGGGATCTCCCTACTCATTATACTTAACGTGGTTGGACAACTTCATTTTGATACTAGGCTCAATCAATAAATCTACACAGAACAGGGATATTATGGGTAGTATAATAACTCTTGCTCTACCCTATATATATATATATATATATATATATATATATATATATATATATATATATATATATATATATATATATATATATATATATATATATATAGGGGAGGGATCATGTGAGAACCCTCCCCTTATGTGAGAACTACTTTTTGGTGAGAACCCATCTTACACCCTTGGATGCTTGATGATCTAGGGATGAAAATGCATTAGAAATGGATGGCAAATCTGTAAATATCTAGACATTGTGTTAAAAATCTTTTGGCTGGCAGAGTGTTTCAGACAAAGTTTGTACTTTCTTTTGCTGGCACAGTGACTTTTGCGTGTTTGCCATTTTGTTCATTATTAGACTTACAAGTCATGCTCGATCTTCATTTTTACGTGTTTCATCCTTTTCTTTATTATTAGACTTGCGTGTTTCATCCTTTTCTTCATTATTGTGCATCGATTTAGAACATTACTATTCAATTGTTTAGAACATTACGTTCAATGGTTTAGAACATCAAGTTCAACAGTTTAGAACATGATGTAAACTAGTTTAGAACATGATGTTATTTGGTTTAGAACATAATGTTCTATGGGTTAGAACATTATATTCTTCGGTTTAGAACATTATGTTAATTGGTCCAATGCTTTGATATTTTGTCAAATTGGGCTTAGAACATTATGCTCATTACTTGGTTAACATAATGTTCATTGTATATACCAAATTTCGAGCATTAATCACTAATTCTAACGAAATAACACAAAATTTAGTTCAATAGTTTAGAACATTATGTCAAATTAGGTTGAGAACATTACGTTCAATGGTTTAGAACATCAAGTTCAATAGTTTAGAACATCAAGTTCAATAGTTTAGAACATGATGTTCACTAGTTTAGAACATGATGTCCACTAGTTTAGAACATGATATTCTTTGGTTTAGAACATTATGTTCTTCGGTTTAGAACATTATGTTCTTCGGTTTAGAACATCACGTTAATTGGTCCAATGCTTTGATATTATATCAATTTGGGCTTAGAACATAATGCTCATTACTTGATTAACATAATGTTCATTGTATATACCGAATTTCGAGCATTAATCACTAATTCTAATGAAATAAACAAAATCCAGTTAAATAGTCTAGAACATTATGTCAAATTAGGTTGAGAACATTACGTTCAATGGTTTAGAACATCAAGTTCACTAGTTTAGAACATGATGTTCATTAGTTTAGAACATGATGTTCAGTAGTTTAGAACATGCTGTTCTTTGGTTTAGAACATGATGTTCTTTGGTTTAGAACATAATGTTCTATTTAGAACATCACGTTAATTGGTCCAATGCTTTGACATTATGTCAAATTAGGTTTAGAGCATTACATTCATTACTTTAGTACATAATGTTCATTGGTTTAGAACATTATGTTCAATGGTTTAGAACATTATGTTCTTCGGTTTACAACATCATGTTAATTGGTCCAATGCTTTGATATTATGACAAATTAGGCTTAGAACATTATGCTCATTACTTTAGAACATCATGTTCATTGGTTTAGAACATTATGTTCAATGGTTTAGAACATGATGCTCATTATTTTGAAAAAACACCGAAACTATGGAACTATCACAAACCTGTTTCGAACAATCTACTCAGAACAAACTACTAATCTATTCGTAACAATAGTTGCAATATGAAGAACATTATATACCTGTTGCAAAAGAAATGTACGAACTTGTGGGTTTTGAGATGACGAAGTAAGTGGTGCGAAATGGAGGAATTGTGAAAGTTTGAAGAGAGAAGAAATGACAGAAGAAAATGAAAGGGCTCTGAAGAAGTTTAGAAGTAGTGAATGAAATGTGATGCGTGTTCCCTTTTTTCCAAGTGTCAGTTACACTTTTTAAGCAACTGCCTTTTATCAGTTTTTGGATTAATTACGAATTTGCCATTATGTTCAGTTAAATGCCATCCATTAGATTTGTCAAAATGTGTGGTGTTAGATGGGTTCTCACCCTTAAAAGAGTTCTCATAATAGGGGGTTCTCACATGAACCCACCCATATATATATATATATATATATATATATATATATATATATATATATATATATATATATATATATATATATATATATATATATATATGATTTAGGATCACTTTGGACACATTTTTCTATGAACCTCAAACCTAGGTGTACTAGGCTCCTAGGAGACTTCTCTCCGTGGCACCTAGGATCAGTAACATCCACACAATTCCATAAGCATTCCTTCACATTTTTATCATACCTTGTTAGATGGTGAATGTGTGCACAAGTGAAATAACAAGATTAAGATGTATGTATACTACTTAAATCAAGTATACTAGTTAAGATTTAGAGTTATCCCAAGATAATATATTATATTTGCGCGTATATATGAAAGTTTAAGGATCACCCTACGTTATTCATGCCATTTATATCCGCATGGCTAGGTCTTGACATTTTGCAGTGACTAAGCTAGTAAATGGACAGGTTGATATCCCAAATTGTTACATCATTGCATGTCTTACATTTGTTTGTTGATGGTTTACTGATTAACCAGTGACTCACAATTCTAGAGTCTAGACCAGATTTTGAAGGTACAATCATAATTGTGATAATAACGATAGGAATTGATAACTTGCTTACTAACTTTATGGTTACAAAATCTAATTAGTTAGTGAAAGGAATCAATTTTAAAGAAGATCAAGTGACAGTTCAAGCACGTATATTTCGGGGAAAGTGAGAGTTTCAACTGCTCATGACTTAGGAACTCAGCAATTGAGCACAGATTAGTGTTATGTTTGTCTGTAAGAACCTGAAAACCAGTCTTCATTAGCTTAAGTTAGGTGTCATCTCCTGGAGTGCTAGATGCTACTCTGCATATGTTTTGAGCAAATTGCAGAATATATATAATCAAGTTGTCGTTTTTGTTTTGCTGAAGAAAATTAGGAAACTCTGAGCAATAATACATATGGGCAACTAATATTTAATATCAAGTAATATCAGTGGAATAAGTGCTGTATTCCAAAACTGTATGCTATTAACTAAGCATTTGGTGTCATCTTGCATGTTGCTTTCTACTCCGTAGTAATTACTTACAGAAAGAATGCATGATTCTAATCAAACCTGTTGGCTAGTTGATTTCATAAATGGAAGCAACACAGCCATGAGAAGTTATCCATAATATGAGTGAAGTGCTTATGAAACCTGCCAAGATTGGCCCTCGTGTTGGAGCAACTTTCAGAGGATAATCTAAACATGAAAACACGCATCTACAGTTATATATAGATAACGTGAAGAAAGATAAATATTCCTTCCTTCCCTCAAAAATTGACCCGAGGACGAATTTTAATTTTTTAAAGATATAATGGAAAATTTTTGGAGGGACAACTCAAAATGGAAAATCTTTAAAAATCTTTAGAAGATGGATCAAAATGAAAAATGGGGCAATCTTTGGGAGACAGAGGGAATAAGAAGGAATAAACTTGGCTTAACAAATTGATATATCATGCATTTCAACCTATAATTACTTGGGTTTTAACGGATGAAGAGACTTACATTATACACACTAATCCATGAGACTTACATTATACATACTAATCAAACCGGTTGGCTAGTTGCAAATCTTTTCAATTATAATATAAACTACTAGTTTATTGATATATACTCTCTCTGTATCTAATTGTTTGCTACATTTTCATTTTTGGAGTCAAAGTCTAAAAACTTTGACCATAAATTCTTACTTATATTGTAATAAATAATTTATTCAAGTAGTAATTTATTTAAGTCAAATCTTATTGGATTCATCTCAATAAAAAATTTTAGAATATCAAATTTTTATAATATTTTGTCTAACAGATTTAGAGATAAAAACGTTTTAAGTCGTGTCTTTAAGACCTTGAAAAGTCAAACAATTGGAGACAGAAGGAGTAAGAAGCAAATGTATAAATAGAGATGGCTAGTGGGCGGGTCGGGCTAGTCCAGTCAACCCGGGCCACTTAAACTGTGGTCCGTTATGAATCAAAAACCCTAAATCCTGCCCAGTACAATAATTGATTATTTTAATTGCGGAAAAAACCTATTCTTTACAAACAAAAAAATCTCAAAGTCCTGTCTGGCTTAGCCTCAACTGGAGCCCAGCCAGCCTGACCCATCCATCCCCTTGGGCCTGGCTAGGCCCGACTAGTTGGCCACCTCAAGCACATATATAAAGTGTAGTTGTCTGATTGTATAATTATATTGTGTTTAAATTGACCGACAATTATTTTGAGAGGGGAAAAAACCTTTTCTTTATGTACTATAAGAAATTCGAAGGTAATGAGGATGTTTACAGTGACGGTGACCTTCAGGTATATTCTGGACGTTGATGTTAGTCTATGTATAGAATGCTTATTTTTCATGTTTACTTCAATGCAATACACCAATGATACAAAACTTGGTTGACACGGGTGTTGCTAATTTGCTAAACGCGTTAGTTAATATTAGTATCCTTACACATCTGCAGTACCCTCATGCAAAGGATAGTATAAATGTCAGCAGTTCGTCATACATAACTGATCACAACCTTTTAATTTGTTTCATTCTATTCAATTTCGTCATGCCACACAATTCTAATTAAATGCCCACTTGCTCTTTTACCCCATAACCATGCATGTAGGGCTTGTTTTGAAACTGCATAGCCACAAGAAAGAAAACCCTTTTAAGTTGTTTATTTACTTCACAAAAAGCTCAACTCTTCTAACATTAGATCCTAATGAATGATACTAAGAGAAGATTTCATGTATATAATTAAATTATTATGTGGCCAACAAAGGTTATCTTTCATTACCGTAAAAATTATCCATTTATCCTTATAACAAAATATATCATGATTTAAATTGATAAAAATCGATATATATTTGAAAAAGAATATTGGATATATTGTATAAAAAATTATCTATCATCTAATATGATTTATGTGACTCCACTTTACTCAAGTTTTTGTGAAAAATCAATCGATTGTTTACACATATATCCTCATAATCTCACGCTCTGATCTCCGGGCTGTCATTTTCCTTAAATCAAACAATTATTTGTGTTCGAGTGTCCTATACCTATTTTAATTAACTAATTAAAAATTTGAGAGCCCCTAAAAAAATCATAGTTTGCACATATCACATAAGGAAAATTGAAGCATACAACTATGGTTCCCCATTACCCACTTCATAAATAAATAAAATAATTAAAATAAAAGTTGGAAAGTGACTAACCCCTCATATAAATAGCCCCCACTCCCCCCAAAAAAGGTCCATACACCCCCAGCTTGTCCTCCTCTCTCTTCTAATCAACAACTACCTTAAAAACCAAACCTTCCCTTCATTAAAAAAAAAAAAAAAAAAAAAAGGAACACTGTGATATCAACGTCACGTATTCATCAAATTCATAAAAATTAGTCGTCATTCATTCAATAACATAAATCATGCCCAAATCCTCCGTCTTACTCCACCGCATCACCACCAACACCCACCCTACCACCACCACCTCCTCATTCTCCCACCTTCCTCCTAAACCCCACCTCTCCCTCCCACCCTTCTCCCCTCCCGACTTCGAAGTACCAGACGACGTCGTTCGCTATCACGCCCAATTAGTCAACTCTGACCAGTGCTCATCCGCCGTCGTCCAAGAGATCGCCGCCCCTGTCTCCACCGTCTGGTCCGTCGTCCGCCGCTTCGAAGCTCCTCAGATATACAAACACTTTGTCCGCAGCTGTGACGTCATATCAGGGGACGGCGACGTCGGCACTCTCCGCCGTGTTAGGGTTGTGTCTGGCCTCCCCGCTGCAACCTCCGACGAGAGGCTCGAGATCCTCGATGACCACCGCCATGTGATTTCTTTCTCCGTCGTCGGCGGAGACCACCGCCTCTCGAACTACAGGTCCGTCACGTCCTTGCACCCGGCCGTCGGTGAGAACGGCGAGGAGTCTACTACCGTTATTGAATCCTACGTCGTAGACATTCCCGCCGGTAACACGAAGGAAGAGACCTGCGTGTTCGTCGACACCATCGTGCGGTGTAACCTGCAGTCGTTGGCGCAGATCGCAGAAGGGAGAGGGAAAGATAAGAAGAGCAGTCTCTCCCCTCGATCGTAAACGTCTACAAAAACCCTTCACATAATAACCTGCACTCGCTTCAAACCCACATATTTTACGCATCGTTCATTCTGAGAGGGATTAGCTTGTAATGAATGCCACTGAGTTGAAAGATTTGGAAGCACATTTGTTTTTCTTTTTTTTCGCGTATCTCGAGGAAGATGAACGATAAACGACGACGTTCCTGGCCAACCAAACGAAGAGGGTGATAAATATTTTTTTTTTTTTTTTGTGGTTTTGTTGATCAGAGTTAATATTCTTGCACTTGTGATTTTACCCCTCTTCCCCTCTTTTTTTTTATTTTTTTATTTTTAACCTCTTCCTCTAGTTTGTCCCAAAAGATTGATACATAAACATAAATCTAGCTTTTTTATTGTACTTATTTCTTGTGTTTAATGTATTGGGGGTTCATGCTTTCTTTAATTCACGGTGTTACCAACTTACCATATATATTATCTTTAAAGTATGAAATATGAACCGACTCTTATGAGTCTAATTGTATATATCTTCACATCATATCTTGATGCCATCAATCCAGATCTTGGGTTATACATTATTTTCGAATGCGAACCATGTTTAAGGTCTAATGTAATGTATGTATGGAGTCCACATTTTGATCTTGTGGAATTGCATCAAAGAACTGGAAGAGTCGGGGATTCAAGTGGGGACTGTTTATGGATTCATGGTTGAATATTGGAGTTGTATAATTTTAAGTGTATTGTGATGGTGGATTATTATTATTATTGATAGTGGATGGATGAAAGATTTGATGGACAACTTGGATCCATCGTCATTGCACCGGATGAGGAGAGAGAATTGTGTACGAGAGTATGGGCAATATGGCATCAGTGCACATCGTAGGTGCAAAGAGGATCACAACTTTGGTCATTGCATATGTCATATATCATTTTATGAGCAACTAACTCTTACTAGAGACGCGATCTTGGTATCGCCGACGAGGTAAGGAAATTGACCTAAGTAGTCGTAGTTGTAGTCCTTGTGGTCATACTTCCATCAGTTCGGTGGTAAATATGCGTGGTGGTTAACGGTAGAACGTAGCGGTAAAAAAGTTAAATATAGTGGTGTGGGATCAATATCACAGGTAAAAATTAGAAACGCGCAATTCTTAATAGAAAATTAAAAAAAGAAAGGATGCATATTAGTCGTTCACCTCGATGTTTTTATCACTTGTTGCTTCTCAACTAATTATTACAATAATACATGTGTAAATAGTGAGTGTGCCCAATTGCTTGAAGAATTTTGATTGATCAAAGTTATAAGAGATCTTATATGCTCTGAGCGCATGTGAATATGTGATGCAAGTAGCAACAATGCTTAAGATCACCACTAACTCTCTCACGAGTCTTATTATTATTATTATTATTATTATTATGCTTAGAATTTCCAGCTCATTTAATTTGTCTCTCCACAACATGTACTTCCCCTTTCACATGTGCATCAACTTTTGTTAATCAAGTAGTAGTAGATTTTGCTTTCTATATAAGAAACCATTCCAACCCGTACTAGATCGACTCCCTCCATTCAAAATTAGTTATTACGAATCTTAATTACCAACGACAACAAATGGAAAAAAAGAAAGCTAGATAAGTTTGATCTTGAAAGAAAGTCCCCTCCCTATATAAAATGTTATCTAGTATTAAACCATGTATTATCCAATAGCAATAAAGAAATGAGGAAAAGATAGATGATAAAAAATTATAACGTGAAAGTTGGGAATGGGGTAAGGAAGAAGAATCAGCAGAACGGTTTGGCCGGTCTTCATGCAACTTGCAAGTTGATCTCCTTTTGTAAAAGCAACAACGAAAAATGCAAAATAAAGAAGGGAAAAAAAAAAAAAAAAAAAAGAGAAACTCTTGATCACTTCACCATCAATTAGGTTGTTGGTGATGTAAATGTTCGTTGTATATTATTTAAAATACTAAAAAGAATGGCAAGTTGCAAGTGTTTGTTTGTTTGTTCATTTAATTTTGTGTATCTTAATTTCATAGTTGTACTAGTTGATTAAGGAAAATGCATCCATTTTTTTTAAAAAAAAAAAAAAAAAAAAAAAATTTGAAGTGCAAGTTGCAGCATATAGAATATAGAAATGGCAAGTGGGGAGTGCAAGTTGATAGGTAGGAAGAAGTATAGGAAAGGAGAAGGAGAGGTGGGAATTTAATGAATCTCGTGTGGGTATTCAGTTGTTTGGTTGCCTTCTTCACGCTACCTCCCACACGCCCACACCCCTTCCTTCTCTTCTACTTCTTCTACGTGATTTTATTATTTAACTCCGTGCATTTATACCGCTGTGTTTATATAACTGTATATATATGGGATACAATAAGGTTGTTGTATTCTAATAAAAGTTATTATTTAATATAATAATAGTTACATTTTAACAAATTTTATTTTATATCAACTTTTTTTTTATTTCCAAAAAAGGCACATCCAACAATTTTTTTTATCGACTTTGAATAGTAACTTTTGTTATATTAAGGGGTAACTTTTATTGGGATATCTAGTATGTATACAAAGATTTTGTAATTGTAATGCTTATATATGGGCCAATAGATATACAAGAAACAATTTTGTCACACTAAAATATAATATATATATATATAAAGTAATGATAATTTCACATATGTACAGAGTACGCGGGTACAAAAGGTGTGTGTGTATACTGTATACACAAAGTATCGAATTAGAATGTGTTAGTAATTAATATAATAAGTTTCCTAAATACAAATATACTTTATATCTAATTTATAAATGTATTAGTATAATATACTTTATATTATAGATACGTTTGACTTTTCGTGATTTTCAAAACACGGCTTTAAATTTATTATCTCTAAATTCGTAAGGTAAAAAATTATGAAAACTTAATATTTAAAAAAATTATATTAAGATGTATTCAAAAATATTTCACTTGATTATATTATTTCTTATAACATGAAGAGAATTTAAGGTCAAATTTTTTAAAATTTTGAAACTTAGTAGAAAAGAGGGAGTTGTAAAGAAAATAATGGAACTTCAAGTTTTTGTTAGGAGTTGCAAATTTTTCGCATCAAGGATTTAGGAAGTCGTGGTTAATAGTAAAGGTAGAAGCCAACATACTCCATATTTATTTTTTATGAATACTTCAATTAAGATTTTATTTTATCTTAATTTAAAGTTTGAGGTTGACATAAGTTTTAGCGATAATTTGGCTTTATATTGCATGCAAAGATGTACTACGTACATAACAAGTAATATTTGATTAGTTGTACGGTTAATTTATGTCATGTCTAATTTATCTGAAGTTTACTTATCTAATCTGATGGACTTGATCTTTGCTTATTTTTTCTAATCTAAATTTATTATCTTATATGGACTTTCTAAAATTAAGAATTCAAAAGAAAACCATGGTTTATATATTCTCTGGAAAAGATGCACATATGCAATTACTTTTGTTTAGCCCCAATAGTACTATATACACTCTCATTATAATTAATTATTCAAAATTTGGAAAACAAATAGATGGCAACATATATTAATTATTCAACCGTTGTTGGCGTGCATCTTCCGTGTAGGGCAAGAGTGTGGAAGCCACCTTGTAATGGTGGTGGTATGGGAGGACATCGACAGTGAAAGTGCATCGAGAGAAATCGAGATAGTAGTAAACTAGTAGTTGCACTACTTATTTTGTTCATTATTGTTCTTCCTACTTACTTTACATATATTTAAACATTTAAAATTTTACCACCTATTATGATTTTTATCTAATAAAAATACTGTTATGTGGGATGGTTTATTATTACTCTCTTTGTCCCTTTATTTTTGCCCCGTTTCTATTTATAAAGTCAAATTTGTAAAAGTTTGACTATAAATTCTCATCATGTTATACGAAATAATTTATTTAACTTAATGTGTCTTCATGTAAATTTTTAAAATATTATATTTTCATAATTCTTTGTTTTACAATTTTGGAGATAAAAGCGTTTTAAGTCATGTTTTTTGATATAGTGAAAAGTCAAATGGAGCAAAAAAATTAAGAATAGAGATAATAAGATGTAAGATCTAGTATGAAGGTTTATACCAGCCTTCAATTTAAGTCTAACAGTAGCAATAATATATTATACGAAGTATAATGTATATTGAGTACTAATTCATTCATTAATATGTTTAGGTAATACTTGTGTTAGTTTTGTTTCATTTAAATAACTAATGACGATCATAAAGTCACGATGAAAATTTTGATTTTTTATTCATACTTCCACTATTCCTTTATTTTGTCCCGTTGTAATTTTTTGGGTTAAAGTTTAAAAAGTTTAACCATAAAATTGCATTAAATAATAAGGAATAGTATATTCAAATGAGATCTTGTTGAATGCATGTTAATGTAAATTTGTAGATTATCAAGTTTTTACAATTTTTGTCTTATAAATTTAGATATAAAAAAACGTTGTAATAGAAAAAAGTTAAATGAAATAAAAAATTAAGGATAGAAAAATTATGAAAATGAATATTTTCCGGTTGTATTGCGTGAATATTTTCTGGAAAATTCTATATTTTGGCAGTTTTAGAACGGCCGACTACGATGCTTAAGTTCTAGAGCTGTCCAAAGTGGCAATTTCTTCTGTGTCACTATACAAAGTGTCAGTGTGGATAATGTACTCATTGTCACTTTGTTTTTTGTTTCTAGCCGCGTTTGCACCAGTCGGCCAGATTTGGAAGAGAATTATCACCTACTAAATCATCAGAAAAGGATGATATTCGCCAATCAACTTGCTATTTGAAGATAATCAATCAAAGCATAATTGAAACTTATTGGTTGCGTTAGTTTATAGTTTATATATGTAACATGGATTGAAAAGAAACGAAAGTTCCCACCATTAAGCTAAATAACAAGTAAGAGCCCTTTTCATAACAAGGGATAATAAATTTGCCTCGTTCTCTCTACCCTTTTCTTTCATTTACGATGGGGAAATTGTGGTGGGAAGATTTTTTATCTCGTTAGTGTCTAAAAAATATTAAAAAAATCTTCCCGATACTTTTTCTCCTACTTTTCACTATAATCTATTATATTTTTACTCTTTTATATCTTTCAATTTTACATATTTTTTATTATAAGTTGAAATTATCATTTTAATAGTATATTTACATTTATAATGGAAAATAGCTATTTCTTAATAAATTTATAATGCAATTAATTATGAAAATTTAAATAAATTAGTAAATAATTTGTTTAAGTATCCCAAAAGTATATTAGAATGAATGTTTATTACATAGCATCAAATTGTACGACTACTAATAAATAGTTTTTTAATTAGTGCAGTTCAAGAAACATAGATGTTAATATTTTTTCACATTGCAACCGGTGATAAGAATGTCATAAAAAAATTATGATTAAATGTAGTTCCATGCCTGTATGTGTGGGGCCTACTTTTCTTAGGAATTTTTTCGTGAGAATTTTCAAGCTGGAAGGAAAAAAGTTGCTCATGAGAAAATCAATGTTCTTCGCTAATGGGATGAAAATATTCCACCTAAGAATTATCCTTACATACCAAACTTACAAATGAGGATATAGGATTTGCATGATAATAAAATTACACAACAACCCTTCTTTTCTTCTTCTTTTCCTTTCCCTCCTTTAGCTCTCCTCCAACCATAACCCTGTCATACTCCATTGCAATTCTGTCGCTACTGGTCTCAATCACCCCCACCGTTGTGGCTAGACTCAACCACCACTACATCGACCGAGAAATGATCAAGTTGTCGCACCAAGAAAGAACCGATGAACGAATAGGGGAGTATGCTAGCAAATCTCCGAGAAAAAACCGATGAACTTTGTCTTGTGTGGGTGCTTAGTAGACATTGTGAATGGAGACAATTGTTGTGTAATTCCATACATTAAAGATCGTTGTGTTAAGTATGATGCACATATCAATGTGGAGCATGTTGCAGCACGAAGTGTGGTTAAGTACCTATATAAGTATGTTCACAAAGGCCATGATTGAGCAGCTTTGGCTATAGAGGGTAATTCATCGCAATCTAATAATGAATGGGGTATATAAAATTCACTAATATCTAGGCTATTGTTATATCTTTCCAATTGAAGCATGCTGGAAAATTTTTGAATTTGATATATAAAATCAATATCCACCAATAGATTTACTATAATTTTCTCTCTTTCACGATAATGACAATCTTCACCACGTCCTACAACAACCAATATTGCAACAAACTATGCTAAAAAAAAGGTTTCAAGCTAACAAAGACTACCATGAGGCAAATCAATACACTTACCAAGAATTCTTAAAATATTTTGTTTAGGAAAGAACATCAAGGAGCTGGAAACCAAGGAACTTCGGGATTAGTATTGGAAGATTACCATATGTTCACCCAAATTCTGGAAAACGATATTTCACACAACTTATTCTGACAAAGGTATGTGGAGTAAAATCTTATCAAGAAATATGCACAGCTAAAGGTGTTGAATACAATACATTTAGGGAAACATGTCATGCATTAGGTTTTCTTACTGATGATAGTGAGTTAGTGAGTGGCATACAATTTTGAAAGAAGCATCTAATTAGGCCACAAGTGCAAAATTACAAAATATGTTCGTCTCAATATTAATGTTTACCGAAATAAGTAATCCAAGGCTATTGTGGGAGCAACATTGGGTGAGTCTCACTAATGATTTGGAAATATTAAAGCAACGACAATCACGAAATACAGATTTAAGGTTCACGTTCGAGAAGCTGTAAAATTTAGGCCTATAAGAAATTGAAAATATGTTGAATAGAAACGAAAAATACACAAGAGATTATCCAGAAAAAACTTACCCTTCTTTCTAAGCAACACATCATACATTTAATCAAATAATAAAGGAGAAACTAGATTACGACGTAGGTGAAGAGGCCATTAAATGTGAAAATTACATAAAGGGAGTAAATAGAGAACAATACAATGTGTATTTCGTAATAATGCATGCAAGTATGTAAGGTCATGGAGGAATATTCTTTGTATATGGTAGTGGTGGGGTAGGAAAAACATACCTTTGGAATACATTGATGTCAAAATTTAGATTAGAAAGAAAAATTGTATTATTTGTTGCATTCTCAGGAATTGCTTATTTGATGTTATATGGAGGGAAAATAACACATTTAAGTTTCAAGATTATGATTGATCTAGCTAGAGAACACTTCGATATGTGATTTCAAAAAATACTCACATCATGCAGATTTAAATCGCAAGGCATCATTAATTATATGGGATGAGACATCAATAGGCAATGGCACATCGACTTGCACTAAAGGTAGTGGATCGACACCTTTGTGATGATGAAAGGTCCTTTGGAGGTATATTAGTTTAGGTGGAGACTTCAAACAAATACTTCATGTAGTTCCTAATGAAGGTCGAGTGTCAACAGTTGAAACTATTTTACACCAATCAAAATTATGGAGAAAATGTCAGCTAATGCATTTAAGAATAACCATGCGCCTACGTCCACAACATCATCAACTCAAGAGATATAATAGCAACAACATTTTGCAGATTGGATTTTGAAAATTAGGGAAGGCTTAATACCAAGAAAGTCATTTTCAGAACATGTAGAAGTCAATTAGATTGAAATACCAAAGTAATTTTTGATCCACAACAATTAAAATGGGTTAAAAAAATCTAATTAATTTTGTTTACTAGTAACTTCTAACAAGGTACATCGGTTGGAAGTATTTTTAAGAACGAGCTATACTTGCACCGACAAATGATGATGTGGACAACCTAAATTCAACAATATTACCAATGTTATAGGGTGAAAATCGCGGTTATTTTAGTTTCGGTTCACGGGGTTATCAAAAAGATGGGGATTTTTTTATCAAATATGAAGCTCATAGAAACGCTGAATTCTTTGACCATGTCTGGACTTCCAAACCATTGTCTTAACCTCAAAGTCGGAGCCCTAGTAATACTAATGCGTAATATAAACCAATGCATCAGGTTTGTGCAATGGTACACGTACGGCAAGTAATCACTAGGTTGAGGCACAAGGTAATTGAAGCAAGAGTAATCACATGTCCGAGAGCCTTAGAACTCATACCTAGAATTAATTTAACGTTTGCTAATAAGAAGATAGACTTTCCATTGAAAAGAAAACAATTTTCTTTGAAATTAGCACTTAGCATGACAATAAATAAAAATCAAGGGCAAACATTGAAGAAAGTTGGCATTTACTTACCAAAACCAATATTCAGTCAAGGTCAGCTATATGTCGCAGTGTCGAGAGTTACAACTCCTTTTAGACTATGATTTCTAATTCAAAACAAGATAAAATAGCAACAAATTTAACTAAGAATATTGTGTATTCAAAACATAATATTGACCTTATGGGATAAATTTGCAACAAATCAAGGACATATTCTATTTGATGAATTAAATCAAGTACATTTCTTGGGCGCATCTTTAGTTAGGTACTATAGGATATTATAATGGTAAAACTCAATAAATTCAACCCTCCTAAACATAACACATTCTATATAAAGCATTTGTAAGGAATATAACATGTTTTCACCATAGGCCTACATCTATCTACCATCGATAGATTAAGGTTGTTCATAAACCCACATTTATATAGAACATACTGAAGATTTACATGGCTGGTAAGAACATAAATGCTCTTTAAAAAAAGAATAATCTATTACAATAACTTAACTCATCAATGAACATATGTAGGCATGCTAATGATGGATATATCTAAAAATATATTACTTTTACCCAATTAAGAGCTAATAACATCTTCGAAATGGAGATGTTATTCCAAGTAAAAAGAATCTATTTGGATCAATATTGAGTGATGTCCAATGTAAGAAATTACAAAATGTTACATCGTTAATTAATCACTTTGTAAGTGCAAGAGTCAAACCTTATTAACTATTTTCTATATCAATAAGTTAAGTATTTTAGTGTCTATATTATAATACCGAGTAGTGCACTAGCTTTCCAAATTGGTATGATTCATGTGTACGACACTTTGTAAAAGAAGATAAATGCTTAAAATGTTTATTAGCTTGCAACAACATTGAGCCATGATATATTTCTAAATTAATATTTTAAATATTATATTTTTTAAAATCAAATGTTGACTTCATCTTTATTTCATATTTAATGTACCTATAAAAATTGAAGACATCAAGGCAACAAAGTACATTACACTTTTTGGCAACAAAGTTGAGATTATTATGGGTTTTCAAGCTTCCTATATTAAAAACTTTACATATAATATAAATCTATATTTGTCAGTTTTATTAAGATAAATACAATGAATAACAAATATTTATTTGATGCTTAGGAATATGGTGACATCTTTATAGATGAAAAAGCAGAGAAGCGTCTACTGAATTCATTCACATTTATTCTACATGCCCTTAGAGAAGAGAATGAAGAAATAAGAGTTACATCAATTCTTCAAAATAAATGAAAGGAAGAATTTTATTATCTAAGCAAGATGTTAACAACTTTAAATCATCCAATTAGTTACTTTTAATTTTATTATTCAAGATACATTTTAAATTAATAATCAAATTTCTGTAGCGTCATTCAACAAATATTATATTAATATCATATTATTATACGGGCACATGCTAGTACATAATTAATATTAAGTATTATGAGTTATTTTTTCTTAATTTGTAGGTTCATGATGGGTTAAAGTAGAATATGGATTTTCTATTGAATGAAACCCACTAGAAGCTTTCACGTGTCACGTACTTTAATTTTGGGTTAGTAGAAAGAGGGGCAAAATTGTAATTTTTATGGCGATTTAAGTATATTTTGGACGGTAAATAGCATTTCACTCTATTTTTCCTCGAGAGATTGGAGTTTTATTTTTATTTTTTATAACATACGTTGATAGATTTGGTTAATACTTAGGTTGTTTTGAGTAATTGTGTTGATTGATTTGTAATTTTTCCTAAAGGGAAAATGTTCCTAATATTTTTTACTTTAATTTTTTTAATGGATTTGTCATTTATAATAAATATATAGTATTTTATAAATTCTTTTAGTTATTAGCTGTTGCATTAGGAATGGCCCATTCCAAAATCTTTAAAATTGGTGTTATCGTGAAGGTTGCATTAGCTATGAATATTGACCGTTGCATTAGCTATGAAAGCAGATGCAGATGCAGATGCTAGGGTACCTTACATGATACCTTTGCATTAGGCCTTACTACCCTTGCACTAGGTCTATTAACGCCAAAGGAGGCAATGATAAAAAGCCATTGCATTTGGCAACGGCAATTAGGTCTAGTGCAACGGTTTTATGACCCTATTGCAACGAAACTGAACATTGCATTAACCTCAAAGATTAGAGTAGGAAGTCAATTGAAGATCAACTTGACCTCTAACAAATGGATTCAACCAAAATTTACACCATCGTTTTCTTTCAACCACTCCATTTTAGATAGAATTTTATACGGATACATAATTTTCAACAAAATATTCCAAATAAAATTCCACAAACATATCTTGGTGCTAAGACCATTTTGTTGGCCGGGTGATGACAAATGCATACTCATCTTTGTGAAGAGGCTATATTTAATTTGGAGCACTTTTTCAAGAACTTAACATTATGAAGGACTGTATTTTGTTAGAAAACCCTTATAACTTTAATTAGAAGGAAAGGAAGGGAGGGATCAACACTGTTTGGTCATGGCCCGGCTGCCGGCCCAAATGGGTAAAGAAAACCTTTTGAAGTGGATTTTGGTACACAATTATAAGCTATGAATTAGTTGGTAATTTCATCCTTACAAAAGTTGCCAACCCTCCAATCCTCCAACTTATAAAGTGTCATAATTTAAGGGCCACACCTATAAAAAGTTCGACTTACCGAAATCTGAAAACAACGCCAAACTAACAAATCTCTATCTGTATACCACACTATTGAGTAATATACAGGTCACATAGGATATGATTGAAAAACATTGCTACTGTTTTTGGTGAACAATTGAAGTGAAATGTTTTGCATCAGTTGTATAAACCATTAGCTAATTTCAGGCCCACACCAATAGTTCTGGCTTCTAACCATCACTAATTATGTACTAATGAGATTTTAGTGATAGTCAATTTGCACATACGTTGTGATTTTGATTATCTATCCTGTTCTTTTCTTCTTAAATCCAACAAATTCTAACAAGATTACTATCTTCTTCGTCTACTCCATTCTTACCTTAAAGTTCGCCACCTCATATTTTCGTGTTTAACTTTAATCCTTAGTTTTTTCAAGTTAAAAATCATATTTATCTCGCTAAAAATTTAATATTAAGATGTATTCGATACAATATTCTTTCATAATATGACTGTTAGGGTTTCTTTCCTTTACTAAATCAACCATTCAAGTTTGGAAAATTACAGTAATTAATATGGAATTGCTCGATCACAATTGGATGCTCAAATGAATGGCCAATAAAGGTACGGAGTACTATGTATTATTGGAGACATTTAATTAAAGTACCACACAAATAGTATGTAGTAGACTAAAAACATTTTTACCGATTTCCGGTATCAACTATGGGTTCCTCAGCACGTACTTCTCCATAGTATCAAAGGAGGTTATTCTAGTAAATTACTCCATTCGTCTCTATTTGTTTTCTACATTTGCATTTCTGAATAAACTTTGACTACAAATTTTTACTAATTTTAGATGCAAATGGGATATTGTTAGATGCATTTCAATGTAAAATTTTAGAATATCAAGTTTTTCATAATGTTTTATCTTACTAATTTAGAGAAAATAAATTTTAGATTGTGTTTTAAACACCGTAAAAATTCAAATATAACAAACAAATACGAATAGAGGAAGAAGTAGTAATTATAACAACATACAATTGAAATATCTGAAGGAAAAAAAGCTGGTGCAAGTATCTTTATGTTGCAATCAATAATAAGGTGCAACTTCAAGTTAACTTAACCTCGGCTCTTTATGTTAGTAAAAAAAGTGTTCCTAATCCACTCAACAAAACTGACCCCATTAAAAATAAACCCTCATCTTTTTTCACCAACACCCAACCATTTCAAAAGCTTAAGAGTAGGGGAGAATTAACAAGTCTAGACATATATATATATATATATATATATATGTATGCAACCTTAGCTTATCAATTAACAAATCTCACAATTATAATGGCTAAGTCACCCCAAATAAAACTCAACACTATAAGCAACACTACAATTTGGTCATCAACATGGGGAATTCGAAGCAGCTTCCAAGTCCTAACAATCATCCTCTTCGTTCTAGTCATATATGTCCTTTACTTTAACCAAGACCATGGCTCGAGATCATCATCATCATCATCACCGTCGTCGTCGTCGCCGTCGTTATCCATACCGGAAAACCGTAATGCAGTAAGGGATACAATGGAAGAAATACAAATGATGCCAAGGTGTGATTATTTTTCGGGGAAATGGGTGTATGATAATGAAACGTACCCTTTATATAAGGAGAACGAGTGTAGTTTTATGTCAGATCAGTTGGCTTGTGAGAAGTTTGGACGTAAAGATTTGAGTTATCAATTTTGGAGATGGCAACCTAACCATTGCGACCTCCCAAGGTCTTCTCTTTCTCTATCTTTGTTCTTACTTTTTCTTTTTTTTTTTTTGTTTACTTTTCTCCTTGATACGATTATTATATATGAATGATTTTTGAAGATAATGTAGTAAGAAACTCGATTTCTAAATATAACTCACTTTTAAAAAGTTTATTACGTAACCAATTTGCATTTTTATTAGTTTTTTTTTCTTTTTTAATTCAGCTATAAATTGCTAATTCAATTAGTGATTTAATTTATATAACTACTTACTTTTAGTTGTTGTGCATACTAAGTAAAAACACACTTATAACTAGTACTCACTTTTTTTATATATCAAGAAAATAAAACATTAAATCAAATTAGCCTTCGCCAGTGAGATTAAATTATCTCAAACGAAAAAGATTTAGTACAAACAAGTTTTGAAACACCTTTAGTGTCAAGTCTAGTAACTAAGTGTGCAATAGTATTTGCTATTCACTTTATATAACTACTTACTTTTACTTGTTGTACATACTAGTAATCATAAATCACCAATTTATTTAGTGATTTACATAAATGGCTAATTGAATTAGATATTAGTATAGAAAGAAAAACTAATTGATTTAAATTACTTATGTGGACAATAAATTAGCTTTGTCAAGAGATGTATAAGTGAAATTTGGGTTTCTTGCATTTTGTATAAAAATCGTAGGCTACTAATTCAAAGACGTTTAAAGAATTTAAATCAAATTATTTTTAATTTGTTTTTATAAGTTAGTACGAAATCGCTAATTTGTCAACTATTTATATAAACTGCTAGCTAAGTTGGCGGTTTAAAATTGCATACTGGTATAATAATAACTATAAATGATATAAATTAAATTAACTGATTTTTAATTATATGAATGAAATTCTCCAAATTTAGTTGGCCTCAAAAAAATCTCCAATTTAACTGTAACAAGTCTTACAACTTTACAAGTAACTGTAGGCGTGTTTTTGGGTCACACCAGTAAGCCTGGAAACTTGCGAGCCAAAGTGATAGTTAAATTCAAAAGCCGCGGTCTTGTGTTAAACATTTAAACAAGCGCCTCTGCTGCAGTGGAAGTGTCATTGTGGGGAATTCTGAAGTCATCCCCTCCGTCGTGTGGTCTTAGCTCTTAGGTTTGACACCTAGCTTCCAACTAGTTGAGTGTTTAGGGCCTTAGGGGTTCTTTTTTGTTTTTCCTATATTGTTCATCTGGAAATGTCAAAATAATCTTCTCGTATAGAATCATTTTATTTTGGTCTAATTTATTTTGACTAAAATAACCTTAGTTGAATTAAAAAATTAATAACGATACCTTAGTTTACATATGAATTTCCCAAAATACCCACAATAATTCTAGAAGTTTCAACCTTTATTTACTTTTGGCATATTTTTATATTTTTTAATGTAATAAACTTTACAAATTCCAATAGTTATTAAATGCTTTCCCCACTTGCAGCTTGTTTTTAATAGAATTTGCTTTTCATTTTGTTTTATTTTAAATTAATTTTAAGGAATTTTAATGGTACTTAATAATATATTTATTTCTTCCCTTATTTCACATGAAAAGATAAAAAAAGTAAGGAAGGACTATTATTTTAGGTTTCTATTAATTTTAAATATTTATTGATCAAATATGATTATAAAGATTATTTAAGACATAATTATTGTCTAATGTTTTTTATTTAAAACTTACTATTTCACCAAATGTACAAATTTAAAATTATTTAGTTTGAGAAAAAAAATGGTACTCCATTTATTTTCGTATAAATATTTCTTCTTTCATTTTATTTTTTTAACGATAAAAAAATCTCAATTTTACACACTCTTATGTACTAAGCCTTAAATTTAATTTATTCAATTGAACTTGTCTTAGTCAATTTGATTAACTAAAAATTAGGTTAGAGGTCATTATAACTCTCATGAATAATAAGTTGGATCAACAACGAATATAAATAAAACGAGTTACAAGTCACTAAGGGTCGGGTTAATACACATGTTGTTTCAGATTATAATTAATTGTAGTGGTAATCAAGTAGAGAATCATTTCAGATTTCCATTGTTTTCAAGTCGATTATCAGTTTTATATCGGGTCAGTTATAAGTTTGAATTTTGATCATATAATATCAAGTCAAAACAGTTATCGGCAAATATCAATTTGGGTTTATATTAGGTTATAGATCACCAATTTCATGTATGACAAAGTTAAGCATTGTCGCCGTCATAATCACAGCCTACTAAGTCTCCTCCGACCCTCCATCATGACTTCCACCTCAACCCTTAACGTTTCTCCTCCGCCATACCTTAGCATTCACTCAACACTCCAGTTTATCGCGCATCAGATCTGTGTTCCCCAAATCATAGCTCGAACATTTACAATGAAATAGACAAAATCCATAAGGTCACATAGATCCGTTTGGCCGTTATTGAAAGAAGAATCAATGAGCTGTGACAGTGTCCAAATTTTTGCCATTGGGTTTAGAATCTAAATGAAGAAATATATAAAATAGTTTAAAATTTCAAATTACAAAGAACAATCTACAGGACGTGAGGGCTGAGGTGTGGCTGCATGAATGCATGGAGAGGTGACCTGGGTTATTAGGCTAGAGCAAGTGAATGAGTCATGAGTAAAGTGGAAAAAAAGAAATAAAGTATATGAGTCTAAGAAGATTAAACCCATAATCTAATATATGTTATTTAATGTTCTTTATCATTAAACTAGGAATTACATATATATGGAAATGTTACAAATTATATATAACTTTTTTTTTTTCTAAAACTTTTTTAAATTCTTTTAAAATTTTGAACCCTCTCTCAGTGAGTGAGAAAGGAAGATGAATGGGAAACCCAAGGATGAAGGGAGAGAGAGAGTCAGCTAGAGGGGTTGAGGCCATTAGGGAGTGAAGGAACGACAGAAAGGCGGAAGATTATTTAATGAAAGATGAAAAGGATGGGTGAAAATAGACCATGCAAGTGATACTATGAACGTTGGTCACACTACACATCAGATATCAAATTCGGGTTAGGAAGACGTTAATTAATTTAATTGGTTAAAATCTTAAAGAATGGTATTAAAATATAGGATTAAATTCCATCTACATCAATTGTTTTTTTGCCAACTCGAGTTTAATAGTTTGGTTAACAAATATAATATTTTGATAATTTAAATAATAAATGAGAAAATAAGTTAGTACTTAATTCGTATGTAGTTTGAATAAAACGGAATACTTTTTGTTAGAAGTACACGGAGAATGTTGAAATGTTCTCAAAAATTTGTTCGTTTTTTAGAGATTATTTTTCTTACTTAGATAATTTGAAAAGTATGAAAAGAGTAATTAAGAAAATAGTCCTATAAACAATTAAAATCGAGATATAACTGCGTGTATGTATATAAAAATATTTCAACACTCCCTTGCTACTTTTAAAATTTATAATTTGATAGCATATTTTTATTAATTTCATTAGAAAAAGCCACTTGCTATAACTAAAATATAATATTCATTTTCATTACCAAACAATATTGAAGTTCGAGGTTATAAATACGTTAAAGAGACATAACTAACAGCCACCAATTTCACATGACTGAGTGACGTTACTTAATCTTGACTTCCAATCAACAATATTACCAACTTCTTAGTTAGTTGAACAGTGTAATAGACGTTCTGTTATGGGAAGCATAGAATTGTACAATTGTCATTAGAAAAATTGATAATTTATATCTGATATAAATATATTAATGGGTATTTATACCTGATATAAATATATTAAGGGGTATTTATACACGATATCATAATGTCTAATATATATTTTTCTTTATTTTTATATATGATATAACAATAGCTATATATGATATAACAATATCATGATATAATTTATATTAAGTATAAATTAGAAAAACCTAATTATCATTATATTTATAAAAAAATATATTATGCTATGTTTTAGTAACAGTCCATATCTTAAGTACGAATTTGAGGAGATTATATGATTTTTTGAGTGGCGTTGTTGTTCATAAGGTGGTATTTTAAGCTTTGCGTGGAATTTCCGTTTGTTTTAATGTTAAAAAAAGGTTCAATGCCACAGCATTGTTGGAGAAGCTAAGGAACAAGAGACTTGTGTATGTTGGAGACTCCTTGAATAGAGGGCAATGGATTTCTATGATTTGTTTGGTGGAGTCCACACTTCCTCCTTCCCACAAATCCATGCAGACTAATGGCTCCTTATCAGTTTTCAAAGCCATTGTAAGTGCCCCATCCATACTTGAAACGGTGCAAAGTCTTAAGCCTACCTAGATATTCCTAGAACCAAGGTGTATAGATAAAAAATAAGGATAACATTTTAGTCATTCAACCATTTTTAGCTCATAGAATGTAAAAATAAAAATAAAGATTCTTTAAATATATTATTGGGTGAAATTTCGGTGTATTTTCTTATATAAATAAACTCGAATGCTCGTGTGAGTTTAAAATTGTGAGAGGGTATACCTAAAAACTAATTATAGCAGAGTATGTTAAAGATATTTGATTTGTGTAATATCTTGTACGTGATAAAGGTTGTTATAAAATGGACGTACCTATAATGTACTAAGAATTTAGTTATTTGTAATTGAAGAATTATTGAAAGGTAAATTGTGTAAAAATGAAGGAATTCAATGCTACAATAGAGTTCTATTGGGCTCCAATGTTGATCGAGTCAAATTCAGATGACCCAGTAAAACACAGGGTGCCCGAAAGAATTGTGAGAACCCAAGCAATAGAAAAGCATGCCAGACATTGGACCGACGTTGACTTCCTTGTTTTTGACTCTTACTTGTGGTGGAAAAGGCCCTTCATGAAAGTCTTGTAAGTAATTCTCTCATATTCATTCTACACTTAAATCTCCAATTCAGTAGTGTCCACCCTTGCTTATTTTTCCTATAACACTTTCACTTTTACTTTCTCACTTGTATATTAAGTAATTTTTAAAGATGAACATGTTCGTACTTTTGTCTGGTTATGTTCAAATGGAAGGACCCTTTTTAACCAGTCCGTTTATAAAAAGAGTCTAATAAATTATTTGATCCCTCTTTTAGAGAGTTATGTTTTATTGACTTTTTAAAGGATCAAGTCAGATTAATAATGGATTTATAGTTTTCAAGGCTTTTAAACACTATTAGATAATGAATGCTTCCCACTTGTTTGTTAATGACCCACTGTCAAAGATTAGAGGTGATACATACACACTATTACCCTCCATAAATAGAACTAAACTCTCTTTGGACCAGCCCGCCCTGGCCCATATTGCATTTTCTTCAGCTCGGTCCGGCCTATAAGGTATGTGACCTACCCCGCCCCTGACCCAACCCAATGCACAAGCCTACTTTTGGCACAAACAGAAAAAACATCACTTCAAAAATGTTTGCATTTTTGCTATATGTATATATAGTACGTATTTAGGCAAAATTATTACAAATACTACGAGTATGTACATACATTTTGTTATTCCCTTTGCCAAAAATAAGTTTAATAGTTTAAGTGAATTCATATGCCCTTCAATAACCTCAAAAAAATTATACATAGGAAGACGAAGAAGAAGCTGAAGATATCATGTTTGCGTATGTATCAATGTATCATTAAAGTAAATATGTAAATTACTGGACTTTGTATATGATAATTGCTTTGTAGGTGGGGAACTTTTGAAAGTCCAGACGGGATATACAAGGATGTTGAAATGCTTAAGGGCTATGAAATGGCGCTTAGGACATGGTCTGATTGGCTTGAAATCCACGTTAACCATTCAAGAACCCAGATTTTTTGGATGAGCATGTCTCCCACCCATGAAAGGTACAATTGGCCAATCACTAAGCTAGTATTACAAAATTTACTCAACTCGATTTATTCTTAAATTTGATGTTCTAAAGTTGTTTTGAACAAATTGAATAAATAAGGTACTCATTCTTCTATTACTTGTTCTTCTTATTTGGAATTGGGAGAGGTAACATATTTCTAAGAGTAATATGCAATAAATTCTTTTAATTTGAGATGAGTTAGAAAACCAAAAAAAAAAAAATGCACTTAAAAAGATTATATTTAATACAATTTATTGGAATAAATTTAAATGTATAAAAAAAGAGGGACAAATAAGGCATTTTAAAACTAATTAAAGGTATTTTTGGCAAAAAGTTATGCCATATACGGAAAGATTTAGAGTAGGATGAAATTTTCGAATAGAAAATATAGTAAGAATAAACGAAAACAGAGGGAATATATACAGTACATAGTCTATTTAATAAGCCTTTTCATTTGCATGAGGTAATGATAATGAATTTAAATGTAATTGTTACGAGCTATAAAGAGGATGTATGGATAAAATATGCAGGAGTGAAGACTGGGGAGGAGTAAGTGGGCAAAACTGCTACAATGAAACACAAGCAATAAACAAGAAAGATTATTGGGGAAGTGGATCAGACCCAAACATGTTGAGGCTAGTGGAAGCAGAAATTGACAATCTAAGCAAAAAGGGCTTAAACATCCAACTACTCAACATAACTCAACTCTCTGAATATAGAAAAGAAGCTCACCCATCCGTTCATAGAAAGCAATGGGAGCCTCTATCTAAAGGGCAATTATCGAACCCAAGTGGATATGCCGATTGTATTCATTGGTGTCTTCCTGGTGTACCCGATACTTGGAACGAAATCCTCTCCGCCTATGTCTTTAATTCCTTATGACACATTGATAAAATCTTTACTACGTCGTGTATACTTTTATTGAAGGGGTGACTTCAAATATAAGTATGTTTGTAAGGAAAAGGGCCCAACGATACAAAGCAACATATAGACGAAGCAACTATGAATACATGAATGTTTGTTTGAATTTGAACCTTGGACCACTTGGGGTAAAACTCTCAAATAATAGCTAACAAAACTTTAGGCTTATAAGCCAGTATCTAAACTAACGTTATTGGCTCCTAAAAACAGATACACATAACAAAATGTGTTCTAATTCTTCAATATGATGATGTGATGATATGAATAGACAAGTTTGTGTTCTAAGCTTCTTGTGTTACGGCGGAATCACACCATTATCATATAATATGTGAAGTTCTTACACTCATGCATTGAACCCTTTTATTTAATCTTTACTTGTTTTATAGAAAACCTAAACGTACTGTTGTCAACAATCATAAGTAAAATTGTTGGGCTTGTACCTAAGATAAGTTATTATCGCAGTTATTTTCATATGTTAAAACGAAAATTTAAACATTTACTTAGTAGATATTTAGAATTGTTGTTTATATAAGAAAAAGTTATAGTGATATTTTGTACTAAATACTGAAAATGAAATGATGCATGGTGTAATTACGAACATGTAGAGTGCTTGACAATTGTATGTAGTCGAACTAATTTGCTTACAACAATTTGTTGGGCTGCTCTAGTATTCTTGGTGAGAGGATATCTCTACCTGACTTATTTGTTGACAACGGTCACTTGGAGCCTAGATATTTACATGGGGAAATGCACACTTTCAGCTCGTCAGTCTCATCCTTCTCGCCACTTTTCTTGTGCAACTATCATAAAAACACTCGCTTTGTACTTAATTTCATTTTACCTATTTTTTAGTTCTTTTGGTCTAGGTACACTTGTAGAATTAAATCTATTTGCGGCGTAATAATAAAAAATCCCTAATTTAATAAAGTAGATAATAATTTGCGGTGGGTTGAGCCAAAACCGCCACATATTAATGGTCTTGGTATTAATTTGCGGCGGTTCTTGGCTAGAGCCGTCGCAAATTATTATCTCTCTAATTTTAAAAAAAAAACACGGGCTTTGTTTCTTCATTTCTTTACCGCCTCGTCTTCTTCATTTCGCTTTCACAACATAACATCTTCAATGCTCCCTCGTTCTCTTCCTCGTCGTGCCGTGCCGCCACCTCCTCCTAGTGATGGCCAGTGGGCCGGTCCGGTCGGGCTGGGCCGGGCCTGGCACCGGGCCGGGCTGGGGGGGTTGGGACCGGATTCGAACCGGTCAGGGGGGCGGGCCGGTCCGAACCGGGCTGGGGTCGGGCGAATCCGATTCGTTACCGAATCGAAAACGAATCACGAACCGAATCGAACCGAATCACGAATCGAATCGTGACAGAATCGAACCGAATCTTGACCGAATCGAACCGAATCACAAAACGAATCGAACCGAATTACATATTTTTTTTTAAAAAAAAATTTATTTTTTTTATTTAAGTATTATTAAACTAATTACGTATATTTACCGAATTTCATATTTACGCATTAGAAAATCTAAAATATTTCAAATAAATGAACTAATTCACTTTTTAGAAAATCAAATAAAATATATTTCATATTTTATATTTTAAATTTAATTTCATATTTCATGTACTAAAATCTGTAAACTAAAATCAAAATTTCATATTTCATATTTCATATTTCATATTTCATATTTCATACACTAAAATAAGTAAACTAAATCATATTTCATATTAAGGGCTTGCACTTAATTTAGAAAATCAAAATTTAATTAAATAATTAAATATTGATTTTAAGAATTAAGTTGCCTACGTATCCCGAAGGAATCAAAGCCCACGTAGTTCTGGTACGTACCTGTAGGGGTGCTTGTGTGGTTGTGCTTAGCCTAATCAGGGACAGACCCCGAACCTCCTTCACCTCCTGTGTTGTCGCTTGATTCGCTTGTGTCCATCGTAATCCAAGGATCGTCTTCGTCGTTGTCCTCCTCCCTCAATCCTTGGGTCCTCCGCTCCGCCTGATCCCAATCTTTCTTACAAACGCATATTTCTATGCTTTCGGGAGATAAGCGGGATCTCTTCTCGTCAAGAACACGTCTACCTGCACTAAAAGCAGACTTGGAAGCAATAGAGGAGGCGGGAATTGCAAGGATATCCTTTGCAATTCTCGCCAAAATGGGAAATTGCTTTTCGTGCTCACGCCACCACTTAATAATTGAAAAATTAGCATCGATTTCATGTTGGTAAGAAAGATATTCGTTAATAACATAAAGTGAAGAAGAAGAAGAAACCGATGTTTTTGATTTTTTTTAAAATTCTACCAAGTATTGGCTGCCATCGCGTAGCGGAACTTCCACTAGAAGAAGATACATTTTCGGACGTTGTATAAAAAGAAGCATAATGATCATATATACTAGCTAAAACATTTTTACATTTTTCTATATATGCATTGACATCGTATTGTAAACTTAAAGCGTTATAATAAAATTCTAAACAGTTTTCTAAACCTACAGTCTTGACCCCGGGATCAAGAATAGAAGCTATACCATATATGACGGGAAATTCACTAAAGTAGTTATACCATTTATTAAGCATACTAGTAATTACATTACTAATTTGAAGGATGTTGAAATGCTCGGTAAGAGTGCTAACTATGGTAACACACTCTAATATAACTAAATGGATGTTAGGGTCATAAACGTAAGAGAAAATTTTGGTTGCGTGGTCAAAAGCTGCTAAAATGTCACGGATGTAAATTGCGGTATTCCAATGGAAATCAGTAATAAGTTCATCGGGACTCGCTCGGGTTTCGTTATAAATAATTGTCAAAATCTCACGGTATTTAATGGCTTCTTTTAACAATTTATATGTGGAGTTCCAACGGGTCGGTGTATCTAGACTCCATTGCTTCTTCCTAAGGCCTCTTTCCTTACACAAGACCATGTACTTCCTCCTAACCGAGGCCGTAATCCTAATCCATTTAATTACACTCCTAATAGGGTTAAGCAAGTCAGTTAACTCAGCTAAACCTTCTTGAACCGAGAGGTTCATAATATGTGCACAACAACGAACATGTAATAGTTCTCCACTGTTTATCAACTTTAAGCTTGGTTCGGATATCAAATAATCTATACATTTTGTATTCGCTGAAGCATTATCTAATAAAAGGGAAAAAAATTTATCATGTAAATGAAAGGTTTTAAGACAGTCTATTATCCTTACCTTAAGGTTGTATCCGGTATGTCTCTCCTCCATAGCTTGAAAACAAATGATTCGTTTTTGAATATACCACTCATCATCAATCCAATGGGCGGTTACACAAAGAAAAGGTTCACCAAAACAAGAGGTCCATGTATCACTAGTTAGGCTAACACGACCGTTAAAAGTGCGAAACATTTCTATTAAACTACTTCTATATTTATAATAAGCAGTTTGGGTATGGCGTTTAAGCGTGTTCCTAGGGACACGTCTATAAGCAGGTTGTAAAGTGGTTCTAGTGAAATGCTCAAAGTTTAGACTCTCACCATAGCTAAAAGGTAATTCGTCAGCAATGACAAAATTAGCCATTTCATCAATCATTTTATCTCGATTATACATAAAAGGCCTACCTCCTCCGGGCATGGAACCCATATACCCGTGTAGTTGTGTCTGAGTTGAAGATTCAGCTGCTCCTGCAGATTCAGTTGCATCGAGGTTTATTCCGTGTACCCCGGTCACGTGACGGGATAAGGTTCTCGTCCCATAACCGGTCTTCCATGAATAAGCGGCTATTGGCTTCTTTCCTAATTGCTTGCATACCAAGCAATAACACATGTATTTCCTCCCTTTGGAAGAAGCATCGGTCAGTAGGACCTTCTCATAATATGGCCATACTTTGGAAGATTTCTTTCTACATTGAGTAGACTCAGGTACTCCTTCATCACCATCACCATCACCATCACCATCATCACCACATTCACCTTCACAAGTTAATTAACTAATTAATTAACATAATCAACCAAATATATCATAACTAATCAATTAACATAATCAACCAAATATATCATAACTAATCAATTAACATAATCAACCAAATAATCAAGAACTTAATCCAACATAATCAAATAATCTAACATCAAGAACTTAATCTAACATAATCAAATAATCTAACATTCATTAATTAGAAGTTTAAGAGTTACCTTGTGGAGTAGAAGAAGGAGGACGCATCTGAGAAGTTGGAGTTTCCGGAATTTGAGGAATTTGAGTACCCGGAGTACCGAAAAGTTGTTGCTCCAAGTTTTGAGCAAACTCCGCAGTATCATCGAAAGAACTGCTTACAATGAATCTACCTCTTGAATCCATTTTCTTTTAGGATTTGAAGTAATAACCAACTAAATTAAGAATAATAAACCAACTAATTAAGATAACTAATGAAGATTAAGAGAGTAATTAAGAAGATTAGTACTAATAATTAAGCTAATTGTAATTAGTAAAGATTGAGAGATTGAGAGATTGAAAGATTGAAAGATTGAGAGAGAATTTGGTGAGGATGGAAACCGAATTGGTGGTGTTTTTATAGGGCAAATCACAACGGCTAGTTAACGGCTAGTTTAACGGCTAGATTTAGGCGGGCCGGGCCGGTCCGAATTGACGGGCCGAATCGAACCGAATACGGGGCCGAACCGAATTTTTTCACGAACCGAATCGAAACGGGTTAGGGTTGGAAACTCGGGATTCGAAATCGGCCCGCGTTTTGGACGGGCTGAACCGGGCTTAGCCCGGTTCGCTGGTGGGCCGGTTCGAGCCGGGGACGGGCCGGGCTGAGGATGGGCCGGGCTGAACCGGCCCACTGGCCATCACTACCTCCTCCTCCTCAACCAACACCATAGTCGTCGTCACCTCCTCCTCTACCGATAGATTCTTTGGAGGTGAGTATTAATTTGTGGCGGTTCTTAGCTAGAGCCGTCGTAAATTATTATCTCTCTAATTTTAAAAAAAAACACGGGCTTTGTTTCTTCATTTCTTTACCGCCTCGTCTTCTTCATTTCGCCTTCGCAACATAACATCTTCAATTCTCCCTCTCTCTCTCTTCCTCGTCGTGCCGTGCGCCACCTCCTCCTCCTCCTCCTCCTCAACCAACACCATAGTCGTCGCCACCTCCTCCTCCTCTACCGATGGATTCTTTAGAGGTGAGTATTTCAAATTTCATGAATGTGTTTGATATGAATGTTGAATTGGGTGTTTTGTATATGAGTTTGGTTTGTTTTGATGGGTAAATGGGGCTGCGTGTATTTGATTTTATTTGAATAAGTGAATTCTTAAGATATGGTTTTGGATGCCATGTATAGTGAAAATTTCTACAATTCGTATGATGACACTAGTAGAGAAATGGCTATGCTGCGATTTTCTAGCTTTAAATGTTACGGTTATTAATACAAAACACATATAGGTGAAGCACACGGGTAAACAAAAAATGCTGCGGTTTTTTAGATGCAGCAATAAAACAACAAATGTGGTTTTTTTTGAAAAACCCGTAGCATATATTTTTAAAAAAATTAAAAAAAATTTATCATTATATGCTGCGGTTTTTCAAAAAACTGTTATATAATGGGTTTTTTGATTTTTTTTTTATTTTGAAATTTATATGTGTTGCGGTTTTCTATTATAACCGAAAGACATAAATTAAATGTTGTGGTTATATTAAAAAACCGCAGCAAATGATGGTTTCTAGTTCATAAAAAATTTTAATAGGTCATTTTACATGCTAATTATATATAAAAATATATTATTAATAATTAATATCTCTCAAAATTGTTATATTTGAAAATCTAATTGTTATATACTATTACACCACATTCAATCAAGAACATAATCTAATCTAAGCTAAGAATATCATGCATAATGTGTTAGATATGTCTTAAAAGATAAGAAAAGATAAGAAATGATCAACCATGAAGCATATAAATCTAAAATTCTCTTATGACCACTCGTTTTGGCACACAAAATCGCGATCTACAAGATTTTACACTCAAAACAAACAACCAATTTATTCTTCATAGATTTTGAGTGTATTTTGAGATTTCGAAAACTTCGGAGAGGCATATGCCTTAACCCGATAGTACGAACGACGTAATTTTTATTTAAACCCGTATTTTTAGAGGTACTACACAATCATATTACCCCTTAGTGACCCCGATGACGTCTTATTTGAGATATTGAAGAAAAGCTTTAACAAGCCATAAAATTGGCTACGGAACTTTGAATGGAGTTTATAATATATCTAAACTGGGTATTTTTGCAAGATATATAGACCGCAAATCCCTTGAAGGAGGATTTGTCCACTTATTTTCTCAAAAATAAAAAACCCCTCTAAAGTCATATAATCTATGAAATTTGATTTTTAAGGGGTTATTCCTTCATAAACACAACATATAACATGTAAATCTAAATACACAAGAGTTGCACACCTTTACATTAATATTTTATCAAACTACAAGTGCTGCGATTTTTTAAATAACCACATCACTTGAAACCACAAATGTTGTGATCATTTGAAAAACTAAGCATTTGTGGTTTCAAGTACTGCGGTTATTTAAAAAACCGCAGCACTTGGTATTTAGATATATTTCAAATCATTAAGTATTTTGAATTGTATATAACCACATCATTTGTATCGAAATAATTAAATGATTTTCTACTAGTGTGAATGGTTGAAATTCGTTCCATGCTCCCCCATCATATCTCCTCCAAACTCCAAAATCTCCCTCCTCATATGTTCCATTTCGATCTCTTACTACTAATTTTCCTCCTCATCCTTCCATGGTACGATCTCTGAATATCATGCTTCTCTTTTCCAATGACCGAACACCTACTCCTCATTGACCCATACTACTTTCGAAAGCGGTACCTAAGTTAGTATAGTGTAGGTTATAGTCAATTCAAAGAAGTTCTAATCTAAACTTCCAAATTTGAACGAAAATCAAAAACAAAATAAAAAAGGCATTAATATGCGGCGGTTTAACCTTAAAACCACCGCAAATTAGTGAAATATGGACATTAATATGCGGCAGTTCTAACTTAGAAGCGCCACAAATTAATGTCCACATTTCACTAATTTGTGGCGGTTTTTAGATAGATTTGCCGCATATTTATGTCTTTTTGTGGCGTATTTTTTACGCTGCAAATTAAAGATATCTATTTGCTGCTCTCTCATTTGCTGTATGTATATTAACGTTGCATATAGCTCTAGTTACACTGCCGCAAATAGCTAATAATCTAATAGTGGGATTAAGAATCTACTTTGGAAATTCTGCACTCTTAAAGCCTTTTTTCTTCTAGCCATTTTCTATTCGATTGACAAAGTCTCATTAGCTTCCTACTAGATTCTAAATCATTTTTTAACTTTTCAAATTCAACATTAAAGTTACTCAAAGGAACTTCAATGGAATCACTAGAACGGTAGAAACAATATTAACGTTCGAGAAGTTTGCATTGATTTAACTCAATACTAATAAAAATGTTTTCATATCTTAAACGTTTAACAACTTCTTTCAAAAATATATTTCTATCTATTAACCCAAAAAGTTACCCTTGAACGTCAATTCTAATGTTATTCAAGTAAGTGATGCGATCCTTACAAGCATTTACAACGTCATCACTTTGAGACTACAAAAGACCTAATTCCTTGTAGTCATCTAGAGTCTTCATTAAAAACTATATGAGTTTCTCCTTAATTAAAGATCTAAGAGAAGTGGTAGTTACCTTTTCCTCAACACTAGAAGTATTGATGTCATTGTGATTTGTGAATGATCATTAAGCACTAATTGGCACACTATCTTCTTTAAGCTATTCTTCTCTTTCTTCTGAGTTAGATTCGCCCTATGCATCAATCAAAGGGTTCCTATTGATCATCTCCTTGAATTGATCCTTCCTTTTGCTCATTACTCCTCGGTCACTAGTTTTGATGTTTTGATACATCTACTAGTAGAAAACACTTTAATTGCTTCATCACAAATGCTGTGATTAAATACATTTCAAAGCACATAAATATGTAGAACATACCTTTAAATTAAATACTATGATTTTTTAAAATAACGTAACACTTATAACCACAAGTGTTGCGGTTAAATAAAAAACTGCAACATTTATTACAAATGTTGCGGTATTTTATTCAACTGCAGCACTTGTGGTTGTAAGTGCTGCATTATTTTTAAGAAATCGCAGTACTTGGTCAATTTTATATTCCCCAGACTCAACTTTTCCAGGCCATTTCAAGACGTGCATAAGTGCTGCAATTATCTAAAAATAACGAAATAGTTATAACCACTAGTGATGCGGTTAATTAAAAATCTATAGCACTTGTGGTTATAAGTGTTGCGTTATTTTAAACAACAACACTTATGCATTAAATTTTTTCCCCATAATTCCCTTTTCAGGACATTTGAAAACACAAAACTTTTCCCCAAACTCCCAACCCTTCAACGCATGAAAAAAAACCCTAAGTATACCCTCTTCTTTTCTAGCCCTAACCACACAACACCCACTCCCTAACCTTCTCTCTCTTTGAACGAGCTTGGCATTCGCATCAGGGCTTAAGGACTTCGTGAATTTCTTACTCTTCTTTGCGAAATTAGAGGTACGTATTTCCTTTTTTTTGAAAATTTGCTTGAATACTTATACTATAGGCTATTCCTAATAGGACGAATCCCCTTTCACATTCACATTTAATGACCATCCCCATCCCCATACCCTAGTGCATATTTTGTATGGAGTATAAGTTTAGGAAAAAGGAATGATATGAAATAAAGTTCAGTCCGACCATCGTAATGGACTACAGTTGAACCAGATTCCAGCTCAGGTATACCTATTTTGAATCATATGACTATTTTATTGCCTAAGAATTGGATTAGATCTGTTTGATTTACATTTTATTTACTTTTCAAATGTAGTGTCCTCAGCAAACAGGAAACACGGAGTGTGGCTAGTTTCTTATGAGTTATGTGTTTGACATCCTCCACAACCATGCTATTTGTGAGGATCTTTCAATGGTAAGTATTATTCCTTTGTTTCATAAATTATTTTTGAGATCTAGGCTATGGATATCTCGAGTTGAGAATGAATGGAGTTATAATTGTATTGTGAATGGTGAATTGTATTATGAATGAATGGTGAATTATGTTGGACTATAATGATTGTGAAATCAAGTACTTATAAAAAAATGGAAATAGGCCTAATTATCGAGGAAACTTTATCGAAATTTATACTTGAAATTAAAGTTCATGTTTCGTAGATATGTTCTTTAGTTATAGTACTAAACCTATCTTTTCTCACCCTTTCAGGAAATTCAAAAAACAACGTCATACTCACCTGAAGAGCTGATGGAGATTAAGAAAATATGGGTGGAAATCTTCATTGGGGCCGGACAATATGTATAATTAGGTAGCTAGCTCAATCTTCTCATTTTTTTTTACATAAATACATTAGGGTTAAATCTAATTATATAGCATTAGGTTAGGCCAACTTTTTCCAGTATATATTATAGTATTGGGTTAGGTTAGTCCTATTCTTGTAGATCTAAATTTAGTTTATAAGACCAATTCAAGTAGCTTAGATTAGATTTGTAAATTTAATAACAATTTTTTGATAATTTAAATAAATATTTTATTAGCACATTTTCATAAATATTTTGGCAGCAATGTTCTCATATTGGTATCAGTTCCCTAAAGTGTAGAGGAGTGGGTAACCAGAATCAAAGAAAAAAAAGGAATATTTGGTGCGATCATTTAATAAAACCGCATCATTTGACATATAAATATTGCGGTTTTCTAAGAAAACCACATCATTTGATTTATATGTGCTACGGTATATTTACAAAACCACAACACATAAACTTATAGAATATAAAAAATTCAAAAAAAGAATAAATGCTGCAGTTTTTCAAAATAATCACAGCACATATACTCATAATTGCTGCATTTTTTTGAAAAAATTACTGTATTTAGACATTTCTCTACTAGTGATGTTTTAAACTTTCTCACTAGCAATGTTCCTTCATCTAGTTTAAAATCTTATTCTTCTTTGACTTTTAGAGCAAAATCACACTTTTTGATACCTTCAGCATTACTTGTTCCTAAGTAGAGATTTTGAGTCATGCGAAAACTAGTCAACTAATTAATATTAAACTTAGTGAAATCCTTAGTTTCTTATAGAGCATTGACATATTTTGGCTTATGCTGGACTCCTTAGCACCTTTTGAACTATAGAGGACTCCTTCACTCTAAACTTGTTCATTAGATGGGATAATACTTTCAAGACAAACTAACTCATTTGTAATATTAGCAAAACGTCTAAACTTGTCTTAGATAGTTTACTTAGGGTTTATTTTAAAAAGTTCATATTTGGACGTAAACAAGTCAATTTTAGAACGCTTAACCTCATTGGTTCCTTCACGTGTGATATATAGTAAATCCCAATTTTGTTTAACATTTTTACAACCCTTAACACAATTGTTTTCATGAGGACCTAAACCGTAGTTAAGCAACTTAACAACCAAAGCATTAATCCATTTTTCATATACCATATGAAAAATAAATTAAGGCCTATAGCAGAATGACCTTGGGATCTAAACGATTACATATGAATTAAGGCGAATGGAATGTTCTCCAAGAATCTATCTTATGTGGTTACATCCAAGACAAGATAAAAAAGGAGTATGAAAATATGTCTGTTTGGTTAGGCAATGAAAACTTGGGTTGAATTAGTCAAGTGAGGATCAAGGAAAGTTTGTTGGGTTACTATGACATTCTTGGTGAAGAGACCTTTTCCTAACTATCCGTCGACAACAGGCATTGGAGCTTGGATATAAATCAAGGAGAATATGCATTAGGGAAGAGCACACATTCAGCTCATCACTCTCATCCTTTTCACCACTTTTCCTCAGCAACTATCATTAAAACAACGCTCGATTTGTATTTAATTTTGTTTGCATCTGCCCGGATACTTATACATTAGTACCTTTAAAAATCAAAAAGCTTTTTCTTACCTGGTAGAACGACAGCCTAATAAGCGCCTCTACAACTTTTCCTATCTTTTGGGTTTTTCATTGTCACCAATCTACTGTGTCGGTTACATTCTTTTTACGCATTCTTTTACTTGTTTTCTTTCCTTTATATAATTAGTTATGAACCATCCAAACCTTGAGTGGTTACTAGTCGTCATTTTTAGCATAAACAATTGTATTTCGGGTTTTTTTTTATTACCTAAAGCTTCCTTAAAAATGGAAATTGACTCTTTATGATACTATATATTGTGATCAAGCTTGAGTTGTAAACAAACTAAATCTACTATAAAAATAAAAATAAATAAAGGAGTGCAAGGAAAGGTCAAAGTTGCTGCCTAAGCGTACTCCTACCCCGGCACATGTGTCTTACCATATACACATAAAGTATTTCTATAACCATACAACAAAACCAACTCCACCGAAATATACCATCAACTTTTGACCAAAACCCAACACCATTTCCTAAGCACAAGTTGGTTGTAGAAAATACAAACCCCTTATAAATTGACCAAACCCACAAAACAAGGAAACAAAGCTAGCACTCTTCACAAATATGGCTAAGGCATTACCCCAAATAAACCACAATAGTTTTACGAGCAACAATATGTTACTATCTTCTTCTACATGGGGCGCTCGAAGCGGCGTCCATCTCCTCACATTTCTCCTCATTGTTCTTGTCATCTCTATCTTTTACATCTCCTCCGAAGATGATGGATCGGGATCGTTGTCGTCGTTGTCGTTGTCGTTGTCGCCGTCGTCTCCATCGTTGAGAAATAATGACGACGTTGCTCGAGATGATGCGATCAAGGAAGAAGAAAAACAAATGTTGTCGAAATGTGACTATTTTTCGGGGAAATGGGTGTATGATAATCTAAGTTACCCTTTATACAATGGAAGAGAGTGCAGTTTTTTGTCAGATCTTTTGGGTTGTGAGATTTATGGACGTCAAGATTTGAGTTATCAATATTGGAGATGGCAACCTCACCATTGTGACCTACCAAAGTATGTTTTTTTTTTTTTTTTTTTTAACATGATGCATTAATTTTATTCTTATGGCCTTTTCAATATAAATTTTAAGTTGCCTACTAATTTTAGCTTTCTAAAATTTTTAAAAAAAACATAATTATATACGTAAATAAGAAATTAAGTTACGTAGTACTCTCTCCCTGTTTCCTAATTGTTTTCTACATTTCCATTTTTGGAACCAAAGTTTAAAAAACTTTGACTAAAAATTTTAATTATATTATAACAAATTATATATCCAAGTGGAATCTTTTTGGATTCATCTTAATCTAAATTTTTAGAATATCAAGTTTTTATAATTTTTGCCTTACAAATTTAGCGATAAAAATATTTTAAGTCGTATATTAAAAAGTCAAATTAGACAAAAAATTAGGGACAAATTAAGTAATATCTAGACATAACTTGATATTACAAGCACTCATTACAGCATGCAATAGTTATTGGTAATTATGAAGAAAATTGGTTTAGTCGAAAAATAATATTAAAGCGTGGAATATGCATGATTGCTTTCCCAAGTGTGATGACTGACTATTCATTAATATACTAACAACGCAGTACAGATGCCATCCATCTAAGAAAAATTATTGGAGTCCGATTCCACATGCGGCTAAGCTGCTACTGAATCTTGACTTCGGATCAACAAATTTACCGACTCCTAAAACTAGAGCGAATAAGAATTGACATATCAAAACGTCAAACCTAATGCACTCCGTAATTGCCGTTTTGCTATGAACGTACCTTTGAAATTTACAATTTGCAACTACTATTTTAATAAAACCAACTCTGACATTATAATTAAGAGATTGTACTATGTGTAGTAGTTGTAAACCAACCCGGCCTCCTCTTCTTTTTAAATAAATAGAATTTTTGGATCGGACAATGTTTTGAGGGACGAAGAGAGTAAACGTATGACATTATTAAACCAATGAATATGGTCAGTAATTGAGCTTAACTAGTTGTAAAATTTTGTTATTTTTAGACATTGGGATAAACTTTTTAGTATAATTCAAAAAAAAAAAAGAGATAAATATTGAGAGATAGAGGGCGGAGTACTCTATAAGTCAGTTTTCTTTCACTATTTTTAGTATGAGAATATTGTTATAATGGTGTATGAAAAAAAAATCAATAATCATGCATGGAGCTTCAGTTTAATGTTGATTTTATAAATTATATTATTTATAGACTTTGTTAAGCTTGTACAATGAGTTGTGCTTTAATAAGCTTGTACAATAAGTTTGTTTTCTGTTAAAATAAAGGTTCAATGCCTCGGCATTGCTGGAGAAGTTGAGGAACAAGCGACTAGTGTACGTTGGGGATTCTTTAAATAGAAATCAATGGTTTTCTATGATGTGTTTGGTGGACTCCACAATCCCTTCTTCCCTCAAGTTCATGCAGCAGAATGGCTCCCTCTTCACCTTCAAAGCCATAGTAAGCGTTTTGTTTTTTCTATCTATGATTATATGCTCAAAGTTTGGTTTCATTATTGTTTTTTATTTTTATTTCTTACTATGTTATACAGTATAAAACAACGAAGTGTTTTAGTCAAAATAATACGATAAATTCAGAAAATTAGGAAGTGTACTTTAGTCAAAGAAATTTGCTTCACTCTTGATGTTAGGAGTACTTAAATGAATAATTAATGAGTTAGCTCAAATTGTAGATTAATTTAGATTGAACATAATTTATATAATTAAGAAAGTATAAGTGTATGTAGAACTGTCAAAAAGTAACCCGACCCGAAGTACCGACTTGAACCTATAATGATTTGAACTCGACTTGTACCCGTTTTATATGTGAAATTGGTAACATGTAACCAACATGAACCCAACTTGATATTAACCAACTTTTCTAGTTATTATTTGATCTGATTTCAAACATGTACCTGACCCGACATAAACTAATAATAGAATTTAATTGACTTAACTTGTACCCAAAATTACTCACCACAAACCCGACTTGATAATATTCGACTTAAATATGACTTGTACCCGAAATTAACCTCGACAAACCTGGATCAAACCCGAATTTGCACAACCTAAAACCAAAACCGAGCCTGAATTGATCGAACCAAACTCGACCTATGGCTGAAAGGGTAAATAATCCGATATCACTTAATCCGAGCTTAACCCGAGTTAAGTCTAAACTTGACCAAATAAAAACTTGATTTGATATAACATGACCCAAATATGACTCGAAACCCGACATGATTTGATCGGAACCCGACATGACCTGCTCCGAATTATCAACTTAAAACTATAATGATTTGAACTCGATCCATACCCATTTTATATGTTAAATTGGTAACACGTAACTCACTATTCGACATGAACCTGACGTGATATTAACAAACAATCGACTTTTTCTGATATTACTGCTAAGCAAGGCTTGACTTTAGTGACTAGAGGTTCATGTGTTGCCTTAGAGGTTATATTACTGAATCCATGCCATGTATATGGATTTAACTAGAAGAGTGGTTAAAATAAGAAGAATAAGAAGAGATCTTAACCGTTTAAATAATAAGATCCAACGCTTGAGATTTTACGTAAAAAAAGTTATTATAACAATAAAAAGGGTCAATATAACAATAAAAAGTATCACTATAAGTTAAAAAGGTCATTATATATAAGTAAAATATCATGCGTTAGATATAGGATATAAAGGGACATAATGCCTTCTAATTCTTCTTATTTTAATCACTTTTTCATTATATATATATATATATATATATATATATATATATATATATATATATATATATATATATATATATATATATATATATATATATATATATATATATATATATATATATGGAGAGATCCAATGAAAAGGGTGCTATTTCATGTAAAAAAATAGTTGCTATAACAATAAAAAAAAATGGTTATTATAATAATAAAAGAGTAACTATAATAATAAAAAAAATCATTGTAAGTGAAAAAAAATTATTTTGTCACTATGAGTTAAAAAAGGGAATTAGAAAGAAATGATAAATTACAAGATACAACATTTGACTATAATTTGCAAATAAATATTGGTACATTTATGAGTGATGATCGATTTAGGATGGCTATAAATTCTCATTAGTATATGTATTAGGAAGTATAGATTAGAGAGAAATGCGGCTAAGTAAGCGGAAATTCTTTTCCAAGACAATAATTTGCAAATAAATATTGGTTCATTTATGAGTGAGATGATGTCTCAGATTTATTGGAAATTGAAACTTCTAATCTGATTATGGCATATCAATTAATGCATATCTAAGATGGGCTAATGCTGAAGAAGTGACGGATACGGTGCTTCATTGGTTATTACAATACAAGTAATGAATCTATTTATATTTTCTCTTTGTTTTTTTTTCATGCATTAAACTTACAAAAGAAACAATTTATTTTGTTATGCATTCTCTAGTCTCTTCTAGTTTATTGGTGTGAATATCATTATATATACCATCTTGTTATAAGATAATACGCTGTACAACGTAGACTATTTATCTTTGGACCATATTTTCAATTACTGATTACACTCTCTCTATTTCCTTTTATTTGTCACATTTATTTTTTGTACGATTTACAAAGCACATATTATAGGTTTAATATCTATAACTATATAATATTAAAAATATAAATTTGCATATTAAAAATCTATAATTTAGGACAAATTTACCAAGATTCCACATGGTGAATATGTTTCAATTTATATATATTAACGAATGAAACATTTTAAATCTTTGAATGAAATATTTTAAATAGGACAAAAAATAAAAATAAAAGGAGTAAAAAAATTTCACATAATTAGAAAACATGTAAATTTATTGACCACATGAATACTAAGCATAATTTTGTAGATATATTTGAAATTTGGTAACTTTAATAAAGTGATAAATGATTAATATGATGAAGGAATACAATGCGACGATAGAGTTCTACTGGGCGCCGCTGTTGGTCGAGTCCAACGCAGACGATCCATTTAATCACCGACTTGTCGAGAGAATTGCGAGAACTCAAGCAATTGAGAAGCATGCTAGACATTGGACTCACGCTGACTTCCTCGTATTTGACTCTTACTTGTGGTGGAGAGTGGCTACCATGAGAATCCTGTAAGTCACGCCTAGTTCTTTCATCACTTAAACACCTAGTCAAATACATTTCTAATTTATACCTGATATAAATATATCAAGGAGTATTTTTGAAATTTTATTTTTATATTTAAAATTATTATATTTATGGATGAAATGAATTTTTTTATATTTTTGTCTATATTTTATATCTGATATAACAATAAATATATCTAATATAATAATATCTAAATATGATATCTCGATATCTTTATTTAACTTATATCAATATAAATTAGAAAAGCATCTCTAACGAACTACTGATGTATGTGAATTATGTAAGGAGCGCTTTGTAATGACTATATTTAATTTGTATGTGCAAAATGTTCAGGTGGGGATCCTTTGAAAGTTCAGATGGAATATACAAGGATGTAGAAATGCCCAAGGCTTTCGAGATGGCTTTGAGAACATGGTCAGATTGGTTGGAGATTCATGTCAACCACTCCAAAACTCAAATCTTTTGGATGAGCATGTCTCCTACCCATGAAAGGTACTCTTGCCTTCCAAAAATGATATGATAATCATGTATGAAAATGATTTAAAACAATGATAAAGAGCAGGCTAGGCTTTATTCTCGTCCCTTTTGATATACTACTTTTAAAGGAACGTAAATATATCATATGATAATGGAAATGCACAAAGATTTTCACATGTTTGTAATGTTGGAATTCCATTATAATGAGTATAGGAAAGAGTCACCCCTTTTTATTTATTTATTACATCCAATTTCATTAATCCACTACTTCATCCATCCCATTTTAATTGTTAAATTTTCATTTTTGAAGTCAAAGTTTAAAAACTTTAACCATAAATTCTAATTATATTATAACAAATAATATATCCAAGTCGGATCTTGTTGGATACATCTCAGTGTAAACATTTACAATAACAAATTTTCATAATTTTTTGTCTTACGAATTCAGAGAAATGTGTATACGGTAAGAAGTCAAATATAGCTCATAGAATAATAGAGTGGGAATACTACGATACTACCTACCAAACGACCCTGACAATTGGTATATGTATATGGTGAGTGATCTAACTTTGTAATATTGATTGTGTGTTGTGAAAAAACATGTACAGGAGTGAAGAATGGGGAGGAGAAAGTGGGCAAAACTGTTACAATGAAACACAACCAATAAAGAAGCAAGATTATTGGGGCAGTGGATCAGACCAAAATATGATGAGGTTAGTGGAAGCAGCAGTTGAGAATTTGAGAAAAAAGGGGTTAAACATCCAATTACTCAACATAACACAACTCTCAGAATACAGGAAAGATGCACATCTCTCAATTTACAGAAGGCAATATGTGCCTCTAACTAAGGAGCAACTATCACACCCAACAGGATATGCTGATTGCTCTCATTGGTGCCTTCCTGGTGTACCTGACACTTGGAATGAAATACTCTACGCTTACATTTTCAGTTTATGACATGAATTACTTAGTATATAATCTATTTTTCTATTTTTTATCTTTTAGTGAAGTCACATAATATTATTTACAAACAAAACGAGTAATAAAAAAAATGGCTCGAGATTAATTTAGTTTGTTTTGGCAATAATGAATTGATAAACCAAGTGTTGTGAAATAAGCGGAAAAACACTATATGCTGGTAAGATTAGAGAGAATGGGTTTTTACTTATGTGATTTGTGCATATTGCAATAAGTAATTGCACATCTATTTATACTAATAGAATTTACTATGCACAAAATTTGTTGTTAACAATTACCAACTATATACATAGGTTTAGAACATACAAGTGTAATAATAAATATAAAAGAGTATTTTAGTCAACAAAAGGCGACATTCCCCTATTTAATCAATCTCATATCAGAACACTCCCCCTTAAATGCCTACCTCAAACAGGGTGTAAGTTGCCTCATTAGAAAGTTCTTGCTAGGTAAAATCCAATGGAATAAAAACCATATGTAGGAAAAAGGATGCAATATTATTTCATTATATGCTTAGAAAAATTGTCCCGTTAAAAACTTGTTGAGAAAAACTCAATGGGATAAATATCTTATCAAAGGTAAAAAGAGTGCATATAATACATTAATACTTCCTTGAGTTCAATATATGTCAAGAAGACGACACATCTCAATTTTGTGAACTAGTTGCTCAAATATCTGGTTTGTAAGGGATTTGGTGAATTAATCAGCTAAATTCTCTTCATGATTGAGTTTGTTGTGAATTTATCTTTCCTTTTTTCTAAAGGTCGTGTGTCAAGAATAGTTTCGGTGATATATGCTTAGTCCTATCACTTTTGATGTATTCCTTAGTAACTTGTGTGATGTAAGAAATATTATCTTCAAAAGATAGTAGCATGACTTTCTATCTCTTTGTTTGTCTCTCATTCTCGTTAAATGTTGTTGATCATTGACCTAAGACATACACACTCTTTTCCATTTTCATATAGAGCGATAAGTTTGACATGCATAATTTGATGATTTAGGGGTCAAGAGTAGAGATGACAATGGACCGGATCTAGATCGGATCTTTATGGATCCAAATCCTGATCCGTTTTTCAAGGATGGATCCATATCTAGATCTAGATCAGTTGGGTATGAAAAGTAAGGATCCATATCCAAATCCAACGGATCCGGGTCCAAAACGGATCCTAAATATTTTGCCTATTTTTTTTGCGACAAAAATAAGTTTCAAATTTATAAATATACATTTTATATCAACGACAACAGTCCAACGAAGGATGTAAGTTCAATACTTAAATATAATTCATATAACTACTCAAATATTACAAAACAACAAAGTAAAGATGAACAAAATCAAATTATTACACAGCTTTTGAATAACAATACAAACAAGTACAAATGAGTAAATGAAAAACGGGTAACGGATCTGGATCCAGGTATTATGGTTAGACCCGTACTCAAATCCGTTTTTCAGTCAAAAGACCTTGATCCGACGGGTCTAAAATTTGAAGACTCATATCCACAAAATAGATATGGATCCACGGATCCGGGTTGGGGTCCAATTTCTGTTGCCATCCCTACTCAAGAGTTGTTTCGTTGATTTCCTTGATATTGCGATATCACCGTAGGTGAATAGATATCAGGTTTGTGACTTAGCCATTTGAGGATCTAATATATATCCAATATCTAATGTCTAATGAGAGTAGCATCGAACTTTGATTTGTAGAACAAACCAAGATTTAGTGCACTTCAAAGATACAAAAATAAATGATTTATTCCTTTTCAATGTCTCCTTGTTGGTGAATTAATATACCTAGCTAATAAATTCAATGACATGTAGATTATTGTTAACCAGAAACTTCAGACCAAGAATTTCCACGGTTTCTTCTCGAGGTCGAAATGGTTATCTTCTGCATTTAATGATCTGACAACCATTGGAGAATTTTATTTGATGTTTTGTTCATGTGGGATCGTTTTGTAATTCTTTCAGTATATTTTAACTAGTGGACAACTATTCCATCTTTCAAGTGCTCAATTTGCAATCCAAGATAAAATTTACAAATATTCCTTCCTTCAAATAGCGAGGAAACAACTAAAAAGGCTCCAACAATTATCCTAATGAAAGAGAAAGCTTTTAAGGGAACTCTAAATGTTACGACCTTAGAATTATAACCAACAAAGGAGTTTGTAAATCAATATCTCAATCTCAAGCTATATCTACTATAGACATATGGTCTTTGTAAAATCTAAAAAATAGACGTTTAATCAATTGTAGATTAAGAAAAAGGTCAAAGCATAATTTTAATTTCAAATTGAATATTTGCAAGGTAAAAAATTAAGAAAAAATCAAAATTAATATTTGATCCATTTTATTGATAAAGGCCAGCATTGGTTTTATTTTGTAAAAAAGTTAAATGATTGACTACGTTAACATTCTTATATGTAATTAGACGTTTATTTTTTCCATTTAACTATTTAATATACAATGACCCAATAACTATAATTTATTAAAATAAAGTAAAAATTAATTTTTAAAGATAAGACAATTTTTTAATTTCAATTTTTTTCAAAAATTAAAGAAATAAAACACATGAAAACATTCCCGAGTGGCATTACTGGCATAACTAGTTTTCTCGCATAAATCTAAAGAACGGAATAATACATAATCGACCATTAGTTAAAATAATCAAAATCAACCAATAACGCGTAGACATAGTGTTTTCTGAACTTCCAAAGGTTCTATTACCAGTCAGGCAGTCACAGTCGGTCCAATTATTTTAAACTCAAGTCAAATTCACACAAAATCTCACTCACAAATCCAAGCTTAGTCAGGCAGCTATGGTCCAAGGCTGGAAATGGAGCAGAAGAAGGACTCACTTTCCTCTTATTTCTCTCATCTTTTTAGTTTTGATTACAGCAACTGTTCTCTTCAATGAGTTCAGAATTCACCAGTACCAAACCCCAGATGGGCCAGATCATCATCACCCTCATCTTCACTCCACCCACAATTTCTCTCCAGGTTAGTTGAATTGATAAATTCGGCGGCCTTTTTTTTTTTTTACGTCTTTCATCATTTTCTGGAGTTTTTTAGGAATTTTTTTGTGGGTTTGTTGGAATTCTGTGCTTTTATTATTAGATTTGTTGAATTTGTGAAAAAGGTGGCTAAATTTGTATTCTTTTCAAGTTTGTTATGTTGAAAAAATCAGCATTTTTTGGATTGTATATGCAAATGCTGGCATTTTTAGTGTAATTTTTTGAGTTTGTTGACATTTAGAGTTTTGAGTGTTGGATTTGTTAAATGGTGACCTAATTTTTCTTCAAGTTAGTTTTATTAATAGAGTCAGCAATTTTTATGAATTGTTTCTGCAAATTCTGGCATTTTTTAGTGGTAAATTTTTGCAGGTTTGGTGAAAGTTTGTGTTTTTTGAGTGTTGAATTGCTTGAGTTTGTCCTAAAGGTGGGAGTTTTTGTAATGGATTTTGCAGTTGAGTTGGATAGATTCACAACATGTAGCTCTACTGTGGAGTATAGTGGTGGAAAAGTGGGGTGGAGTGGAGGTGAACGGTATTCGCCAGTTTCGGGCGGTGAGAAGGAGTGTGATGTTTTTTCAGGGAGATGGGTTTTTGATAATGCTTCATATCCTCTATACAATGAGTCCCATTGTCCTTACATGTCTGATCAGCTAGCTTGTCATAAGCATGGGAGACCTGATTTGGGGTACCAGTATTGGAGGTGGCAGCCTAATGATTGTAGCTTGAAGAGGTAACTCAAGATTTATGACATGTTAGAACTTTGGATTTTTTTTTTTCGAGTTGAAGTTAGTGAATTGTAGTTGTTTATAGTAAACTTGATGATGGTTTGGTGTGTTTCTAGATGGAATGTTACTGAAATATGGGAGAAGCTGAGAGGGAAGAGATTGATGTTTGTTGGAGATTCACTGAATAGAGGGCAATGGATCTCAATGGTCTGTTTGTTGCAGTCAGTGATTCCAGCTGACAAGAGGTCTATGTCTCCTAATGCTCATCTAACTGTCTTCCAAGCAGAGGTAATTTGTTGTCTTTCTCGATTTGAAGGTTCATTTCATGTGTGTTGTACTTGTCAGTATTGTGACTGGGATTGTGGGACACTTTGTACTCATATGTATCCTACTATCAGACTGGTAATTCTGTGAAGAAATCCCATATTGTTGGTCCAAATTGAAGTGTTAGTGCCCCTATGACAAGTCAAAGTAACATGGCTTGTTGATAGGTGGTCTTTTGCAGTATATATTTTTGTCCCTTGGATAATAGATGGCAATGTTGAATTGTTGATTTGAATGCCCTCTTCTATGCAGGAGTATAATGCCTCTATTGAATTCCTATGGGCTCCTTTACTTGTTGATTCGAATTCCGATGACCCTGTGAATCATAGATTAAGTGATCGCATAATTCGTCCAGATTCAGCTTTAAGGCATCTTTCTAAGTGGGAAAATGCTGATATACTTGTGTTCAATACATATTTATGGTGGAGGCAAGGACCAGTTAAGCTGTTGTAAGAATGGTCTTTTTCTGTATTCATCCTTGGAAAAAATTTAACTTGTGGGGGGTAGTTTCAAAAATAGTTAACTGATGCATAATTTCATTTTTTCAGGTGGAGTAGTGAAGAAAATAGAGTTTGTGAAGAACTGGATGGTCAACGAGCGATGGAGTTGGCCGTGAGAACCTGGGCTAACTGGGTGGATTCTAAGGTCCATCCTCTTGAGAAGCGGGTTTTTTTTGTTACCATGTCACCAACTCATCTGTGGTGAGTGCCTAATCACCCAATCCTTTCTTTATGACCCATTAGTTTAGATGGACTCGGCTGAGCACCCAACTATGTTTGCATTCAATATTTGTCATAACCTAAAGAAACATCGAAGATTAATTACAGATGTTTACCTCCTGAAAAACTTATGAATCCCCATAGTTAAGATCAATTGCCTGGAAGGCTAGAATAGTTTATTTTAGAATCCTAATAGAATAAGAATTCTAGAACATATTATATTGACCTAACTCCTGACCATAATATACATCAATACCCTGACTATCCTCGGTATTATTTTATATGACCTCTCTATGCTGTGAAGATCACCTAGGGATAAAAAGAAAAAGGTTTTTTTTTTTTTTTTTTTTTTATTAATATATTGCTTTTGGATGGTATGAATCGCATTATAATTCCTTGCAAATGAAGAAAATTTCTCTGATAAAATGATACAAGTGTTTAGTTGTTAGAGCAGCTTGTTTACTGTATACTTTATTAACTGTATTTGTCATTTAGAATATTGCCTCTTTGGCACAGAGATCATGTTCCTTATCTCCAAGTATCAAAATGGTGTTCCTTGTTTCATCATTCTTAGTTTCATTTTAACCATTTGCTATAGATATACAATTACAATATAAGTCTCTGGTGGTATAACTATAATTCTATGTATATGTTGTACTGGACAAGCTGCTGTTTATATATTAAAAATGAGCTGCTGCTTTACAAAGCCGATGATAAATGGGTTTTGTTGATTGATGGTCATATGGCATCTGCAGCTGAAATCAAATCAACAAAATACATGTCGAACAACTAACTATACTCCTGGATTTCAAGAGCACTAATTTCAATCACTTCTACAGTTTTAAATGCCCTGTATTATTTTACTAATTCCATTATTACTTAGATACACGGTGTATATCAATCTCATATGGTCTTCTTCCAGTAGAGATCTATCAGATTTGGTGGAGGGAAGTGGAAGAGCCAATGCTCATTGTAAAACTATGATGTAAGTAATAGAGAAACTCATTTTATGACATAAGTGGACTAATAATAGGAACTATGCTTTCCAATGGGGAGTCTAAAACACCCTCATCAAGACATGGGAGAGAAAGGATGGAGACTTGGAAAGATGTTTGAGTATACAGTTATGATGCGAGTATTTCCCTCTAACGTTGATATTGGTATCCACTGCGCTGCATGTAGGAACACCATAGCTTCCTGAAGCTGTGATGATGTACAGGTTGGAGAATCATTCCTATTTCTCTTGACTAGGGAGAAGACTGTTATCTAGCTGCTGTGCTTCATTCCTGTCACCATGATTCTAATTTTTTCTGTATTAATCATGCGCTGCTTTATTGCTTTAGTTTTCGTTGTGTTCACCCTTTTTCTCACCTAAATCTGAACTCTGAAACTAATTGCATTTTATGCTTTCCTTCTTGAACTGGACTCATTTGTTGCAATGTTCAAAGTTGGCACTCACTAATCACTTCTAGATGTCCTCTTTGATTTTTTGAATAGTTTCCATTTTGCTTTATCAACATTCAGGGGACAAGAGTGGAATCCAGAAATTCAAGGTAATTGCTACAATGAGAGTGACCCCATTACTCAGGAGAATTACTGGGGAAGTGGGTCAGACTTGCCAACAATGAGCATGGTGGAGGACATCCTTAGCCAGTTAGGCTCAAAGGTGACAGTTCTCAATATCACTCAGCTTTCCGAGTATCGGAAAGATGGGCATCCTTCTATATATCGCAAGTTTTGGGAGACACTTAGTCCTGAACAATTGTTGAAACCAGAGTCATACTCTGATTGTATACATTGGTGCTTGCCTGGTGTACCTGATGTATGGAATGAATTGCTCTTCCATTTTTTGTAAGAAGGATAAAGAGAGCTGTGATTATCACAATCCATTGTCATTACTCAATACTTTAATTGAGTCAAAGTTTCACCTGAAATTCAATGATGTGATTAATTATGAGATTAATACACCAATAAGTTCTGTAAAGTGCAGCTAGTGCCAATGTTCTTGGTTAGTCATCTTGATACTCTAACTACGGACATGATAATCAATTAGTTATTACAGGACAAACAGAAAACGGTCCTCTTTCTAGTCTTAATCATAGTTACGCACATCTGATGCGTATAATTGTGTCAAATTTCACCTACAATGCGAATGGATTTGCCTATGGGTTGTCAGTTCACCTTACTTGGCCATCAACACCCAAGTAAATCAGTATTTTTAGTTAAAGATTATTGAAACGATTCCTATTCCAAAACTTCAACAATCACACCAATCTTTTGCATAATGATCAATACCATTTATCACATGACCGTATCTAGAGAAATAAGACGGGGCAAGAACGAAAACTTAATTTGACAGTTAATATTACATAGGATAATATGGATTAGTATCTAGTAATCAACCTGGAACTCCGACGTTACTGCTTCCATCTGTGTATTCAATCATAGAAAGATTTCTTAGATGCATTGGTGAATCTGTTGGAGCTGGCGGCATTGATTTGAACTATCACTTTCTCTTCCTGGCCATAGTTAGTTAGCATTCACCAGACAGTAAAGTTGTTGGCAATATTTATATCATGTGAACCTGTTAGTCATTTCTTAATTTCTTCAATAACTATTGCCAACAATCTTGCTGTCTTCTCAATGCTAACTAACTATAGCCAGGAAGAGTTGTGATAGTGTAAAATCAATGCCGCCGCCACCAACAGATTCATCGATGCATTCTTCACTTTCATTAAACTGAGAATGATCTTCAGAAGCAACACCCCAACTTGAGAATCGAGTCAACACCTCACTGTTTAAGCCAGTATTAAGAGTCGTAGCATCCTAATGCAGAATTGAAAGTAGAAAATTTATCAGCCAAATATCAAAACAAGCATAAACATGTTCAAAAATCAAACGTTTGAAGAAAATCCAAGCACTACACCTTACAGATGGTACCATGCTCTCAACATGCCATCCTGCTTCATAGCATAGCGCCTTCAACAGGTCATTGTTATCAGCATGTGTTAGGCAGCTTGCAAAAACCATGAGTTCAAAGCCCTACAAATATTCTTCGGGTGATATGTCGTCGGTTCTTCTCCCTTTGTTATTTTGGCGTTCGTTGTCAGGATACCTAAGAGAGCTAACAACACCCTTCTGCTTCGTGTTTCGACGCACAACCAAGGTTTCTACTAGTCTTAACGCACCATCTTGCCTAGCTTGTTTCATTTTTTCATCACTCCCATTCCCTCCATTAAGCATTATTCTTCAATAATATAATTTGCAAGTGCTATGAAAGTTCTTGTTTTTTGCTGACTTGTGAAAGTAAGTACTTAGAATACCCCATGTACTTAGGAATTTAACAGAGTTTTATACTCCTTTAACATAGCTTTTCTTATGTGAGTGTTTGATCAATGGTTGACTGGTGGTAGTTTTTTGATCAACGGATGAAATGAACAGATGGGGAAAAGAGAGTGAAGTTTGAGTGTACTGGACTTGTACTAAACTCAACTAACAGATAATGTTTGTCCAGAAAAGTTTAGAGAGAGAAAATAAAAAGTATTTACAGAGAAATGGGATGCATGCAAAAACTTAGGGTGTCGTTAGATTACGGCTGGTTTTTACTTAGCTAAAGAATAAAGAGCATGTTGTTTAATCTTGGAGCTGGTGCATTAAGACTAGGGGTGGCAAAAAATGACTCGACTCGAAAAACTGACCCAAAAAGATTGGGTTAGGGTTGAGATTTTCGACACGAAAACTTAAGTGAGTTGGCACAAACCTGATCCAAAATTAAATGGGTTAGGTTAAGGTTGAAAATTCTAACCTGAAAATGACCTACGTAACTCGAAATTATTTTCAGGTCAAAATCAGGTCGGGTCAATCCAAACCCGACCTTATAACCAAACTATATTAAGTAGATTAAAAAAAAATTAAACTACTAGTTAAACCCTTCGTATGGGGCAATCCCCTTTCCCTTCATGTTTCTTAAATCCCTCAAACCAAACGATGCCATAAAGATATTTCAAAAGAAAACAAAAACAATAATAAAACCCTCAAATTTACATGCAAAACTTCAGCTAGAGATGACAATGGGTCGGATTTGGGTAAGGTCTGATTAGACTCGGACCCAAACCCATTATTTTCAAATTAGACCCATATCCACCCCAAATCCATTGGATCCTAAAATTTCATACCCTTACCCAGGTCAACTGGATCCGATGGGTCTTAGGTCCAAAATGGGTCAAACATGGATCCACAATATATTTTCATTTTCATGTGCTTATATTCAAATGTTTTATAATTGGATGTATTTTTGCATTTCATACCTTAAAATTTTTTACCGATTATGTGTTATATGTCAAATGAGATAAATTAATAAATCATTTCTTAAGTACACAATTTGTATTGTTGAAATACTTACAAGACACTATTTAGTTCAGTGAGTGGAAAACAAGTAAGCACTAGAGTTAAAATTCAACACTAAATCAAAAGTCCTAAACTCAACAAAACTTTGTTACAATGTTTTTAAAATCAAGTGCAATGCTGCTCGCAAGTTTTAAAATAGTGCATAAGCTTGTAATATCAAACTCAGTTGAATATGTTTAAGGGGACGTGACGACGAGAAGATAGTAATAACAAATTATACATCAAAATTATATAAATATGTTACATGGCGAGTGGTGATGAGAAAGAGTTGGAGGCTTGTAGTATAGTAAAAAATGGAGGATGAAGAGAATAAGAGTAGAAGATAATAACGGTAGGGCAATGTAAATGAATCTTTAATTTAGTTTTAAATAGAGATTAGATTTTGATTTTATTTTTAAAATATGCGGATCCATGGGTTGGTTTTGGGTCTAAATATTTTGGACCCAAACCCATATCCGACCCAAGGATATTTAGACCCATATCTGACCCGACTCCAATGGGTCCAAAAAATTAGACCTAAACCCTAAAAATAGGTTGGAGCTAATCGAGTCTGGATCGGATCTTGGACTCGTTGTCATCCCTAACTCTAGTTGTCTCCACCTACAACATTCAAATTTTAAGAATATAACATAAAAATACCCAACAAAAAATCCCAGACGTTGGGTTGAATTCGTTTCCTCGAATAGCACCATCCATCCTTGCCTCGAATACAACCAAGAAATATGAAGGGAAAGGGGATCGCCCCATACGAAGGGTTAGCCGTTTCTCACCAAGCCTCTCTCCATTCTTGATTATTTTTCGATCTCCCGTTCTCCATCTTCAAATCTTCCTCTCCTTCAATTCGTCAAAGCTCAAAGGTAATTTTCTATTAATTGTTTTCGTTTTAATTATTTATTTTTTAAATACGGTTTTGTATTTGATTTTTGTTGTTGTTCTTGCTTGATAATAATCTAAATATGCCTAAAATTTTTGTTGTTAATTTCTATTGTTGATTTTTTTTTACGGGAAAGGGTAGATTTTTTGCTTATTTGGGTACAGATTCTAGATGTATACTTGCTTAGTTGCTAAAGTCTTGGCACTTGGGGAGGGGGTTACTTAATTCAAAAAAATAAAATCAGGTTGTTCAGGTAAAAAAAAAGGTCAAATCAAGTCATTTTTGGGTTGACCCAAACCTTAAAATATCAGGTTTGAATTTTCAACCCGAAAACTTAAATGGATCAGTTTCGGGTTGGGGTTAGCCGACCCAAAAGTAGGTGATGCGAATACAAAACCGACCTTCATTTACCGCCCCTAATTAGGATTTTTTGTAAGACAAAGGTGAAAACTATGATTTTCTGATGAAATTCTAAAGTTTTTGGGATTAGAAACTACACATATTTTAATGTCTAGGCCCTAGGGACATGTTTGGAATTGCAAACATTAGTTTTCTAATGGTGATTTATATCAATTAATTGAGTGCGTGGCTTATTCTGGACACAAACATATCACCTAAGTATGACAGCGAAATTATTGAACTTTCCAAAATAAAAATAATGTACAAAAATAAAAATATAAAGTTTCTATAATCAAAGAAAAATGAGTTCTATTTTCAATTAGTTACTATAGGCTATCATTTCTCATTCTCCCCCAAAAAATAAAATCCAAAATTTACTTGACATAAGGGGTAAGGCCTATTTATATTTACATGTTCACGCTGTTGGTATATAAAATTTTATTCTATAAAAAAAGGTCACACAATTGGTCGGTAAGATTTCAACAACAATTGAAAATTTTTAACTAACATTGTCTTCTTAGTAAATGATAATTTTTTTTTGGTATAAAGAAACCACAACGGCAATTGATGGCCTTAAAAAATATAATGTTAGCAAGTGAAAAAAAAGAGTTAAATCAAGTTTTCAATCTTCATAGATTTGAGTTTGAAAATACAATGTATAATAAATTGACAATCGAGCAATATGTATTAGTGGCTAATAACTAGGCTTAGTCTTTCAACAAAACTCACCCTACCAAGGCTACCATCAAGGCATCGACTTCAATTCAAAGTTAGATCGATTTTGACTTCTTTAGAACTTATCCTATTTGACCAAATTTATTTTATAGTTTGACTAGGCTGTGAGATTGAGCCCATAAGCATGCAACCTTCTCCTTTTAGAAAACCTTGAGGGAACCCTAGACTTTGTTTGCTGTGATTGAGAAAAGGACCCTAATTGTATTAATTTTTGCCATCGGGGAGAATGTTTTGGAATAATCAATCCCATACACCTATGAATAACCCTTAGCTACAAGTTTTTCTTTATACATTTCAATTTCTCCGTCAACCTTATACTTTATGGTAAACATCCACTTGCATCCTATAGGCTTTTTCCCTTTTGGAATGACATACTTCTCCTAAGTCTCATTATTTTCAAGAGTACTCACCTCTTCTTGTATGGCTATCTTCTAACAACGTACTATCTCTGAGAGCATCCTCCATAGTCTTTGGGGGTACTCCCTTAGTACTTCTCAGGGGTAGGTGATAGCCTATAGATTCTTCTTCCTCCTAATGTTTGTATCAGCTTAACCATCTGTATCATCTTCCTAGGAATCATGGTTAGTGGATATAGAATCAATTAAATTATAAGAGCTGCTTGTTGTTACCTTGTCAAGAGATTCCTCGGGCAGAGTTGAAATAGACATAGGCTATGAGCATGGCTACACTAATGTAGGAGTAGTCTTTGCCTACTTGCTATTTTTGATCCATGTCTACTCCTCCTAGATAGGGTAGCCAGCTTAGACTCTTAACCCGAGTGTCCCTTTAACGTCTAAGGTGATGTTAGAAATATGTATTCTTGAAGTAGTCGCAATCCATATTGGTATACATATGGTTAGAGACAGGGTCAAGACACTTATAACCATTTTGATTCACCCCATAACCAAGAAAAATACACCTAATTGCTCGAGATTAAAGTTTTTTTCGGTGTCATTTAGAGAGATGAACATATGTCATACAACAAAAAATTCATGGAGAAAGGGTGCATATGGATGGAATGGCCATATGTGTGCGTAAGGTGTCGAGGGGTGTTTTATAGTTTTGGCTTTTTGTGGCAAGACGGTTTGTCATGTAGTTTGCAGTAGTAACTACTTCAGACCAAAAATGAGTTGGAACACCCAACTCAAACATAATTGTCCGAGTATGTCAAGCAGAGTTTAGTTTTTTCGTTCAGCTACACCATTTTGTTGGGGAGTATTAGGGTATGTGGTCTAACGAACAAGGCCATGGGTAGAAAAAATTGTTTCTTGTCCACGTTAACATATTCACCCCCATTATCTGTCCTTAAGGTACAAATTTGAGTCTAAAACTAGGTAAGGGTCATTTTATAAAAATTTACAAAAAATATCATATACCTCACTTTCATGTTTCAAAAAATAGACCCAACTCATTTGAGTGCAATCATCAATAAACAAAATATAGAACGTCAAACCATGCAGTTTATTATCAGGAGCTAGTCCCTAAACATAAGAATGAACTAGAATCAAAGGTTTTGTTACATGATTTCAACTAGGATAATATGAGTGTTTATGACTATTTGCTCAAATACAAGACTCACAGTTTAATGTAAGCTTTGAACCTCAAAGAGAAGGAAAGAGATGTTTTAGATACCCTAAAGAAGGATGACCTAACTGGCAATGCCATATCTAGAGTTATTCTATGGATTCACGAGTAAGCGAGGCACTACCTAGGTGAGTTATCTCAACTACATAGTACAAACCATACTTCTCAATACCACACTCAATGATCTTCCTTGTCCAAAGATCCCGCACAATACAAATCCCTTTAATACTACACAATTGAGTTCTTTAGTTAATTAACTAACTGAAAATGACCTATGAAATAATTTTGGAACAAAAATACAGTTATTTAATGTAAGATAAAGGAGGATTTTAATTTCCCCAGCTCCCTTGACTTTCACACATTCTTCACTAGTTGTTTGAATGAGATTTTTATTTGAATTTTTCCGCAAACGACAATCTCTCGGGTCAAAAGTCATAGTGTCTGTAGTCCCACAATCAAAAATCCATGTTGAGAAATGACCCAAAAAGGAATTTGTCACATGAAACCTAATTTTGACCTTACTAAAGGAGTGAGTCTCTTGTGATGGATTCGTAGAAAGAATGCCTCTTCTTGCGATTTCCCTCCTAACTAGTGCATATGCCTCTTCAACCGCTGGTAATGGACTCTTGTTTAGTATCTACATTCGATCTTTGTTGAAGATGTCATTGATGCTGACAAGAACTGGTAGAGCCTATTTCATTGTGTTATTTCATTATATGAATTAATATCTTTTAAATGTTTCATGGGGTTTGGAACCTGCCTATCGATCTCCTTCCATATTGTGACTAACTTGCCATAAAATATCTCTATTGAATCTTTGCCTTGACTGATTGTATTCACCTTGACCATGAGGTCATAGACCTAGAGGCCATCTTGTCTGCTATTGTAAACAGATACAATGCTCTTCATTTAATCCCTTACTGTAGGGTAATCCAAAATTGGTTTACCAAGTCTAATGTTATGTTTTCTATGATCTAGGAAATAACATTGGAATCATGTAGGGTCCATTTCATGTATTTTGGATCATCGATTGCTAGTGGCGAGGCCATGATGTAATTGAGCCTATCCAGCCCGTTGATGGCCAGATACACGAGTTTACACTACTTTGCTTAATTTTAATGATTGAGTTTTTGGCTTAGATTTACTAATGACTAATTGCCGGTTTTCGAACCTTTGTTAGTGTTTAACTGCTACAAAAGTTGCAATAGTTGGTTCACTTTAACTGGTTGTTCTGTCATCTCTTCGCTATTTTTTGTTTCATTAGAATCTGACATGTTTTTTATCCAGTACATCATTTAAAGGTAAAACATATTCATATTAGGCATCATTTTCTAAAGGATAATGTTGAAAAAGACTTTATAAGGTTAGGTTTTTTTCAAATCGAAAATCAAGTTGCTGATATTTTGACAAAGCCTTTGAGCAGGGATAGGCATGAAAAATTGAGAATGGAACTCAGCATGATGCGAATCCAATGAGTGCACCTAAAGTTCCTTTTAGGTAAAAATGATTATGACTAACGTACAACAAACCTAACACAACACTATTTTTGTGCGTGAGCATAATTAGAGTCTTACTAGGAAAAGAAACTTCATGCATTGTTCCTATTTGGCTAATGTTATGCACTTATGTGATGAATAATTTCATTCATGTTGCCTTGTTATGATTCATACTACATGGTTAAGTTTTTATTTTTATCTCTCATATATTTATTTTTGATTTTATTTTTCTTAATTTTATCCCTTTAATATTTATCCCTCTTTAAATCTATCTTTTCTAAATTTTTTTGGGGGTTCGTTCGTATTTGTTCTTATCTCTTGAAATTTCATTTATATACGTCTTTTATTATATACAGTGTCTCTTATGCTACTATATATATGTTTCTTCTTTTCATTATTATTTGTTGTTCTATTCAAGAGTCCAATATTAAACCAATGTATAGAGCTCACCTTTATTAATCCTTTCACCTATTCATATATAAACACCACTACCCATAAAACACTCTTTTTCTTCACCCAAAATGCCAAAAAACTCAAAACCTTTCCAAATCCATTTTCCGTGGATATCTCACCCATATCAATCAAATTCATCCACCCATAAATAATTCCCATGCCTTGTAACCTAAAAGAAATCCTAGCCCCATTGGAACAAGAATTATCAATCCATCATTAAATTAAGGATGGAGCTTGAACTCAAGGGGAATAAGCAGGTTGATGAAGAAGTTTTTGTAGAAAATGTTAAAAGTACGGATGATGTATGCTCAAGTGAAGGTAATGGAACATCATTTTCGTTTATTAAGGAATACTTATCTATATTATTGGAAGTTCCTATCTATGGTATATGGTGATTGTGATGTATGAAGGGAAAATAGTAAAGGTCCATATTTGAAAGTTTGTTTTACGATATTTTCTCCAAAAAGTCTTCCATGTCAAAGTCATAGCTTCAAGTACTAACAAGGGAGACTTCCATTTTCTCAAATAAAAAAGGACGAAAACAAGAGACAAAAAAAACGAAGATGAATACTAATGGAGTCGGTGATACATACAAAGTTTTAGTATCACAAATAATTCAATATTTGTGAACGCGAAGAATAGGAGATAGAAGGAATAGGAGTGATGTATGCTGATGAGAAGAGGATATAAAGAATGTAGAACGAGTTCCAAAAGGCTAGGAAAGCACAAGGCCTAAGATATTTCAAAAGAAACTTTCTATTTTTCTGAGTTTGGAACGCCAGCTACTAGTGTTCCTATGCTAACCATATAAACCTGCTCCTTCTAGCCTTACCTTTGCACTTTATGGTTGTATTTAATCTTGATGATTATTTGGAACATTTTCTTTTTATTTTATTTTAGTCTATGGATTAATTCAAATCTTTCGGTGCTTAGCTATGCTTTAATCTAGAATGGTATTTATTTTGTTGTTTTTGCATTACAAATTACATTGTTTGGAACTCTGTTATGATTGGAACTCATACTGACATTACACTCTATTTGATCTCGTTCCTTAACGGGATGTTGTGAAAGGTTTGCTATATTGTTTTGTCTTTTGTTGATATCAAAAAGGAGGTAAAAAGGTTGTAAACTCACAAAGATAGCTACTGCCTAGTTCCAACACTCTTTTACTCGTGTAAATCTCAAATTAAAGGTAGTCTTTTCAAAGTTCCAATTCTAAAATTCCAAGTTCCTTTCTGTTTGGAACTTCTATTTTCGTACTTTGAAATTTTAACTACTTTCTATTTTCTTTACTATTTTTAGTTTTCTTATTTACTTCTTAATTTTATTTGCTTTTTAATCTTACATTTGCATCTTATTAATTTATGTACTTGTGAAAAAGTTTGTGAAGTTTTGACATCACCAAAAAGGGGGAACACTGTTGTTTGGTTTAGGTCATGGCAAGATTTACAAAGGTATTTGATGTTTGTTTAGTGTGTGAAGGTTTTGTGATTCATGTTTCGGAGTAGAAGAAAAGGGAAGCTCAAAACCAACAAGTAACAAAAGTCGAATACAATCAAGACTTGGACCGAATAATCGCAAATGTTGATTGATAAGTTCTAGAGTAGGATCTTCAATTGAAGCAACTATGAGGTAGCTTCAAGACAAGAGGACATGAAGACTAAGTAGGAGTATACTAGGATTTATGTAAGTGACAAGGAATCTAGCTAAGTGGAACAAGCAATGAACAAGCATAAGTCAATGAGTCAAAGTTCTTCTGATGTTTTAAATGGTTAGAAAAATTGATTTTGTGAAAATTGATTTTTGGAAAATTCAGTAAAATATTTTAACATGATTTTGTGAAAGATGATTTTCCTATTTTTATTCAAGTATTTTGTTGAAGTTTGAATGAAAAAAGGACTCTCCTAAATTAAGTTAATTTATTTTTAGTTAAAATAAATTTTAGAAAATATGGAGACTAAGTATCCTAATTTAGTTCTACCTCTGTAGTGGATACTTATCTTTTTGTCAAAACTATTTTTATCCTCTATCTTTATAAAAGATTTTGCTTAACAAATATACTTGGATTCTCACGGAAACCTTGCTCTAGGAAGAGGATGAATGTATGAAAGTTTGGTTGCTACCTATAAATAAAGGGCTTTGCTAATTCATTCAATGACACAACTGACTCACGCATAAAAAGCTCTCTTGAGAGAAAAATTCTTTTGTCAGTTATTAAGGCTTAAAAACGCGAGTTCCTTTCTGCTACCAAAGTCAGGAAAATAGTTTTCATTGTAATATTTAAGAGTAATACTGAGTTGTACTAGGGTGGCAAGATTGAGGGATCTTATATTGACTTAGAGTTAAGTCTGAGAGAGAGAGAAGAGGAAAAGAGAAAAAGAGAATGCCTTGACTTGAGTGAGTCATTGCTAAAGGGAACTCCAGTTTTGAGTGGAACTTGAGTTGAGAATAACTAATAGATTATAATCAACAATTTCCTTATTAGTGAAAGAGTTGAGAAATCCCGAGTGGGTCATGGTTTTTCTTTTTGGGTTGGGCACAAAGACTTTCCACGCTAAAATCTCTTATGTTCCTTTCGTCAAGTTCTTTCTGTTTACAAGTTCTAGTTTAATTCCGCAAAATTTTTTAATTAACTTACACTTCCAATTCACCCCCCCCCCCCCTGTAAGTGTTCATCCCATTCAACATTCTAGTTTTGTACAATTTAATTTATTTAAATGCATTTTAGTTTAGTTTAACATAAATTAACTTATACGAATGTTAGGTGATTTGTATATAGTTTAATTTATATGAATGTTAGTTTGTTTGAATATACTTTAGTTTAATTCCTATGAATCAATGAATGTTAGTATAGTTGAATATAGTTTAATTTATAGGAATGTTAGTTTAGTTTATATGAATCAATAAATATTAGTGTAGTAAAATTTAGTTTATATTATATGACTCAATGAATATTAGTTTAGTTATATATGAATGTTAGTTTAATTGAGTATAGTTTAGTTAATATAAATGTTAGTTTAGTTGAATATAGTTTAGTTTATATGAATCAATGAATGTTAGTTTAGTTGAATTGTATATAGCTTAGTTTATATGAATCAATGAATAAGAGTTTAGTTGAATTATATATAGTTTGGTTTATAAAAATCAAGGGTTGTTAGTTTAGTTGAATATGATTATGTCTTCTTGTGATTATATGTAATATATGTAAATATGTAGTGAAAAATGAAAATTATTGACAAAATAAATGAAAAATAAATGTTATTAGTCGAATATAAAAGTTTACAACAAATATCATTATGTGATTCGTGAATATAAACGTTTAATTACTTTTGAAACAATTCATTTCTTCTAATTTCTAAATGTCATCATGTGAAATTCGGTTCGATTCGGTTTGATTCGGTTCGTGAATTCGATTCGATGGGTGAATTCGATTTGATTTGATTCGTGAATTCGATTCGGTTCGTGATTTGATATTCAATTCGATTCCATTCGGTACGAATCCAATTTCCCGACCCTAACCCCAGCCTGGACCGGCCCGCCCCCTAGGTTAGTCCGGTCACAGTCCTTCCCCTCCCAGCCTGGCTTATGGCTGACCTAGACTGGCCCCGTGGCCATCTCTATTCACTCTTGAGGGTACCTTTTATTGGAGGTTTAGCTGAAGAGGGGGTATTCCCCATTAAGGAGAACGCAGCTCAATTGAGGAAGTAACAATACGTGCTAATGTCACACCTACAGTATGTTCCCTTCGGGGCCTTCCTTGGGAAGGACAAATAGGACAGTCGACTAGGGTCTATGAAAAAATGCCTAATTTTTTTTATGTTAAGATAAAAATAAAAGAATATAAGTATAATGTGTAAAATTTTTATCATATTAATTAAAGTAGATTAATGGTAAAAAAACCTTATTTAAATGCAATTTGGCATGAGTTCATAAATGTTTAATTCTTAATAGTCTTAATGCATATTTCATTATACATATCAAATTATTAACCCTTAGCCAAATTAGTCATTCACTAAATATTCCACAAATAAGAAATATATGTAAGAAATTTAACCAATTATTGTATATTAGTTGTGCACAATTATCATTTTTTCTCATTTTGTTAGTATAATGACACCTTATTAATTTTATATATTTTGAATATGGACTAATGTTTTGGAGTTTGACTATAGTTATTAATTTGTGAAGAGAATTATTCATAATATTGTAATCGATCATGATAATACGATAAATTGGTAAATGAAAAATTCTATAAGGTGCATTGCTTATGATATTGCTTACATTAAACTTTTTATTAATGATTTAATTTTTAAGACATGATTAATGATTCGTATGATTACAATATATAGTATTATTTTTAATCAAATATTATAATAATTTATTTATTTTGTAAACCAAACAAATAAAATTATGTATACAAAGTATAAAATAAAATTATAAAGCCCAAATTCTTTATATTACAACCTCTAAAATGTCAAGAACGAGCCTAATTCCCTTAAAGACAACTAAACTAAGCAAGTAACACAGTCATCATGAGATATGTCTAGGATTTGGACTCTGACTGTTAGTGGAAAGAGAGACCTATCACTTGAAAAGAGTGGAAATTAACGTGCCAAACACACAGGGGACTTCTAAACAGCAATTTACAACAACAATGCACCTACTCATCTCGAGTTTTGTAAAGATTGAAAGTAGGAATAAAAGAAGAAGACTACAAATGAGGAGTGGTAATCCTTTTGTTTGCATTATCGATTTATGCTTTTAATCAAAGATCGAAGGGAGTCTCTCTTCAAGAGTCTTTCCATTCACTCTGAAGTTCTCAAAACATTTTCTCATGTTTTGCTTTGTTACATAACAAACATGAAAAGAGGTCCATTAGTATACAATTTCCATATAAAACTGGGGTATTATTGTATGAATATATGCTTTTTGGAAAAGCAATATGGTATTCGTACATGAATTGGTAGTGTACTGAGGACGACTTATTGCAGTTCAAGGCCCAGTCTGCCGTCCAGTGTGACTAGTGTTTCAAGTTTTGAGTATTTCCTAAGCATAATGAAGTATATAAAATGGGCATTTACTCTCACTGTGTCTGAAGCACCTGAGTGCGATACTCACCCAGAGCCCAAATCGGGAAAATGTTTCTGTACGCAGCATAAGTAATCGCGCAGTTTTTGCCCAAGATACCGATTATCTCCTATGTAGAACAACAAGGATTGAACATAATGGCAGGTTAGATACTAAATTCTGGTATCATACTACACAGTTTTGAAAGGGATATCCCACATGCTTGAGATGGTGAAAATGATTTACCATAGGATGATACGTTGCTTACATAGACGAGTAGGCGAGGTAATATTCAAGAAAGAAATGAGGAGAAGATTAACCTGTTGTGGGAAATCTCCATTTGGCATTTGGGAATTGATCAATACTTTAGCTGCACGGTGCAGCGGCTCCGGATCTCTTTTAGCCTGCACCAAGTAACAACATTCATTGAAGAGAAACTAAAGAGTATTAAGCTACTATATTTTGGTTAATTGGAATTCTGTGTTTATCAAATCGTACAATGCTATGAGTTTTATAGTACAAGCCCTAACAAAATTCCCATGATTTCAGGGAGATAAAATTACTCGGAAGGCTTATCTGAGACTGATTTCCGGTACGCGTTCTTATCTTATCTTTCTATATTTCCCCTTAAGTTGGTTGTGGGACACCCAACACCTAACATGCATAAAACACTCTCAAACGCACAAGCTCCAACCGCTTTGGTTAAGATATCGGTCATCTGGTCATTTGACCGAACAAACGGAAGACTAATCAATCCAACTTCCAAGTTATCCTTGGTAAAATGTATGTCAACTTCAACATGTTTGGTACGATCATGCTGAACTAGATTTTATACTGATTGCAGCTTATTGTCACAACTCGTCTCAGGAGGGAAGCCAAGTTCAGAGATAAGCTTCCTTAGCCAGAGAACTTCTGTAATTCCTTTTGAAATTTCTCGAAACTCAGCTTTAGCACTAGACAAGGCGACAACCTTTTGTTTCTTCCTTCTCCACGTTACTAAGTTTCCGCCAACCAGTGTAAAGTAGCTTGAGGTAGACTTCCTACTATCCTGATCTCCTTCCCAATTTACATCAGTATAGTCTTGTAGCTTCAAGTGTCCATTCTTTCTAAACACAACTCCTCTGCCTGGTGTCCCTTTTAGATATTCAAGATCCTGTAAACTGCTTCCATATGTTGAGCTTGTGGTTTAATGGGTGTTCATAACCGTGTAGTTCAAAAATCGGCCCATGACCCGACCCAGTTTAAGCGGGTACCCGCTTAAGTCGGGTCGAGTCACTGGGTACCTGATTTATTTTTTATTTTTTTTACTAAAAATTTTGTGTTCAATTTGTTGAAAATTATGTGTAGAGGTGTATTACCCTAAAGGACATGCCTTCTGATTTAAAGCAATCTTCTGTGAACAAAGAACTCTTATCATTATCATGGTAACTATTAACTATATACTTCGTAATTTGGTATTATACGAAGTATAATCTAATTAAGTTAAGTTATAAATTCAACGCAGGAAAACGATTTAATGGCATAATTGTTGAACTTCTAGCACTATATATATATATATATATATATATATATATATATATATATATATATATATATATATATATATATATATATATATATATATATATATATATATATATATGTCAACCCTATATTGGAATGCCGGTGATATGATGTCAAGTGTCAAAGAAAGAAGCGAAGAAGAAATTAAGAGCGTTTATTTTTTTTAAGAAAATTAATCTTCAATATAATATTTTCCCAATAACAATATAATTAAACCAAATCATATTATATAAATTTTCTACCCCTTTTGTTATAATAAGATTCTCTAAAAAAATGTTTAAAATATAAATAATTTTTTTTTCAAATCATGAATATTTTCTATTTTTATCATTATTCCTCTACACACTAATCCACCACCTAAATATCGTGTCATCTTATTGATTTAGAAAAGCTTTAATAATAGTAGAATACAATAAATTCACGATATATGAAAAATTACTTGAGTACAAGGAAACTTTATATATGACATATACTTAATTATGAACATTAATATATATAAGTGTAAATTTATTTTAGATAATTATTAAGCACAAAAATATATAATATTAAAATGAGAAAGAAGGAGAAAACATATAATATTATTGAGCACAAAAACATATAATATTAGACTAAGGCTAAAACAGTAAAATAACAAATAATTAATTAAAAAAATACATGTTTCGGGTATCCGGGTACCCAATTATAATTTTTTCCTACCCATGACCTGACCTGACTACCCTATTTTTACCAGGTCGGGTACCCGACCCGAAAAAGAATTTTTTTTAAAAAAAAAAACCCAGACATTTTATTATCGGGTCAATTCTTTAGTAATCTCTCTATATAAGAAGGCATTCTTTACATCAAACTGATGTAAAGGCCATTCTTCATTTGTCGCTACCGAGAAGAGTACCCTGATTGTATCAATCTCGAGAATGTTTCTGAAAAATGAATCCCATAGACTTGTATAAAACATTTAGCTAGAAGTCTTGCTTTGTATCTTTCAATACTCCCATCATCCTTGTATTTGATAGTGAATACTCATTTGCATCCTACTGTTATCTTACCCTTTGGGACAGTGCACCTTTCCCAAGTCTCATTTTTCTCCAGGGCATTAATCTCTTCCTTCATTGTTGTTCTCCAATGACTACTTTTAAGGGCTTCTTCACTAGTTTTTGGAATCATAGTTGAGTATAGGCTAGCATTATTAAAGGCTAGAGCTATATTGGACATTGCTTCAGAATCTACCATAGAAATTGGATACCTTGTTCTTTGAGCCTCATACTCTGGATCATAACTTTTTAGAGGAACTCCCCTCGTATTTCTCGAAGGGAACTGATATCTGCTAGATTCATCTTCCTTATGAACAAGAATCTTTGTATCACTTACCTTAAACTCATGGTTAGTGGATACAGAATCAAGTACATAACAACTTTCTATATTTACCTCATCTGCAGGACATTCCGACAAGGTAAATAGGATGAGAAGGCGATTGTACTACTACAAGGCTGTCTCGATGGTACTACCTACTTGCTCTTTTGGGTCAGTTTGCTCTCCCCTGGATGAGTGATCCAACTTAAACTCTCAATAGGTGTTTCCTCCTGACATCTAAGGCGGTGATAGAAATATGTAGTCTCAAAGAAATCGCAATCCATAGTAGTATACATACGGGTAGTAGCTTGATCATTACACCTATAGCCTTTCTGATGGACACTGTAACCTACAAAGACACATTTGACATCTCTGGGTAGGAGTTTATTTCAGGTTTGACTAGGACACATGTACATATACAGTACAACCAAAGATTCTTGGTGGAAGGGAATAAGTAGATGGAATAGGCGTGAATGAGTTTAGAGTGTTAAGGGGTGTTTTGTAGTTTTAAGTTTTTTGTAGGGAGACAGTTGGACATGTAGTTTGCTGTAGCAACTACTTCTGGCCAAAAATGAGCTAGGACCTTTGACGCGATTATAATTGCTCGGGTAATTTCAAGTAACATCTGGTTTTTTCGTTTAGCCACTCCATTTTATTGTGGGGTATTTGGGCAGGTAGTCTGGTGAATGAGACCATGAAAAAAAATGTTTCATGTTAGTGTTGACATATATCCCCCCCCCCCCAATCTAGTTTCATGTTAGTACAAATTTAGGTCTGAAACTGAGTAAGTATCATGTTGTAAAAGGAGACAAAGGCATCAAATACCTCATATTTGTGCTTTAGGAAATAAACTCAACTCATACGAGTGCAATCATCAATAAATAATACATAATATGCCAAACCGGAGGTCTAATACTAGGTGTTGGACCCCAAACATTAGAATTAACTTAACATAAATGGTTTTGAAACACGATTTGTACTAGGATAAAATGAACGTTTATGACTTTTAGCTAACACACATGACTCATGGTTTAATTTATCTTTGAACGTCTAAGTGAAGGAAAAAGATGTTTTAAATACCCTAAGGATCGACAATGCCACATCCAGAGTTGTTGCTCCATTGACCCGCGAGAAAGCACTACATTACCCTATTGAGACACCTCATCTACGTAGTAAAGACCGTTCTTCTTAGTACCATACCCAATGATCTTCCCTGTCCAAATGTCTTATACAACACAAAAATCAGATCCTATTAGAACAGTGCACTTGCATTCTTTAGTCTTTTGACTAATCAAGAGCAATTTGTGAGACAATTCTAGAACAAAGAGATAATTTTTCAAGGTAAGATTAGGAAGAATATTAATAGCTCTTGTCCCTCAACTCCAACACAATCCCTATTGGCTGTTTGAACACTAGTTTTATATGCCTTCACACCGAAGAAACAAAATCATCCTGGTCATAAGTCATGGTATCTGTCGCCCCACAATCGAAAATCAAGTTTGAGAGGTTAGGCCCACAACACAAATTTTTGTTATAGGTTGTGTTTAATTCTCTTTGCATAATTGGGCTAGGTTCAATAAATTAGGCTTTAGGTTTTGGAGTTGTTGGATACTTGGCTGGGCAAATATGCGATTTGGTTTTATCGAACAAATATGGGCTAGGTTTTCTTGGGAAGTAGGAGAGGCTGAATTTTTTCAAGGCATTGGATAATAAGGGTGTGCTTAAACGGTAAACTGTACCGTTAAGCCTTAACGGTAAACGGTACGGTTAACCATTATAACAGTTATTGGAAAAGGCTAACCGTAACCGTACTGTTAAGTAACGGTAACCGATATTTAACAGTACGATTAATGGTTAATCGTTAACCGTTTCATTCCATTTTCGTGCACTTGTACACTTAATATTGTGAAATTATTTGTATGATTTCTTAGCTCATTTGGGTCTTCTACAATAGTAATAACACATATTTATATAAGGTATGATTATGTATAATTTTTTTTTTGATATTCCTTCATGTTTTAACCTTTTAAGTTTAGTTTTTTTTTTAAATGTATAAAGGTTAACCGTTACAAAAATTTCATAACCGTAACTATTAACCGTTAATTCTTAACGGTTCAGTAAAATAACCGTTATTATGAACCGGTTAACGGTTACGATTATTTTGCACACCCCTATAAGGATAAAATCAACGAGTTAGAGCACTACCGGCAGTGAGTAAAATTTTCCCCACGAGTAAAAATGGTGAGTAAAATGAGTGAAAAATGCATCCCGGCAGTGGTCACCCGTGAGAAAACATGAGTTTCCTCATCCCATGAGAAAGCTCATGAGGAAAACTTCAGGTGGGCCCCATATGTTTTTTTATTCCGTTTTACACTGTAACGACTATTTTCGGCATTTAAACAATTTTAAAAAAAATATTAAAAATCACCAACGGTCATAAAAAAATTTTCTCTATAAAATGACACCCATTTTGCTATATTTTTCCACAACTTAAAAAAATACATTTTCCTAATTGAATTCGTTTTTCACCATCATCTACTTCCCAATTGTTATCATACATATTTTTTTGCAAATCTTCGTTAAGGTAAATTATTCTGCTGTTATTTTCATAAAAACGATAATAAAGATGTTAGTTAAGACGTTAATTTAAAGCGATTATCAAAAGTGATAATTATTAAAAAATGCTACTGTTAACCGCTAATTAAAAACGCTAATTAAAAACTATAATTATTATAAAAACGCTAATTAAATGCGATAATAAAATAGACAATAGTTTAAAAAGGAAATTAAAAAACGATTATGAAAAACAATATAAAAATGCGATAATTAAATACTGTAGTTAAAAACGATAACTATAACCGCTAATTAAAAATATTAAGTACATTACAAATTGATTGAAACACTAACTACACAATAATAACATAAATTAATTAATAACGATATAAAATTATTAATCATAATCATACATTAATTAGAAAATTAAGTAAAATTGGTGAATATGGAAGAGAGAGAAAGTGTGGTGGGGTATTGGAAAAAGTAAGAGAGAGATTGGTGATGAGTTTTTTTTACTCACTACTGGGATGACATTTTACTCACAAAAAAACTCATGAGGATAATTGGGTGGGATGAGTGAGAAAGTGGTTAGAGAGATAATTGGATGGCAAAATTTTGCCTACTGCTAATAGTGGTCTTAGATGAAGTTTGGAAACACAAGGCACTCCACTCCAAACGAAACCCCATCAACTTTTATCATGTTCTCACGTGACTTATGCACTTCCCTGCTTCTTCATTTTCACACACATTCACCACTATTTTTTCACGGATTAAATCTATCCTCTTACCTTCTTCCTTCATACACGAATTTAATTATGATGCCGCCTTTACTTCATCTCCTTTCTCAGGTAAGTTTGCGCTAATCACACATGATGCGCTCCCCCTCCTTCCTTCACCCTTGTTTGGTCAGTGCTTAGGGCTTTACCGGAGAGTTTAACTCCCTTCTTTCGTGCCTGAAATTATTATTTTAAAACAATGTTTTTTGATTTTTCTCCTTTATCTCATCGTGATTGGGGCTTCCCCTTCTTGGCCTCGTGGCTAGGCCATTAACAAATTACAACGCCTAAGGGGCCATGCTCTTGTGATGGGTGGTCGTTGATGGTAATCTGCCTCCTAGCACCCTCTCTTCGTATTATTCCATATGCTGCTTCCACCGAAGGTAAGGGAGATTTATTGAGTATGTCCCTCTGATCTTCATCAAAGGCATCCACTGCCAGAAATTGGTATAAACAATTCCTTTGTGTGATCTCATTATAAATTGTGACGCCTTCACTGCATTTCATAGGGTTTGAAACCCAATTTCTTTCCATAAAGTTATCATCTTATCGTATAAAACTTTAATTAAATGTCAGCCTTGTTTTAATGTGATTGCTTTTACTGTGAGGTCATAAACCGGAAGCCCATCATGCCTGCTACTGTACAATGTCTCTAAGCCTTGTCATAAATCTTTGGCTATTGGATAATCAAGGAACAAATTGATTAGGTCTGGTTCAATGTTGTCTATGATCCATGAGATCAGAACGGAATTGAGTTGTGCCCATTTTTGGTAGTTTGTTGCACTGTTTGGTGGGGGTAAGACAATGATATGATTGAGCCTTTTTCATTCGCTTATGGAAAAATATATCATCGTTGATCATTTTGTGTAGTTACTGTAATTAGTTTTTCACTCAAACTCACATTAGTTTAGCTATTAGTCTCCTGACTAAGCTGTTGGTGTTGAACTCTTGCACGAGTTACAACAGCTGGTCAATGGTGACTAGTTGACCAACTAAATGGGTGTTGGTGTTTGGTTCATTGGTGTTCGACATTAGGTAAGGTTGGTAGATGATGAGGTCACTTAATCGGATGGAAATCTAGGACTTTCACCGTTAGCTCTGATACTATAAAGACTGTAGGGGTGCTTATAAACGGTACAATTAACCGTTATAATAGTTATTGGAAAAGGCTAGTCGTAACAGTGTCGTTAAGTAATGGTAACTAATAAACGATTAACCGTTATTTAACGGTACGGTTAGCGGTTAACCGTTTTATTCCATTTTTATGTACTTGTACATTTAATATTGTGAAAATACTTGTATGATTTATTAGTTCATTTGGATTTTCTACAATTGTAATAACACATATTTGCACAAGGTTTGATCATGTATAAAAAAACTTATGACATTCATTCATGTTTTAGCCTTTTAGGTTTAGTTTTTTTTTAAATAATATCGGATAACCGACGGTTAACCATTAAAATTTTTTTATTACCATAACCATAACTGTTAATTCTTAACGGTTCAGTAAAATAACCATTAATATGAACTGAACGGTTACAGTTAACGCTAATTGTGATTTTGCACACCCTAATAAAGAGTATTAAGCTATTGTATTTTGGTTAATTGGGTTTTTGTATATATCAAATCGTATAATGCTATGAGTTTTATAGTACAAGTGCTAACCGAATTCCCATGATTTCAGGGAGATAAAACTACTCGAAAGGCCTATCCGAGACCAAGGCTAGCTGAGACTGATTCTCGGTATGTATTTTGTTGGAACTTATTATGTTGAAAGTTGAAGTTTATAAAAACAAAGAGTCCCACATTGGTGGGATAAGAGAAGTATGACCTCTTTAAATAGAGGCTTGTTCACTTACTTGGGTGTGACCCAAGGGTTACCCACTTTGTTAGAAGGAGGAAAGTCTTAGGAATCCAACCAACACACACGCGCACACTGTGCCGGGCCGAGCCAGGTTGGGTTGGTTGGGTTAGGTCGGGTCTTAATTGAGTGATCATGAGCTTCTATATTTTTGGACCATTTTTTTAAGTCAGTGTTAACAGGGTCTTAAATTACAGATTTATAATCTGTTACAGTATTAAGTGCCTTGATTTTTGCTAAACGTTTTGATCACTGACTACTATAAACTTCTGCTAAACGTTTTGATCATTGATTACTATAACATAATTACTGTTTAATTCTGTAACTTTCTGATTTCAATTTTGTAACATTTGGTTTGAATTCTGGCTTAAATGCTTAATGGATTTCTGCTGCTAGCTTGGCTATATATACAGCTCTTGCTCAGCATTTTTTCAGAACACATAAACATTTTCTCTCTTCTCTCATTTCTATTCTCTTCTCCCAATTTTTTCGAGCAGTAGTAACATTTCAGTGGGTGTTTGTTAGCCCGGTGGTTCTGTGCAAACCCACTGGTTACTTGAGAGGCTGTTTTATCCTAGAGAGCATCCGATGTTCTGTAACTGATTGCACATCACTATAGGCAGTGCCGTGAATATTTTAAAGAAAGCAACATAGTCCGCGACTCCGTCTACACTTGGTAACATTGTTCTTATTATCTTGTAGTTTCGTTTATAACATATTCTTATCTTATCTTTTTTGAACTTCTAAACAAAAGTTGTACACATGAAAGTCCTGATCAACAACATAAGAATCTCTTGGGTGGATCAAAATTATGGAAGAGAACACCCAAAGGAAAAGTGAGATACATGCATGTCAAGCAACATGTAAGTTTCATGATAATTATACACCTTGGAGGCTTATTGAAAAATCCAGAGATAAGAATAGGAACTACTCAAACTAGTATACAGTGCAACTGTACAACGAGTGACATATACAAGCAAAGACTACATTAAGAGACTTGCAAGGACGTCAGTGGCTTCAGTAAGAAAAAATCCGTAGAGAACATACAAGTAGCTTGGAAGTTGGAACCATAGAAACTCTAAAAAAGCATCGGAAACAATTTAACAGATAATGGAGCTCGAAGATAATTGAACAGGAAATTATTAATGTAATTATGGTAGCGGCTATGTATAGAACTTAGGACTGAACCTACAGAATTTCCATATGAATAGCTCATGCAAAAGTCATTTTTTCACAAGCTTGAGTCAAAGATAGACGAGGAATGAAATGTGTGGGCACCAGTCTTGGTATTCAAATTGCTATGCTCGTTGACTAGAGCATGTGAATTCAGGTGAAATTTCAGAAATCCCGCATTTCCTTAAAAAGTTGCAACTTGCATACAAGTGTTTCAGAAGTATTTTTGCAACTAGAGAACATCTGGCTTGAACGAGTGTCATACTTTATAAGTCAAAGGAGGTGTTTTCGGCATGGGGAAGAGGAACATGAATACGTTACTATTTTTCACATGTGTCAAAGGGCTCATAAGAGGTCTAGCTCTGACAAGGGGCATCAATATGCAGATACATGGATAAGTAATCAGCAAGTTGCTTCCTGAAGTAGGGTTGAATATGAGCCGAGCTAGCTCGTGAGCTACTCGGGATCGGATCGCCTAAAGCTTGGCTCGAGCTCAATATTAGACGAGCTCGAGCCGAACCTAGCCAAGCCTGAGCTTTACAAAAGCAAGCCTGAGCTCGGGCTCAAACAATTTAGGCTCAAGGGTTCGACAAGCCTAAACAAGCCAAGCTCAATTAAGGGTGTAGTTAAAACCAACCTTTAAATGAAATCGAGCTTAACTACTCGAATAAGCATTCGGCAAATTCGAGCCAAATGATGAGCTTATGCCGAGCCGAGCTGAGCCACGAGTTTTTATCGACCCGAGCCCGAGCTCGAACTTTTAAACTCGGCGAGTCACGAGCCCGAGCCCAAGCTCTATGAGTCTCAAGCGAGCCGAGCCACGAGCTTCTTAGGCGAGTCGAGCCACGAGCTTCTCAAGCTCGGGCTTGGCTCGTTTCCAGCCCTATCCTTAAGTGGGTTGGTTGGTTGGTTGTGCAAATAAAATCTAATGAAGTTGTGATGGGTAATGCCAAATAGAAACTTATTATGTAAAGAAGATATTAGCCATATCTCATCCCAATGAAGTGGTTGATTTCTGCGAATACTGAGGTGTGACAATACCAACAGAGACAAGACAAGAATGGCTCCAAACTAGAAGTTTGTTTCCTCTCCATTCATAAATGAAACTTCAATTTTGATGCAGCTTTACATGATTCCAGGAAAAAAGCTGCTAATGGAGGGAAGGGATAGAACCAGGCCACCAGGAACAACATTGAGAAGGTGATACTGACCTCAAGGAGTATGACACAGAGTAATAACATCAGAAGGAATAATCCCGAAGGCTGAGCTAGAGGTTTTACCTACACCATGGAAATATTGAAACTTAAGTTGATAATGCAGCTTTAAATGCTGAAGTTCCCATAAGCATATTGCTTATATGGGGACTTGAGAAAAGAATACGGCCTTTAATGAGATTGGTGATGATTGAAAAGAAGACAATGCTTGTCAGTATACGTTATTAGATTACTTGAAGAAGATGAAACAAACTAGTTTAGCTTTTCTCTGTGTTTGCTATTTCAGCACAGGAGCTGTGGCATGAAGTTTGATGTTCAAACAATACTATTTGATATCATATGGGCATGAGTAAACTGACACTGGCAGAAGTGAGGATATAGTAGGACCAGCAGAAGAACTGGACATATTTAACTTCCAAAAATAGAGCAGAGTTATGAAAAGTGGAGTAGCTCCAGAGGGCATTAATACACTAAATCTCAAATTGAGGGACTCGTACGATATGTGTAAAAGAAAATCATCAACAGGTCCACCAAGAAGAATTAGCAACATTCCTACAAACCAAACCTTGCAAAACAAAATCCTTAAACTCACTACAAGTTTAATGACATAGCTTTTGCAGCATAATCAGAAATTCAGAATAGCCATATAGTTAAAATAACCCTGAATAAACCAAGTTGGATAAAGAAAGCAGATTTGAGCATTACAAACGACCCAATTTTAAAGGTCATAATGTCATATGAAGAGCATATACACATTAAACATACATAGATTCACAATTATCCGTAAAATTACTGTTAACCATAATTCCATAAATAATGAAACAATTGAACAAGAAGAAAGACGAAAATTTTTCATGGAAACTGATTGCATATCATCAAGCATTTGTATAAACACTTCTAACTCAAAAGAAAACACAATCACAACATTTCCATATACATAAAGTTCACTCATAAACACATACCTGTCCAGAATTAATCAGAGCCAGCATTGCCCACCCTGTATTCACTACATGAGCTTTGTTGCCCTTAATATTTGTGTATACCTTGAAAAAGAAATGAAAACAAGATAAAGCAGTGAGTGAATATGGTGCAGAGAGAAAAAAAGTGACAAGTTGGGCACTCATATAATGGATGTAGTTATGTAACAGAAATGGCCGCATGTAGCATGTCAACATCCATCATCCATTTCAGATATTTAGACAAGACTTTCAGGTTCAACCACATTTATATAAGGCGGAACGCAAATCACAATCTAATGACACGGTAAAAATCTGAAAATGATGACCACTTTTGTCGAATCTGAGTCTTTCAGAAGAAAAATAGGAGCATCTAAATTCTATATAAAGTTCAGACTAGGAAAAATGAGTATCATGTGGATTAATATCTCAACCTTGTCCTGACATGATAGATAGCTCTCTCCCCAGCCTCCAGAAGAAAGCTGCTTAGACAGTAAAAAATCACAGGCTTTACGAATACTGTGGCAACCTTCATAGTCCATTCCTGCAGAGACTAATCCTTTGACCCCAAACCATATTGCATACGTGAAGCAAACTGCCCAGGAACCATACCTATAAAAACCTTTCAATACAAGCTTTATTCAGGAACTATGACCAGTATGCTCCTCAAAGCAAGAGAGCAGAAAGTTCAACATGAAACAAACCATGAACCATCTGTTGATTGAATATTTTCAATAAACCATGCAGCCCGTTTGATGGATTTCTCTATCTCTTCACTCCTATGGCCAGGATAAAATCTTCGGAACAATGCTAGGGCTTGAATAGCAGAGGAAGTACATTCAACATAACTACCAAAGAAACAAAGTCAGGGCTGCCTGAAAGTAATTCAGACAAGCACACTTGTCATCACACAAAGCAAATGAAAGCAGATGATAGACTTGTCCGAAGAATTCTTGTTACTTACGGATAATCAATGACACTACCAGAAAAACTTTCAGATGGATTAAGTAACTGAAACAGAAAGAAAATAAGCAAATGAGATATTTGGGCTAGAAAAAACAATAAATTTAAAGAAAAAAAATCTTGTGTTAACAACTTAAGTCAAATAGCTCCAACAAAACCCTCCGAAATTCTGGAAAAGTTTTTAACAAGTAACTACAGTTAAACAGCCTTTTTTTCTTCATCCCTTACATGCAATATCTGGGAATGAGTAATAAGTTGCTCAAAAGATTACATAGGTCATAATGCAGAAGGGTCCAGACAGATGATGGTTATCTTCTGGTAAAAGTTGATACATGCTTCCTACATGAGGATGAGAACTCCACAACTTGGCCAAGAATGGAAGTCACAAACAGAACCCGATCTTGACCATCCTTTTGTAACTTAATGGCTTAATGGCACTAGTATTCAGCCTTAACAGATGTAACTAGTGCCTTACTATAAAAGAGGCATTACTGATGAGATGAAAACTTTACTCTCCCTTCATGATTCTTTGTAAAACATGTTTGGAGCTAGATTTTTCTTCCTTATGGGTTATCAATCCCTATTCTTAGGTTTGTGCTTTATGTACTATCTCGTGGGTCATTGCCTTAGTTTATGTTAGTATCTGTAAGTCAAGTTCATATCCCTTTATTTCACTGTTCTCTAATTACTAAACACTCATAAAACCACAAAAATAGTCTTGCTTGTGCTTAAAGTTTCTGAGATGAAAGTTTATGATGGTTATCGATCAATGCAAACTCAGAAAACAAAATTTTTTTAAAAACGTTAACAGCTCAAACAAAGAGGGAACTGTACTTCTGTACCTCCAACCAATAATAGGATCGTGTAAGTTCATAAGTAGAAAAACCTCCATTAGTGTTCTGTGACAACAAGAAAAGGAATAGAACTTCATTATAACCAAAAACTCGGATTTTTGCCAAACAAAAATGGATTACTGAATAGATAGAAGTATAGAACATATAATTTAATTTTCTGACAATGACCACTACTTGTAAAGAAGAAACCTAAGATAGCAGTAAAGCATTCAAAAAAATTACAAATTCTCACAAACATCAAGTGAGTGAAAGGGATCATCATTCTCTAAAAATGAAAGGTTTGTTGTCAGTTAAACAAGTTAGCAGAAAACATATATTACCTACTGTATGTGCATGAAGATAAAATCTCGCCAATCGCTAGAAAATACTGTTCCTCACACAATGCAGATGGCCAACAATGTTATCAAAGAAGAAATATTAATTTTCTTAGATCACCCAGCAATAGCTCAATAAAAAGTTAATACCAATCCTGTACGACTTTAGGCAAATAAAATTATTCTATATACAAGGATAATGTCACCAAAAGACATAGAAAGAACATCCAGACCTAATGACATGAAAAAATCAGCTACGGACGATTCAACAGCTGAATATGCAGCAAGTGTTAGTGGTAATAAAAGAATACCTGTAGAGAAAGGATCATGTTTACTGCAGCATACAGATGCTCGACTTCTAGTGGCTCACCAACTACATCTGAAGGAAGTTTTGATAATAAAAGAATAGCCTGAAAGAAGTAAAAGGTTAGAACTTGAGATACATATTCAACTCAGATTAATTATTCTTGTGAAAACATTACTTTCAGTCCTTCCGTTGTACAGTCTGAGCTAGACCATCTATGATCTGCAGTAGAGAAAGGCCAAGCTCCTTTAGAAATGTGGTGATACCAATAAGTGAGATCACCAGGCCAATCTTCCTTAACCTTCAAAGAGAGAAAATTTGACTTAATAAGAAAGAAAACAGATGAACGTCTCCTTAAAATATATGGTTTTTTTCATAAAATACCCTTTTAATTTAATGTAAATCACGATATATCCCAAAAGATTTAGTAATTCATCATATAACTTCTAAAAATAATAAAATATTCAATACATCCTAAACGACTAACGGCCGGTTAGTTGACTTAGTTCTGTTAGCCTTTTAACTCCTAATTCGCCGTTATTCCCCTAAATTACCTATAAAACCCCATCAACCTATCTTCACCCTCCCTCGTTCTTCCTAAAATCTTCAACTCCCATTTCTCCTCAAACCCCAACACGTCACCAACAATGGCAGCATCACCATCCCCATCACCCTACTATTGGTGTGAAATAAACCTCTCCATTACTACCTGTGTGTGTTTAATGAACGTGTGCGCTTTTTCAAGGGTTGAACCATATTCATCAGCAAGATTTGTAGCTATAATTGCTTGAACAGCTAAAGCAGTATCCCATAATTGACTGCCGTTGTAACTCTGCAGCATGTGAAAACCAAAACCCAATTTGAGAAAAACAAGATCGTTGAGGATAGCTTGAAAATCCAAACATGTATGATCCTCAATGAATGGTGCCAGAAACTCATAATGACCTGCATTTTCATGCCATCTTCAGCAATCCAAAGATAATCATAAATTCTGGGAAGATGTGACTTGAAAGCCTCTGAGTTTGGATCTTCCACCCAACAACAAAGCATATTTAACACCTGCAGTCAATTGTTTCCATTTCAAAACTTTAAGAGAAGGATCATAGTAGTGTAACTCAATTGAGCGTTCTAAAATCTACGAATATCTAGTAAGATATTCACCAGGTGACAAAGTTAAATTGACAAATTTGAGTTGTCTTTTGTGAGATGAATCGTTAAATAAGAGCAATAATATTACTTAGCATCATTCACATAATTTAGGAAAATGAACTAAAAATTATACAAAATGAGTGCATGGCAGGTAAACGAAAGTTTGCCTAATTGACTTGACTAATGATGTGTGAAATGGAGGGTTGGCGAAGGTTTTAGAGCCTTCTTTTGTGGTAAAGTGTTTCAAGTTTTTGTAATATACATTGTGTGAAGGATGTACATTGTTTATATCAATCATACTTTCCTTAATCTATGTCCTTAAATCACTCTTATACAATCACTAATATTGTCTTTGATTGATCTGTTTTCCTTATTTTGCTAGACTGTTTTGCTGACTTTATTTGATCCTTCCCCACACTTCCCCTCAAGTTGGATCATGGGATTTTCTACACCCAACTTGCATAATATGTCATTTAACAGTCTAGCTGGTGTAACCTTTGTCAAGACATCTGCTAGTTGATATTCAAACTGAACAAAGGGATGACAAATGATCTGTGCTTCTAGTTTCTCCTTAATGAAGTGTCTATCAACTTTCACATGCTTAGTTAGATCATGTTGTACGAGATTTTTTGAGATGTTCTTGGCTTTATTGTCAAAGAATATTCATACTTTTCTTTTGGAGGAAAGCCTACTTCTGTTAATAGTTTCCTCAACCAAAGACCTTCTGATACTCCTTTTGCAATTCCTTTGAATTCAGCTTCACATGATAACGCTACTGCTTCTTGTTTCTTGCTCTTCCATGTTGCCAAATTACCCTCAACCATTGTGAAATACCTAGAAGTAGATCGTCAGTTATTAGGATTTCCTACCCTATCTGCATCTGTATAGGCTTGAATTTCCAAATAACTATTCTTCTAAAATAATACTCCTCCTTCAGTAGTCCCTTTTAGGTATCTCACTACTCTAAGCATAGTTTTCATATGCTTTGCATGTGCCTTGTGCATGAACTGACTAATTATCCCTACTTTATACGCAATATCCGGCCTTATATGTGTCAGATAAATGAGTTTCCCAACAAGATTTTGATATCACTCTTGGTTAGTCAGTTTAGCTCCTTCCCTCAACTATCTACAGTATGTGGTTTACTACCAAGGGTGTCTCTGTTGTCTTACAATCTATCATTCCAGTGATCGTTAGAAGATCTATAACATATTTCTTCCAAGAGATGAAGATTCCTCCTTAGGTTCTAAGCACTTCAATTCCTAAAAAGTATGTTAGTCTTCTCAAATTCTTCATCTCGAACTATTTGAAGAGTTTTTCCCTCATATTTTTATTTTCTCTGTAATGATCATGTCATCCACATATATGATAATACAAGTTATCTGTTCACCTCCTCTCCTAATGAACAAAGTGTGATTTTGAGCGTACCCATACCTCTTCATACCCATAATGAACCTCCCAAACCATGCTCTAGATGATTGCTTCAAGCCATACAAAGCTTTTAGTAGTTTACATCCTTCCCGTGGATTGAATCCTTTCGTGAACCCTAGTACACCCTCCATGGATACTTCCTTTTGTAAGTCCTTATGTAAAAAGACATTCTTCACGTCAAATTAATGTAGAGGCCAATAATAATTTGCTACAATAGTGAATAGAGCTCTGATTGTGTCTAATGCAACCAGGAAAAAAGTCTCGGAATAGTCAATGTCGTATGTCTGAGTATAGCCCTTTTCCACAAGTCTTGCTTTATACCTCTCTACATACTCATCAACATTAAATTTTATTGTAAACAGTCATTTGCATCCCATGGGCTCTTTGTGCCGAGGAAGCACTGACTTCTTCCACGTTCCATTTATTTCTAATCCATCCATTTCTATTTGCATGGCTAGTTTCCACTTCTTATCTCTTATGGCTTCTTTTAATGGTTTAGGAACTTCTATTGAGTAAATTGAGGTGTTAAAATCCCTTCCTTCTTGTGATAAATTTCCTTTTACCAAATGAGCTATTGGATATCTTGAACTTTGAGGCTCGTAATCAGGTTCATATATCAACTGGGAGGTATTGCTCTCATACTTGGAGGAGGAAGTTTTATCTCTCTTGGATTTCTTCTTGCATTTGGTTAGTTTGTTCTTTAGGATTTTCAATATTTGGAACTTCAGTTTGAGTTTTTGTATTGCTTACCTCACGATTTCCATGTGAGAAAGGAATTGATGTGATTGACACATCTGAGTGTCCTTTATTTTCTAAGGTAGGCTTAGTAGTTTCACCTACATGCTTTGGAGGGACAAGATTTGACATAATTTGACTAATCAACCAACTTAGTAGGTCACTCGAGTTCTCCCTCGGACTGCTATAGTGGTGTGAGGTTTAATAGAAATTCTCAATTTTCAAGATCACAATTCATAGTGGTGTACATTTGGGAAGTAGTAGGATTAAAGCACTAATACCCTTTTTGATGATGTCATATCCTACAAATACACAAGTTTGGTGCGAGTTTATTTTGGAATATGGACATAAATCAATCCAAATACCCGAGGTGGGTATGGTGAGTTTGGAAGGAATGGAAATGTGAAGGGAAAGTTGATCAATGGGTGTTTTAAGCTGGAGAGTTTTTATGGAAAGTCGATTTGATATATGTTGTTGTTGCCACAACTTTGGGTGAGAAGATTTTCAAAATATTGGACATGATAGCTTGAGAAATTTCAAGAATGGTTCGATTTTTTCAATCTGCTACCCTATTTTGTTGTGGTGTATGAGGATAAGTTTTCTGGTGAATTAGGCTATAGATGTGAAAGAAAGCATGCATGTTGGTGTTAACATATTCCTCCCCATTATCCATTCTAAATAAGTGGATTTCTTGTTAAAATGAGTTTTAACCATGTCGTAGAAGTTGACAAATTTCCTAAACACATCAAATTTTCTTTTAAGGAAATACACCCATGTCATACGTATACAATCATCAATAAATAAGACAAAGTATGTAAATCCATTTCTTCCTACTTCAGGAACTGAACGCAGTAAACTAGAAAAAAAGGTTCTTTAGTTTTTGAGTTACTAGGATAAAAGGTTTATATATGACTCTTAGACTGGATAGATACTTAACTTAGACAAACTAGGAAACAAGTAGTCTAAGTACCCGGAAGAAGGATGACCTAGCCTTCGATGCCACAACCATAGTTGTTGATCTTTTGTCCCATGAGCAAACATTGTTAGACCGTGTTGAGCCACCTCATCCACATATATAGTACAACCCGTTGTTCTCTATACCACGCCTAATGATACTTCCTATACAAGACAAAACGATGGATAAATTAGTACTGTGGAATTCTATTCTTTAGTCATTTGACTTATCGACAATAGTTTATGTGATAAGTTTCGGACTAAAAGACATTTGTTCAAGATTATTTCTAGGGACAATTTTATGCATCCAATGCTAGTTAATCGAGATAACTTGTCATTCGCATTTTGCATGTGTCTTCACTATTTTCTCATGGGTCAAAAAATCTTTTGAGCCATAAGTCATTGTGTTTATTGCTTTATAATCGAAAATCCACTTGGAATCCTCGGTTCATTTTATGTGTTTATGGAAGCCACCCCTCCATTTCTCTCTTCTCCTAAAGCTTCTCACTCGCTTTTCTTCACCATGGTTGCTCCTTTACTTGCTCTGCTTCCCTCATTCTTTCTATCTAGCCATCAATCTGGGTAGCATATGAGTTTAAAGCAACTCTCCTTTGTGTGTTGAGTTCCACCACAATGTGTGTATTTGAGGTTGAACTTGTCCTCCTCTCGCCATCGATCAGATTGGTGTCCTAATAGCGCAAGACCACTTCTAAGGGGGTGGTTTCATGTGTTGTGAATCCTTTTCTTGCAACTTCTCTTCTAATTGCTACATAGACCTCTTATATGAACTGTAAGTTATCTCGATTGATGAGATCCCTCCGATCTTTGTCAAATGTACCATTTTAATACGGCAAGAAACTGGTAATCTCTATTTCTCTTATTTATTTTACTAAATTGTTATATCTTTAGGGCATTTCATGGGGTTTGGCACTCTTCGACCTATCTCCTTCCATTGTGCCACAAACTTTCCATAAAATACCTCTATTGATTCCAAGCCTTGTCTGATTGAATTTGCTTTGGTCATGAGATCAAAATTTTGTAGACTGTCACGACCACTGTGGGGTATAGTGATTCCAACCCTCTCTCTCCATAAATCTCTTACAGGGGAGTCTAAAAATTGATTCACTAAGTCCGGCTCTATGTTTATTAAGATCCATGAGATCACAATTAAATCCTGTTGGGGCAACGATATGATTGAGCTTCCCCCTCCCACTAATGGCTAGATGCATGAACATGGACCAGTTGGTATAATTGTTGTGTCTGAGCTTTTTAGACAAATTTATAGATTCTTCATGGGTGGTTTGTTGGAGTTGAACTTTTGTAAAAGCTACGACTACTCCATGGTGATTATAGGTTTAGTAAGGTTTGTAGTTGATGATTGAGCATCATCATTCTCCATTGATAGGTAAGTTTTAATGGTAGATAATGATACAGGACAGACTCTCCTGCTTTGATACCATGAAGGTTTTAGAACAATCTTTTGTGGTTAAGTGTTTCAAGTGTTTGTAATATTCATTATAAAGGATTTACATGCTAAATCACTCTTATACAATCATTAATGTAGTCTTTGACTGAGGTATTTTCCTTATTTTTCTTGACTGTTTTGCTAACTTAATTTGATCCTTTTCACAGTTGGAAGAGATAAGACTCTGCAGAATCATACGACATGTCATGTATGTTTAAGATTCCAGTTTGTGAGCAAAAATCTTAATGGAAAGTTGGAAACACTACTAGGACTAATTATTAAAAAGATATGAAGAGCATTTTTCTATATAAAATGAAACTTGACTCCACGAACTCAGGAACCAATCATTCGAATGCAAGCAGTGAGGACAAAAAGTGGTTTCTGCTATTCTCAAGCAAGATCATGGGCAGCTCTCCTTTTTCGAAGTATACATTGACTTCTATAAGCTTTAGATATACTTGTTAGGCAAGAATTCACTCATTGTACACATGCAGATTCTATTGCACAACATTATAACATGTAATATACTCCCTAATCTATTGCTTATCATGTTATCAAAACCAAATATTCTGGTATATTAGACCATCGTCATTCCCAAAGAGAAAGCTTAATAATTTGAAAAATGCAAGATGGAGAGGGTTTTAGCATCTGTTTGGAGCATAAAACACAACAAAATTGATTGCCCTTGAAGGGGGTCATTGGTCCCCATGATGGAAAGTCAAGAAGAATTCCTTTCGCAAACATTTGGGACCCTTCTAGATTGCAAGAGACAAAATTGCCTCAAATGTAAGAGTAATTGTAAGGAAAGTAACCCACAAGGCCACAAGTTAGTTGGTGTTACATGTCTCCCATTGGAAAGAAGAGTTTGATGTTAAACAATCTAACATATAAATTATATAGCTACTCCACCTAATAATCAATGTTTTTAGAATGGAACCCTACTTTTTTTTTTTTTGACATCAAATGAAGCCCTACTTGGATTAGATTTGTAATTGGGTAAAACTCTCTTACTATATAGATCTATACTTGAAGGGTTTAAAATCTATCCTTTAATTCCTTTTCCATTTACTATATAATTTTATTACAATGGTGATCGGTGACAAACAAATCAATGAATAGTTGCTTCCACAAAATATTTATTGGCCTTTGCAAAAGAATAGCTGAAAGAAAGTAGATTATGGTTGGCTTGTAGTTAAATACTCCATACTATTGTAAAGATCACAAAGAAAGAGTGAATCTAAGGGTTTGATACCAAAGATATATACTTCATCATGAATCAGTAAATCAAGAAGAATGACTTCAACTTATTACTTACACTAAGCCATGAAATGAAAACGAAGGTGCAGCAAACAATATCTATCAACCTCTTCCTCTTTGAGCCTAAGATATTTCTTAATTTAGCAATTGAATTCTAAAATCTCATGTCTCTAAGTTTGATCATCAGGCAATCAACACAATTCAAAACATAAATTATCCAGGCTGCTATTTAGGCCTATTGAGCATTGTGGCTATCATGAAAAAACTATGCAAACAATCAACTAAATATTCACTGTAATTATTTTAGCTTGGACAGTTTAAAAGGCAAGTGGATTTACTGTTCAAACCTTGCTTATAGGACCAGCGCATATATATTGACTATTCTCATCATCATAATGTATGTGCTCCATGACATTGGAGAGCGCCTTCTCCCTCAACCTCTTGCCTGGCCATCTCATCAAAACAGGTTCAACTACCTTGTGAAGAGTTCCCCATAGTATATCCTGCACCAAGGGGTGAGGATAGTACAGATCTTCCTGAAGATGAAAGTACTATTTCTTTGAATCATCATGCTAACTTATAAATTGCAAAAACAGTAAAGAGATTAGATACAATGGCATAGTCATTTATTTTCTTATCCTGTCCATCAGGCTCCTACTCCCAACTAAATAATGATTAACTGCATTATATTGGATTTTCCTGCTTAGTATGCTCAAGATTCAGTAGAAGGCAAGGGCTAAACTCTTCCAATCTGTCTCCTCCACTCCTTTTTACAGAACTCACATAACAACTTGCTGACATGATGTAGGATTTCATATCCCAAAGTGTAGCCTAATGCCACGAAACTCGTTAAAAATTCACTACCTTTGCACATTCATTACGGACTCGACCCCAATCTAATTTTTGATATGGGACATTATACAATTCCTGTCGCAATGACAAAATTGTCGGCGTTATTGGACCCACAAATCTCTTCCCATATAAGTATGACATAGGCAAATACGCCATTCGACAGTGGCACCACATTCTCCCTGCAGAATCAAGGAGATATAATCAAATGGATACATCACAGAAGCAAAGCAAATAGGAGAGTGTTGATTGTCGGTCTCAATGCAAGTGTTTGTGCTAAGCAGATAGAGCCTTAAAGTAAGCAAGAGTGGAGAACATTAAAGTTTGGACCTATCTATGAAATAACATTATTTGCTAAGAACCTGGATGAGTAGGAAGAATATAGGGTAAAAGCCACATCTCTGGAAGCATCGGATTATTTCCAGCCCATTCAAATACTCCAAGCACCTGTTGATTTATAATACATAAATTTGAACAAGGCTCATACATAGACATTGAGGTTTCTGCTCAGAAAAGAAAACAAGGTGTACGAACTGAACTGAAAGCCAAAATTTTCCCAGTGAAGTTATTGCAGTGGCACTTCCATGTTCCAATACCCATTTGCGCCCTCTCTCCATTGCTCCCACGCCGTCATCAGCTCCTTCACCAAGCAACCTTAGAGTAACATAAGTCAAGGCTGTACCAAACATTGTACTATGACCTTCAATGTGAAGTCCCCACCCACCATCTCTATTCTGTGGCCAAATTAGCAGCCAAATATTTTCAATACGATAATGAGAGTCTCAAGTACAAAATGAAAAGAGACATTTCTTGCTTCCTTGCCTGATGATTGTAGAGGTAACGGCAGATTTCTTGTCGATGCTCTTTTGATAAGACTGCATCTAGAGCCCCAGAAACTGACAAGGTAATAATCTGAGGCATACAAATGAGCATTATGCCTTGAGGAAAATAAGAAATGCTAGAAGAACAACCATCACCACAAGATACTTAAAACTTTAATAGACATCACAGTATGGGTCTGGTCTCAACTAAGTTCAGCAAGAAAATACGCCAAGTTCAGCAAAAATAAGCTAAGTTCGGCAAAAAGTAAACTTCAGCAAAAGATGGTTAAGTCCAACATAAGAGCGCACCCACCTGGAAGTTTTAATCTGCCTTCCCATATCACAGCTTGAAGTTGGAGAAAAAATATTCCATGAGATGTAATTTCCCTCTAATTTTCAACATTTTTTTTTGCAAGTGGTGAGCCCAATTTTGCTGAGTGTACAATATTCAACCAATCAGTTTTTTTTTTTTTAAATCTAATCGTTATATATTTGTAATGGTTATTTCTTATATTTATACTTAATAAAAAAACACATTTATACTAATGCTCATAAAAAAATTTCTATATAAATAGACACCCATTTTGACATAATTTAACACATTTTAAAATCCTCATTTCTCTTTTCAAATTCATTAAAATTATTTATATTCTTTGTCTAATTAATATTTCCAAAAAATTATAGTGTTTTTTGTTTAGTTTTTAGGAAAAGATGGATCCTTATAATTCCCATAACTCACAAAATTCCAATGATTTAGATCCTTCTTTAATTAATTACCCTTAGTTTCACATTTGGCAAAAGTTAAGTGATAATAATCCTTAAAATCAATGGGCATCCCTTTAATTTCATAATTAAGAAAGAATTTTTTTTTTTTTGCTATTGCACTTTAATTTTACATTTATGATGCTTTAATTTTCATGTATCATGTTCTTACATCATGTACCATTGTTTTATTTACCTAATGTCATTTAAGCAATTTATTTCACTAGTTTCTATCAGTAATTAAATTAATAATTTCTTATATAATTAGTCCATAATTAAGTCATTAATAACTTAATATTAATAATTATGATTAATTATTATGAAGTATATAAATAGGAAAAATGATAATTTTAATAAATAATAATTAAAATTTTAGAAAATAAGTAGAAGAGAAAATACACTGAGATATGATAAAAAGTAGTTGAGAGAAATTAAAATGAGATTTTTTTTTGGTTGGTAGGATGGACAAAATTCTTTCACAAGTGAGAATTTTTTTTATTTTTCTCTGCTCTAAGTGGTCTAAGATGGATTTAGAAAGCATAAGTTCAGCAAAGGTAATTAAGTTCAGCAAAAATAAGTAGAAGAGAACAAACGCTTCTTTACTCTTGTTTAAGTGAAATGGAAAGACTTAAGAAAAAAAATTGAAGTGGACTTGCTTACTAAGCCAGGGGTCAAGAACATAGGGCCACCATAATCACCGGGCCAATGCCCATCATGTGCCTGGAGAGTGGAATGATAATTGACAGCCCTTCTTAGAGTGGTGGCGACAATCTCCTCCCTTATGTCATCTTCATCATTTAATTTGATCTGAGGTAAGACCACATTACATGGATTTTCCCATGTAAACTGTAATTTGTGTCAGAAACAGGAAAACAGAGATTAAAATCACAGAGGCTTGTCTTTACAGAACAAACAATGGAGCTTTATAAAATGGTCAAAAGAGGAAAAAGTAACTCATTCTATGTGATCCTGAGCACACTTGAAATCGGATAGGCCTACAATTTTGAACTATTATCTTTTGATTTCTATTCTCAAACCTTGTCATCAAACTTTCATTTGAACATCATTTCTCGTAATTTGAGAGGTTTTGGCTTGAAAATTTGAAGTTATTCATCCATAATCATTTATCTTCTACAACCGATACAAAAAGGTTATTTTGTGGCCAATAAAAGTTACTCTTATAACAAATAAAAGATAACACGATTTTAATTAATAAAGTTTTAAATGAGTTTGAAAAGAAAATGATGGGTTTATTATACGAAATTACCAATAAAAATCAACCTCTTAATTTAATACAAATGACTTTATAAGAATCTGTCATTTAATATAGATTATGTATTTCCAATTTACTGGAGTTTTTATGTACTGAAATTGGCTCATGGTAATATACTTGCAAACTTTCCTATTTTACTTCCTACAATTATACTCTGTAAAGCTGTGTTAATTGATCTTAATTTTTAAACTTTTCTATGTTTAGATAAATTCTGTCCGATTTCCTACAACTTCCATCATAATATCATGGAATAAATGTGCACTTAAATCCATTCACGAACCTGCATTCGCATGAGTAAATCTGAGCTCTGCTTTTGCTCAAAACGGTGCATCCGAAAGTTTTCACGGGCCTCCTCAACCTCCCTAATCTGCTCAGGAGTTCCATAATTTGGGTCAAACTCCCAAATCTGTCTTCCAACATGATTATTTGTAGTTCTTAGCCTTGGATTACCCCCTTCTGCTATCTTCAACTTCCACATAAATCTATATGTATTATACTTAACCTGAAGTCACTGCTTGCAATCCCTGCTACATGGAGACTTCTCGTCATTTGTTTCCCGTCAAAAAAATTCTTGATTAGCAAAGGGTTCCATAGCAAAATTCTTTTCCATTTTTACGTAAAATTTTGAAATTAACTCTGTTAGACCGATACAAAGACATGAAAATAGAAGTGAAGAAAAGAAGATACCTCAGATAAATGGCAAGAAGACGGTGATTGGAGGAAGAGTGATAGAAAGGAGATAATTTATTGCATAAGAATAATGTTATAGTACATGATTGCATGGTCTTGTTTGATTGTAGGAAGAATTTTTTTTTTAACCTTTTTTTTTTAAATTCGAAATATAACCTTCGCACTAAAGTATTTCGAAATATGATCTGAGATTAGGTTCGGTATAAAGTCGTTGTCCTGGACTACGACTTTGTACTTAAAAGTCGGACAACGACTTTTTGTTTTTTAATTTTTAAAAAAGGTTATTTTATTAAAAAAATAAAAAATTAAAATATTTTTCTTGAAAGTCACTGTTAAAGACAATGACTTTTAAAAAAAATTTAATTTTTTATTAAAAAATATATAAAAAATTATATATTTTTAATAAAAAATTTTAAAAAAATTTATTGAAACAGCGACTTTCAAGAAAAAAAATTTATTTTTTATTTTTTTTAAAAAAAAGTTATTTTCATTTAACAAAATATTAATAGGGACGACTTTACACCGAATATAGACCCAAGGTCATTTTTCGAAATAATTTTGTGTGGGGGTTATTTTTTGAATTTTATTTAAAAAAAAAAAACTCTTGGCAAGCTATCACTTTCCCACATTCAATTAATTCATCAAAGTCTATTTCGAAGGGCTGATAATTGTTCACGTCTTCAGGAACCTAAATTCAATATGAGTATTAATTTCTAAACGATGACTCATTGCGCAGTGGCGTATTTCAGATGCCAAAAGTATTATGGAGGAGATTTCATTCCTATTCGTACGGACACTAGATCTGTGCTTGTCTTACTCCTGTGCTCCATGAGCGTGAGCCGTGAGTGTGAGTGTGAAAATATGTTTCAAAATCATGGTCCATGCATAATGGGTGAAATAGGGCATTTTAATTTTATTAGAGATTATTACATGTTGATTTAAAGGGGTTAATAGGGTTAGGGATTGCAATTAGATAAAAACTTCAAGAGTTAGATTTTTCATCCCATAAAATAACGAAAAGGGAGAAAAAGTTAACGCCTTAAAAGGAACCACTAATGTCAAGGTAAGTCAGTGTCAATTCCACAAAATAAGGTTAAACGGGATATAGAATCGCAAAGAATTCTTTAGTTGAGTCAATCAAACAGTAGAATGGTAGTGTCTAATCTAAAACTTAACAATATAATTACTAAAAACATCTAGAGTAAAGCATCACCAATATCATGACTAATACAAAGATGAGTCTATGCCATAATAAATTAGAATTCAAGGCTCAAAAGAAAACATGCACCCTAAAATGTATCAATAAACCCCTTTTGAGCATTTATTACTTCCCCAAGGCTCTATTTGGTAGAGCGTAAAACGTTTTTAATTTAAAAGAGTTTTCCTAGAAAATCTTTTATGATGGAAAATTCATTTTCATCAAACTTTTCCGTTGTTTGGTTGCATGGAAAATGATTTTACATTTTAAACATTTTTCGTTGTTTGGTTTAATTGAAAATCAATTACTATTATTAACTTTTCTAACTGTATTCTCTTGTCATCTTTTAACTCTTTTTCTCTAATTGTTTGTCATTAGCTGAATTTGTTATGCTACAACACATATATATTTTTTTTATAAAATCTACAATATATTATTTTTATTTCAAGCAAAATAAAAAAAAATAATTAAAGAAACCAAATAGTCATTTTTATAATTATTCCAAATTTCAAAAGTCTTAACATGATAATAAGAGGCTACAAGGATTAAAATAGTTCATATATAAAAAAAAACTTTCAAGACAACCTATAATTCTCATTACAATGTTGGTAGAAAAAAAATCAATGTAAAGACTTGACAAAATCCTACCTACCATATATGTCTAAGTTAATAGATATAATTATTTAATGACTATTCTTCTATTAGTGGTGAAGTATTCAGACGCCCCTTTAAAATTAGAGAAGAAATACTCAATAGCTAGTGATATCTACTAAGTTTGCACACATAACTCAAAAGATGATACTATTGTCAATAATTAAGGTTATTTTTACGTAATTTTCTTACTTTTGAAAAGCACTTGCACGTATATTGGACTCATAAATTACTCACAATTGAAACAATCATTTTACTTACAGAGGTATGCAATTTGACAAAAATTTAGTTGTTGCAAGCATGAGCATACATATTTATTCTCCAAAAGAACTAACCTGAAAATTCTGATAAAATTAAAGTCATATCCATCAAGTTTTGGGCAAACATAAGATTGGTGAATAGATTTTTGAAATATAAGGGTAATCATATACATGAAAGCACCAAATGGTGCCAATATCTTTCTAGCAACCTAAGGCCTACAACACCAATACATCATACCCCAAAGGCCTCAATTAAGTCGGGATACTGAATATGCATATTATCTAACACAATGGATATCCAAATAAGATGGAAATTTGAGGAAATTTATGACGAGTAAGTTTTCCCGATACTGTACAAGTTCCCAATGGTGTAAGTGTTTCCCAATTTTAAGAGAGAGAAAGTGTAGATAGAGAGGCTATTGAGAAGATGAGAAATGAAAAATACGTGAGTTAATAATGTGTGAGTTGGATGTAAAATTGTTTTAATCCTAATTTTGGGGGAAAATATTTTCAATAAGTGAAAATGAATTTACATTCCTTTCACATCCTATATTTTACTCTAAACCAAATAATGTAAAATGGAAAAACAATTTTAAGGGAAAATATTTTACGCTCTATCAAACAGAGCATAAAATGCAATCATGCCTATTTTCGTATGAGTTGAAGAAACTAAATATGACACCCTAATTTTTGAACAATATGCTTAATCTACTTAAAGAGTTTCAAGTCTGTAAATAATATCACAACCATCTAATTCAATTACTATTAATGAAATAGATTAAAGGTTCAATCAATATACAATTACATCTAATTTTATATTAGTTAAAAGGTACATCTCAATAAACATGAGACATAATATAATTAAGTTAGAGATTTCAAGGATAATCATGTATATCATTATTCACAATTAAGATTCAATCTAACCCTAGAACAAAGATCTAATTACACATTACAAACAATAATAAAAGAGTAGAAGAGAAAAAAATTAAATAATTGCTAATGTTATGAAAAATAATTGCCCTAAAAGAACATAAAAGAGAAGAGACCCCTAGCCAAGTGCCTAGATAAAGCATATTAATACCCTTATACATTTGAAGAGTGAACCTTATAGAAGAATCCTAATTCAACTCAAAGTCGTTCTCTAATAGCCCATCAGGTGTTGCCCACAATATGCGCATGGACAAGGTCTCTAGGCCACGACTAGGTCGTGGTGGTCATTGTGGTGCTTGCTTCTCGCTTTACTTTTTTTTCTTTTTGTAACAGGCATAAGCCACAAAGGTCTTGGGCCTTCTCATTAGTCAATGCTATTGTATCCAAGGGTCACAAATTGATGTAAAGGCTTCACTAATTCCATGTCGTAGATCTCTAGACAAATCATCATCATATAAATTATTTCTTATGCTAAGAAATCAAGCAATTACCTACCAAATAAAAAAAAGACACACGAGGAGAGAAAGATCAAATACAAAGTATAACGGTAAAATAGAATAAAATAGTGATAACAATATAATTATAAAAACGTTCTACACGATGAAATTGATGAGAATATATGACTTGAGATACCACAATTGGATGTGAGTTTTAGGATTTATTGAGGCTATACGTGATGAACATTGACTCACTTCTCAATCCCCTTCCATAACAAAGATAGCAATCCATGATATACTACTCTTTATCATGCTTTCTCAAAAGGGCCTCTAACTCTCAAATGTCAAGTGACAAACCGACTATAATTCAATTTTATTTATGAAAATGAATGTGATAAACCATAAGATGATGAAGGTGAGTGAATATGACAAAAGCAAAAAGAATGAAAATGATTAGAGTGAAAGTGATAAATTTGTACAGTTTGAGAAATAGTGAATAGTAAAAGAACAAGCTTGGGTGTTACGTGACATCTATAAGCAAATGCATTACATTGTTTGCTCATTTAGTGTAAATCTACTCTTTTCGGCTGAGTATCTAATGACAAAACTACACACTTTACAAACATTAATCGTATATGGTAAGTTTAAGAGTAAAGTCCAAAAATTAACATCTAAAAATATCCCTTTATCTACTCTTACATAATTTTTTTGGGAAAATAAAAGAGATAATGACCCCTAAAATATCAATAAAATAAAATATTTATACCTAGTTCATATTTTTCTATTCCTGATATTATTTCTTCAATATTTAAAATTATAATTTCTATGTCCAAGATCACTGTTTCAGTACCTGATGTCATATTTTCTACTATCGATATGTCTCAAATCATGAAATATATAGACTAAGCTTTTTCTTTAGAGATATAATACCCAAAAGTTTGAAATATAAACCCTGAAACTATAGATTAAATAATTCCAAATAATTGAGATATATAATCCATAATCTAAGAGATATCATAATTAGGTTGATCATTAATCAGTAATTTAGACCTTTAAATATAGAAAGAACATGTCCGGCCTAAAAGCTTGAATTGTCTCCCCATTTATGAGACGAAGGGACGTATTATACTAGACCATAAAACAAAACTAAGATATAGTATCAAGTTACAAAAATGTAAATTAATCATTTAATTTTAGATTAATAATTATAGTTTTTGATTTAAGAATACTTCATTGTAAAACAAAATTATAAAATTTTAACTCTTCTATACTTACATGTATACTGAACATTATATGCAGATTGTACTATGTGAAGAGAATATAATGTGTATAAAATTATAACCACCACAACAAGCACGGCTAGTCATCATGACCCATGACTACTTTTCCACCTTTTTATATAATGTGCAACACCAATTAACTATTGAAAATAGTAAAGCGTCTTATACGTGCACCTTAGCCAATATTAAGATCAAACTTCATATAGTGCGCAAGGAAATATTGGGTGAGCACATATTTTGGACTAGCGTTTGCATACAAAGTCCCATCTCATCCATTGCATTGTCCCCTCCATTTATGTCTGGGTCCTCCTAAAGTCATCTATGAATACCTCCATGATGTTTTCAATAAAATCAGAGAAAATGGCCATCATTCTGCGATAAGCAAATGTATCAAAGGGGCATGTGAACGTTGTCTTCTCTTGATCTTCCAGATGAATGGGAATCTGAAAGAAATTTGAATATCCATCCAAATAACAGAAAAACTATATTTTGCTAATCTTTCAAGCATTTGATCTATAAAAGGTAAGGGAAAATGATAATCGATACACATACATCACCTCTTGCATGTTAGGATTCAATCGACGTTGTGGTTGAATGCAAGGGCGATGGTTTTCTTCCAAATTAATTCTATGCATACAAAAATTGGGACTTATCCCTATAAGATCATCAATGCCATACCCAATTGCCTTTTTATGTATATGAAGTACAGTCAAAAGCTTTAAAAGTTGGTTATCATCGAGTTTAGCACTAACAATTACGGGGCATTTTTCCTTGTCATCGAGAAATGCATATTTAAGATGAGAGGGTAAGGGTTTTAACACTTCCTTCCTTACCTGCTCAAAAGCAAAATAAATAGTTTCCATCACCTCAAATCCTTTGACCACCTCACTATTGAGGGTATCGAAAGCGTGAACCAAAGAGTCAATTTCATCTTCTTCTCCTTTAGACACTTTCAGGGAGAAAATTGCTTCCAATGGATCATCAAGCAACTCATGAGGCATACCATCTCTCACAATCTCTTCAACCACATCAATCCTACAACAAGTATTCTCAAGCATAGGCGACTTCATCGCATTGGTTAGTTTAAAAGTTACAGTATCTTCACCAACAGACAATGTAAGAGACCTAGATTTGACATCAATATCAGCTCCTGCAGTACACAAGAAAGGTCTATCTAAAATAATTGGGATTTGACTATCCTCCTCCATGTCCAAAACTACAAAGTCAACAGGAATGTAAAATTTTCCAACCTGAACTGGGACATCCTCTAAAACACCTAGGGGATATTTTATAGAATGATCTGCCATTTGCAAGATGATTTATGTGCATTTTAAAGCTCCCATATTCAACCAGTTACAAATAGAAAGAGGCATAACAGACACACTAGCACCTAAGTCATATAAATCCTTATCAATGAATGAAGCACCTATGTGACATGGGATAGGAAAATTATCGGGGTCCTTAAGCTTAGGTGGGGATTTATTTTGTAATATAGCATTACACTCTACAGTTAAAGCCATAGTTTCAACACCACCAAATTTTTTTTCTTAGTAATAATTTCTTTTAAAAACTTTGCATACATTGGAACTTGAGAGACCAAATCAGTAAAAGGAATGGTTACCTCAAGATTTTTGACTATAGCCAAAAACTTACTAATCATAGTCCTTTGCATTCGGTGTAGGAATGGTAGCTTTGGCTCAAATGATGAAAGTTCATAACCTTTCTCTTTCTCTTTCTCACCATCACTTGCTTTATTTTTCTCATTCTTCGAGGTGGGAACATCATCCAATGCCTCCTTCATATTATCTCCTTTCTCCATTTCAAGAGTCATATCATTAGCAGGAATTTATGGCCCTTCATAGCTAGTACTAGAAGTCTCCTTAGGGACAAGTTGTCTCGGTAAGTGTCTAGGTTGTCTTTGGATATTGGTACCAGCTACTTGTGCAAGTTGGTTCTCTAAATGTTTTGTTGTGTTTTTCAACTCCTTGATACTCTCTTCAGTGCTTTCCTTCATAGAAGCCATCATTCTCATGAGGTCAAACATAATAGGCTCTTGAGTGCTAGCATTGCTGTTGAGGAGGCCTATTATATCCTAGAGGAGCATTAAGAGAAGTCCCTTGTTGATTGAGGGGAGGCCTTGTAATGTATTGTTGAGGATGATGATTATGAGGCTGTGACCATAATTGCTGAGGTTGAGGATTTTGAACATTTTTGCTTCGATAAGAGAAGTAGGGATGGTTCCTCTAACCTGGATTGAATGTGTTAAAATATGGGTTATTTTGATGCCTTTGTTGAAAAGCATTCACTTGCTCCATCAAAGTATTGTCTTGAGGATTTTGAGCACATTGATACATAAAATGACCCTGAATACCACACAATTCACAGAAGTAAGTAGTTTGTGGAGCTTGAGAAGACATAACATTGATAGATGCATGAGAGGAGTGTTGTGAGACCGTTAATGCATCAATATTTGCAGTTAGTTGAGCCATCTGAGAAGTCATGAGTGAATAAGCTTCAACTTCCATCTTCCCTTTCTTAGATAAGGTTCTTGGAGAAGAAAAGTGGTTAGCTGTAAGATTAGCCAAAAAATTATACCCTTCTTCGATCATTTTGTCAAGGAACACACCACCTGCTGCTGAGTCAACAATACATTTTGTCTTGGGTTCTAATCCATTATAGAAGATACGAACAAGATTCCACTTCTCAAAGTTGTGATGAGCGCATGAACATTGAAGATCTAGTAATTTATCCCATGCTTCTCTAAGAGATTCCCCCGATTCCTGAGCAAATGTTGATATCATGTGTTGAATCTTTTCAGTTTTTTCAGGAGGAAAGTACTCCTTAAGGAATGCTTGAGAAATCTTACTCCATTCCATCTCCTTTATAGTAATCAACCACTTTTGTGCTCTATCGTGAAGAGAAAATCTAAACAACATTACTTTCAATTGGTCTTGAGTAACTCCCTTGTGATGAATAGTGGAGCATAGCAGTTGAAATCGCTGCAAGTGATTAATTGGCTTGTCAGTGGGATGGCCACTAAATTGATTTTGTTGGACCATATTGAGCAATGCAAGTTTGATTTCAAAGTTCTCTGTAGTGATTTCTAGCATTTGGAGACCTGTAGGAATTCCATCTTGGGATGGTACCCCGAAAGAATTAAGAGACCTATTATTAGTCATCTCTTATTGTATATTAGGATGTGTTGTAGAGCTCTTTTGTAAATGAGTTTTATTCTGAATTTCTTTCCCTTGTTGTTTAAGTTTCTTAAGGGTCTTGTTCAAGTCAAGATCCGAAGGAATCAAGTCACCTGTTTATTTTGACCTGGGCATAAACAAAAAGAAAAGAAAACAATGGGAATGCCCCAATCGGAACGAAAAGTTCCAATAACACAACAGGAACAATTCAAATAATCACACTAAAACTAATAGAATCTAGCCGTCTCCCCGGCAACGGCGCCAAAAACTTAATGATTAAAAAGTTATACCGCAAGTGCACGATGTTTGTTGTTCGCAGAGACTTAGAAAATATGAGTCGAATCCCACAAGGAGACATGTTCTATTAATTCTTTCTCAATTATTCTAAACTATTCCAAAAAAACAAAGAGTGATTGAAAATATATTGACTAAACTAGGACTAATGAAAATGAGGTTGTTTCCAAATGAAAATAAAAAGTCTAGGGCATACGTTTGGTCACCATGCTTATACCAATCCAAGAAATGAAAAGCAATCCATTAATAAACAAATTAGGTCAAATAATTAAAGCACTTGTTAATCCTACGGTCGGGACTTAACGCTTACGAATTCACATATGTAATACGGTCGCTAACATATTTAAATTCGCCAATTGTAATTGAGCCTCTAAAAATATGATCTTTCAATTCAAATTTTTATTAGCTAAATAATAAACTCATAATATTGGCCAATTACATGAATTAAACAATTGAGCACAAATCAATTGGAATTACTCAAGCCCTAATTCGTAAATTTATAGATCATAAATCACAAATAATGAAGGTATAAGCATGGCTTCCCACACTTAGCCCTAGAAAAAGACTACTCACTCATAATTGAAATAAACAAAACAAAAGAGATAAATAAACTTGAATTCATAATGAAGAAAATAAAAGATAAATGATTATATAAAATACCTCAAAGATTGAATTAATGGAGAATAAAAATCTAGAGTTCAACCATGGAGAGCCACCCCAATCCTAAAGAACATAATAGGTTTTCTTGTAGCCCTAGAAGTCCACCCAAAATAAAACTCCTTGAAGTGTATTTATATTCTCTCCTTCCCAGCCTAGAATAAAAATAGTAATATGAAAATAAGGAAAATAATAAAATAAGGAAAGTATTTATACTAAGTAAAAACATGAGAAATATGTGTGTGGTAGGCTGCGGGCACAGCTCGCATTGCGGGTGAAGCAATCCAAGGGTCAAATTATTGCTCAAGGATGTTGCAGGCACAACTCGTACTACGGGTGAAGCAGATTCAAGGGTCGAATAGCTCACGGATGTTGCGGGTGCAGCTCGCTTTGCGGGTGAAGCAGATTCAGGGGTCGAATAGCTCACTGATGTTGCGGGCGCAGCTCGACTTGCGAGTGAAGCAGCTCGTCGACGCTAGGCCTTGCTTGCAAGATCAATGCCTTCAACAGTCAATTCAATCCAAGACATCTACATCAATCTACAGACTCGCACAACACACTTGATGTCCAACATATGTAAGCTCGTGATCCGAAAATCGATTGCAAATCATTAGCCCCTTTCATCGAGCATTTCCTTTACGATATGAATCAATTGTCAATCATTCGAATTAGCTCTAAACACTTTAAAAGCGTCCAAATGACTATAAAAATCACCTGAAACACCAAAAACAACACAACCAAAGCGTAATAAAGCACTATAACTAGACTTTTGCAAAAGCGACCCTATAGCAACTAAATGAACTAACAAAAGACCTAAAAAAGAGACTTAAATGTGCCTAAAAACTCCATAAAAATATAGTTCATCAAAAGTGTAAGATCATTCAAACTTTTTGCGAAAAGTAGAAAAGAACTTTAAATAGGAACGCAAGAGATTTTAGCGTGGAAAACCTTTGTGCCCAACTCAAAGGAAAAATCATGACTTACTAGAGATTTTTTTACTCTTTTCACTAATAGGAAAATCCTCAATTATAGTCTATTAGCACTCTCAATTTAAGTTCTACTTAGAACTGAAGTTCCTTTCTCTAACTATATCTTACTCTTTTCTCTAACTCTACTCCTTTCTCTCTCATGACTTAACACAAAAGTCTTTTACATGATCCCTCAATCTTTCCACCCTAGTACAAATTCAAGGCTTGAAGATTGGCAGAGGGGCTCCAAGAATTTCTCACCTCTTTTTTGCGGATGACGCTTTATTCATCTTCAAGGCAAATCCTTATTCTCGTTTCAAGATGAGAAGCTTACTTGATAAATTTTGTTTGATTTTAAGAGATATTGTGAATTTGGATAAATCTTCTATCATTTTCTTTCCTAAGACCCCATCAAAATTCAGGAAATTCATTCATAAGCTGTTACATGTAAAGCAAAAAGATGTCTTAGGAACTTATCTTGGGATCCCAATGGAAGTGGATAGCAGGTCAGGAAACAAGCTTGATTTTATCTCTGAAAACATTTTGCGAAAGTTGGGGTCTTCAAATTTTGTTCGCTGAATCAAGCAAGAAAAGCAATTCTTATTAATGTTGTTCTTATCGCCCTTGCTTCTCATGCGACCTCATTTTTTTTGCTTCCCATGAGCCTCATTAAAAAGATCAATTAAGCTCTTCTTAAATTTTGGTGGGGTATGATGGTGATAAAAAGCCAATCTATTGGAGAAAGAAGGAACTATTGTTCCTTACAAAGCAAGAAGGGGGGAATGGGGCTACGGAACATTTCATATATTAACTATTTCATGCTGTTTAACAAGCATGGAGAATCTAGAAAAATCCTCATAACATTATTTCAAGATTTATTTTAGGGAAGTATAAAAGTTCTCTAATTGAGGTGGCGTAGTCTATCAATAATAAGCCTAAGGGTTCGTGGGCCTTTAGAAGCATGGTTAGGGTTGCAAATGTTATGAAGGGTGGTTTGGGTAAAGTCATTGGTAATGGAAGGAGCATTAGCATTGAGGATGATGTCTGGCTCCCTCGAGGTAAAATTATTATCAAGAATTCAAATCTTCAGTAGAATGAGGAAAAACCGAGATAGGTAGTTGACTTTTTGAAGAATAATGCTTCATAAGATCAAAATAAGGTCTGGAGGTTGCTTAGAAGGGATGTTACTTTAGCCATTCTTAGTACCCATGTCTCCCCTAGCATTGGCCTAGATGATTTAGTTTGGTGGAACTCTAGATCTAGCGAGTTTTTTTGAAGGAGGGGTACGACTTCTTGAGAAAGCAGGAGTCTTTCCATCTTCTTTATTGTTAGGATCGGATGCCTATCATGCAAGGGTTTTTGAATAAATTTTGGAAACTAAAGCTTCCTCCAAATATTCTTGTGTTTTCTTGGAAGTTAATGTATAGGTCCCTTTTTGTTTGGAATGAACTATCCAAAAGGGGTCTAAACCTGGATATTAGTTGTTCTCTTGTGGTAACCAACGGGAGTCTAGTGACCATCTATTCTGAGATTGTGATATTGCAAAGCATGTTTGGAGTTCCTCAATGTTAAGGTTGCAGATTTCTGATATTGAACCCTGTCTTGAGATCTGGTTCATCAACTAGCATAAATTCCTCATGAAGGAAGGCAACCAAACCAAGGGGAGAGCAGAATTGTTCATCACTATGTGTTGGAGTATATGGTTCCATAGGAATGTTGTTTGCTTCAATAACTCAAAGCCAAATCCGATTTTTGTCTTCGGCATTCTTAGATAATGGAGTGGATGACTTTCACAAGCATAGATTCTTGAAGAAAAAAAATCACAATTCTCTCATGCAAGCTCCACCTATTGTTCTATTCCGGACAATGTATAATCTATAGGGTAGACAACTTAATATTATTGAAGTGGGTGGTGCCTAGAAGAAAGCTAGAAAAAGAAATTAGAGATGGTACATCGAAGCTGGTATTGGTTGGTATATCCATCTAGGTGAGGGGGAGTGTGTTCAAGGTAGTCAAAGAGTATGGGCGTCTTCATCTCTTCATGTTGAACTTTTGGCTATTCTTAAAGGTATGAGGGAAATCAAATTGGTGGGGGATACCTGTCTTCTATGAACGGTTGTGCTGAAGCAATTGACGTTTTATTGGATCAGTCCAAGTCCCCTAAGGAGTTGAAGCAATTAATTCAGGATATTAGAATTAAAGCTTTTAATTTTTCTTTCTTATCGTATTTTAAAGTGTCTAGAGATCTTGTTGATAAATTCCACAAGCTAGCTATTTCAGTTAGGATGGGTTAACTATTGTGTTGTTGTTCTTTAGTTTCGATACTTGCTAAAAAAAAGGAACCTCAGATGACCCTTGGAAATGAAAGTAACACTTCCTTTATACTCCTTCTATCCTTAAAAAATTACCCCAATTTGACTTTTACGGTCTCCAATACAGGACTTTAAACTTTTTTATTTCTAAATCCGTAAGACAAAAAATTATGTGAGCTTGATATTCTAAAAATTTACATTGAGATGCATCTAACTAGATTCCAATTGAATATATTATTTCTTATAATATGATGATAATTCATGGTCAAAATTTTCGAACTTTGTCTCCAAATAGTGGATTGGGGCGGGACAAGTTTTTAGGGAACCAGGGACTATAAAGTTATTATAGTCGATTTCAACTTTTTGATTTCGTTTGTTGACGTCTCATATTTCCCAAGAGTTCTCACAAAAAGCATCACACGCTAAAGCTTGGATCGCACTTTGTCAACTTCTCAAGAGTTCTCATCTTCCAGTTCTTCACTATCATCAACGTAACCCCAAATTTTGGGATCATTCGGTAAATCTACCTTTGTTACCAAATTCTAAGTCATGTTTTGCTTTGTTAGTTCCTTCTGTATCCTCCCTTTGAATATGATCTTGCGAAATGTTTACACAGGAATCTTTTATTTGAACACTCAGCACAATGTAAATCTTGTTTAAGTTCGATTAATTTATGTGGGTTCGAGGATTGGGGTATTTGGCATGTGGGCATTTGAGATAGGAAATAGTGTAAGAATTATTTGATGGGAATTTATAAAATATTGTTAATTCCATTATTTGGCTGAAGATGAGAATTTGTTGGAAAAGGATATCAAAATTTGTCAAATATACTTGCATAATCGTTTATTCTTACTTTTCATTAACAGCATTTTACCATTTTCTAGTCCATCTTAGTTCTCATTTCCCATTCCCTACAACATTTCCCGTTAACCACTGTTGTTGCACTAGAGAAAAATAGGGGAGAATTAAAAAAAAAAAAATCAGTCAGGTTTTTCTTAATCAAAAGTTTGTCAATTAGCGAAATTTCATAAAATTTGTTAATTTAAGGGTCAATTGGTTTCAACAGTAGCAACTATGACTCAAGTGTACATAGATGTATTGTGTATAAAATAAAATGAACTTTGAATTAGGTGTATAAAACAACAAGAATTTTCATTTAGGAGCGTACAATGACAAATTTCTAGTGTTTTTTTTTATGGAATTCCGCCGAATTCCCACCTTGGAAAACCTTCCTCTCCCATCTCACAATCCACTTTCACCTAGATTTTTTCCAAGACTACAATCAGGACACCAAAATCTTGTAAAAATAATGACCATTTGTCTTTTGATGCACACACCATGTTAAGGCTAATCCCTACACTTATTAAGGTGGTGCAACTATTATACATGAGCCATAGGTAGGTGGGGGTGTTGAGGCCAATTTTCCTTTATTTAAGATCCAAAATCTTTAAAGTACCGATTAAGTTTCATGACCCTTGTTTCTTATTACCACCTTGTTTGGTACGTATTATAGAATGATGATAATGATGATGGATTTATATGTAATTTTTTAAAGGGAATTCTTATCATGTCAACAAAGTTCATGACTTCAAAAGAAGTGATTACTAGTATAAGATTTTGGTTAGAACCCGTCCTAACAGATTTTGGAAGAAACAAATGCTTAGGGTGTAGGTACATTACCACAGACGTTGACATTATTGGACTGTCTTAACAAAATTACTTATTAACACATTTTAATTGATTATCACTTAACAAATTGGACATTATAGGTTGTGTGCTATGTTTCAGCAATTATTAGTATTTTCTGAAGGTTTAATGCCTTCTTCATGTTTAGCTGTTTCAAGGTTTTTGATTGATTTTTCTGCGAATCATGTACGTTGCTTATATACAAGTTTTCTTGCCTAAGCTATTTCTTGAAATCATTCTAATACAATCACTAATTGATTTGTTTTCCTTATTTTGCTTGATCTTGCGATCTTGCTTGACCATTTTGCTGACTTTTTCTGATTATATTCCCCCCATTATTTGTTCTAATTATGTGGACCTTTTTGTTGAATTGAGGTTTAACCATGTTAATGAAAGTAACAAATTTTTCAAAAACCTCATATTTCCATTTAAGGAAATACACCCATGTCAAGTGTGTGCAGTCATTAATAAAGAAGACAAAATATGTAAATCCATGTTTTCCTAACTCAAGATACGTTTGAGTGAACTAACACAAATTGTACTTCAGTTTTCGAGTAACTAGGATAAAAAGACTGCTTATGGCTTTTAGCTTGGTTACATACTTCACATTTATTTTTGTTTTGGAATTTAGACAAACTAGGAAGTAGGTAGTCTAAACTCTATATACCTGGAGGAAGGGTGACCTAGGCTTCGATGCCACAACCACTGTAGTTGATCTTTTGTCCCATGCGCAAGCGCTGCATGACCTTGTTGAGCTATCTCACCCACATAGTACAACCCGTTGTGCTCGTGATCTTATTTCCTTTATAAGACAAAAAGATGGATACATTAGTATTGTGAAATTCAAGTCTTTAGTCATTTGACTTATCGACTATAATTTATATGACAAGTTCGGGACTAAAAGACTTTTTCCATGAGTAATTCGGGAGACAACTTTATACACCCTGCCCCCGTTACTTGAGATAACTCACCATTTGCATTTCTAATATGGGTCTTTGTTATATTTTTTATGGGTTAAGAGATTTTTTGGGTCTTAGGTCATCGTATCGGTCGCTCCTCATTCGAAAATCCATTTAAAAATTTTTGTTTGATTTGTGGTTTCATGTTGCATGAAAAAACATTAAGATGATTTTATTTCGTGATCTATTTCTTGACTTGGGCCATGCTTGGTTGCTCTTACCTTAGTTGGGCTTAGGTTTATTCATTACTTCATAACCCTATAAGTTTGAGGTTGGAGGATTAATTGTCGGAATTCGTATCTAGGGTTTTTAACCCTAGATACCTCACTTGTTCCGCCATTTGCAATGGAGGCCATTCCTCCACTTCTCCCTTCTTCCTTGTTCTATGTGCTTTGCCTCTTTTCCTCTTGCTATCAATCTTGAAGCACCCCTCCTTTGTGTGCCGAGATCATTCAAAGTGTAGGTTGGCCTTGTCCTCCTCCCGCCGGTGTCATGAGCGATTTGACCGATGTTTTGACACCACATGGCCACTCTCTATTCCCATTTGAGGAGTTTCTTGTGACGAGTTTTCAAAGGACATGATTCCTCTTCTTGCAACCTCCCTTCTAATTGTTGTGTATGCTTCTTCTACGGACGGTAAGTTCTCACGGTTGACGAGGTCCCTCCAATCTTTGTCAAACATGTCATTTAGAAACTGATAATTTCTCTGATTTATTTCATTGTAGATTGTTATGTTTTCAGGGTATTTCATGGGATTTGGCACTTGTCTGTTATTTCCTTCCATAGTGATACGAGCTTTCCATAAAATACCACTATTGATTCGGTTCCTTGCTCTAGTGAATTTGTTTTGGTTGTGAGATTGAAAATCCGTAGACTGTCATGACCATTGCTGTATAAGGCTTCCAACCCTTGCCATAAGTCTCTTGTGGTGGGGTAGTCTAGGAATTGGTTCACCAAATCATGCTCTATCTTTTCTAAGATCCAAGAAACCACGATGGAATCTTGTTGAACCCATTTCATGCTTTCTGGCAGGGTGAGGCAATGATGTGGTAGTCAAGGAATTGGCCGGTATCATGAACTTCAACCATTTGGTATAGTTGTTGTGGCTGACTTTTTTTGATAGATTTATTGGTTGATTGTTTACATTCTCTATGGGTGGTTTGTTGGAGTTGAAGTTTTGTAAAAGTTGCAACAACTGCTCCATGGTGATTGTGGGTTCAGTTTGGTCTGTGGTTGATGATTGTGCATCATCATTCTCCATTGGACGGTAAGTTTTAATGGTAAAGGATGAAACATGACAGAGTTGTGATACCATGAAGGTTTAATGCCTTCTTTGTGTTTAGTTGTTTCAGGGTTTTTGATTGATTTTTCTGTCAATGATGTACATTGCTTATATACAAGCTCTCTTGTCAAAATTATGTCCTGGAATCATTCTAATACAATCACTAATGGAGTCATTGATTGATTTATTTTCCTTATTTTGCTTGATCTTGCTTGACCATTTTGCTGACTTTTTCTGATTCTTTCCTATTAGTATTTTCTAGCTCATTGTTGTGTTTATCAAGATTAGGTTGTTGCCCCCATGGCTTTGATAATACGAAATTGGATAAGTGGGAGTACCGATGTCAATGAAGAGTTGCGGCTTATGAGAATTAAGAGTGAAGCATTACTTGCTCGAGCAGCTGATATAAACACCCAACTAGAAGCCGAAGAAATGCAGCCTGGCAGGAAATGAAAGCGTCAAGTTGAATATTAGTTGAAGAGTGTGGAAGAGTTGGAGGCTGAGGTTGGATGTGTTGTACAAGATGTTGAGAAGGGGGCATTTTCATCACGTAAGATGTTGAAGAGAGAAATTGTCAACCTCACTCGAGAAATAAAAGATCTGATGGAGCAAGGAAATTTTCCTGGTGGGTTAACACTAGATGATCATGCATGCTCAAGTGTGCCATTGGTCACAGCACAACTAAAAGGTAGACAGTTTGAGATAAATTTGGAAATGATTTTGTCATGGTTAACAGAAAGATGTGTGTAGAATCGGGGTGTATGGTTTAGGAGGTGCTGGGAAAATAACCTTAGCAATGCATATCCATAACAAGCTCCGTGAAGGTGGAAAAACTTCAATACATATTTATTGGGTTACTGTGTCAGAAGAAAACACAATAGCTTCATTGCAGAGCAAAATTGCTAAAGCTGCAAAGGTGGAACACCTTTTAGAAGGAGAGAATGATCAGATCAAAGGGCAGCAGTGTTATCTTCTGCACTGAAGAAAAGAAAGAAGATTGTGCTTATCCTTGATGACATGTGGAAGCACTTCGAGGTGGAGAAGGTTGGAGTTCCGGTGGGGAAAGATGAATGTAAGTTGATTATTACTACTCGCTCATTAGATGTTTGTTGAAGAATGTTGTGTCAATGACGGGTCAAAGTCGAACCTCTTACTGAGGAGGAAAGCTGGGAGTTATTCATGGAGAAGCTCGGCAATATTGATGGTCTTAAACCAGAAGTTAGAGCTGTGGCAAAGATGGTTGCCAAAAAATGTGCTGGCTTACCACTAGGAATTCTAGCTATAGCTGGAAGTATGAGGGATGTAACTGATGTTCATGAGTGGAGTAATACTTTGGAGGAATTAAGTGATTCTACGAGGGATCATCATGACATGAAAAGTGATGTCTTTCCTCTTTCAAAACTAAGTTACGCCCGTTTGAAAGATGTGAAGCTGCAAATGTGCTTTCTTAGTTGTGCATTTTTTCGAGGACGCTAAGATACGAAGATATGATCTCATTAATATCTGGGTATCAGATTGTTTATTAGATGAAATAGAATCGAGGGAAAAACAATTCGACAAGGGTTACACAGTTCTGAACAGACTAATCAATGCAAGCTTGTTGGATTCATCAGATTCTCAAGGAGATTTTGTGAAGATGCACGATTTAGTAAGAGACATGGCTGTCAGCATAGGAAGAGATACTCATCATTTCATGTTAAGATCTGGATCACAACTAACTAGAGTACCAAATGAGAGAGAGTGGACAGAAGACCTGGTGAAGGTTTCATTGATAGGAAATCACATTGCGGATATTGCACCTAATGTTTCACCAGTGTGCCCTCATCTTTCAACCTTGTTGCTTCAAGATAATCCCTTAAAGTTCATCCCTAATTTGTTCTTTTCGCAAAGGGCCTTTCTCAGTTTAACTCGGGCTCCAATCAAGAAGTTACCAGATAGCATCTCTGAATTGGAAAATCTCTCTGCTTTGGTTGTAAGTGGCTGTGCACTTCTAACTTCCTTGCCCTCTTTGACAAATATCGTAAAGTTGAGTGCTGGATCTCTCTTTTAGTCACTTGAGGTTGTACCTGAAGGCATTGAAGTGTTACACAACTTGAAGTTTCTTAGTTTAGAAAACTGCAATAAACTTTGTGTCCCATTTCACGGTTTATTAAGTAGGCCTTCCTATATCGAGCACTTAGAAATCGGGCATGAAATTAAGCAATGGGTGGATAGTGCACCCGGGTGAACCATGTTCATGGTACACCCACTCCAAAAAAGTGTACATTACGTACATGAAAAATGTACACCCGATAACTTTCCCACTCCTTGACAATGGACAACCAGCTGATGCTCCCGTTTCACTTAGGAGAATAATAGTTCAAAAAGAATGGTGGGAGACACTTGAGTAGGAAAATCCCGATTCTGCACACTTCTCAGGTCCGGCTAAATAATCAGTTACAAGTTCCAAGCTTCCTTCCCTTTTGCTTTCAATGTATGTCTATGAGACTATGACATTGTTTTTCCCTTCGTTTTGTATTTTGCTTGTTGCGTTTACATGATCATACATTGTTAGAAACTCTAGCAGAGTAAAATGGCAAAATACTGTCTGTTGATTCTGACTTACTGCATTTTTATTTTCATTATCAGTCCATTTCCACTTACCAGTGTCTTGTGAATGATCAGAGTTGGAATTTTTGCCACACTTTTGCTTCAATGTTGTTTTGGCATGGTTTTGAAGCTTGTATATAAGCCTCTTCTTAACTTGTATTGCTAAATCTAAAGGTTGCGTTTACATGCGAACTTATTTTCATGATTTTGTTTGGGAGTAAACATTTCGAAATTGTGTCCTAGCACGAGATATGATTGCTTTTCAATTTTCCATGGTCCTTATCCATGCAAATAAATCACAGCTTGAATCCTAAATATAACCTTAATATAAACTTTGATATGTGGTTTCCAAATGTTATAATACTCTCGGTCACCTATAAAAAAAAACGCCCTCAAAACAATGGTAATGGGCTACAAGAGCCAGGCCACGCTTCTGTAGTTGATTTTCTTTTATACAGTTTTTACTGTTGAATTCCATACATGTAGTAGGAAGTATAATAATTCAGAAGTATTATAAAAAAGGCTTGTCATGTTATTCATACCTGCTGCAACGCCCTAATACGGTACGAGCCATTTTTGTACCCCAAGCCTTGTTGTGCCTCATTCCCCATACCATCCTAACTTAATTTCTTGACTCATAACTCAAATTTTACATGTGGATGTCAAGTAACTTTGTTCTTTAATGTTTTAAAGGATGATATCTAAAACCTGAGATCAAACCTTATCTATATAAATTGTTGTATCGTTGCTTGTTGCTTGTTGCTTGTTGCTTGTTGCTTGTTGCTTGTTGCTTGTTGCTTGTTGCTTTCTTTACTTCGAAAATTGTTCAATTTTATATCATATAAGTAGTAGTTTGTGCCAAAATCATGTTGAATCATGCCTACCATGAAAAAAATATTGCTTAAAGTACCCGAACCTAGAACTAATATTATCTTTGATGACAACTAGTATTCTAGTAAGGAAAATTTTGGCAGTCGGTACCTATGAGCATAGGAAGAATTCCCCCATTATATTCACTACAAATATAATCTCATTGTTGAATAGCAATTTCAAATTGCAACATGGGAACGCTATAATTATAAGTAGAATTTGAGTTGTCAAAAATTGAAGTGACCTACTGCAATATTTGAACTTGATTTGTACTCATTTCACATGTGAAATAAATTGATTTGATATTGATTGACAATTGATTTGGCTTGATATATTATAATCCAAATTCGAATCAACACCCAACTTGATAAAATCCGATACGTATAACCGATTATGACACAAATCGATATGACATCTAACTTAATTAGAATTCAAAGCTGATTATAACGTAATATATGTTATTGACCAAACCAGTGGTAATACATAATTTGTTTTATTTAATTTCATTGTTGATTTTACTTGTTATTGTCCCAAGTAGTAAGTTTTATATCATAAAAGAAAACTATTAGATGATGATTGTGTCATAAATAATCCTTACTAATCTCATAGTATTAATCAATTTTTTGAAATTATAATTTAAAATGTGAAATTATATTTTTTGCGAAAAACATTTTGAAACATTTGGGATGAAGACATCTATTTTTGGAAGTCTAACCTATTTATCCTACCAGTCATTTGACCCAATTATACCATGAACTTGAAACTGGTTGAGCATCCCACGGTCCCATATGAAAATTATCTGGTACAAATTTGATTCGAACCCAAAATTATCCGATCTAAGAATTACCTAACCCGATAATTACCTAAGCCAAATATGACCCGGACCCGAAATTATCAACTACAAATCCAACCCAACCCGACTCGATATAATCCGAAACCTGATGCCATCGTGACTTGACCCATATGATTCGAAACCTAAAATAACCTGACCTAAACCTAACAAGAGCATATGAATTAATAACTCTAAGTAGAATCATAATTGTAATTTTAAGTCTACAACATATTCCCGAGAAAAAAGGGGGAAATGTCCCACAACTTTCATCTAAAATGGAACTGTGATGGAATTATTGTTGCTCACCAACTTGGATGTATGGTTTGATGCATAATTCAAAGACATTACCTGATGATGTTTTATCAGAGTGTACTATATGCAGTTAACTTTGCTTAAGGATTCTCATTACTGGAGAAGATGCTTCATGATTAGACCCTAATTAAATGGGTGCCACCCAAAACAACATCAAACGCCAAATAAAACACAGGCTCTAATCGTAATAATTAATTGCCTGGCAAAGATATGATTCCTATATTTGCAGACAAATGGTACCCATAAACAGTGAACTCTATGTCATTTTAAGCCCGGCCCTCCCTTCCACTTGGCTTCAATTCCGCTAATGCAACTCAATTTGTTGGGGAGATTATACTTGTTTTTTCAATTATGCGCATAATTAGGCTCTTTTCTACTATGTTCCACTTAATCTACTGGTTACTACGTCTTTTGTTTGAGTCTGTCTGAAACTTATCTTTTGAAAAAAAAGCTGAAGTTGTCTCGTGTAATATACGAAGCTACTTGTATCCACGTACTATTGCAATATCTTTTCGGTTGCAACATTACTTTATATATTGCCATAATTTTTACTTTGTCTGAAATGGAAGGGTTTTGTTTTAGTGCTCTTATAATGGGTTTCCTAAGGATTTTTCATGGGCACTCAATGAATCAGCATAATTTGACTTATTATTTAACTAAAACGAACTTATGTAACCGAGCTTGTCTTAATATATATCCGAGAATCAAAGTTATGTAATAGTACGTGCACATTTCAGAGGGTAAATCAGTAGTTTCCTTTTATTATTTATTTTTAAATTATACTTTTGAAAATTGAAGTTGTACTATTGTATATGAAATTGTACTTGTAGAACATGAAGTTATATTATTAGAAAATGAAGTTATGTATAGTTTCATCGTTTTCGCGTGGTCTTGTTGTTTTACTTTTATTTTCTGTTTTTGAAATTATACTTTTGAAAATTGATATTGTAATATTTGCAAATGAAGTTGTACTTATAAAATATAAAGTTGCACTATTAGAAAATTAAAAAATGTACTATAAAGTTGAACTTACAAGTTGCACTAATATATCTCACAAATGCATTTGGAATTCCCCTTATGTAACCTAAGCTTTGTTTTTGTTTTTGGTTTTGCTCTTTTAAGTTGACATGCAGAAATTTGTATGGAGTAACAATTCAAATATATTTTGACAATAGAATTTAGTGAAAGAAAACACAGTTTTATTCATGAACAATAAATCATTTCTCAATTATTCCTGAATATAATATTTAGTAAATGGCAATTCTTAAACTCATTAATAAAATTTAGGAATAAAGAAAGCAGCAAAAATATAAATAATTAGAAAGGAATAAAAACAAGACGACAAGTTGACTGTTAATGATGTAAGTAATGTGATACTCCCGTGGGATTTCCTTTCTATTCATCAACTACCCTAGTCAGCAAATCTTGACTAGGTGTCCAAAACAGTGCAACACTCACTGATATTTGTCAAATTAAGTTCCATCACTCACTCACTCACTCACTCACTCACTCACTCACTCTCATGTGCAGGTGTCAAGCTGGGGGGGTCCTGTCTCTAAGAGCATAGGTGACTTCCTCCAAGAGCCAAAGCCAGTAATGGCGGAAGAAATTTCACCAAGTGATTGGACTTTGCGTGGAGTAGCCACTTTACTTTGCCCTATGGTTTTTTACTTTTTTGAGAGCTTTGTAAGAGTTTGCCAGGTGGTTTGGTAAGTTTGTTATTCAAATAAATTGCTTTCAACTTTAATTTTTAACTTCGAAATGAATTTGTCACGATTTTCTTCCAAGGGTTATTAAGCTTCTTACACTTCAAATCTTATATCGATCAAGGAAGAAATAATTGAATTTTACATTAGTATGAGGCCTTGTGGGAAATTGCCCAAAAATAAATCACCCAAATCGTACAATTATCGTACTAATAAAGATCACTCATGACACCTGAGCTCAACACTTATAATATAGCTTTTTTCCTAAAAACATTCAAAACATTAAACATTAGTCATGTAAATCTACAATCAATTTAGTTTAAGTGCTTAAAGTTTTGAGATGATATCCAAATTAAAATTTTATATGTATTATTTGTCCATATGGCTCTCTTTGTACTAAAAGAATAATAAAGAGTAATAAAATATCAAGTTAAAATGAATGGGTACTATTATATAATTTTCAAACTATATGATTTGTTTTTTCTTATTCGCTTCTTGGCCGGCCTATACAATCAATTAACTTGTAATAATATACTTGATTGTATCTATTTCTCAATGTAAAAATAATAGAAACCCAAAGCATTAATGATGCAAATTACGAAGCAATAATTATGACTTCTACTAGGCAATAATGAATCTAACTAATCATTAAAACTTCTAATGTTCTATGCTTGTGAATGATATGTTCATTACGTTTGCCCAAATGAAAATAATACAGCGTTTTATGTGTAAATTTCTTGTATTTTGCACCAAGTGCATGTGAGCATTGTGCACCCATTTGCATAGTCATATATGCGGTTTGTTTATTTGTATTCAAATTGTTCATGCATGCTTGTGTAGGTGTACATACTTAGAAAATACTCCGTATAATACACATGTTGCTTAATAGAACAATAACAAACATTTAGCCTGACTCACATTCTAATGTTATCAATTTGATAACTCAATGGATGGATGCTAAAATAAATAACTTTGTTGTTACAAAATAGAACTATTGAAAATCGATTATATATATACAAAAATGTACGTAGTTTAAAATCGAATATCATCTGTACTACTACTACTACGTAGTTTGTACTACAATACCACATATTTAGTTTCCTGTATGATAATGAATGAATTGCTCCGTGTAAGCTAGCCATATATAGTAAATGTTATTTGTGAGAGTAGAACATAATTATCCACAACTCAACGTAATAGGCTAAAACTTCAGTACAAGTTAGAAATTCTCCCTTCCATTTCCTCGGTATATTCCGTGTCTCTAAAACAATGCTCCAATCCATTGTTTGGAGTTAAAGTTCGAAAAGTTTGACCATAAATTCTAATCATGTTATAAGAAATAATATATTCAAGTGGGATCTTGTTAGACGTATCTCAATGTAAATTTTTAGAATATCAAGGTTTTATATATTTTTGCCTTACTAATTTAGAGATAATAAAATTTAAAACCATGTATTTGAGACCGTAAAAGTCAAATTGGGTCAACTATATATCCTCCTTATACTACTTTCAGCTATAAATATCACCTTACTTTAGCTTTCTGTTTGACCCAAAACTGCAATAAAAAAAAGAAAAGAAAAACGCATAATCCTTCTCTATGGACCACAGTCTCTATTACAACCCTAACAACAATTCTTCCTCTTCCTCAACACCAATATTGATACCCTCTTCTCATACAAGAAGGGCTACTACTGCTACTAAAAATGGTAAGAAAAAGTGCAACAATAACAACAAACATAACCTGCAGAGCAGCAGCTGCAGCAGCAGCAGCTACAACAACAACATGGCTGCTGGAGTGAGGCTTTCGACTGATCCACAAAGCGTAGCGGCGAGAGAAAGAAGGCATAGAATAAGTGACCGTTTCAAGATGTTGCAAAGTTTAGTACCTGGTGGTACCAAGCTCGACACAGTCTCCATGTTGGACCAGGCCATTCAATATGTCAAGTTCTTGAAGACACAAATTTTGTTGCATGAAGCCGTTCTCAAAACCAACAATAATAATGTTAATAATAATACTTATGATCAAGATCAGTATGATCATGGTTTTAGTAGTGCTACTAGTACTACAAATAATGATGCATACTGCTATGATCAGTATTATTATGCACTAATGTATGGCTGTAACAATAATAATGTTAGCCAACGAGAAGGTTGTGATGCGGATGGTTGCGGCCATGGTGGTAGTTTTTGCAACCATCAAGAGGTCAAAAGCTTGGCGGTGGCTTCAAGTCTACAAGCAGCACAAATTCCAGATGTTTGGGATAACTGCCAAGGATATGATCAACAAAGTATGTATGCCTTATAGTAGGCCTCTCAACTATTATTAGTTATCCCATCAAAAAAATTACTGGTGATCGAACTAAATTAGCTAATAGAACTATGTTGCATGTGATGTGTCTGTACCTGTTTTGCTACATTTTAATTTACATGATGTATGTTTATCTCGGAGGGTGGGGGTCAGTTAGTGAACATTGTTCATCGGATGTAATCTTATCATGTTATATTACATTTTTATCCAAGTATCTTAAATTTCATTATTGAGGTGTTAATGAGTAAGTACAATATGTTTACGAGAACTTTTTAATTTATATATGATATAAATATATCGGGGATATTTTCGTAATTTTATTTTTATATCTGATATCATAATGTTCATATATGTTTTTCTATATTTTTATAAATTCTGTATTTTTATATCTGATATAACAATTTTTATATTTAATATAACAATAACTATATCTAATATTTTAATATATTGATATAATTAGAAAAAGGCCTCATATGTAGGGGTGACAAACGGATCGGGTTGGTTTCGTGTTCGGGTAACCTATTTTCGGGTCAGTTATCCTTCAATCCAAACCTAACCCATTTAAGTTTTTGGGTTGAAAACTCCAGCTCGAACCTAACCCATTTAATTTCAAGTTGGGTTCGTCTCAACCCATTTAAGTTTTTATGTCGAAAATTTCGTCCTTATTCGCTATTTTCCGGCCGGGTTTGGGTTGGGTTGGGTAAGTTTTTGCTACCCAGAGTTGAGATGAAACTGTTGAATAGTTGACAGTTTGAATAGTTGACAGTAATCGTTTAATTATCTTTTAGGGTTTTAATTTGAACTTGGGGTTTAGGTAGAGTGGGTGACTGGTAAGTAAATTTTTTTTAACCTTCTTAATTTAGTGTGGTTATAAGCTCGTGTTTGGGTTAACCCGACCTGATTTTGACCTGTTAATAATTTTGGGTTATGTGGGTCATTTTCGGGTGGAAATTTCAACCTAAACCTAACCCATTTAATTTTGGGCCGAGTTCGTGTCAACCTATTTAAGTTTTCGTGTCAAAAATCTCAACCTTAACCCGCTATTTTCGAGTCGGGTTCGAATCAGATCAATTTTTGCCAACGCTACCTATATGGTTACTATTTTCACTAATTGCAATGTTATGGTCCTGTAACTCAATTGGTTAGCGCGTTGGTCTCATAAGCCGAAGGCCGCGACGAGTTGCTAATGAAGTGTTATTAGTCCTTATTACTTTTGTCAATCAGCACTTAAAATGATGATCAATGGGAAATTTTCCCTCGCCTTTCTTTGATACAAAATAATAGACTTATTCCATTTTTATAGCCCGCTTTGTGGAATCAAACTCATACGATGAAGAAAAGGTGAAGTAGAGACGAAGTATGTAAATTGGGAATGATAAAATAAAGTTGTCCGTTTCTTATAACACTAGTTGTTGGGCCGCGTGCTAATTGCGCCGGTCCACCAAAAATCAAATTATTATTTTCTAATTGGTTTTATTAATTCCCTATGTAATTATAGTTTCTATACTATATTAGTGTGTAATAAGCACATGGCATAATAATATTGATAAACTTATTTTTTTCATATTAAACTAAATCTTAGGGGCATTCCACCTTGTGATCACTTTGGATGATGATAAAGCAATCACACTTGATGCGGTTTGTGCAAGCCACTATACTAAGCCATGAAGATATCAAGTGTATATATATGTATATGTATATATATATATATATATATATATATATATATATATATATATATATATATATATATATATGAAATTATGTGAGAACCCTTCTTATATAAGAACTCATCTAATATCATTAATTTAATGTATTGAGATGGCTGTGATTAAATCTGCGTTAATGACAAAGTTGTAAATATCAAAAAGTCAGAAATTAATTGGCAGTTGAAAAATATTAGGTCCCATGTTTATTGGGTAGTTTCCTAAATGTCTTTTTATATTCCCTAAAAATTAGTAGTTTTCATATTGTTTGTGTTACTCTTTATTCAAATTGCAATGTTTTTTTCAGAAGTTATTCAAATGATATTTTCGTTGATATGTTATAATTTAGAACAATATGTATAGAATGTTATAATATTTGAAACTGTAGTTTAACACTTAAAATAATAGGATGACGTTTTAGAACATTAGAATTAAAATTTAGAATAATAAATAAACATGTTAGAATAATAGGATGACGTTTTAGAACATTAGAATTATAATTTAGAACAATAGATAAACATATTAGAACAATAGGTATAATACTTAGAACAATAGAAGAAGTTTTAGAACAATAGGTATATTATGTTAGAACAATATGTGTAACATATACCTATTGTTCTAAATTTATGATATATTGTTCTAAATTTAGGGAGTTTATTGTTTTGAATTCGAATTTATGTTATGAAGTTATTTGAATTGTTCTAAAGTTTATTGTGATTATTCTGAAACTTTGTACTATTGTTCTAAAGTATTATACGTATTGTTCTAAAACTGTATTATATTATTCTAAGTATTATACTAATTGTTCTAACATATTGACCTATTGTTCTAAATTATAATTCTAATGTTCTAAAACATCCTACTATTTTTTGTAGGCAAGAACATGAATGAGGACTATAGAGGAAAAAAAAATATAATACAATATCACCGTATTTAGAATTAATATAATGTTAGTGTATTGGATAAATATAATACAATAGAATATATGTTCATTAGAACACTAGTGTTAATATTTAAAATAAAAAAATTAAACATTGCAAAAGTTTAGAGCAATAAAATTAAATTTTAAAATAATAGAATACATTCTTAGAATAATAGAATTAATATTTAGAACAATAGTGTAAATTTTTAGAATACTAGTGTTAATATTTAGAACAAAAGAACTTAAACTACAGAATCGAACCATAGAATATATAATCACTACTTATAACAATACAATTAATATTTATAATAATACATTTAATATTTAGAACAACGTAACAAAAATTTAAAATAAAAGAAATAAAGTTTAGAACAATAGATAATAACATAGAACAATAGACTTAATATTTAAAACAATACCAATTAATATTTAGAACTACATAGCAAAAGTTTAGAATAATTAAATAAAAGTTTAGAACAAGTGGTAACAACCTTCGAGCAATAGCCCTACTATTTAGAACTATAGTGTCATTTTAGAACAACAGATAACAATTTTGGAATAATAGAATTGAACATTAAAATTTAACCTTAGAATAAGATAATTACTAATTAGAACAATAAAGTTAATGTTCACAACATTGTAAAAGTTTAGAACAATAAAATTAAATTTCAGAACAATAGAATTAAATTTCAGAATAATAGAATACATTCTTAGATAATAGACTTAATATTTAGAACAATAGTCTAACTTTTTAGAACACTAATGTTAATATTCATTTCATTGTTTATTGATGTTCTAAAACGGAATACTAATGTTCTAAAACTTAACACATATATTTTAAAATTTTATTCTATTGTTCTAATATGTAATACTGATGTTCTAAATTTGAGTACTGATGTTCTAAAGTTTAATACATATGTTTTAAATGTTTATTCTATTATTCTAAGGTCTGATATTGATGTTCTAAAGTTGAGTACTAGTGTTCTAAATCTTTACACAAATGTTTTGAAATTTTATTCTATTGTTCTAATGTGTAATACTGATATTTTAAATTTGAGTACTTGTGTTCTAAAGCTTAACACATATGTTTTAAATGTTTATTTTATTATTTTAAGCTCTGGTATTGATGTTTTAAAGTTGAATACTGGTGTTCTAAATCTTAACACATATGTTCTAGAGGTTTATTCTATTGTTCTAAGGTCTAATACTGATGTACTACGATTTAATATTGATGTTCTAAAGGTTAACACATATGTTTAAAATTTTCATCTATTGTTGTAATATGTAATAATGTGTAATACTAATGTTCTAAATTTGAGTTTTTGTCTTCAAAGCTTAACACATATATTTTACATGTTTATCCTAAAGGTCTGATATTGATGTTCTAAAGTTGAGTACTAGTGTTCTAAATCTTAACATATATGTTCTAAAGGTTTATTCTATTATTCTAAGGTATAATACTAATGTACTATAAATTAATATTGATGTTCTAAAGGTTAACACATATGTTTAAAGATTTCATCTATTATTGTAATATGTAATACTAATGTTCTAAAGTTGAGTAGTGATGTTCTAAATCTTAACACATATATTTTAAATGTTTATTCTATTGTTTTAAGGTCTAATACTAATATTCCAAAGTTTAATATTGGTGTTCAAATTACTGTTGAAAAAATAATGAAAATGAAATATAAAGTAATAGAAATAATTTGGAAACTATTAAAGAATTGTGCAAGTTGACATTAGCAGCCTAATTCATTGAGAATATAAAGAGACGTTTTTGGAAAATACCCAATAATTACGGGATGCGAATTTTTCTCAACAGCCAATTAATTTCAAACTTTTTTATATTTACAATTTTGCCATTACTGAAGAATTAATCACAGCAATCAAAGTACACTTAATTAACAATTATAGATGAGTTCTTATATATATACGGTTTTTATATAAGGAGGGGTTCTCACCAAAACCCGCCCCTATATATATATATATATATATATATATATATATATATATATATAGGATCATGTGAGAACTCTTCCCTTATATGAGAACTCTTTTTGTGTAAGAACTCATCTAAAACCATCCACTTGCTAGATCTAACGGATGGTATTGAATGAAAAAGAATGGTAAAACCGTAAATAATGACAAAACTGACACACGTTTCCCCATTTTAGAAAAATATTGAGACAAAAACAACTTTTTGCAAAACCAAAAGCCAAAAAGTTATACTTTATGACATAGATGTACTTTTCTCAAAAACATTTGTTCTAAATTTTTGTTCTAATTTTTCAAAATGTCTGTTCTATTGTTCTAGTTTAAATATTGCACAAATTTCTAAATAATGTACATTTTTATTTTACCCCTTCTTGTAAGTATCTTACCTTATAAACAACTAGTATAAGAGATAGAACTCACAAATTCAAGATGCTTTAAAGAGTAAAATCCTAGAAGGATGAATACGTATGAGAAACTTAAAGAAGGTTACTCTATTCAACAACCACCAATGTTCAACAAGTTTTATACATAATGAAAGAACCGCATGGAGATATTTATTAAGGTCAAAACTATCTAGTGTGCCGCGTGATCGTGGTAGGAGATTATAAAGTGGCCAAAATAAACTTTGAAAATTAGGTAGTTCCTAAACCAATTTCTGAATTCATAAAGGATGATTTTTAGAAAATAGATATTATTTAAAGTTACTTCATTGTGGTTTGGGCCCCATATAAATAACTATTTTATGGGTTGTAAAACAGCCAAGCAAATTTGAGATCTTTACAAATTTTCATGAAGGACCAATAAAGTAAAGCATTCCCAAATAGATTTGTTATTGTACGAATATGGATATTTTGAAATGAATCCAAAAGAAACTATTCAAGATAATGTTTTCTCTTTTAACTAATATCATGGATGAGCTAGTTTTCCTTGGAAAGAATATCATGCAAAAGGTATTGAGAAGCCTTCTACAAGACGAACTATGGAGAGCCAAGGTTACTGATTTACATGAAACCAAGGATTTCACAAAGTTCAATGTAGAATAGTTGGTTGTATCTCTTATGATACATAAACTTCACTTAAGAACTAGCAATGCCAAAAGTTCCAAAAATCGGGCCTTGCTCTAAAGGCTAATTAGGAGTTAGATTCTGAATTTGATTATGAAGAGACTACATTGCTTGTAAGGAAGTTCAAGAAAATGTATAGGAACAAAAAAATTAGCAATCAAAGAGAAAGGAACTTTAGAAAGAAAAATCAAAGTCCGATTTTCGTTGTCATAAATGTGGAAGCTTGGTACATTTCATTAAAAAATGCCCTTTATGGGATATTGACGTGGCTATAAAAAATGACTTAAAACTTGGCTAATTTCACTTTCGAAAATTATAAGGTCATTAAAAGTAACTATGAGAAAGTTATTTTGGAAAACAACTCTTAAATGGAACACCTACACTGTGGACCTTGACGAAATTCCAAGAAACAATATGATATGCCTAATTGAAGTTGACCTATTTCTTCGGCACAAACACTTTAGACATACTAGCGTTTCATTGCTTGATAAACTAAGATCAAAAGAACTCGTCGTAGGCTTGCCTTTTGTAAAGTTTTAAATTAATAAGGTTTGTGAAACATGCATGAAAGGAAAACATGTCGAAAGTTCCTTTAAATTAGCAAACTTGGTGAGCACAACAAGCCATTTGTTTTGGTTATATTTGATGATTATTCACGATTTACATGGATTATGTTTTTAAATAACAAGGATGGAGCTTTTACAAGTTTGTTGTTTAGGGTCATACACTTGATAGATAAAGTCAATAGGTCATCAAATCATTACTGATCGTAGAACTAAGTTTCAAAACACCAAGTTTGACGATTTTTCTATGGAATAAGACATTAATAGTATTTTATTTATTTCATCTTTGAAAAATAATTAATAAAAATCAATTTAAACTTGTAAAAAGACTAAAAGTCAGTATCAATGAAGAAAGTTTGTTTTTTTTAACTTGTAAATTTTTTTTTTGATGCTAAGGAAGAAATATATTATAATCATAATTATAATTTCATACATAAAAACATTTATAAATCAAATAAAAATAGTTTCATTTTAGTATAATGAGGCAGAAATCGGCGCAACAGTGGCAACAAGACCCATTTTCAATTGTAAAACATGTCTCCACTCTCCAATACGAAGTACAAAAAAATTAGACGAGTAGTGTGTTGGAAGAATGGAGAAGGAAAGCGAAATGCAAATCGATGAATCCAACCCTAGACAAGGCGAAGGTAAATTCTTAATCTTTATAAATTTCATATTTTATAATGCAACCCATGAATTATTTTGCTGATTTTATGTACTAAATTGGGTATTTGACATTGAATCCTGCAATTCTTGGATGAAACTGAAATGGGATAAAAAAATGGACAAGTAGATGAAGGAAAGGTTAAATCTTTGGTAGTAATAATGATGGGTGCACCAGGCAGCGGAAAGTCCACCTTCTGTGACCTTGTCATGGCCTCCTCCTCTCGTCGTTGGGCTCGAATTTGTCAGGTCTCTCTCTCTTTCTCTTCATTTTTCTCGAATTAAATTGTTAGAAATTTCCATGATTTTGTTATTCTATTTTAGACACGGCTGTTTTCTGAAATACCCATGATTTTTGTATAAACACTGTAGTGTCAAAATGTCCATAGTTTTATACCCCAAGTGGGAGTTGTCAAGGGTTCGACATGGGTACTTGAGGTGATTTGAAGAGCCCTAGTGGCATAATTTATCTTTTTTGTGTATCAGTACGATAATTACTCGCTCAACTCAATTTGTTGTTCTACATTGGATCATTAGTGATTTGTAATTTAGTTTTAAGCCTTATTAAGTGTTAATTAATGGATGAGAAAATTGATAGTGCTGTGCAGCGTAGTATAGTGGTAGGTCTGTGTAATAAAATTGAGTCAAGGACATCTTTCATTTTATCTAGTTGGACTTAAACTCACATGATGACCTACTTTTGTTATTTATTCGTTTGCTGCTGAAATGTCGTCCTTATTTTTGGAAAGTAGGATGGATATATAATGTATTAGTGATACGTACTATTTCGGAGAGTTGCTACGTTGGGAAGAACTTTCTCTCAGTTTACAATATCCTGTATCATATAATAAATTTCTGAATGAGCTAATAGTCCAAGCTTGCAATGACCTTTAATATGGTTACCATAAAATCTTAGATATGATTTTTCCCCTGAAAACCCATTAACTTATATGAACTTATTGATCATATAAACTTCTTTGAACCGATTCTCTTTTCTGAACCATTTTTAATTGTTAGATGGGCTACCTAGCAGAACTTCTTATCAGAACCATGAACTTAACTAGAACTTAGCAGACCTAAATTTGGTTTTCCTTTTTTGAAGGTTGAATAAGTTGTGAGTTTTGAATGACTGGGCAGCTCTGTTGTTTGGTTGTTCTCGCTGCAGGACAATATTAATAATGGTAAATCAGGAACAAGAGCTCAATGTTTAAGAAGTGCAGTTGCTGCACTGAGAGAAAATAAAAGTGTATTCATTGACAGATGCAATCTGGATAGAGAACAGCGTGCTGATTTTGTGAAACTTGGAAGCCCTGAAATAGATGTGCATGCTATGGTGCTTGATCTGCCAGCTAAGCTCTGTATTTCCAGGTCTGTCAAACGTTCGGAGCATGAAGGTAATTTGCAGGGTGGGAAAGCTGCTGCAGTTGTAAATAGAATGCTTCAAAAGAAGGAAATGCCAAAGCTGAGTGAAGGGTTTTCTCGAATCACCATCTGCCAGAGTGAGAGCGATGTACACGACGCTATTGAAACATATAGCAGGCTTAGTGCAAAGGATACTCTTCCTTCAGGCTGCTTTGGTCAGAAGAGTCCAGATGCTAAGGTCCAGGTAGGTATAATGAAGTTTTTGAAAAAAGTAGACCCTCCTAGTTTGGGTTCTGGTTCAAGGACAAGACATAGCTCTTTTTCTAGTCAATCAATGAAAGAATCACCAGCACAAAGTGAAGGAGCCAAATCCGATACCTTTGTAGGGACCAGTAATGAGGGGCAGAAAGAAGATCATATGGCAGTTGAGTCTGTTTCTGACAGTGCAGTTTTGATGAATGATATGGAGGATTCTGTCTTGGACTTAGTTTCTACCTTGGCTTTCCCTTCAATTTCAACTGCAGACTTTCAGTTTGACCACGAGAAAGCATCTGACATTATTGTTGAGAAAGTAGAGCAATATTTGAGTAAGTTGGGGAATGCTAGACTTGTGTTGGTGGATTTGACACATAAATCAAAGATTTTGTCTTTGGTTAAGTCTAAAGCTGCACAAAGAAACATCAATCCTGAAAAGTTCTCTACATTTGTGGGAGATATTACTTGCCTGTATTCTAAAGGAGGCCTACGCTGCAATGTAATAGCTAATGCTGCTAATTGGTAAGCATCTATCTTCTTAGTCTATACCATCTTTTGAGCTTCAGACTAAGCAGTTAATATTATTGAGATTGCTACGCCTGAAAACTCAATTCCTGATTGAATTAAAAATAAGTTCTGGGTTTGTTGAAATATATGATCAAGCTCATTATTTTCTTGCCACTGCTCTGGACTCTGCAGGGTATGAGTATGATTAATTTCCTTATGTGAAGTCCGTAGATGCTTAGAGAAACAGTAGTGAAATCAATATCAAGCAATTCTGTTCAGGGTTTGTATTGGTTATACATCTGGAGGCTGTAGCCGCCTAGGATCAAAAGGATCATAATGTTCACCGAATTATGCATGTACACTAAAACAAATATGACAAATTTTCTGCGATTTGATTGTCGCAACAGCAAGCAAAAGGATTTTGGATGTAATGACCATTTTAGAGCACCCAAGATCTTTCTCTGATATTTTCATTAGTGTTCAAAACATCAATCACATCTCATATTTTCTGTGAAGGATTGTACTAAAGAATGATAGTATCTTAATGCTGTTAGACATATGCTATGTGTGTAGAAAGATCTAAGATGCTTTGATTAATACTTACAATATTAATCAGTTAGGATTTATATCTCTAAATCTTATAAAGGTTGAGCAAGCTTTTGTAAGTGGGTTCATGCATCTTACCGCTTCTATCTTTAGATAAATTTACTTTTCTAGCACAAGGCTATTACTTATAAGGATAGTCATACTTCTCTCAAAATTTCCTTCATCTAGCAATATTTCTCTGTAGTGATATTAGTATGCGTTGGGCCTATGCCCCTCCTGGAATAATGAGAGTGATTTATTTAGTACAAAGAATTGAAAACCTTGGATGATTGGATAAATGTGAACCACCTTTTCTTTTCTCAAATCCTTTTTATATCTGCCCCCTCCCCTTCTCTTCCCCTCACGAGAATCCTCTACTAGTTTCATAGATTTTTCGTTTTGGCTTAAATTTTTCCTCATTCCTCTTTGTAACATATTTAGATCTTAGAAATTCCGTAGCTTGTTAACATGCTGGGTTAACCTGGTAGCTTTGAGTTTGTTCACTGGGATTTATCTTATGGAGTTTAGGAGTTCATGTCATGAGAATTGTATCTCTCTACAGAAGTTGGAGTCAGGCTGGGTAAAGTTGATGCCCCTCATGAAGACCCCGGTGTGAGTGGAGCCTTGCATACTGGATAATGAGGGAATTCCTTTTATCCATATCTTATTGATTGCTCTTGTATTTCCATAGATATATCATTGGCCTTTTTCTGTTTGACTACTGTATTTCATTAAGATATCCCACCTTTTCTCTTCTTCCAATGATTATTCTCTCATCTCTCTAGAAGAGGATTGTGCTAGGTAGGTTTTAGCTAGCTTGATGCTTTTGCTGCTTTCCTGCACAGACTGTTTTTATTGTTCTGGTTGAAGAGACTCAGTACTCTGTAGTCTGTAGTCTCTGTACCTAATTGTATGTCTGGTTACTTTGATTTTCTAGATTGAGTTCCATGGTTTTTGAACTTTTGAAATGAAGATGTGATATGAATTTTCGATACTATAATGATCCTAAATTAGTTTTGACAATCATTTAAAACATGACTATTTTGGTTGGCATTCTAATCGCCAAAGCTTGCTTCTGAAGACGACTGAGATAAAAGAAATATGATCTACTTGGCATAATAGCTTATATGAGACCTGGTCAGACTTTTTACTTTTGACGGATGATTTGTTGTATTTATAGAGAAATGACTTGTGTTTAAGGGATTATTTTTTTTTTACTCTGAACTATGTCAGGGTGACTTTGTACATTGTTAAGGAATGACTTTGTTTATTGTGCAAGGTTGACGTAATATTTACAGTCACCCAACACCAGCTGTTCATGTGGTAACTATATTTTTGTATGATTGTTTTTTATGGAAGGAGTTGGCCGATATTTTTGGTGAAGTTTCTTTACTGATAATGCTTAATAATGATTGCTTGAGTTTAACTTGGTGAAGTTTACTCGTATTCTGTGTCTTTTTTATTTTCTTGCATATCTTTCTTGAAGTCTCATTGACGTTTTTTTTTTCTCATGTGAGCTGCTTATTTTGATCTGTTATCATATTGTTGAGCTTGAGCCCCATTTATGCTTATTTCATGTGAATAACCATCTTTAAATTTTTTCAGTTGTCCTACTCTCCTCTTCCAGGGCAATCCATACTTATTTTCATGTCCTTTCAAAATCTCTGCATTCGTTGGTACTGCAAATATCGTTGGCATAAGCTTTTCATATGCTGAATTACTAAACATTTATGTTACAGGCGACTCAAACCTGGAGGTGGGGGTGTGAATGCTGCCATATTCAGGGCTGCAGGCCCAAGTCTAGAAGTTGCAACAAAGGAAAGAGCCAGCTCTCTGTCTCCAGGAAAGGCTGTAGTCATTCCTGTCCCTGCTGATTCACCTTTGTTTATTAGGGAAGGAGTCACACATGTCATTCATGTCGTTGGACCAAATATGAATCCCCATCGACCAAACTGTTTGAAAAATAACTATGATGAGGGATGTAAAATTCTTCGTGAGGCTTATTCATCACTCTTTGAAGGTTTTGCATCCATTCTTAAAAGGTCTCAACTGCAGGACCACATAGGGCAGAGAGATGATAATGTTTCTGTTCAGAAGATGAAGAGAGAGATTTTAGATGTTGAGGAAAGAAGTAAGAAGAAAAAGATACGGAAGTATGAAGCGGGTAACACTGATTTGGGAAATGGAAAAGAGCAAAAAAACAAGTCAAAGAGCAATATTGGTGCATCTAAGTCTTGGGCTTCCTGGGCTCAAGCTTTATACAGTATAGCAATGAATCCTGAGAAGCATAAGAGCACCTTGTTAGAGACAACCACTGATGTTGTTGTACTAAATGATATATACCCGAAGGTAAAACCCTTTCTCTACAAATGTCTTCTTGGCCCTATTTTTTGTACATTCTGTCTAGACATCAACAGTTTTCCTTTTTTAAAACTAGGCAAAAAAGCATATTCTTGTTCTTGCACGATTAGACAGCCTGGATTACCTTGGAGATGTGTGCCAGGAACACCTTCAGTTGTTGAAAACAATGCATCAAGTGGGCATGAAGTGGACCAAGAAGTTCTTAATGGAGGATGAATCCCTGATTTTCCGCCTTGGATTTCATTCGGTATGTCGCCTCCTGTGATTATCAATGTTCCTACTTCATATTATTTGTGATCATGGAAACAAACTGTTACTACACTTGAAGTTGTCCAGCATCAAAAGAGATATCCTATACATATACAACTATATAAATGTCTCTCAAGGGAACTTACTGAAATGATAAGTAATTGAGAGCCAAGTCTATCTTTATGAGCATTGTTGATTTTTATGTGTATTTTGAATACTACGTAGTGGGATTACATTTTACATTTTATTTCAACGGTTACTATCTCAAGTTCCTCTATGTTTCTAACTTAGCTATGATGTTAATGCAAGCGTATGATTCCCTAGTTTGTATCCCCAAAGATCCATTTTCATTCTTGTTCAAGAACAGTTGCTTTACATACTGCTCTGCCGTTATGCTGGCAGGAAAAGAATCAACAAATGGGATAAAGAAGATTCTGACCAATTCTTTAATGCTGTAAACTAGGTTCCATCAATGAGGCAATTGCACCTTCATGTCATTAGTCAGGACTTCAAGTCACAGCATTTGAAGAACAAGAAGCATTGGAACTCCTTCAATACTGAATTCTTCCGAGATGTTGTTGATGTGATTGAGGATGTTGAGAAATTTGGGAAAGCCTTAATACAAGATGAGGGCCTTCTATCGAAAGAGCTGCGATGCCATCGTTGTAAGAGTGCTCATCCAAATATACCTCGCCTTAAATCGCACATAAACAATTGCAAAGCCAGCTTCCCTGAAATTCTACTTCAAAATGGCCGTCTTGTACAAGGGCCAACTAAAGCAGATCCGGACTCTTAGATACTGCAGTTCTGGTACATCAATTTTTGAGTTTGCTGTGTACATCAATTAGGTACCCAAATTGATAAGCTTACAGACTTTAGATAATAAAAAATGGCTGCACACATGAAGTGCAGTTGATCACTTTGTATTCTCATTTTGTACATCTTATGTACTCAAGGGTAATCTTACATGATGACTTGAGTTAAACATCTTTTTTGGAAGGGAATTCTTGCATCTTTTCTGTGAATCTAATTTGGGTATATATCTCTGTTTTGTATAGATTTTCATCTCTTTTCATTTCCCCCACCCAACTTGTCTTCTTTCTTTTGGACTCTTAGTGGAAGCAAGTAGGTATGTAGAAGGGTAAGCAAATGTCAAATATTATGTGGTTATTCAAAAGAGTGGCTGGAAAAAAAACTTTTAGAGTTGAGATAAAACGACTAACGAGTTGACAGTAGTAGTTTAATTGTCTTTTATGGTTTTAATTTGGGCTTGGGGTTTGGACAAAGTGGATGACTGGCCAAGTAAATTTTTTTTAATCTACTTTATATAGTTTGGTTATAAGGTCGGGTTCGGGTTGACCCGACCTGATTTTGACCCAAAATTAATTTCGGATTACGTGAGTCATTTATGTGTTGGAATTTTCAACCTTAACCTAACCCATTTAATTTCGGGCCGGGTTCGTGTCAACCCATTTAAGTTTTCGTGTCAAAAATCTCAACCCCAACCCGCTATTTTCAGATCGGGTTCGTGTCGGGTTAGTTTTTGTCACCCCCAGTCGAATCCCAATATACTAAAGGTCCAAATAGTTAGATTGACTTTAATATTAAACATGTAGCAATATTGGAAAATGATGAATTGTTACTAAGACTAATTAATAGAACTATAAGATGGAACAAATTAGGAAGTAAAAGGGAACCTAGTATTAAACATCATCACTAACCACAAACAATGCAGGATTCATTCCTAACTTAATAATAACAATCTAATGACTTCAAGAGGAAAGAAACGCCCTAACTAATTCTGTAGACCTCACCCAAATATCTATAGCTTCCGTTAACTCTCATGTAGAAATTCTTATCATTAATTAGAATGAACAAAATTCATCAAAACCCAACTCCCACCGCGATAATGACAATGGACTCATGAAATGCAAGAAAAACTTCCCAATCTAGCATTAAAAGTAAAATAACCGATTGAACATATAAACATTGAATTATTACAAGGAATTTAAAGAAATAGACAGCGCATCCATGATTAGGGTTTACTTACTCACTCATGACATAGATAAATATAAACTAAATATTTAAAGAATACATACATTATTAGAATAGAAATAGGAGAATCACAAGAGAAAAATAAATATTTGAACTAAAACGTGATCGGGGGAACGATGAACCTTTGAGGCAATACAAGCTTCTTCAAAGGTAGAGAAGTAAAATATAAGATTTTGAGTGAATATAATATAAATAGTTTTAGAATATATATGCTAGCCTAAGAAAATTAGTCAAAGATAGGAAAAGGCCTGACAAAATTGGTAGCCTTTGGTTTTTAAGGGGATATGAACGTGCCTAACCTTTTAAAATCCAACGCTTTCAAAACTAGCAGGGCATTGACGTAGCCAGATTAGGCACGGACATGCCTGTCTTCAAGCCCCGAATGAAATGAAAAAGTGGGTAAACATGCTTTGTTGAAGCTAGCAGATCAGTAGATCACTGATTTCAATGAGGATGAGCAAAAGCAAAGATGAACGGTCAATACTTTGTGCAGCGAGAGATATGCATCAAGCATGCAGCGGGAAGATCAGAATATAGAGAGCAGAGAGAGAGAAAGAGAGAGAATGAATTATTGTATTATTGAGAGTGTTTACAAAAATGAATGTATTCTGTACAATATACAGAATTTCTGTAATATAGCTATACATACATACATATATATATATATATATATAATCGTGACTCTCGGATGAAAGCTACTAACGAGATGCTTAATTTTATATATATATATATATATATATATATATATATATATATATATAAATACTTTGCTTGCAATAGAATTCCGGGAATGACGTGCATGCGTAACAAACTCCAGCCTGTAGGAAACCCATGAAGTATTAAGGTCAGCATGTACTTGAGTGCTTCGAATGACTGCATCTGATGTTACTAGGTAACATCAACATGCTTATTAATCTATAATACCATAAATCAACAAAATATTTGTTGAACTTGTATTGTTTTTAGTTAAGTAGGTAATAAAGCTACAGTTATTCAACAAACCCCTCTCCTTACCTTGTTAGATGATGTGTTATCAAGAGCATGAATTCCTACCACTTTGATTTCCTGGTCTGCAACAACCCCTCTGAGAACTGTGGGAAGTAGCTTGATCTTGATAGAGTGGACTGTGGAAAAGGCAGTTCCAGTTTGCACCCATTGTCACAAATCAGGGAATGACACTACAACTTGTTTCGATGCTCGTGGTGTTATAGACTACAGCAAGGCTGACTCCAAACCATCTGCACCGGAGAAGCCTGGTGCTGCGACAACAAAGGGACGTGGGTATATGAAGCCTAGCGGGCTATCAGTACTGCTAAAGTCCTAGGCTTCACTACCAAACAGTGGCAGACCTTAATGGCACATTGTTGGTACCCTAATCCTATACCTAAGTATTTGAATGGTAAGTGCTTTATTGATGCGGGTTGCTCACTTAAGAGATCGCAGTACTGCACAAACATGGTCACAGGATGTAGTATTCCGAGTCGCGTAAAGCCTCAAAGTTTCTCATCTCTGAGGAGTCATTCCGAAGCTGGTATAGCAATTCAACGACAATACATAGATAATATCTTTTAAAGATTATCTTGTCAGTTTGCTTAAATATACCCTCCTTTTACCACTTTATTTTGACCATCTGAAATACCAGCATTTACAAGGTAACACCCAATAAATCTGTCATACCCGGAAAATCACCATGACATGATGAGAGATTGAGAACAAGTCCCAAGTGATAAGAGTTCACAAAGACACTCGACTTTAAAAACCCAGAATTAAAACTTTTCAACAGTCAAGTATCAAAAGTTAAAAAATGGAGTTATCTTTGTTCACCTGTAACACGATGCTAGACTATCTTCGAAATGCAAGAAGATGAGGCTTAACATAGGAGAGAACATAGCTAGTCAATGCACAAATCAATATTTAACCAAACCAATATTAAACCAAACATGCAGTTGGACTAATAACAAATTTCAAATTAGAATATCCACTATATACCAAAAGATCAAACCATTGATCTTATGATAGCAAAGACAGCATCTAAACCTGCTCATCCGACCATGTTCTGTACCTGTATTATGTAACCTGTTCTTGACCTCTGAAAGCACAAACAAAGACCTTGCATCCTCATAAGAGTACTGAGGATGCATATAGCAGATTCTTAGTCACTCCAATAGTGGAGTGAAGCAAACCAAACACAACACAATCAATTTTGTCCAAAGGCTTGCTCATAAAAAAGGATAGTCTGTACATAAAATCTGCGTTTGCAGTGTAGGATGTTACTTCTTAGTAACTACTTGCTAGACGTAAACTTTATAGCAATACTTGTTAACAGAACCAGATTATAACAGAAACTAAGTCGGAAAACAAATCCAAAGTTTTCTAGTATGAAGAGACACTAGTGATGAGAACAGGTCTACTGGGGGTTGGGTGGACGGCTATTGGCAGCAGAGACTCTGGAGCCCCATTCAAGAAGCTCTTTGCTTGTGTCATCTTTGTGCACAATCACCTCAATGAAGCAAAGGCAATCCTTCTTTGGTCCTGTTGCAGTATCAATTGCTTCCACAAGCTGCTCTTCAGTAAAGACCTGTGCAGGAAATGCAAAGAGTTAAGAAAATCCATTAGGAAGGAAAACTCTAAAAGATAAGTAGCCAGATAAATTTCAAAACCCACCTTGGATGTCCAGCATTTTCCTTCACCATTGTGAATAGCCTCAACAAATGCTGTGTAATTCCAGTTTTTGATGACATTGTATGGACCGTCGTGAATCTCAACCTCAATGGTGTATCCCCCATTGTTGATCAGGAAGATGATGGTCTTCTGCTCACACCGCAACATTGTCGAAATATCTTGAGCAGTCACCTGAGCAAGCCAGAGAGTAAGATTATCATAAATAATAAAATCACACTTAACATAGACTACATATACAGATATATCACTGGGTATCTAAGGACTTCCATATTTCCAATACCCAGAAGAATATATGAGTTGAACCAAAGTGTTACCAAGTCCTCATATCTGGGCCTACATAAATAACATTACGTTCAAAACACTAATCCAAAGTTTATTGCAATCATAGAAGCTCATGATAGCTTAAGCACCACAATGCAGAGGAGAAAAAGAAAGATACTTTGACAAATGTGATCCCCATGAACTTGGAAGGAGTATTGGGAAAGGACAAGATGAACAAAGAAAGAAGCTTTGAAAGTACGGGATATCTTTTTCTCAGAAAAGTCAATGAGATGACAGAACATTGAACAACATGTTATGAAACTCTAGATAGTGAAGCCGAAGATCTCTTGACACACCATAATTAGCTTAAATCCAACAACAATGCATGCAATGAATTCAGAACTGGATACACTATTATAGACATCCTAAGCATTTTGAAAGAATATCATTGATGAAATCACAAAAGCAAAAATCCTAAGCATTTGGAAGGAAGCTATTGATTGAATCTCATTCACCAGAGAATTAATTTGGGAATAGTTCAATTTTGTCCAATAAAGCTTTTGTTCTAGAAAGGTTATTAGGAAATCACATACATGGTCATTAGCGCCAGGAATAATGGGATACATTCTTAGATATTATGTTGATTATTGCCCATAAAAAACATGCTCCTAAATTAAACATCAAGTATATGTTGAAATGATTATTAAAAAGAGGAGGACCATCACAAACAAATGTAAGTAAACCATACCAACAAAGATACCTGGATGTATCCAGGAGACATTATATACAATTTTCAACCACTAGATTTGGTTAAGATGCCACAAACAAAATAAGACTTCATTTATAAGTATCAAAAGACAGCATTTACCTGGAAACTCCCATCACCGATGAAAGCAAGGACTCTTTTCTCAGGAACGGCTTGAGCATACCCAAGAGTAGCACCAACTGACCAACCGATTGAACCGTACTGCATCTGGAATTCATACCTAGAAACCTAGATTCAATTAGCAATGCAAACCTAATAGAAAAATAAACTGACAGAGAGCAAAGAGTTATTCGCATGGATAAAACATACCCGCATCCATCAGGTAGCTTCAACTTCTGACAATTGAACCATGAATCCCCTGTCTCGGCTATCACTGCAGTGTCCTTTGTTAGCAATTTCTGGATATGCTGGAATAGAACATTGACCCTCAGTGGCTCACCAGGCTCAGACTTGAGAGGTTTCCCCTCTGGAACAAAAATTCTGCTATAGTTCTCAAAAGCTGTTGTGTTTTTCTTGATCTTTTTGGCCAACTCTTTTAGGAAGTCCTTCATCAGAACACATCCAAATGCTGGGCCATTACCAATAATGATCCTATCGGGCTGCACAATGATTGCCTTCTCCTTTTTGAGAAGAAGTGAATACCCGACTGAACTGTAATCATTAAAAATCGGGCCTGCAAAAAGATAAGCATCAGCAGACTCAACTATTTCGGCACAAAATGCTGTGCTCACTGCTCCCCAATACGTCCCAATGAAATGAGGATGATGCTCCGGAACTAGGCCCTTGGCCGAGGGCATCACTGCTAATGCATAGCCGGATGCATCAGCTATTTCGGCAAATTGGCCACAGGCCTTTGCCACCCGTAATTTAGGCCCAGCGACCATGACAGGTTTCACAGCCTTGTTTAGGAACTCTGCTGCTGCCTCCACTGCAGCATGTAGACCCATCGGGTTACTCAACCTGCATTTTAAAATATACAGAAAGTTTTAAATATTTGGCATTGCATCTTTTGTGGATCCCATACAAGAAGACAATTTTTTGTCTTCTGCAGACAAATCAACCTCTTGCAAAATTAACGTACCATTACTTCAGAGAATAACAAAGACAAAAGATATTAACAAACTACCACCATAACAGTAGGGCAAATTCAGTAACATGAAGAGTATCAGCCTATCAACACAATTGTTTGATAATTCATACTACATCACAATATTTGTATGCAATCTAAATTTCCATCCACCCAGAAAGAAAGTACCACAGATCAACGTCGAAGAATCTCACAATTCCTGAATATTAAATCCCTATTTTTCTTATCCCAATTTGTATAAGGCCAACAAAGGATGTTGAAGAACACAAAAAATAAGGCAACTAAGAGTGAAAATTTTCCATGATTAAACAATAAACCCATCCATCATCCTTTTCACTCAGCTTTTCTCTGCCATTTCCAAATTATAACACCTCAGTCCTCACTTCACACTCATCTCTCTCACGAGGGACCTTGAATTCATCAGCATCCTACCCGACAGTCATTATTTATTGGGTATTCTGTTCCTCCTCCTCGGTTTGAGGCGTCTAGAGTTTGTTTGAACATAGTGTTTTCTTCATTGTGTGGAGTGGAGCCAAGAACTTATTTAAACATCGTTTGAGAAAGTATTTCATTACAAAAATCTTAAAATTGCAGATATTTATTCAACTAAAAATCAAAAACTGACCGAGATAAAAACAGAAATAAGGAACGACACATTGAGATATATTTGTACCAAAATCTCCTATACCGTAAATTAGACATATAATGTGCATTAGCATGGGTAATACTCCCTCCGTATCGTCCCACCAAGTTTGCTACATTTTCTTTTATGGACCTAATTACTCCTTTATCAAGCCCAAGTAATCAACCCTTTCTCAAATTTTCCCTTACCCTTAAAAAGTGAATTTTGTGAAACATAGCAAATTTGAATTTTGTCAAATGTAACAAATTTTTGTAGGACAGATGAGACGAAGCACATTTTAGCCATTATCAGGAAAAATGATAGATTAGGTGTTTTCTGTTTGATGAATTAAGCTTTGTCCAAGCACAATATTCGTATGATAATTCGTACAAACTCACATTCAAGATTATTCAAATGACACATTTACACATATTTCTTTGGTGTTTAGTTTAATATATGAATACTCAACTTGCAATGAGAAACCAATCACTTACGCAAATGAAACTTTGTGCATCACTATATAATTCATCTAATCAGTCTCATATGCTTCATCCAACCCACTCTAGCACTTCCAAATATATCCTCAGCAATAATGTACTCCGTACTTTATAAACTTAACTCTTCCATTAATTGAACTTTCAGATGTGAACTTCAGGTCATACATGAAAAAGAGAACGCATTCGCACAAACAGTATCAACAGAGCAAACACGTTACATAAATTATCATCAGCACCTAAATAAACTCTCACTGAAGATCAAGGAAATAGGAAATGTGACCATATTAGCAATCCATAAGTCTCAACAAACATCAACACCAAAAAATCTGGGAAATTTATTCTAATTAAAGAATCATATACATCCAAAAAAAGCTAGCAGTACTATTCAAGCGAGGAAACAGAGTAACAAATTTAACCAAAAAATCAACTGAAAAATTCAAAAATATTCCAGAAAACAGAGTGAAGAGTTAACCTAGGAGAGAGAGAAAACGGAACCGGCTCACGACTGAAAGTCGGATGAGGTATAGCCGGCAAGTTGCAGCCTACGCTAATGTACACCGGTTTGCTCTCCTTTAACGCTGTTGATATCGCCGTGTCAATCATGTCATGTGCATCATCCAGATTATTTACAACCGCCTACATTTCACGATTTCACAATAAATCATCAAAATTAGAAACAAATCGCCATTGATAAAGCTTGAAGGATATGACGAATCGACGATTACCTGAAAGCAAGTGACAGGTTTAAAGCATTGCAACTCCTGACTGAAATCGGGCAATCCGATCGTATGATGCAGCACTCTGTTCGTTCCATAATCGTTCGAGTTCGGCCCTCCAACAATGCAGATAACAGGAAGATTCTCAGAGTATGCCCCAGCAATGGCGTTGAGAATGCTTAGACCTCCAACAGTGAAAGTAACGACGCAAGCGCCAACGCCGCGAGAACGAGCGTAACCGTCAGCTGCGTAGCCGGCGTTGAGCTCGTTACAGCAGCCGACGAGGTTGAGGCCAGGCTCGGCTAAGAGGTGGTCGAGGAGAGTGAGGTTGAAGTCGCCGGGAACGGAGAAGACATCATTGACGCCGATTTGGACAAGGCGGCGGGCGAGGTGGCGGCCGAGAGTAGACTCCGGTGATGCAATGGATTGAGAATGAGAGGGGGAGACGGTGGCGACGTCGCCGTTTTGGGCAGGGCAACAGATCTCAGTACTGGTTGGCTTACACGTATCGAGGGACCCAATTTTGGCGTCCATTTTATGGGAATGTAAGAAAAAGTTAATGATTTTTAAGATGATTATAATTTTTGTGGATTTGTGATGGATGAAAGATGACTGAGAATGAGCATAGTATATATAGATATAGTGGGAAATGGGATTCTAGATAAACAAGGGGCGGTTTTGGGGTTGGTATTTTGATTGGCGGCAGCGCCGGAAAAAAAGGTCGGTATACCTGTGACTCTCACAGTGGGTTTTGTCTTTGGCAATAATAGTTACACTACTGCTTACTGTACAGCTGCCAAAAGAGGATCTTGTTTTTTGAAAACAACCTTTTTCATTTTATTGGTGGATTTGAAGAACGTCGTACACTGCGGAGTATTATTTTTTTCATGCACATTAGTACATTGAATTTGGATCTTATTTATCATCATTTTCATAGGATTATAAAGGGTTATATATGATATAAGGTAAAACTTGATTGAATGTATCTTTGATTCTTTTGTTGTATGGTTGTACAATCAAAAGCAATTGGTTCTTAATCGATTTTTATTTATTGGACAAAGTAGTTATGAAATGGTCAGATTTTTATTATCTAGTACGTAATTATGTATGTATGTATGTATTATGTGAGCATTAATTGTTGGGGAAATAAATTATATGAAAATGTTTGAAATTTGAGTGATTAAATTTAACTCGGGACATACATTTTCACCTTAGTTAACAGTTTCTTTTGTTGTTAAGCACTTGTTTTTATCCGATTTAAAATATGTAATTTTGATTAAAATAAATGTAAAAGCTTGACTAAATAAGGACTTTTCTATTTATGGTTCTAATTAGTTCCATTTCATCATGATTGGCTATTTATGTAGTAAAACTTTTCTAAGCATTTTTAGCACAAGAAATTGTGCAAACAACAGTAAATGCATCTATTAGTAGGAAGAAGATACTAGAACGTATAATACCTTCTTTCAATTAGTTAAAGAAATAAGGCTTGGTAATCGTGGTACATCCCTACAATTGTGATGACTACTACGATTACTAAGTGTTTTTTTTTTTAACTATTTTCTTTATTTTATTTTAATTGCTTCACAACTTAATTACAATTGTTCAATTAATTTTAGTACGTGTGAGGAGTATGCATGGTTTTACATCTATGCCAATCTAGAAAAGGAGAGAATCAATAGAGAAATTACTAGATTATAATTCGTAATTTAATGATGGGCTATCTCTTCTAAAATAAAAATAGATCAAATATTTAATTTAAGACATTTAAGACTAAAAAGTGAAGCAATAAAAAAAAAACCAAGAAAATATTTTTTAAAAAATACTTTAATTATTCAAATATGAAACGATTGAGAAGTGGGTAGAATCATAGAATATGAATTTTGATACAATAGAAAATTTAAAGTAGTTTGCATGAAATTGGACGTGGAATGGTAAGGTCGCCAACATTTTCACAAGCTAATTTACTAATTTGGTATGCGCGTCAAAGAAGAGAACATGAGTCAAACCGGTCAAATACTAAATAAAATGACGTATGTATGTGATGATTGTGGTCCAATGCGGAATACATACATATAGGTAGAACTTAGAACTCTTAAAAAAATTGACCCGACTTTCTTTGATGATTATTAGATGTATATCCTTTCTCTAATTTACTTTTTCCAAGAAAGATTAACATACTTTCTTTGAAGTATCCAAATTTGAATTGCACATTATAACATCTTACTTAATAATTATTTGACCTAACTTTGATTGAATATTTAGTAATATTTTGTTACTTTTGTAAGGGATAGAATTTCTTCTGAAACTTAATGTTTCATCGTGTTAGTTATATGACCAAAATCAGATTTGAACCTAAAATAGTTGATTAAACTTCCCAAATATTGATTTAATCTCAGTACGATCCGGCTTTATAATTATCCGACCTGATAATATTCGACCTAAATATGAACTATACTCGAAATTACCCACCACAAACCTGACTAAAACACGACTTAATACACCCTGAACCCGAATTGGCCGAACCGAACCCAACTTGTATCCGAAAGGGGAAATTATCCGACATGATTTGATCCGAACTAAACTCGAGTTAAGTTTGAATTTGAACATATAAAAACTTTAATTAATTTAACCCGACCCAAATATGACCTAAAACTAGACATAACCTGATTTAAACTCGACTATAACACCTAAATTGACAGCTATAGTAGTACTCCATACACCATACAATATCCAGAGTAGTAATATATTATTTATTATCCTCCTTTTGTTTTTTCTTTTTATTTTTTCTTTAAACTTTTGACAAATATTTAACATTAAATAAAACAACTTATATATATTCTAATATGGTAGAAAAAATATAGTTATGTGAATTTTTATTTGATTTGTATCAATTTTACTTTAATAATACTCCCTCTGTCCCCATATAATTGCCCCAATTTCCTTTCTAGTCCGTCCCTTAAAAATTGCCCCGTATTTATTTTGGGTAAGTATTTGGTCAACACAACCCCATATTAACCCTTACTAACCCTATCTAACCCACACCTAATTGCTTTTGCCCACCCATTTCATTCCCCCTCCCTTCGTCTAACCCTAGCTGACCTTATCTCTCCACTCAGCGCCTCTTTCTCTTCTTCATCCCAACTCTTGCCCATCCCAGCTCATCTTCATCCCAGATCTCTACCCTCCTTGTCTCTTCTGATTACTCCTGGTATTTGGGTTCAAAACTAGCGTTTTGTACTCTAGATCTATTCGGTGCTTGACTTGGCCTTCCCTTACAATGACCGACAACCACTTCTCTGATTCTTGTTGTGAGTGGTCCGAGTTTGTACCGGAGACTCCCCTCACACCACCACCTCCAGCTGACTCTCACCTTCTACCCCAAACACCACCTCCTCCTACTTACTCCTTGGTTGTCCCTGAGACTCCTGAGGAGTTGTGGTCTACACCGGAATACCGGCGGCGCATGCGTCGGCGGGTAGAGAAGAACTTGGATTGGGGGATTGAGTTCGACAACTCTAAAAAATCTACACAATATGTTGTGCCCTCTGCAACCATCGACGATGGTGGCGATGGAGAGTATCTACCTCCCAATTACGTGCGAGGCCCTTGTCATGAGATGATGAAACTCCTTGTTCCTGATTATTTCAGGAAACCTAAGCTAAGTATCCCTAAAAAAAACCCCTAATTCTTCAGTTCTGATTATATTTGTGATTTTTGGTGATTTTTAAGTATTTGAGCATGTTGGTGGGTGATTGTTTCGCATATGTTGTTTGTTGCGGATGTTTTTCAGGTCTGGTGATTTCTTGATGTTTTATTTGAATATGTTGTTTATTGAGTCGAATAATTGTGAGTTGTTGATGACCTGTTGTGGTTAGTTTATGATTCATTGTGGTTAGTTAAAGATTTGTAGTTAGTTGATGATTTGTAGTTAGTTCTGTACAATTGGCAGACCTGGTGATTTGTTGATGATTTTTGATTTGGTGTTGATGATCTGGTCATTTGTTGATGATTTATTCACACCTCTGATTTTTATTGATCTGTGATTTGGTGTTGAACTCTGTATATATGTACAGTTGTTGTGGATTTCATGTACATCTGAGTACTTGCTGATTTTTGAAACATTCTAGACTTTTATTCCATGTACATCTGAGTATTTGCTGATTTTTGTTGAAATATTAATTGATTTCATGTACATCTAAGTACTTGGTGATTTCTGTTGAATTACTATCTGATTTCATGTACATCTGAGTATTTGCTGATTTTTGTTGAATTACTCTCTGATTTCGTGTACATCTGAGTACTTGGTGATTTATGTCGATTTTTGTTGATTTTTAATCTGTATGACCTAAGTATTATTTGTCGATTTATGTTGAATTATTATCTGAACTAAGTATGAATTGATTTGCATGATACGTGAAGAGTGTTTTGCATGATTTGTTGGGCATGATTTGCTTAGTTATTTGGGAATAGTTAGTTGGGCATGTTGTGATATGATTTTCACTGATATGAGCCATACCCACATTAATACATAAGCATTGGTATTTGCTTGTTGTCATATGATTTGCACTGTTATAGTCAGTGTTTAGGGTAGTTGGGCATGTTGTGATATGGGGTTTTGCATGATTTGTTGGGCATGATTTGCATAGTTAGTTGGGTATAATTAGTTGGGCATAGTTAGTTGGGTATGGTTAGTTGGGCATAGTTATTTGGGCATGATTTGCATGAATACTGGTGTTTTGCATGTATACTGGTGTTTTGCATTCCTCTGATGAGCATGTTGTGATCTGTGTTGCACTGATATTGTGCTCTAATTTCTGGTTTTTTGCATTCTCTTGATGACCATGTTGTGATATTGTGCTCTGATTTTTGGTGTTTTGCATTCTTCTAGTTTGCATGTTATGATATGTTTTGCACTGATATTGTAAAGTAAGTTGTGGTGTTTTGCATTCTTCTGATTTGTTGTGATTTGTTTTGCATTGATATTGTCATTTTATTTCTGGTAGTGCATGTCTGTTTGTTAAGGGACAGGGGGGAGTATATAATTTCATGGTTAGGTGGTATTCCTCTATGATGAAAAGGTTTTCCATATTCTTGCCATTATACCTCAAAATTTTCTTGCATTTCCCTGCATTCATGTCCCTAGATTTGTTTGATGAGGCATTTAGGGAGCCAGAGCATAAGGCAGAGGTTGTTGTTTGTTGTGATATGATTTTAAATCTGAGAGAATAAATCTCAGTGATGATTGAGCTGTCTTTGATCTTAAAGTAGCTTCATTCTGCCTTGTTGCATTTGGTGCCAAATGTCACCAACAAATACTAAGGTGTGAATACAGTTTGGAAGGTGCATTTTGATTTTGAGATGTTTAATGTTGTGAAGATAAGGTGCACTTACTGAGAGGAATTTAGGAAATTTAGGCCTAAAATCTGTTTCATTACATGTTTTAATTTTGCATACATAATATTGATCATTACATGCATAATTAAAACATGAATATACATAAGTTGAAATAAATCTTAATCTAGATTTGCATGTTGTGTTCCATCCTTGTTGCATTCTGTTCTGCATCTTCAATTGCTATTGGGTTTAGAAGAAGTGCATTGTTTTGATTAACTTCATGGCCTTGAAGAGTCAAAAATTGATGCAATAGAGATGTTGAACACTCTTCTAGCAGTTGGGTAGGCACCTCAACTGCTTTAGGGAGCAATCCTTCTCTTTCTAGTCTCTGTTTTCCAACATGTGGGAGCTTGTAGTTGTTCCCTCCCCTCTGCTTCATTATTTCAATCATCACATAATGAAGTGATAGGAAAACATGATTTATTAATCTTGGCTCAAACACATTAAATGCATAAACCACTGCTTCAATCAGCTCTTGAACTGTCCTTGGTGCTTGTTCATGTTGTATTGACTGGATGGCTCTGAAAAATCCTAAGTCTAACACATTCAAATCTGGTGAATTGGGTGGTTGTGATACTAGCTTGATATTGAATCCATCTGACTTTGCTGCATTGTTGAAATCCTCATCTGTGTCCATTATGTGTGGAGTGGCATTATCTTGTTGTATCTTGATGTCCCCATGTGCACCTAGTGGCCATTTGCTCTTTATTGCTGGAATAACTTTGTTGATAAGCATATCTTTGATCACACTTTGTGTTATGTTCTTGATGGGCTTTATTTCTATGGTCCCAGCTTCTCTATGTACACTTCTTCTTCTAGCTGCCACTCTCTCAGCAAAGGGCCAACACCCTATCTTCCCATCAAAAGTACAGTTGCCATCATCTGAGAATTGAGGCCTAGCTATGGCTGTTAAGAACAAAACTTTCGTAATGAACCTCTTTGATTGTGCATGTCTGTATGGCTCTGCTTCAGTGGGTGACAAGTAGTAATTCTGACTTGTTTTTTACATGAAAAACCATTTTTCATCAATGTGTATAGTGCTGTGCATATCTTCAAATTGTGGCCTTGTGCTAATGTTGATAACATGCGATAAACACCAATGAAGCCTCTGAACTTTGTTTCTTCGGGTCAATGTAGGTTTCATGGCATTATTGTGTCTCCTAATCTGACCTCTTTTTATGAATCTGTGGACTGTGCTTTTGTTCATGTTTAGTGCCTTGGCAAGTGACCTGATATTTGTCCTACTCTTTAAAGGAATTGACATTAGTTGCTCTTGGTTTAGTTGCAAGGGTTTCTTCCCCACTTTCCCCTTATACTTCTTCTCTATGTGGAGTTGTTCTCTGTTTAATGCATTAGCTTTGACAGCTCTCCATAGCCTCTGCACTGTCCATCTACTACAATTGTGAAGTGTTGCAATTTTTGATATGAATCCTACTGGTAGTTTCAAATTAGTGCTGTATTTTAAAAGATCTGCTATGCATTTCAATCTCTCTTCTTCATTCATATCCTTCCTTTTCCCTCTCATGTATCCTACGGATGACTCTAATGTGTTTTCTTGGGAAAATGGGACAGTACCTTGGATGAATGGTGGGTTCTCTGTCTCTGGCCCTTGCTGAGTGTAAGTTGCTTGTTCATTTTGCTGATGTGGGCAGTGGAATCCTTGTTGGCCAGATTCTCCTGGTTCTTGTTGTTGTTGTATCTCTGGTTGTTGGATGACAGCTCCTTCTGGAATCTGTTGGTTGCCTTGTCCCTCTGTGTCATTGACAGTGCTTGACCATAAGCTATCAATGGACAGCTCAGTATCCAAAGAGTCTATCATGACTCACTACTCTATGATGATTTAATCTGAGGGTGATTAATTGAAAATACCAGATTTTTTATGGTGATGCCTCTGTAACAGTGTTTGTATTTATGGCTTCACATTGAATGTGCACCCCCTTTTATATAGAGGTGGGGACTGTAATTTTTTAGTGGGAAATTTCATTTGTTTTTGGATTATTTCCTTTTGGTGGGAAAGTTGAAATTTTGTTGAAAATTTCAACCAAAAATTCGGACAGCTTGCTCCATTTTCTGGGACAAAATATTGAAGTACAGCCCATATTTTGACAGCTCAAAAGTAACTATCCTAATCATTCTTTGACTTTGTTTAATTAACACATCAAAAAAGCAAAATCTGTACACATGGGACCCACTTCTATTCACAAAATTAAAAAAGTGGAAAATTATCATGGGGGCAATTATATGGGGACAGAGGGAGTATTACTCTATAATTTTTTTATCGGAATATAATTAAAGATAGTAATAGTTAAAGATGTGCATTGACAAAATATCAAATTAAATAAAAAGAGAGAAAGGGGCGGTGGATGTAAAATTTTCTTTTTTAGGAATTTCTTCTAAGGAGTATTTTGTCGTAGTTTAAAGTTTATTTGACTATGATTTACTCGCCAAAAGATGATAAATTCTTTCAAAATTGGTACAACCCAAATAGTTTATGTAATATCCACATAAGAATTGCCTGTTCATCATTGGAGGACACCTTCTCACCATGGCAATGCAAACTCCGAGAGTTAAAGAGCAAGATTCAGGTCCACCGGATATCCAACCTAATCTGATAGAAAAAGATCATCACATGGAAATCGTTGAGGATAACTCCCAGACTCAGCCACATCTCATCCAAAATTTTTTGGAAAAACACCACAAGCCCCCTCCTTCTGGGAAGTTGTAGCCCACTCGTCCCAATGGTTTGAAGAAGCAAAGAAGATCATGGTTGCCTCAACAGAATGGGAGGAACCAGATCTAAATCCACCCGAAACTTCGTTCAAGGTTCAATTCTCACCAAACAAATTCATTTCTCTCTGTAAGCCATGGAATCCAATCTTAATGAGCAAATGTTTGGAATATACGTGGTGCATGCTCCAATGACTTTATCCCACACATGCATTATATGATTTATGAATATAAACCCACCATCTTGATCCTTCTAGAAACAAAAAGTGACGAGCAAAGGGCTAGGGAGGTAGCTCGTATGCTAAGCTTTGATGCCTATAAATCTATTGATCATATCGAAAGAAGAGGAGGCATTTGGATTTTCTTCAAGAATAATACTACTCTGATTGAATTTAGTGGCGTCCAACCGCACTACTTTCATGCGCTCTTTAAATTCAGCTCGAATCTTCTGAAAGTCCTGATGACAGGGGTGTATGCGCCAAACATCGCTAAGGATCGACAAGCACTCTAGAGAGACTAGGCCATGAACAATCCTATAGAAACAACTCTCAGGTTCACCCTTGGATATTTTAATGAAGTAACTTGACAAGGAAAAAATAGAGGTGGGAGAGCCTTTAGACTAGGCCAATGCTCTAATACATGGTTGGAAGGTGCAAGTCTGATGGATCTCCAAAACTCTGGGAATCCGTACACCTGGACGAATTTGCGAGAAGGGCTGGCTGTTATTAAAGAAAGGTTGGATCGTGCTCTTGCTAACTCCCATTGGCTGGGGTGTTCCCGAACACAAAGGTAACTCATCTTCCCCGTTCCTACTCCGATCATTGTCCTCTTCTTATTTACTTAAATGAGTCTTAGAAAGGGGGCCCCTATCTCTTTCGATGCAAAGAAGCTTGGTTTCTTCACCCTAATTTTAAAGAATTCTTTAATGCTAACTGTAAGGATACAAATCAAGATTTCATCCAAGGAAGAGGCTTATTTTTAACCGTCACTCAGATGGTATTTAAAAAGCCCTAGCTCAGACCTATTCCCATGTTTTAGTTAAACTTGAAAAAATCTTCTCACAGAGCTTCACCAAATTCATCTTAAAGAGAAAATAATATGGGCTCAAAAAGCTGGCCTGGGATGAACAGGCAAAAATATGGAGACTATAATACGAAATATTTCCATATCTTACCTAAAGTCAAAAAGACTAGGGAAAAATTACTATCCTAAAAGACACGGAAGGGAACTTGGTCAAATCGGATTAACTTCTTAAATCCATGGCTAGAGAACACTTCCATTTTATCCTAACTTCCTCATTCAAACACAGCCCCATCTCCTTCATATTCAATAGTAAGACTGCCTTGCAGGAAGACAGGTCGATTCTCTTGCCTCTCCCCTTTCTTATGAAGAAGTTAAGGCGGTGCTTTGGAGCATGGCCCCTCTCAAAAGCCCGGATCTTGACGAAATTCAGCCACTATTCGTTAAAACCTTTTGGGACGATCTCCACACTTCTATCCTTAACTCCGTTTATGTTTGCTTCTGGGAAGGCAGTATCCCTAAGGAAATTAACCTATCCTACCTTTGCTTAATCCCAAAGATTGAGGCCCCTAAAACCATCAATTACTTTCGTCCAATAGGCCTTCGTAATACTATATATAAGCTTATCACTAAAACAATCACTCATCGCATTCGTCCCTTTATGGAAAAGCTCATCAACCCACTCCAATCTAGCTTTGTAATGAATAGAACGATCGATGAAAACATTATTATCATTAAAGAAGTTACTCATATCTTTAATAAAGCCAATAAAGGAAGAAACATCATGGGAATTTTTTTTTTATTTCTAAGTTTTTTTTTAAAAAAATGCAAAAATAAGCTACATTGCAAACTAATTTAAAAAATAAGCCAATTTTGCTTCGGACAAAAATCGTTGCCACGGGCAACGATTTGTAATAAGTTGGAATAAGAGAATAGTAGAAACGTGGGCCAAGAAAAATCGTTGCCCTGGCAATGATTTCAGCCAGATGAAAATCGTTCATGTGTTTTGTTGACTTTGTACGAAATACTAACTTAAGTGATGTGAAATTTAAGATCATTACTCCTGAATCCTGATTAATGATATAACAATAAATTTGTTAGCAAGAGCTATGTTGACATGCATTGTACACCATCCAAATTACCCGATTTACTTAGATTATCATAGCACAAATGTACAATTGATTGTATTTATCATTTGATGTACTTGTATTGATTAGGAGGCAAGCTCCTTAGTTTTACTCTCCTCAACTTATTTAAATAAATTTTACCAAAAATAAATTTGAGGATAAGATAAGTTTATTATAATTCAATAAATTCAACAAATAATGAGATTACAATAAAAGCAATAAGTTCGACAATTTCTAATAAGTTAAATTCAGAAAGAATAGGTAAATTTAGGAAAAATAAAACAAATTGAATTAAAATAAATTGACCACAATAGAAATCTCATTACATACAAACAGAAGTAACTATATTTCAATAGGATATGATTAGCACGAACATACTAGAATTAGAAATATTTGATAAAGTAGTCAAACTTACTTAGATTTTTTACCACTTAATTTTCAAACTTTAATACTGTTAAAAATTAGTAGGTACATACATATAGGCCCTACCACAAACTGATCATTTGTTGGATTAAGCAAAAATCTAGTGACTTTGATAAAGGACCCCTACGTATACTACGAATTCAATTTGCATGGAAATGGACTAGTCAAAGTGTCAAAAATCAAAAGCTTAAAGAAAATGACGTATAAAAAAGAGTCACAGTATACATTGATTAGTATTATAATTAAAAAAAAAACTAGATTTTTGTATGATAATAATAGGGAGTAATAATTATTTATCACGATAAAATAAGAGCCACTAGATATTGTATAACGCGTAGTAGCACTAAGCTAGTGTATAGTGGCGTGGGCTGGTGACGAGAGTGGGGTACGCGGAGTAATAGCAAGCAACAAGCACCTCTAGGCTCTAGCTGATGGGTTTCAAAAGATGGAGCGCGCACACCGGTTTTATAAGCAAGCAACTATCCCATGTATACCTGTGCATTGGGTCGGGATGGGTCACATATATAACGGGTCAAGTCGGGTCGGACCGTCTAAAGAGAGTATAGTTTTATCTATAGAGGGTTATAGTTTACATGTATTACCTCCAATATTTAGTAGTGGACTATCAGTAAGTATATAGAAATAATTCATTATCTAATAGTGTTTAAAAGTTTTGAAAACTATAGGCATATTATTGACCCGACTTGACCCATTAAAGACCCAATAAAACATGACCCTTTAACTTTAAGAGACCAACCCATTAGACTCTTATTGATTAGACCCTCTTTACAAATGAGTCAATCAAGGGCCCTTAATGGGAGCCCTCCCATTTGAACACCTCTAATCCCACAAAAACTGACACTCCCTTAGAAGTTTAATTTCCCTAACACGGTAAAATCGGGAAATGACAATCCCCTCCCAAGGTTGGAATTGTGCACTCAATCAAGGGAAAGAAAGAAGTTCACGTGCTCGTATCAATTAAGGGACACGACAACTCTTGGAATTGTGCACTCAATTAAGGGAAGGAAAGAAGTTCAAGACAACTCTTCTAGTCCACACTGTGTGGGAAGTACTTAAGACAATTCTATGTGAACTAAGTAAAACCTGATTTTTCTATCAATGTGGGATTTGCCTTAAAACACTAGTAGAATTGAACATAGACATAAGACATTTGCATTACCAATAATCCCTCACTAATGCAAATGTCAAAAAATACATTTGAAAGAAATATGATCCGATGAACAAGGAAATAGGTGGCTTGATAGTTAAGTGTGGGTATCTTTGGATTGAACTAACACATAGTGAAAGTTAGGCAATTCAAAACTCCTATCTAAAACGTGAACGAATTCAAAACTCTCCCAACCAGTGAATTAATCCTAACTACGCATAGCTTACTTAATAACCAAGTGTGAGTTCTACGATAAACCAACTAATAACAACCCAAATACCTGGGGATGCTCATGAGTTCTCTTAAAAGATAAACACATGTCTTTCATAGAAGGAAGTAACCCTTCATACTTAAGTAGGTGATTTCATCACGTCTATTTCGATTAGACCTCCTTACAAGGTTATGAAATAATGAAGAGAAATTTGCTCATCCTCCACAAAGAGGTGGTGAATCCTTTAAGTCCATCTCAAAAGGACCACCCAAATTATGGCTATGGATGCATTAAGGGCTAAAGCTCTACTTCACAATTGTACATGTCTTAGGAATTGGAAAGTATACAAACAAGTGTTCATGACTCTTTCCATGGTTTCATTTGACCACAAATACCTTGTGTGGCTAAGGTAGGGTTTTCACTATGAATTCCTCATCTAGTGGGCATAAGCCCATTCTTAACAAATAAATGATTAATATTAAATTTTTTCCTTTAGTTAATGCATCTGCAATGTTTCCCTCAAATCTCACACTTCATAGGAAATACTCTACTTACTATGAGAATTCTCATAGACTCATAACTAACACGTTTATGTCTTTTCTTGTTGTTATATGCAATATTTTTGGCAACACAAATAGCAACTTGTGAATCGCAATGAAGAGGTGTCAGGGGGAGGTCCCCCCTCACCCACCCCTCCCCCCCCCAGCATGGTATATATGCCACCAGGCCTCTTAACTACTTGGCTTCTTTCCCGGAGAAATCTAATGCAATAAACTCAAACTCCATAGTATACCGTTCTATGTAAATTTGTTTAGGAGACTTCCTAGATATTGCATCATGACATAAAGTGAATACATATCCACTAGTATAGCTTAACACATCATTATTGGATACCTAAATTTGCACTGCAATATCAAGGAACATATTATAATCCCTAATCCATAGTAATTCGAATTACTTCATCAAATGGGTAAGAGCATTCCAATATTCTCTACTTGTCTTATGGGCATACCGCTCAAGTCTATTACATTATAGGCAATATCAAGTTGAGTATAATTCATTAAAAACATGCAATTCCCAAAATCTTAGCATATTCAACTTGATACATACTATATCCTCTATTCTTTTCCCATTGTTGGTTTCACCGAAGACGATAGTAGTGGTGTGATTCTTAATTAAATAGAGAATAACATCTTTACGTTGGTGTCGTACATGGACTCCTCATTTGTACATTGGTTTCCCACATGAACTCCTCTTAGTCTGAATTTAGTCGAGTACTTAAATTCTTGTTGCTTGCTTACCTAGGTTGTGAAACTGGCCTGGGAGACTTGGTGTGGTTTAATTCATGCATTTATGGGGTTGCTACTAGAAACTCCTTTGCTTTCATCAATGCTACAACAATTGCGTCTATGCTCTTATGGGTCATTTTCACTTTCCCGGCTTGACAAGCTTGGTTGAGACCAAACTGCTATCTCCCATTTTACTGGATAGAGTGACCTTGGGCTTTTTCCAGCTTCCTTGCTTGGCCACCTCTATTGAATGGCAACGTGTGTTTTGAGGAAATTCATTCCGATGTCTAAGTAAGATGGTTATCCTAAGATCCTGAGCCTGTCTCAGATTTTGTGTCTTGACAAACATTAATCAATGCTTGAGAGGATTTATGTATTCAGAAATCAATACATTTTTCCTTAACCCATAAGTTAATATATATAGATTCAATGATTGAGGATGGTTTATTTTGCTTACTTGCATGATATAGTTGAACCAATCCTATGACTTCTTGGGCTTGGCCCAAGAAGCTTAAATCTAAGAAGTCCATTTAACAAGGTTTGCTTTCGATGGGTTGGCCTTTGGTCGTGAATGGGCCATGCAGGCCTGCAATAGTTGGGCATAAATTGTATTAGGAATTTTGTCATAAGTTGGAAATTTACTCCATAAATCCACTCAACTCATATGAGTTCGACAGGCTATATATGTACAATACATTTTTAAAGTAAAAGTTTGTTCATCAAATATCATAATGACGTTGTATATATATATTGAAGTTGATTTGGTCAAAGAGCAATCAAAGGGCGTTCATCATTTATCATAAACATTCCAAAAGGAGAGTTTATCAATTGTTGTTAATCTAGTTGTTGAAAATTGGGAAGGACAACATAAGAAAAAGAGGGTTTGAGAAACGCGGAACAGAGACCTCGAAAGTATGTGCTTTCCTCATCTTAGAAATTAATCTTTGAAGCATTTGAGTTTAACCTAAACATTAAGTACTAGTAATTTATCGAGCTACCATAACAAAAAATACAATGCATAAATGAATGACCTCGTGCATAAAACACAATAGAAAAGAGAAAATTTATCAGCAAGTTACGAACTAGTAGACAAGCGAAACTACATAGGTACTACTAGGGGTGTCAAATCGGGTCCATGGGTCGATTTTGGGTTGACCCATCACGGGTCGGTTCTTATCGATTGGGTTAAATCGATTCAATTTGGCTTGTCGGGTTGGGTTAGGTCATTATCGGGTCGGGTTGAATCGATTATTTTCTTGCTCGGGTTCGGGTTAGGTTGTATTCAGTTTGGGTCAAGGTCAGTTTAGAAAAAATCGGGTCGGTTCCTAAATGGCTTATAGCGAATTATTTCGAGTTCAGGTAGATTTTGAGTCAAGTCAATTATGGTAATGGATCGCCTTGATTTTGGTTGGAATCCATTTTAAGCTTTATCAGGTTCGCAACGGGTTATTCATAAAAAATGTTTGGTTTCAATGTTATTAGAAATTGGGTAACAATAGGTCGGGCAAGATTAGTTCACATTAACATATATTCAAATTGTTAATATATCGAATTAATTTGGGTCACAGGTTGTTATAAATCAGATCATATTGATTATGTGTCTGGTTCAATTGGTTTCGAATTCTCTTCGTGTCGGGTCTGTAACGGGTCGGGTCCCTAACGGATCGGACATAGATTGAGTTTGGGTCTTTGAATATTGGGTCAAATCGATTTTTGTTGACTTCAAGTCGAGTTGGGTTAATTTTTGGGTCTCACTTTTCTTGTCATAATCAGGTCGAGTACGGGTCGGTTTTGAGTGACTTATCGTATCGGTCCGATTTTGACAGCTCTAGGTACTAGTATTGTGGAACAGAAAAGGATGATTATATTCTAAAAAATTTGGCAGCCACAACCCAAAAAAATTAAGAATAAGTATAAAATTTGTTACCAAGTTTATGAGACTAAAAATTAAATTTGTCACAGCTTATACAAATAGTTCCTACCATACCAACCAGAGTAAAATCTGATTTTGAACAAACTACCACATGATTCTGTACAGTTGTGACAAAGCAGGAGCATTGGGGGTTTGATTTACATGGTGATTGGACGTCAACGACTCGTCCACTAGTCCAAAAAGAAGTGGCAGAAGTGATGGTTGGTGCATTGGCGGTGGATGGTGCGGTGATATGTGGTGGTGGCAGGGAGGATGGGGAGGATGGAATTGTGAGAAGGAAATGGGGAAAGGATGAGTAATGTGATTTAGTGGAAGGAGAGGGGGTGAAAAGGTCATTTTGTAGGTACGGTTTGAGTGATTTTTCGAACAGTAAATAGTAGGGGTGTCTATCGATTATACGGTTCAGTTTTGGATTCGGTTTATCGGTTTTCGATTTTTAGTGGTTCGGTTTGGGTCGGTTTTAAAAATTATCAGGTTAGTTTGGTTTAGTTTTTTTATTGCAGTTTCTATTCGGTTCGGGTCCTGATCGGTTTGAGTTGTTATCAGTTCGGGTCATTATCGGTTTGGGTTGTAATCGGACAGTTTGAAAACGGGTTATGTTGGTTTAAAGCGGTTTTTGGGTCAAAACAATTCATGTACTAGATGGTTTGGGTTGTAATCGGTTTGGGTTATAATTAGTTCAGGTCATAATCGGTTTGGGTCATGATCGGTTCAGATGTTATTCGGGTCGGGTTGTAATCGGTTTGGGTTGTTATCGCTTGGTTTGAAAACGAGTTTTGGTTAAAAAAATTGGTAAAATTAGTTTAGGTCATAATCAATTTAGGTTGAATTAGGTCGGTAAATGTATTTCCAAAGTATATAGGATTAGCGAGTAAGACTTATGCGCCAAGATACACCCCAAGTGGGACTCTAAAATTAGTAAATTATATATTACTCATATAATCGTATGACTCGTATAAGTCGTATCATATAAGAGTTAAGACTAATAAGAGTGTAAGACCATGTTACAATGTTATATTAGAAACTCTTTTTAAATGTTTCAAATTTGTTGTATTGATTTTTGTGACTATCACTATTTGTTCAAGTTCTACTATTTTACTAGCTTTGTAATGATTTAATTCTACGTTATTACATAATTGAAGTATCTAAGAAAAGGCTTTTAAAGTCAAGTTTTAATGCTTATAGTGAAAGAACAATATATATATATATATATATATATATATATATATATATATATATATATATATATATATATATATATATATATATATATATATATATATATATATATATATATTGATTTATGTCATAATTAGATTATAATTAGGTGAAAAGATCATTTTCAAGGGAATATAGATAATATATCAAATATTCAAATATTTAAACAATACAAAATGTAGAGTGGAGGTAACGATTTTTAAATGATTCGGTCATAACGGGTTGTAAACGGTTCGGTCATAACGGTTTACGGGTTGTAAATGGTTCGGTCATAACGGTTTACGGGTTTTAAACGGTTCGGGTGTATCGGGTTTTTGTCATGTTTTAACGGTTTTGGTTTAGATTTGTTTGGGTTACTATCGGGTTCGGACATAATCGGTTCGAGTTGTAATGGTTCGGCCTGATAACAGTTACGGGTCATTAACGGTTTTCCAAAATAAGGTTTGGTTCAGTTTCGGAATTCATCTAATCGGGTATGTTCGGTTTTCAGTTTCCAACAAATGGGTTCTGAACGGTTCGGTTTCGTTTCGGAACAGTTCGATTTCACCAGTTCGGTTCGGTTTTTGACAGCTCTCTTTTATTGTATTTTTTCCTTTATAAGCAAAATTTTAAAATACAACTTCTTGCTCATTTGCTCATATCAAGAATAAATTAAGCAACTATTAACCACATACTCATATCATAACTACAAATCAAATCGACCATGGGTTCACTTCTTTCTAATAACAAGTTAACAAGAAAACAAAGCAAGCACACTTCTAATTAATTAAAAGCTAATACAACCGGTAAAAGTACAAAGAAGAAGCATTTTCAAAATTGATAAATTTTGTTATCAAGATGCATGTTTCATTGTGTGGATTTGAGAAGATGAGGAGATTGTAGGAGGTGTCCACAGTTTGGCAGTCTTGACCTTGGAAATGCTGCTTAGGACGCCTAATGGTGTCACATCTCCAACAACAGTTACCTTCTTTGCTGCAAAATCTATGTTGAAAGATGTCACACCTACATACATACACGTTCATATATTATACAAAATCAGTACCATTGTCAAACGGGGAAAAAATTATCACACACTATTTATAAATGATAATGATAACCTTTTATGAGTAGAGTAATAAAACTTATCCTGTCACATGATGATGTGCCTTTATCAATACTAATGGGTATGTTAATATCAATTTCCGGATAAAAACTCAACCTACACCATCATATGGGCTGAGACCCCAATATGGGCTTGTAGTTCTAGTTCACAGATGAGTAATATACTGTTAGCTCTTATAACTGAGGCCCGCCACAATTTAGCCATCATGCAGGCCCACCTTATTAACTTACCCACTAGCCACCTCAACTTTAATGCTTAGGAATATACTTCATCCGTTCTCCAAAAAGCGCCTAATTTTTTTTTTATATTGGATTGTCCCTAAAAAATTACCTTATTTTCTTACAGATTTTTCATTTTTGATTGTCCCCTACAAATTTTTCCATTGTGTATCAAAAAAAAGTTGATTTTCGTACTTGAGCCAATCTTTTGGAGGTAGAGTAGCTTTTATTGTCTTGGTTAGCAATAACCTGACCAATTTGATATTCTACGGAGAATTGATATAAGCCAAGTCCTAAATTGATATTGACACACCTCTTTGTGAGTCAAACTCGGAAATTGTACTCTCATATGCAGGTATGCTAGTAACAAAATTTTGGTGTGCTTAATACGAAGTATTTTTCAGAATGAATATCATTATATTAAACCATGGCAAATTAAATGGATGGCGAGCATTATAACAAAATTCTCAGAACAACATTAAAGGGTTGGTTCATGATTGAACTCAGACATAGGAATTTGTAGCAATTAAGTGTGCCGATGTGCCCTCGAGTAAGCAACGTTATCATCACGTACTTCAGGCCCACTCACATAGATTGTTTGACATAAATGCATCTAAGGTCCCCTTTCCTCCAATCCACAATAATACCTACTCCGTAATAGTGAGGTTGTATTACAATTAATAAGGGAAAAAAACTTAGATTTATGCAAGAAAATTTCATTTTCTGTCAACTCCAACTTAGGTTTGGAATGAATGAATGAATGAATGAATGTATTACTACTGTAAGAGTTGCCATATGATGATGAATGAGTACTTGAGTAGTATTACCTGCCATTCTAGAGAGATGTTTTTTCAATTTTCTTTCACAGCCTCTGCAATGGAGTGACACCCTCAGAATCACCACCTGTATCATTAATAATCCTTCTTTTAAATTCACACCCACCAATTCTCATAGTACATCAAACATCATCATCACCAACTAGTACTGTTTTTATTTTAAAATTTACTCCTACTCGCCTGCCTAGTTACTGCCCTATAAACTACTGTAATATTCCACTACTTCTAAAATAAATACAGTAGGATGGTTAATTTTTCCATTTTTTTTTTTACCTACTCATTCTATACCTTTTATAAAAACATTGTATGTAAAATTCATACGAAGTAAAACATCATCTTTTTTTACGTCTCATTCTTTATTTCTCTTCTTGCATATGTTACTTTGAAATATAAGATAAAAAAAAAAAAAAAAACAGTTCAACTCCACGAGCGACAACAATTGAGTATGGTACGTTACAGTTGTATGTAAATTTACCCATCAATGTTCACTTTGTCCTAAATTTTATGTTACATATGTCTGTCAAATCGTCGATCCATCCACAATTCATCATGTATTTCATTTATGTTACATATGTGTTATGTATTTTTCATATCCTAATATCATATCAAAGGACTATATTTGCATGAAAATGACCATGTTTAAAAACAAAATAGAAGACATTTTCGAAAAATTTAGCTTGAAAGAAAACGAATTTAGGATTTTTCTGCATACAAATAAATAACATGATACGTAGTATACACCATAATTTGGAAGTGTCTGCATAGCTTAATTTAATCAACGCGCAAGCGGATTAACATAATTGACTAAGGAAGGTGCATAAACCTGGTCTGAAGATCCGGTTGAGTTGGACTGTTTGGGAGGTTTGGAACACTCCTCGGACTTAAGAACCTCAACATGGTTACGTTCATTATGGTCATACGGCATAACCTTCAAAACAGGATCAAAATCAGATAACACTTGTAGAAAAGAAGTGTCATCCAAAAGATACCTAGATGACTCTGGTGGGCTAATGTAGTCTACACCAGGCCTAGTGTTGGTGCACGCAGCTGCCTTCATAATTAGATCAGACGTCTTCGAGAAGCTCCTTCTTCCACTCTTATGGCTATCATCACCATCAAAAATACTACTACTACAAGCTGGTGCTTTTGTGACAGCAGCAGCAGTAACAGCAGTAGCAGTAGCATTTTTTTTACTGGTTCTTTTCTTGGTTAATGTAGGAAGTTTGTTACCCTTTTTTTGAGGGGTGTGACTAGGGTGAGGTTTTGGACTAATTGGTGTAGGAGGTTTTTTTTGTAAGACATGATTAGAGAGAGGGGTTCTCATGGGTGTAGTAGCACATGAACCATTATTGCTGCTTATTCCGCTTCTTCTTTCGTCTGTGATGATCGGGTTGTGTCGGTCGATTGCCCGGCTTCCCGGGGTGAACGACGAGGAAGAAGACGAGGATGGTAGTAGGGCTTCCCTGTTTGAAGAGATTATATCAGTTGAGTCCTGTGAAGTGCAAGATGATATGTTTATGTTTAGGCCCTTCATTGTGACAGAAGTGTGTTTTGAGCAAAGGACAGTTGTTTGCTCAGGGAATCAATGTAACCTGCATGCTACTAGAGAGGCACACTAAGGAGAATTGAGTGGGAAAATTTTTAGGTTCTGAAATTTCTGTAAAGTTTCAGTTGAAATTGAGAAAATAGAGTTTTCAGCTACATGCCTTTATGATATGGAATAATTGGGGTGGGGATGGAGATGTGCAGTGGTGTATGAATTGAAAATTGATGGCCTTTCCTTTGTCATTAAAGGACCACATAACACCCCCATTTCTCCCTCTCTAGAAGGTAAAGAAATTCATGTGATAAATTGTGCTTCTATGAGACTCGCTAAAACTTACCAATTTTTGGTTTGGATCAAACCAAGTACTAAAGAAAAAGGTGTTGTATTCTATTGTAAGTACATTTAGTGTGTATTATGTGTAACTTTCCATTTTGCTATTAATTGATTTGAGAGTCTCGTAAGTAATGCTCCTTCCGTCTTTTTTTACTAGTTATATTTTTATTTTAGGAGTTAAACTTTTTAAATTTGGACCATAAATTTTAGTTATATTATAACAAATAATATATTTAAGTAAGGTCTAATTAAATGCATCTCTATGTAAATCTTTAGAAATTCAAGCTTTTTTTTAAAATTTTCTCTTACGAATATAGAGAAAAAAAAGTTTTAAACTGTGTCTTAAAGATAGTAAAAAGTCAAATGTAACAACTAAAAAGAGAAAGAAAGGAGTATATTTTTGTCTTTTCGAATGGTACTAGATATTTAATTGTTAAGTATGTAGAGTGACTCATTACTAAAATTAAATGAATTGAAGAAGATGGTTAAACTCAAATAATGTTATGTACCACTTAAACATCCAATATCTACCTTCTTATGGACTATTTGTTCATATAGCTTTGAAAAGCATATGAAATTGGGACTAATTATGTATATAAATAAGGATTTAAATCTTATTTTAGAGACCAGTGAATTTACATCTCAATCTATTTCTTATACTACTTCATCTATGCCCAAACTTATAAATATTATTCAAATTATTTCCCTCAAATATATATCTTCCTCTAAAGAGATGTATGGCCAACTACTCGACTATATTACGTAGAAAACAAAGCCTAATTCAACGTTCTTCAAAAATGAAAGTTAAAATTGTAGGAGCATATTGAACTATGAAATGGAGGCCAAAATTGAAGATAATAGCAAAGAAGATTCTCAAGGGAATTGGATGCTCAAGCAATTAGGAAAGCACCTTAAGGGGGGGTCCACGGAATAAGACACAAAGTGACTTTCTTTGTCAAAGTTTTGCAAAACTCAGCACAACCGCAAGCTCAACAGCATCAGATGCCAATTCAACATTCGTTTCTTTTGGAATTTCCCTTTTTCTCTCACTCCTTTTACATGAAACCTTTGCGTCATCCAATGTTCCTCACCTCCATCACCTATTTTATCCACCCAATTACATGCAGTTTTTCGAACATCATTTTGTATTGATAAGTTCTAAGTTTGAGTTGATTCCTTTTTTTTATATACCAGATTTAAAATCAGCTTTTTAAAGATACAATGAAATGTCAGCGTAAAATAGGATAAAGATGGACCATAATGAAAAATAGGGTAAAGAAAGGGATAGAGAAAGTACCAAACATTGTCAGCGTAAAATTCAGAGTAGAACACTACAATTGAAATCCCTACTCTATACTTAATTAACTAGTTAAGACAAGTTAATTAATTAGTATTACATGAAAGGATAGCATAAGGCATAGTTGGCATGCCTTTTATGCCACGAGGCTAACAGGACACAATTCACTAGCCTCTTGTTGAGTTATGTCATCCGACGTAGATATAATCATTTCGTGTATTATCAAGCCAAAGAACATGTTGTGCTTTGCTATCTAAAAATCTGGCTCAAGCACGTTGTACGACCCTCACCCAAGATACCAAGTGCGTTATGCCTTAGCCCTTAGGCCAGCCCAATCTAGCGTCATTCCTAGCTCATCATATTCATAACTAGAAGAGCTATTTCGCAGCAATTTTGACTTTACAGTCAATAATTACGGTAGTGAAGCTTTTTCGTGGGGTTTTGAAGGTATTAGAAGCTTCGTTTTCCAGCCACACACATCTTAGGCTGTGATTTTGTTCTTTATTTATCTTGCCAAATATGTTTACTCTGTTTTCCTTTTTTACTTGTATTCTTCGCCTTTAATATTGTTGTGTTCTGTAAGTTTTCTTTCACAATTTATTGCCATTGCATGAGTTGTAGCCATCATACAACCTAGATTTCCCTTTCACACTCTTTTTGGTGCCCCTACTACATTCACCCACCATACCCCTCCTTTCTGGCGCCTGTACATCGGTCCACCTTGTTTATCCTATTACTAGTCATTTTATGCTAGGCTAAATATTACTTTCTCTATCCCTTAATGTTTGCCCCATTTTAACCAAAAATCTTTCACAAAAAAATGGTCAAATAAGACAAACATTAAGAAATAGAGTGAGTAATTTAAGATACATATCACGTGTGCTTCATCTTCTTCTAGGGTGTACAACGGATCTATATTCTCTGGTCATTCAAAGGAATCACCCCTGAAACTCTCTGAACACATATACCAGCTGGTGTATGATTAAGCTAAAAACTCTTGATTGCACCATTTTCTATATACACAAGTTCTTCTAAATTTACAATATCAGTCTCTCTACATGACCACCGGTTTTTGCCGCGTCTTGTTGAATTGTACATCACCACTGAGAACCGAACCGATGAACTTCTCTGCTTCTTCAGCATTCAAATCCCCAGTATATGCTGCATACTTCCCTCTCCGAGGCTTGTAGGCCACCAAGAAGCTATTTGACGACCTGAATCCAGATTTATCAAATGCATCTAGGAAAGATTGCTGCTTCTTCGCATCAACCATTGCATACGAAATGGAATCTTTTGATCCAGATGAAGGATTTCTTTGCCTCGACAATGATTTCTGAGAAACCTGGAATCACATATAATCATAGTTGAGATAGGCCAAAGGCATACAGGTACATAATAAAACCATAATATTGTCCAAAGACGGCTGTACTACAACTGAATTTTCGCGTTCCTGATACATTTTTAAGTAATGTCCATCTAAACCATGATATAGCATACAGGCAAGTCTAGCTCTAGCATCCTGTAGTTGAGAATCCAGAAAGGAGATTGAATACATTTCTATTTTATGTTAGTTCTAAATCAGGAAGGAGTATTACAACTAATCAAGCAGACATCGGAAGTCATCTGAGATAACGCACTGGAAATTGTCAATGAATACGTTTCACTTCTTTTTCTCAGAATCAGATAGAACCCCAGTTTCCAGTTTAGTCAAACCTAGTTATTAATGAAGTAACAACACCACCAAATCACCACCAACTAATACTTCGTGGTACTTCTTTCAATTTAAATATCTACTTGTTTTCATCTCATAAAGGTAATCCTACAAATCTACAATCTAATTTAAAACTAACAACCAGAGAAGTAACAAAACTTAATAGATATTCATACATGGTACCAATGAAATATCACATTTATTCTTTTTTTTTTTTTGACATTCCAAATATAACTTTTAGTCACCACAAAGAATTAATGTGATTCTGACTATGTTTAACTGCTGTCTTAATACTTATGAGAATGACTAATATGAGGCTTATATGAAGTTCACACATAAAAAGAAATACCTATCATCAAGAAGATTCGCTTACCATCGATAGAATAGATTCAAGTTTGTCTCTTGCTTTTAATGATCTAAAACCACCAATTAAGCAAACAGGATTTTCTTCCCCACAAAGAGCATGAAAGTTCAATGCGGTCAAGAGTGGTACTTGGGATTCACTTTCAGACCTTTTGGTCTGCCTTGAAGCAACCTTGTTCTTCTTTTCAAAACCGTCAAGTAAGAGACCAAGCTCCTGAACAGTCGACTCAAAGTCCCTCACAGAAATTCCAGTTTTCAGTAATTGTTTTTCTCCATTTGACAACCATCCCACTATAGCTGGAAGTGCATTAATCCCTAACCTTTTGACCTCTGGATCAGAAACATCATGAACCTGCAAAATCAATCAAGAAACAATACTGCATTTTTAACTTGTCCTCTTGTGTGTGTGTGTGTGTATATATATTAGCCACATGAAATGAGACCATTAACTTAAATCTTTGCAAAAGAAAATGAAGTATATACCTCATTTATCAAAGTCTTAAGAAACATATGTTTTCCTATATTCTATGTCTTTCAATTTTCCTTCTCTTTGTTCTTTTTTCTTAGGGTGGGGGATAGGGAGGATAACGGAACGGGGAAGGGGGAAAAACGTAAAGTACCTGAGAGTCATAGAAGAGAAATCGATTGCGATACAACCCACTGAGAGTACGCCAAATCAATGGTGTATCTTTTTTGGTTGAGAGAAGCATAACTCGAGGTAAACTATCTGCAGCACCAAACAAAGGCTGAAAATTATCCAGGTTAACACGTCTTGAAAACCTTGGCAAATGTTCCTGACAAAAGTTTTTCAAGCTTTTCACATCCCACTCGTCATTATACTCGACAAAGGAACCACTCCCACTTGTTATGTAGGAGTACACAAATAATCTGGGTGATCTACGAGGATATATTCCCTGATTCTTACAGAAAGAAGATTCATTCTCGCAATTTATTTTACCAACCTGCAACAAAGAATATAAGCATCAGCGTTGTACTGTTGAAAAATCAGCTAAGTTTTCAGGAAGTGAAGGTGGAATGTACCTTTAAAGCTCCCTTCAATGAGCGAGCAACCTCCTCCAATAGTGAATCATACTGTTGAACTGGCATTGTTGAGGGTGTATAAGATAGAAGAAGCCAAGTAATGCCCCTGTCATTTATTTCTTTCTCAAATATCTTTGAACTTACAGCACGAACAATCTTGGGGGGCCTATTAAACCCAGATTGTGTTCCAGATGCACCACCAAATGTCGATCCAGAAGATCTACCAGAACCATCAAAGCCAGAACTACTTCCCATATCACCACTAAAGAAGCTTGAAAACATATCATTGAGACCAAAACCAAAAGGGTTTCCACCGCCAGATCCACCAAAAGGGTTTTTACCACCAGATCCACCAAAGGAAAAGGAGAAAGACCGGCCGCCCCCACCCATATTCTGCCACTGTCCACCTGATCCACCACCTGTGAAGTGGGTGTATCCACCATAATTTCCTGCACTCCCACCATCAAAGGATGGGCCACCTTTTTCATCACCGTATAGGTCATAGTTTTTCCTCTTTTCCTCATCAGATAAAATTTCATAAGCTGTGAAAAAATAGATATAGCAAACAGAAATCAGCAAATTTCATAATTTATGCTTTAGAAGACAACGGATCAGCCCCACAAAAAAGCAAAGACACTCCCACCTGCTTCTCTGGAGGGGAGTTCATGACATTGCAAAAAATTATCAGATTATGGGATGTATATGCAGCTCATAACTAAACAAAGAAAATTATTTTCATGATTATGGCTGAAACACAAAAAAAAAAAAAAAAAAAAAATTCAACACCAAGATATGATCCTAAACAAGTAGCCTCAGAATTTTTTATGCTCCTTAATCTTATGGTGCACAAACCAGAAGCTGCCCTCTCAGCAATTGCATATCCAAGTCCGTTCAACACCATCAATAACAAATACAGAAGTTCAGTGAAATAGTTGTGGCTCCAAGATGTACAGCCTCTAGGCCACTAACCTAAAATAGATGATGATATTGACCAGCAAAAATTTCAGCTATCCTTTACGCACAAGATGCAGTATACAGTCAAAAGGGAAAATTTTCTACGGGACAGTCTCATCTATCTAAGTTCCCTACCCATCTCTTTGTTGGAATGATATGAGAACTGCTAAATCATCGGCTGAAGAATGAACAACTTCAAAGAGAACGAACATCCTTTATGAATTGAACAATTAACAACTTTAAATGACGCAAGGCTAAGGACAAATTACCATTGTTGATCTCCTCAAACTTCTCTTGAGCACCTTTATTCTTGTTTTTGTCAGGGTGATATTGTAAAGAAAGCCTAGAAACAGCACAAAAGGTAACAGTAAGAAACATACACAGCTTGAGAAGATATCTTTGAGCAAGTAAATAGTAGGCAATTGCACAACGACAATATCACAGTTTCCCCAACTGAAAAGATTAGCTTAATAAGAATATTGTTTGACTAATCCTCTTTTAAAATGGAAGTGCAGTGTATATCTAAAACGCGATAGTTCCCAGAGTCAAAGTCGAGAGGCTGGAGGAGCCAATTTCCAGAAGCCGCCAGCAAAGAATAGCCCACAAGGTTTTTATAATAAAATCAACTTTTGCAATTAGATTACATCAACAATGAGTTTGCAAGGGTTCTCAGCAATGAACTCATAACTTGTTCTCATACCAACAGAAATTGACTGGCATTTGTAAATGGTGATATAATATTACAACCATGACCAACTCCTGAATCTATATAACATATTTGGCAGGTGGAAACTTGCACACCATCAAAATCGCAAAAGTAGACACCAGAAACAAGCATTTCACCATGAAGACATGAAATTACTATCTATAAAGCACATGCTCGTGACAAAATATAGCTAATTTGGTAACCGTTAGTCTTTAACGCATGGGCACAGCGTTTCATTGTACCTACATAACAAGGAAAAAGGGCAAGGCTAGAATAGTTTAAGAACATTTGAAATGATGTGTGCTAAGGTAGAGAAGCGCAGACCACCGACAATGGAAAAGGTAATGCTGGTGTTTACAGCAAATAATTCTAACCACATTTAAATTGAGTGCAATGTATTCAACAGACACTTCTGTCCATTCTCAACAAAAGCTTAAAGAAACATGTCTTGGCAATATCTACCTTTGCATTACAAATTTCAATGAAAAAACAAATCAATCTTTCTTCTGCTTATTTCATGAATAGGGAACTTGTGATTCCATACAGGACTTGAGATGATGCATGATATTTACCACAATACTCAGGTATCAGTTACCTACGGAATGCATTTCACTTTAACTGCATCCTATATGTACGGTAGATCTTCACTCAAATACATGTCAAGACATTTCCACATCCCAACAACAACGAGGTACTTACTAGGTTCTTGTTACAGTAGATGTCCATTGGCTATTGAAGAAACCGAACACAAAGAAAATTCCAAGCATAAAAACATTTGAAATCCTTGCTATTGCCACTAAGGTAAGGCTAACCCTAACACTATTAACCAAAGAACAACGTAGCAGATAAGACAAAATCCTAAATTGCCACGTTACAAGAAACAATAACAATGAGAAGTAGTTGATGATTCAATAATATTGTCCAAAGTTCCAAGGAAAACATTTAGCTAACAAGCTGTACAAAGTGGATGAAAAAACTTACTTGTGAAAAGCTTTTTTAATATCGCGTTGACTTGCATTCCGATCCACACCTAAAATCTGGAAGGCGCAACAAACAATCAATAGAAACTCAAATATATTTACAACAGAAATCATTGGTAATATAAAAATACTCCAGTGCAAAAACTCATAAGCTTTATACAGCATAATTGAGCTGATGGAATGACAATGTTACGGTATAGAGCTTCTCATAAGCTAACTTTCTTTATTTTTCAATTCGACAAGACACAAACTTTAGATTCTAGTATCCCCTGACTTAGACCTACCTTTTTCCGTAGCCCATACCTTTATCTAAATTCATATTCAAATTTGTATCTAAAAACTAAAATTATTTTGCCACATTATATACTCATACCCGTAACAGTATCTCAGTGCAACATAGGTTAACCATGCCCGTGCCCACACCAAGCTCACTAATTAACTTAGTTGGTTAAAGTCATTAAAACCTGAAATTAAATCTCGTCTGGACTAAACCTCCCTCGTGACTCTTTACAACAAAAGAATTATAATAATTAAGGCATTACATCCAACAACAGCAGAATTACCAACTAAGATCATAGCAATATCCCTTTCGAGTTTCTATCACTACATTACTCAACCTTTCCCGCCATTTCAACAAATTAACACCAAGAAAATTAATCACAGCCTACAAAAAAAATCCCCAGTTTCAAACGAACCCACAAAAAGAAATCAACAATTCAACTTCCAAATAAAACGCAGATAATTTTACAATTGAATACCTTCTAAAATTGACAAACCCATTAAAGAATTACAATTCATTAGCGTAAATCCATTAACAAAAAGCTCAAGAAAGTTCTAGAAGGTACCTTATAAGGGTCGAAAGCCTTCTTAGCTTCAGCAGCAAGAATGATCAATGTTACCAGAATTATTGGCGCCACCTTCAAACCAACACCCATTTTATTAATTTTCACTTTTAATTTATTTTTTCACGAAATTTGAGTGTTTTTTGAGGATTCAGTTTGAGAGAGAATTAAGTGGAAAAAAAGAAGAAAGCGGTAAAAATTGAAGAGATAAAAGTATAAATAGATTTCGTATTGGAGTCCAGATGTTTCGGGCTTGTTGGACACGTGGCTTGTTTATATTGATCCAACGCAGCTGGACCAATAGCGTTGCAGCATATCTTTAAATTGACGTTTCGCCACTCAGTCTGATTAAACGATATGTGGACACTTAGGCATTAGGATTCAACGATTGTGTATGTATACTCTAGTTGTGAAGTATTGTCATTTGCTTCTCATTTTCAGAAGAAACAAATTATAATTTTGGGGGAAATTATTAAGAACTTTATAGATTTAGCGTATTGAGAAAATATTATTTAGAATAAGAAAATTATATTTGAAGCCTATTTTTAAAGCGAACAAATTAAGTTAGTATAAATTAATGGTCCAATCTAAAACATCTTTTCGGATGATGAGAAAGAACTTAAAATAAAATTCGGATATTCCAATATAGAGTGATAATAATTCTTTTTAGTTTTGAGTAAGTTTTGATCTTGTTTGCTTTAAAAGTTAAAAAATATCAGGTCATACTTGACTTTAATGGTCAAAACATACTAACTGTAAAACAAATTTTGTTTAAGGAAAATTTTGACTTTTATGTATTGCAATTTTGACTTTTATCTTAGGGTAAACAATTTTAGGCTTCTTTTCTATTCCTTATAGATCACACAATAAGCCTTTTGTTCATTTTTCCTTTTTTGACTAGAATTTACTATTACGACACAAAATAAATTATTTGGATTTGGATCCTCAATAATTCATCCGACCCTTCAAATAATCTCTTTACAAACATACAAGTACAGGTTTTAAGATATATATCCATTCAGCATTGAAATGCCTCAAGCAGAGCTTGACAAAAACATTACACTTCACATTCTCGCCTGCCTAAATGTCTTTCTCCAAAAGTTACCCACGCTATTTTCATTCTATTTCTTTAGTGAAATAGCGAAATGAAAGGACGTATAGTATATTTGCTGGATTAGAATGATATCCATGTTTCTCATTGATGAATATTTGAAGCAAACTGAGGCAAATTTTTTATATCTCCAATATCATATTTGCATGAAGCTGGGTCTTACCACTAGTGTTTGTAACATAAGTACAAGTATTAAGTGTTATTGTATATAGATTACTATTGATGCACAAAAATACAAACTCTTTTATGTTTACATTCAACTGCACAATAGAATTGAACAAGGCTCTTCACTACTGATTACTGAATATACCCTCAGAGTTCAAATATTCAGAATAAGCCCTACGAACTATTATTTAACTAATATCATAGAACGAAACCTCAGCTTACAAAAAATTGCATCTTGCACAGCTTCTCGGTTTTGATAGCGATACCTTCCCTAATCTCCAACGGATTTTTCTTCGGGGCATAGGTAAGGTACAGCAAAGAGCACAAACTTGTATGGCAAAAGCTACTGCTTTGAACAGTGACCTGCTTTGTTTAACAAATTTTCCAGCTCTACCATCCTGTAAGACGCCAGATAGTTCTCTACGTGAAACGCTTCTTGAAAAGATAATGACGTTTGGATGGATCTTTGGGTTTGCTCTTCATGTGTACCAGTCTCTTATGTCCAGTGCTGCACAGTTAAGTATAAGCATGCAAGTCAAGGCAAGTCAGCAATACCATAAATGCATGCTATTGACCACAGTGCCTCAAAGGGCTTAGAATATTGATTGATCCAGAGAAGACACCACATGCCAAATCACAATGAACACGAAGGTAAAAATAACTAATCCTGACAGCCTGACAGGGAGGGAGAACCATAGAAGTGCTGATCTAAAATAGGAAGATCGATCATATTTTTTCCAACGAAGGCAATTTATTAGACAAAAAATCTCAGCAACATGCATTTTACGGAAATCATATCAAGTTTATTTAGCCCAAGGAAGTTTATGAATGTGGCTTTTCAAGAACCAGGCAAACTTACTTGTATTCCATGTAAACCATTCCATTAGCACCCGACATGGCGCTCATTGATCCCATGGTGCGACGTGCTTTCATAAGGGCTAGCTCATCAGCATCTTCTTCCAACTGCTCTAGACCAACAAGGTCATCCCCAGCACTTAACACCTTTTACCAAGATATAACAAGAAAAGGATAATTAGACTCTAGAACCATGCACTAGGCTAAATTCTTTTTTCAACAGTATCTTGCAACAGAAGTGAACCCCATGCACTAGGCTAAATGTCAATTTTATTATGAAGTCCATCGGAACGTGAAGTTATCCAAGAGATAGTCTTCCATTCCACATGAAGATTTGGGAAAGAGCTGCTAATTCAAGTATCTTTCAGGAGCAGAACCAAGTCAAAGTGATACAAACTAACACCTTTTTTCTTGAACCAAAGATCTTACTCTTTCCAAAGGAGCATCACTTCCACCACCTAAACTCAACAGTCAATTTAATACAGCAACAATTATATATTCTTGCTTTGAGTCAAAGAGGAATGGACAGAGTTTCTTCTTATTCTTTTTTTAGTGTGTGACGAGTAGTAAAGGCATGCAACCAGATGATGACAGTATAATACCTGCCTCAGGAGCTCCATCTGTTCCTGAAGCGAGTGGTAGCTGAGTTCCGGCCCACAATCAGGAGGGGGTAAACTTGTTATAACCTATCAACCGAAATGAACTATCATGCCACTGAACAAATTTATGTAGCACCACTAAAATTGATGATGGCAAGAGCAACAGTTCAAAAGGGCCAAAAACAAGCAGAAAATAGATCATTCTTCATACTAGAAGTGCTAATCTATTATGTCATAACAAAATAGAAAAGTACTTCTTGCTGCACACTTTTTACGTCATAATATCTGGTGAAAGCACCTAGTAATCAAACGACCTTCATGTGATTATCAAAGAACACTATACAGAGGATGTTATTAATATGTAGCAAAGATATAGCCACAAACCAAAGATAAAGGCTAGTACCTTAAAGCTGTAACCTTGGTCAATCAAAAACTGCTGCCTTTTAGTAGAGTAATACATCTCCTACATTCAAAAGGAATTTAAGTTCAGAGAAAAATACAAAGAACATCATATAATTGAAAAAGCACGTCCCATAAAAAGTCACTTTTACAATCATTGTATACATTACCTGTGTGTCAGTAGAAACAAGTGAATAAAAGAAGGCATTATATTCTTCCTTTCCACCGGCCATCCTATCTTCAAGCCGACCCTATCAAATAAACACAAATTATCAACAAAGGGCTACAGATGGAGAGACAATGGTGAATTGAACAGATAACTGTTTCTCAATTTTTAGCTCTTACAAGTTACAACACCATAGATTTAGAAGGAAACTGGTGACATAGAAGTGCAAGTAGGCATTAAATAGGACCCTTTAAGTAAACCACCAAACTGTCTTCTTTCAACACAAAAGCAAGATACAGAACATATTGGAAGCAGCTTAACCATTCACCCCTAGGGCCCTAGACAGCCGAACCCAAAATGAGCCAGACTGCCCTAGCTGCTAAATTAGGCTTCAACCTTCCATCATCAATTGTGGAGTACTAGAACTGGAACTTCTAATAGTTAGTAAATTAGTGATTTCCCAATGGCTTGAAAGTCATGATACAGACTTCTGAGACCCGAAAATTATTACATTTCATTCTTTAGATGTTGACCATGATTGTAAACACAAGTATACAGTTAGATACTTAGATGAATAGGTGATTAGGTGTTCCCTAGAGTTCTTAGAGATTATTGATGATATCAGAAAAAGAAAAGGACTGAGTGCCAGGTGCCTCAGGCCTACTATACTGAAAGAATATGACTTTGGTTTCGGCTGTTCTTCTCAATACCCAAAGCTACTACTGCACAAGCTTAGAACTCTTAATTTAATTGCTTATCTTGATCAGCTAGCTCCTCTGATGCTAAAATCATGAATCACCATTAGTGCAAAAACTAGAAACCAGTTTGTTTCCACTAGCAGAAATCTGTGTCTCACTTATGCCAGGCAAGAAACATACAGAATTTCACCAGCAGGTTGCTAGTTCAAATTTGGGTTCCGACTTTATTGCAATTAAAGATCCTGCTCTTTGTTTGGTAATCAATGTGCCAGTACTGCAGTTTTTCTCCCTGTATTACATTTTTTTCCCTCTTCCCACCAACAAACAAGAGAGGAAAATTTGAGAATAGTTGAAAAAATAGGAAATAGCCACAGACGAAGACAAACAAATAATTGAAGCACCCTTCAAGCTGTAGATGGTTTTCTCTTTTCCTTCCATGAACACAACAATACAATTCCCATACAAATAGCAACTATATCATGAGACACATTCAGGAGAGAGCACACACCTTAGCCCTAAGAATACGGCCAAGACGTTGAGCTTCTTGACGCCTTGAACCAGCATGAGATGAAATTTGAATTATAACATTTGCTTCAGGTATGTCTATTGAGTTATCACCAACCTGTGCATCACAATGACAAAAAAGAATACATTGTGGGGGAGTTGTGATGAGTATGTGCTTCCAATGCAATGCTATCAAACATTAAAATGTAAAGAAATATTATTTGACATGAAAAAAAAAGGAACGCCAGGAAGAGAGATCCAAATACCCCTCAAAACAGCATAATGACTTGAAGATATTACATGATGTGGTCATAAAATTACTCTACAGTGAAATCAACTCAATATATCTTAAATACTCCCTCCACCCAAAACAATCTTCACACTTTCTCATTTTGGTTTACCCCGAACAGACGCCCAAAGATTGAAATGTGATTGGAAACATTAATGCACGGAAAAGTTGGGACACAAACTTCCTATGCAGAGAACTACCCAATATTTTACAAAGTGCCTTTTAATTTTTGGTTTGTTTGTGCGGTACACCAAACACTTATGGGGATCAAACAATCTACCTCCGTTAGCCCTTCCCTTTCCAGACTTTAGCAACCATTGTCATCATCGTCCATCACTACATCCCTTCCTTTATTATCAATCATCTTCCAAATTTACAAGCTTACAGCTACTACAACTGTTTTTGAATCCATAACAAAATCATTACTATGGTGGATATTTTGTTTAGAGAATTAAATCTGAACACGACAGCCGAATGTCAGCATAGTACTGTAGAAATATAATGACGGGAAAGGTGGGGCAAACACCATAAACTATATGTACAAATGCATAGCCACCTAATGAAGCCTACACAGCATAGCAGATCTTATGTAAACATCTGAAAAAGGAAAAACTATTGGATTTTTGGTATCATACCTTAGAGAGAAATACTGTGTTTACATCCTTCCCAGTTTTGAAAGCCTCCAGGATTTTAGTCCGCTCAACATGGCTTCCAGATAAACAAAGAAACATAAACACAACTGCACAACTAGGCAATGACCAGAGCAGACAAGATGCATCAGTAAAAGGGAAGAATACCTGGTAGCACCATAAATCATAGGCTTTTTAAGTTTTTTTGCATACGCCGTGAGAGCAAAAAGATTATCAGCAAAAACAATAATTTTGTCACCACGCTCCCGCTCATGAAATTGAATTAGAAATTCACATGCTCTAAACTTGTTGGGGTTCATCACATATAATGCCTGAAATTAGCCAAAAAGCAATAAAAACTAAATCATTAAAGTAATTAAAGAAAGATAAGTAACTACATACATACAGGGGTAAGTGTAACATACAGCAAAAATTACAATACGCTGATCCCATACCTGCTTTTTCTTGGAATTTTCTTTCTTCAAATATTCAGCAAAGAATTCCTTTGTCATAGGACACCAAACTTCAGCACACTGTACATTTGCAATGAAGCCACCCTTCACCAAATCCAACCAGTTTGCTTCGTACAATTTGGGACCAATAAGGAAGTTCAGATCAGTGATTCTCTCATCCTCTCTAACAAGTGTAGCTGTTGATAATAAACAGGAGTCACTTCCTCAACAAACTACGCTCAACAAATCAATTCAGCACTTAAATTCAAAGAATCCAATCAGAACAAAAACAAATACCAGTAAGTCCAAGTTTACAATGTGATTTTGTAATACTGATGACTTTCCTAAACATGTGAGCAGGAACAACATGCACCTACGTAGCATATATAGAAAGGGAAGTTAGACATGTAATCCTCCATCTGCAAGGACATAACTGCCCTGAAAGGCCCAAAGTCCTTCAAATCAAGAAATTACCTCATCCATGAGAAGTAATCCCCATTCTCTATTCCTTATTTCTTCAATAATCTTCTCAGATTCCTCAGAACGTTTACCACCAAAAGCAACCATGTTGTATGTAGTCACAACTACTCCAACATTTCCACGGAATCTTTCTTTGCTATCAGATGTGAAACGGCATATTTGCTCATCTTTTATAGTGGACCAAAGTTTGAACTGAAATGCCCATTGGTCCACCGACACGGCATTTGTGGCCAAACAAAGGCAGCTCTTCTTTATACGGCATGCTGCAGATACACCAACAAGAGACTTTCCAGCACCACATGGTAACACAATGATACCAGATCTTGCTCTACCTAAGAGTAAAACACAATTAATATGTAGGTAAAGAACTAGAAACAGTTATCTGCCTAAACAAAAACTGAAAACCCCAATTGAAAGAAATTGATCTAGACCTTGTCATTCATATCTACATCATAAGCATAAACTTTACCATTCCCAAACATTTTACTGAGACTCTTTTCCTGGTAAGGCCGTGGTTGTGCATGAGGCTTCAACTCCATGTCAAGATCAGGGTTGACCTGCAATATCAACAGAACATCAGATAATTGTTGTGAATCAAGTCCAAAGATTACCTTGACTGAGCACAAATTAACAATACAAATACTGTTAGTCCTTTATATAAGTCACTTTGGACTCCTTTTTTGGGCCTTGTCTACAAAGCAGAGCCACGCCATCTTGCCCAACCAACTATTTTATGCTTAAATGGTCATAGGTGATCCTGATACTGTTGCTTCTGACATAGAAGAATTTATTGTATAATAACATTGGATAGAACACTATGGTTTAACGCTTATTTGCATTTTATAACTTAGACACCTCATTTGGACTTATCTATATGGATACTAAATCAAAGTAATGAGTAAGAGAATGATGGCAATTGCAACCATGCTTTTATTGGCACACGCTAATGGGCCTGAGAAGTCATTCAATGTTTTTCTCCAAAATATTTCACATAAAAAATATATATTTCTATGGATTTTTGTGTTGCTTTTTTTATTTTTTGGACAAAAAATTTGCGCTGATTTTATATGTAAATAAAAGTGGATATGAAATTTTTATTTAAATGACATCAAGAAATCACAATCTAAGAACAAAACTCACTTTTTGGCACAACGGACTGAAAAAAAATAAAGAAAAAGAGAAAAAAATTCCAGAAATGATCTGACCCACAGAGGAGTTAATTACATTATTACAATATTACCCGGGCCCCAATAAGTATAGGGAGGTATGGCATAGCATATTATTAGCATCAGTAAACTCCAAGATACACCAACAATTATAAAACAAATATAATTAGGACCACAAAACATAAAACTCGAGCTATATAGAACCTAATGTGCAGTCATGCATCTATTGATGGATCAGGCCCAGATTCAGCTGCAGGGCTTAGTGCATGTCCATGCAATGGCGTTGACGCGATTAATTATGCTAATTCATATCTTCCTCGTTTATCATATGCTTAGAAGATATGGCATCTTGTTGCACCAAAAAATTGATTTGAAACTTGTGCAATACCATCTACTTGTGTAAATCCTTAGTGTTCCATCATCATTCTAACCCCAACGACCTTTATGCCCCAATTGCTTTTTAAAAAAATACAAATCTCCAAATTCAAGGCTAATCATGCTCAAAGCCATGTTCAAAGCCATTAAAAAGCACCACTATTACATCATAACACCCAGTTGATCACAGTTAAACTCTAGAAATTACCCAATGGCATGAAAAAAAGATTTTGATCCATCTGAGCCTAAATGAGAGAATGATGCTCCCACACCATCTAAACATGAGCATTGGATAGGGTTCTAATGTGCATATATAATAGAAAATATCTTGCTTATGTTACAAAGACTCACAGTATCATTCCTGAAATCATATTCCTCCAACATTGGGTAATTCAGAGCATTAGGCAAGCATCGTTGCTTTACATTTTCAACCTGCATGTACGAAACAGAAAAACAGTAAAGAAACAAAAATGAGCATCCACAGTAAAATAGCACCTTCCGAATGTCATGCATCTGTATGACCTTATGATCAATTGATATCACTGCAAAAACTATCGACAGTAAATCCAAACACTTCAGCAAAAAGGATAAATGGCTAGTTCGGAAAACTAGCAAATCTAGCAACAACACTTCTTCAGTTCTACAAATTGTTTAAATATAAGATTTTGTTACAACAAGCTTTTGGTTTCAAGTTTGGAGAAATAGAGGAATGTGAACATTATGTAGTGGAAGAACTAGCTTTTGGAAGAAACATCACATAACCTAAATTTCTGGGAAAAATATTACGACCTCTAACTGTTATTTTAAACCGCTATGAAAGAGAACACTACTTTTCAACTTTAGTTAAGTTTAAACTGAGTCAAAATGTGACTACTACTTAAGGTCTTGTCTAACATGAATTCATGATGCTTGAGACAAACTTCCCAACAGATTTCTTCAATGCCTAAACTGGTTTAAAAGCTTACTGTTACTTGATCTTTAGACTTTCAGGTAAGGATTTCACCAAGGAGGGAGTTTTTAAGCGAGGAAACACTATAAAATTGGGATTGCAAATGTGTTACAAACTACTAATCAAGCATAGAATCCAGCCTTCATTTACAAACATAGAGGTGTAAAAAAAATTGTTGAGAACATCTACCAGCTCATCACCAGCTTTTATTGTGAAATAAACTACTAAACATATATTGTCAAGACTAGAAGTTGTAATAAAATAAAAATACACATGAAACAAGCCAAATCCCACAAAAGACTTTAAATACATAATAAGGCGGTGAGAAAGAAATTTAAGGGATGCAAGCAACTTCTAAAGGCTCGAATTCTACAATGGCTCCCACAAGATTACAAGTGCTAAAACCAACCAACCTTTGTATCCATTGTTACAATCGGCACTTGTTAAGCATTCTATGACATGAAAAATAAGGACTATGGACATAATGAAACCATGATACCACTTTGCTTCTTAAGTTGTGATGTGTAATTAGAGACCAAGTTCCCCAGGAGAAAGCATGCACCTCCTTACATCCTTAGACTTAATAACTCTCCTACACACTCTCCACTGATCCCCTAATTCATCCAGCTCCCAACCAAAAGAAATTAGACATTATTCTTTCAAACTTAGAGATGAAAAATAGCAGAAAAAAAAGGAAACTAAAACTAAGTCTCCCCACCCCATGGAAGATGGTGCCTTTAGGACTATTAGGAATTATTAGCAATTCTTTAAGAACAGAATTCTTCGCACTATCGAGTTATAAGAAGAAGAAAGGAGAGGTAGGGATGGAGGGTGATATACCAAGGGAGTGAATCTGCTTACTCTGTCTAAGGAGGGGAAATGGCTCATTATGCCATAAACTGAAATTGTCTAGGAAGAAATGCACCAAATGAAATTTGTATTGAAAGAAGAGCACCATCTATAGCTCATTTAAAAGAAAAAACCAACAATATCAAAGGGAAGCAGCATATCACAATAAAATCCAGATTTTACATTACAATTTACCTGAGCAGGGTCGATTTCAAATGCATGAGTATCTTTCTCCTCAGCTGCAGCTGCCAATTCAGCCTCACTAAGCAAATCACCATGACCACCTCCCATCTCACTCAATGATTTGCTGACTGTAAATCCATCTGCTCCAGGAGCAGTCTAAACAGGAAAACCATTAAGTGAATTGTTGAGTGAAGCAAGATGTACAAGATCAAAAATAATGGATTCCACCCATGCCATTGCTAACAAGGCAACAAGACCTATGAAAAAACACTACGAAAATCACAATCTAAATTACAACATAGACAGCACCACCACCATCCAGCATGGGCCTCTCCATTGGATTTAAAAATTGAGTAGTACTCAAAGGAAAGTTTTAAATGAAATACCCTACAAACAAGACATTAACACGTCAAAAAGAACTGACTTCATGAAGGATACTAACCTCAGCTGAAATCCTAGCCTTGCCAATAACTTCATCTTTGAGTAACTTTTTCAATACCTACACAAACCAAGAAACATTTATAATATACAAGACAAGCTAAAACTACACATACTGGAGACTTCCAAAGATAGAGTACCTCGGGAAAGGGTGATTCGATGAAGTACCGATTTTTCTTAAGCACAAGCTTCACTTTACCATAGTTTGCAGTGGATCCATGTATAAAGTCAATCATTTCTTTGGGGAGTTTAGTCTTGGACAACTTATTTAAGACTGTTATAATCGTTTCTGTTTCCAGACCAACAGAAACAGCAGCATACAATGAGTGCGGAGTCAAGTTGTACTCATGCATTGATTCCGGCCTGGAACAAATCAAAATCAACAGTGACTCAGGTCATGCAGGTGAATGCCACTACTTATGTCGTCAAGGACAATCAAAGAATCACTTCACAAAACAAGATCTAGAAAAAAGAAGGAATGTAATGGAATACCTGCAAACTGGTTCAGCAATTGCAATGAGGAAATCGTAAGCTTGCTTGTACAAAGGCGAGAAAGTTTCAAGAAATATCCGCCCATCACCACAAGCCCACAACGGACGGTTAGAATGATCGGGCTTGAGTTCCAACTTGGTGAAATCCTTCTTTTTAAACTCTCCTTTACAATCCAACAAAAAACCATAATTTCAGTCACCCCATTTCTCCCAGAGAAGTCTACAGGATTAAAACCCTCAAACTACATAATTATACCCAATCCACTGCATATTTCTCCTAAACGTAACTATTTTGCAAGTATAACAAAACGCTTCGAGCAAAGATATGAGCAAGGTAGTTACTGATGCAATTGTCTTGGCAACGGTAAACATTGTATTTCGGAAACTCTCTACCCAATATAAGTACATCACAATTAACTAAAATTCACTAAACAAACAACGTGGAACACCCAATATAAGCCTCATTGTATTGGCAGAATTCAATTGCAATAAAATAAACATTTAGCTAGAAACCCCAAATCATCAAATTCAACTAAATATCATGAATTCAACTCGAAACGCGACAATAAATGATAAAGAAAGCAATAACAACGCACCGTCCGGGTTTCGATCATCATCGAAATCTTCACCTGCAAAGATAGCATTCCCGTCTTCAATCATCCGATTGTGATCATCCTAATCATACCAACAACAGAATATTAGGGTAAAATTCAATAATAGAAGAATCGGATAAGGGATGAAACCTTTGATGATTTATGCTTCTTGCTGGACCGTCCCTTTTCCCCTGAATGAAAAATTTGACACATTTCAAATTAATGCTATTGTGACAGAAATTAAATAAAGATTGTTGAAAAAGGTATTAATGAATGAAGACAGTACCTTGGAATCCCATGCTTGATTGCAAACGCACAAGAGTTGTTTTTTTTCGAAGGATGCTCAACAACGGGGGTGTTCTTCTTGGATGTTCTCCAACAACGGTGAAATGGTGAATGAATGGCGCAACTGAAGTTGCAAACTTGGAGCTGGAGAGCAGGTGCACTTGTATATGGAGTATATTATTTATATAGAAACATATTCTTCTAATTGACGGTCCGGGACTCGGATACATCATGTTTTTTACTGGCTCGACTCTTTAACCGTTCAAAGCCTACTAGGTTAGGTTAAATTCGACTCTTTACTCGATTTGTTTATAAAACGATCTAACTAATAATTAGTTTAATTGGATTGGCCTTTTAAAGGATCATATTTTATAAGCTCAGTTCAAGTAGGGTTAATAATGGATCAATAGTTTCTAAGGTTTTTAAATAGGTTATGAATGTTACCACTATTTTGACAATGATCCACTGCTAAAGATTGGAAGTGATATGCGCAGACTATTAATCTTCACAGATAAAACTATACTATCTTTTGATCGACCCGTTTTGCATCTTCTTTGGCCCAACTCGGATCAATCTGTTTTGCATCTTCCTTAGGCCGACTTGGCTCATTTTGCATGTGACATATCTCGGCGCTGAGCCGACCCAATGCACAAGTATAAAATGAACCAAATAACCAAATTGGTTAAAAAAAAGTAGGTGTGAACCACAAATTGGTAATACAAAAAAAATTAATGAACTTAGCTTAGGCAACATTTAAACATAAAATATTTTTTGAAATAAAATGGTGCCATTATTTTTCGAAATTATGTATTATGTTTAACTATTATAGGCCAAATCAATTAACATCGCCTCTTAATTAGATATTACTTTAACCCCTTCCCCTTTTTGTTATTGTTTCAAATATGTAGTAAATAATTAGAGAGAAATTGAATACATATATATATTTTTTTTACTAGAGAATGATCAGGATGTTGCAACCCTATCAAAATTTACCTAACAATATCCTCGACTATGTATGCAGTAAATAGTATCACTTCCAAGAGATTATCAAAATTAACAAGTAGATTGAATTGAATTCCTAATAAACTAAAGACTTAGTTGCAACGAGGTAATTATGACTAAAACTAGAAAGATGAAATTAAGGAGAAAAATTATCAATGGAAGAGGAATAACCTAGAACGAAGCATCGCCACTAATCAAAGTCTAATGCCAAATCCAATTCTACTATAGTATATGACAATCAAAATAGTTCCGCAAGAAAGATGCACTGTGAACCTCTCTCGAGAATTCACAGCTTCGTTAACATACATTGATACCTACTTTTTAGGGATTCATGCATGTTAAAGACAATAAACTAGGCATTGTTGACTTCCTAATAGTCCATTCTACCTACTCCGTGGAGAACTTCCTATCCTCAATTGGAATAACTTGAATCCGCCAAAACCCAACTATTTTCATAATTATGATGACGAATTAATGACAAATAGAGAAAAGCATCATAATCAAACATTAGAGAAAAACAAGTTGAACGAGAAATTGAAGGACCATTATGAATTAAGGGAATTAAAGAATGTAATTTTACATCGCACCATGACTAGGGCTTGCTTAGCCCTTTATTAACCGACTAAATCATGATACTTGATAAAACAACGCAATCTAACGAATAAAGCATGGTTAGAACAATGAAAAACAATGAAATTGAGTAGGAGAATTAAGTACTTAAGATTGATTGATTCACTAAGTTTCAAGAGTACAAAGCTAGAAGGTCTTCTTCTAATAATAACGGACATGCAAAAGCAAAAGCCTCAATTCTGAATATCTCCCTCAAATAACCTAAAAAGCTATTTATAATAAATTGTAATTACATTGAGTTTAATCAAGAGAAATCGTGAAAAATAGGTCCAAGTAGACGAGTCCTCTGCTCAGATGAGTTTGCTCCCAAAATTTAAAAAAAAAATACTTCTAACTAAAAATACATTTTTTAGGGCAGACAAGGACGAGTCTCTCCCCTTACAATTTTGGCTTTATAATTGTCATAAAAGTAGAAGGCACGGACGTGTGGGTTTCTACATGTCCAAGTCTTACTCAAATGCCTTAGTTTCCACTCTAATCGTGTGTTCTCGCTCTCATGCGCCCGAGTCTTCAACCTTTACGTCCATTATAAGGCTAACTCTTTGCTCCAAATAATCGAACTTCTCTGAAACCATTCACAAGGCCTCGTTGATGGTTCCACAATGCCTTAAGCTCACGCTAAAAACTCCATAATTGCTCTAGCATTCCTGGAAAAAAAAATTATACACTAGAAAAAGCCATGAGCGCTACAAATAAGAGTAAATGAGCTAAAAATCCGACTAAAGCAACGCTAAATGCATCAAAACTATATGCAAATACTCTTAAAATACCCCAAAAACATGTACTTAAATAGGACTCACCAGAGATCATCAAGAAGCAGTAACATATCAAAAGCTCTATTGTAATTTTTTCAAGACTATATTTAAAGATTATTATTTATATTTAATAGGCTTAGCTCTCCTTTATCCTCTCCAAACCCTTCCTTCAGGGTTAAGGTTTTCTTGGTCGTTTAGGCTGAAAATATTAGCTTAAACCTTAAAGGAAGGTTTGGAGAGGACAAAGGAGAGTCAATCCTAACAAATCTAAAATTTTAGCTCATCAAAAATTTTAAAGGGTAAATTTCAACCTTAGTTTAGGTTGAATATGTTCTTATGATGAACACTTACTAGGGAAAAATTGTAAGTGGAGTAGGAGTTCTAAACTTTCACAAAATGTAAAAGGAACTTGTAAAATGTTAGATAGATTTTTAGCATGGAACTTCTTTTGATCTACTCAAGAAGAAAAAATATGACCCATTCAGTATTCCAACTCAACTTTACTAACTAGGTACTATCTAGATTGAAACATATTGAAACTTGACTCAACTTGAATTCCATTGTGATTCCCTATAATCATAACATTCTTAACTCTTTCTTTAACTCTTACTCTAACTCTCCCTCATCGCCCAAGACTTAACTTTAAGCCTTATACATACAAATGGATCACTCAACTCTTTTCCCCAAAGTATAACTCTTAGGAGATTATTTATGAACCACTAAGCATATAATAAGGTAGTTAAGAAAACATCTAAAAACATAATCCAAGGATTAATATAAACATCTTCTTTAAAGATAAATTCCTAAATAATCATTAATAAAATCATTTTAAATCATACAGACTTTTATAATCTTATGCCAATATTAGATTCCTTGTTGTTCTATACTACTAAAAACATACAAAAACTTACATAATCCTAATAAGCTCATATTTTAGTTTTCGTAGTACCTTATCTTCTTGAAGCTTCAACTCAACAACTTTATTTGTTTGTCCAACTCTGGAACTTGATGGAATCATTGATGTGAATAATTGCATGGAATTCTTTCAAGCTAGTTGAATCATATTCTCTCTAAGATTTATCATATCTTTACCAATCCTACTTGGATTAGAATTTGTTTCTTTTATTTTTAGTAGGAGTCTTATCCATCGTATTATAAGTGGAAGCCATGGAAAATAGCACTAGGGATGTTTTCTTGATTAAAAGATTCAATCTTAAAGAGTTTCTTGAAGATGAAAATTTTGACCAAGGAGAAAATTTTTTAAGACAACAGGAGGTGCTTATTACAATAGACGGTGCTTATTACATCTTGTATGTGATTTATTACAACTTTAGTGACATGGCAAGTGACGTGGCATGGGCATGGACGTGGCTATGACATGACAAGGGCAAGTGACGTGGCATGGGCATGGATGTGGCTATGACATGACAAGGGCAAGTGACGTGGCATGGGCATGGACGTGGCTATGACATGACAAGGGCAAGTGACGTGGCTACACACATATGATTGGTATTTAGTGTTTTACTTTAAATAAAATAGGTTAAGAGTAGTTAATTTGTAAAATTATCTTTTTGTGTAGGATAAAATTCTAATTAACATAAGATAGTGTTAGAGTTTTGGTATGATTATGTAATAAATAGGTGACAATATCCTATTGGATATTAGCAATCCTATTAGAAGTAGGAGTCCTAATTAAGATGGGATTGAAACTCTCAAGCTATGGGTATAAATAGATATGCATCCTAGTTTGGAAAAATTGGATTTTGAGATTACTTTTATTTGAATTCTTCAATAAACTTAGAGAGTTTGATGTTTTTCTTTGTGCATAACAAAGAGCTTATGAATTGGTGCGTAAGGCTTTACATTCACTTGAGGATGTGTAGAGGGAATTGAGGGTGCTTCTTTAATCAATTCTCAAATTTTTGCCCTAAATTTAAATCTTTGGTGCATAGCTTTAGAAGGTTTGATATCTAGTTTTATCCCTTTGTGTGGATTAAGGTTTCAATACCAAAATTCACATCAATCATCCTACAAGAATTGATTGGATATTCCTCTAGGAGACTTGAAATGCAACTATTCACTAATTGTATCCCTTGAACATTACTTCTATTGATTTTTTCTTTACTTAAAGTACGTTGATTGTAAGGGCACCTCTTATTCCAATTCTGGAACTTGCTCTTTTGTCCTACACACACTAAGTAAAAAAACCAAATAAGTTTTCTTGTCATCATCAAAACTCATAAAGGTCAACAGAATATTTAAATTTTCCTTGTCCAAGTGCAACGACAAAAAATATACCACCTAATGATAATGAAATTTATTGCTTGTACTATCTTCAAAAAGACATTTCAAGAGAAGAAGTATTTTCCATTCAAAATGTGTTGAATATTTTGGTAATTTTCTATTTTTTAAAATTAATTAAAAGAATTAGTCGAGATTTTCTCTCTTTTTTAATATACACCCTATCACCCAAAACTTTCAACTACTAAATTAGTTCTAAATAGTAATATATGATAAAAGTATGTTCATATAGTTTTCTTTTTTGAAATTCATAAAAGTTATCTTTGCCAATTTCATATATGTCATTTTTTCCCTAGTATAACATTTGGAATTCTAGCTGGATCTTTAACTTAGCTTTCTTGGCTTGTTCTCATCAACCAACCCACAAACAAAAACTTATTGGCTTTTTCTCATCAAATTATATTCTACATTAATGAATATACCTAAATTAGATCTCCCTTTTTTCTATGACAATCATAATTTACATCTTTCCTATACTTTTAGAAAGTTAAATTTGATACTCCATCCGTTTTTTTTTTCCTTTTCATTTAAAATATTATAGATTTTAGAGTCAAATTAACTTTGACTATGAATTATCTATAATCTAGATGAAAAATATTTTGATTTAGGATTTTGATAGATTCGTCTCAATGTATATTTTCAAAATATTAGTTTTTTTATAACTTTTACAAATGCACCATTGAAGGTATTTGAAATTTAAGTTTGTGTTGAGATTTGTTCAAAAAAAATAAGAAGAAAAAAATAACGGAGGGAGTATGTCATAAGTCTAATGGATTCATTTGGTCCAAAACCCTTTAAACATCACCTGTTTGTTAATATTAATGGGTTCACAGTTCTTTAATCCCAAAATATGCCCATAATAATTAAAAGAAAGTTTATAATAAACCCTAAAACCATATATTTATCCATAAAATTAATTTGGTAGGATATCTCTGTTTACAAGCTTTTTAACAATATATTATTATCTTAATTTTAATTTAAAATAAAAGGGTTATGAACAATTTAGTTAAAGCAGACTCGATTTGAACACCTTTTACTATATGGGGTTTAACTTATTAAATTCAAACCCAAATGATTCAATTCCAAATCTATTGGTTAGGTCATTTATGTCGTCATAGTTGATGTGTTAAGAGCTCCGAACAAAGAATTGTAGCAATAGTCGTAGTAGAATTATGTGAAACGCAAATCTTTTTGTGTGTTATACAACTCCTTTTGCATGGTTCTTCGTTTCGGAACTATTTCCCATTTATTTTTCTTTTGCTCTTGCTTTTATTGAAATATTGGTTCATAATTTACCCTTTTTTACTAGTTTAACTTAATTTTTACTATTTTTCTATATATGTAAGTCCTTTCGATTATCATTCTTAGAGGTTTTTTACTCCAATAAACCCAACCTCTTGTTCTATAACCTAATCAAACCTCCATCAATCAATATCAAACTTCAATTAAGATCATCCAATTCAACTTCTAACTTTATGATACATTGATTTGACTTTTTTATTTGGTTTAGGTAAGTCCTTAGAGCTCTTTTTATTATTCAATTCATCTTTTTATCATACTAACTATTTGTTCATGATGTAGCTCTATGTTCTTGCAAAATTTTCATGATTGTACATAGTTTTAACCATGTTTTATGGAATGGCTTTATTTATTATATTATGATAATTGTTTTGTGCATGATTCATGTTTTATTTTGTGTCTTGATCCATATTTTTATGCTTTTAATCATATTTTAATTATTTAATTGTAATTTCTATATTCATTTTATTATTTGATTTCACCTTTCATTTATTGCACTATATAAAACATGTACTTGAAAATCACGCCTAAATCAGATAATTATAAACAACTTATTTAGAGACCCTTGAACATAATTATTAATGAAATGATAACAAATATATACTAAGTTTTTTTATGTGCATTAAATATAACCTTCTTTTAATACTGTAGTTATGTATAATATTAGGGCTTTTAATATTATTTCTTGTATAAGTCTTTTAAAATTTTACGTTATACATGGTTAAGTCGGAGTAAAGTCGCTTCTAGGTGGATTATGACTCAAGGTTAATCCATATCTCTTCCTCAAATCCAATTTTGGCTTAAGAACATTAATAGAGTTATGTCTCTTAAGGGTTTACTTCATTGAATCATTAACAAGTGTGATGGGTCTACACATATAATTACAACCGATATGCAAATCGACTCTACAATTACAAACTCTTAATATTCTTATACTTATCCAATCAAGCAACATGTGAACATATATTTAGTCTAACTAATTGGCATTGCCAAGCAACTCCTAACAATTAAATGAAGTATACAATTATATGTTGATAGAAGTGTTGTTACCTTTCAAAAACGAGAACTAATAAGAAATTAATTTTTTACATTGGGAATTGTACACAATTATAGGTTGATAAAATTCAAATGATCACCTCTTTCAAATATCATACACAAGGATATTGCCAAGCAAAATTGGCTATTTTGAACTGATGATGGCTTCTCTTTAGCAAGGATGATATATGAATCCAAAATTGATCAATATAGCTTGTTGATCGAAAGGGTTACATATGTACTTGTAAGGACATGACACAAAGAAAATGATGCTATTGATAATGGGATAACATGATCTATTTGATTTAAAGGTCAAATTCAATCATAAAGCACATATAAGACACTTCTAGGAAAAACACCGAGAGAGATATGTAGTATGCGTAAAATTTCTATTACCAATAAAAAAAAGGTTGCATAAATTTCTAAAACATAGTAAAATAATACTCAAGCTTGAATGCAGATCTTGTTAGATTCGTTTAGATGTATAGTTTTTTAGATACATATATTTTTTATACGTTTTTATCTTAATATATGTGTTCGAAAACTGTGCAAAAAGTAACTGTGACAACCAAAATAGAACAAAGGAGTATTATTATTTTTTTATAATAAATAAAATGGCATTTATTTGATCTTAACATATAACTATAGATTATAAATATTAGGGATTGCTCGTTATTCTCATTGTGAGAAAATTCTTCAAAGCTCTAAAAAAAGAATGAAAGTTCAAACTTCAATGATAACGTGTGAAAAAGTTAGCTCATAGAAAAATCTATGCGTTGTTGCCAATATTACATGATCATGAAAAATTTGCTAAACTTGTAGTCATTATAGAGTAACATGCATTAAATTGTAGTTTTTTTTAACATTTATTATTATTTTTTAAAATTAGAAAACGAACCTCCTCTTCAAAGTCATTCGATAAGTGACCTTGGCTGAATTTCGAGTATTGGCAGTGACTTTCTCTTATTGTGGATTTGGTTGGATTTTTTAACCTTTTTTATTCCACAATTTAATCATGTCACTCATTCTCTTCCCTCTTTCTTCCCCATTGCTGACGGCTTGAAGTACCTCCTACTGGAAAATCCTCGGCAATTTCCGACGAGATTGTTCCCATCACCGTTGTTGAAGACGAGTAGGTAAGTTTTTTTATAATTTTTTTGGTCTATTTTAACTAGAACTTAGGGTTTGAAAGTGTAAACTACATTGTGTAATTATATGAATTAGTATGTTATTAGTGTATTTTATTATTTTTATCATTTTAATTAGTTGAATTAGTATGTTGTTAGTATATGTACGTTGTGGTTTTGTTGGATTATGTATATTTTTATCATGGTTTCTAAATTTTTTTTCTTGGATTATGTTAATTTTAGTATTGTTGGTGATGTTTATGTAAATATTAGTAGGAATTGTTGATCGGTGAGGATGCACTGATTTTTTTAGTGATGATTAGTAGTATATTTGGCGAAATAAATTTGGTTAGTGATAATTAGTGGTTAAGTTTATGAAATTATATTGGTTAGTGATAATTAGTGGTTATGTTGAAGAAATTTTATTGGTTAGTGATGATTAATGGTTAAGTTGATGAAATGACGTTGGTTAATTTGATGAATTGATGTTGGTTAGTAATGATTAGTGGTTGATTTGACGAAATGATTTTGGTTATTGATATAGTGGTTAAGTTGGCGAAATGATTTTAGCTAGTGATGATTAGTTGTTAAGTTGACGAAATGAATTTGGTTAGTAATGATTAGAGGTTCAATTGATGAAATGATGTTCGTTAGTGATGATTAGTATAAGCTTGAATTATGTTTGAGTTAGTTAACAACAGATTAGTAACAAATTACGTATTGAACTAGTGTAAGAAAAGAGTCATTAGCATTGAACTAGTGTTAGCTTTGAACTTGTGTTAGAATTGGATAGAACTATGATTACTAATGTTATTGAATTAAAACTTGGTAAAAATGTCATTTACAGTTATTGAACTTACTTTTGATGGTGTAGGCATTATGAATAGTACAAAATATCGTTTGATTTGTCATTGGGGTATAATTGTTGAGTATAAAGGAGGACGTTATACCTTTTATCTTGGCAAGTAGTAGCATTACCTTCAATCAATTATTTGATATGGTATATAATTTGTTTAGGATAGATTGAACAAGAACATAAGTGAAATTAAAAATGAAATATGGAATTATAGTTATGCCCTTCAATGATGCTTATAATTAGAATGCATGTGAGCATGTATTTAAAAAATTCCAAACTCTCCAATGGAAATATTTGTTGAAGAAGTGTTTTCCACACCAAATATATAACAATCTATATCTATTTTCCTTCTTACACTGACATGCTTCAAATATATTCCTAAAACCCACTCATCCATTCACAAATGCACCATTCTCAACCACAAATCCATCCTTCTCAATCCTGAATGTATCTATCCCAATCACAAATGCTTTTACAACTATGTAACCCATAAATGTCTAGTTCCTCTTCATCTGCATCATATCACGTAGATCATATGGAAGTGGGGCCTAGTGGTGGTCGACATAGTGAACATCCAATTTATTGATTATGTTGTAAATGAAGATGATTTCTAAATTTTAAAGCCTCAAGGTGGTTTAAATTCACAACTTTGGGCCAATGAAGAGGAAGAGGATGAGGATAAGGAAGCAAGAAGATAAGTATGTGGAGGAGGATGAAGAAGAAGGACAGGGAAGATGATGGATGAATTATGGCACATCTATTATATTTAATAATAGGCTTTAAATCAATTTTTGGATGTTTTAAGAAGAAGAGGAGGAGATGAAGAATAAGGGAGAGGTAAAGAGTAAGATTTGTAAGAGTCAACTCTTTTTCTATAAATAAATATGTGTTATAAGAATCCATATGTAGGATGATATACTTGTTCTTACCACCGCAACCAAAAAAGAAGACAATGTTTTAGTTTTTGATTCTTTCCCTTGTCTTTTTTTTTTTTTTTAAAAAATTATTATTTAGTTACCTCTCATTAGGGAAAAAAAAAACAACCATGTATTTTGGTTAATGACCTGAAAACCTTGAATAAAGGTTTATAAAGTTGAGTTGGATATTGTTGTTATATAGAAAGTGTTTGACAAAGACCATTCAAGGCAGATGACAAGATGGGATGTGTCCATGTGAATATTCAACCACTTGTATCTGGTTACTTTCGCTGGGAATGGAGATCGGGAATGTTCTATGCGTGAAACATGAAGAAATAAAGGGGAGTTACCAGTTCAACAAGTAACCGGTAAAGAAACCCTTTAAATTTCAAAAGTAAAATGAAAGTTGAAAGAAAAGATGAATTAAATATTATATTTTTCATTACAATTTATATTAAAAAAACCTCTATGTAATATTCCTAATAATAAACCTAAAATCCTAACCTACCACACAAATCATAATACAGTAAACTCCATTTAGGCTAAAATATGAAAGACCTTAATTGAAACCAAACCCTATTTCAATGAAATCTTCCCAAAACAATCTTACTCTCAATTTTAACACTGACAGAAGTTTGAGATGAGTTCCCATCGTTCCATTTGTTACTCATTTTTCCTATTCCAGTAAACTCCCCTAAAAACTCACCTGCTCTTCACCTCCATCTCCATCTCCATCTCCATCTCCATCTCCGCCCCAATTCTCTTCTCTCTCCCTTTGTCTCTCCTACATCAACGAACGATCGACAACCTACTCTCCCACGCACCCACTCTAACGCACGCGCGCACGCACTCACGCACTCCGAGGGTCGAGCTCCATTTCCTCCTAATTTCAATGGCGCTGTCAGCCTCCGACCTTCCAATGATGTACCAATTGCTCTCCAACTCTCTCAGCTCCGACGTAACATTGCGCCAACCGGCCGAAGCCGCGCTTTCGCAGTCCGAGAGTCGTCCCGGTTTCTGCTCCTGTCTGTTGGTATATATATTTATATATATAATATACATACATAATTAGATACTCTTCTCTCCGATTAATTTTACAATTTCTAGGGTTTTTTGGTGATTGTTCGGAAATTTAGGTTGCATGATTGTGGGGATTGAGTGATTATGTTGTGTAATACAGGAGGTGATTACTGCGCAAGATTTGGCGGCGCAGGTCGATGTTCGTTTGATGGCTACTGTTTATTTTAAGAACAGTATTAATCGGTATTGGCGAAACCGGCGGGATTCTATGTGAGTATTTTTCTGTTAGTTTTTGTTCGTTCTTGTTTTGTTGTTATTTGAATGAGAGTAGAATTTTGTTCGGAAAGCAAGTCAATTAACCGTAATTAGTTACACGAGTGGAAGGAAATTGTAACAATGGCTGTTCTTATTGGTGTTGTCTTGGTTGTGGGGAGACATATGGGCATCCTAATTGAATTGGATGAAGATAAATGGATTTGAGATTTGGGTGTTATGTAGTTTTTGCATGTAGGGCAGTGTTAGCTTCCCGAAAAATTAACTGGATTGTGCTTCATTTATATGCAGGATTAGCCCTTCTGATATAACCTAGATATTACACTGTTCTCTATTACTGTCGCAGTATCACCATTTCCTATATAACAGAATTGGATTAGCAGCAGGACCTTAGGCCCCCAAAAGTTTTATATTTGCAGCAGTTTTCGACTTCTCATGTAGGGATGTTATCTTTTGACACTGATTTTTTGTTTTGGTAATGACTGTACAGGTTCTATTAGTTTAACGATTCTATGAGCACACAAATTATTGGAATCAATCATCTACCTTGCCCCTTTACCAACATGAGACATATTGATCATGCTTTATTGAAAAAACCATTTACTTGATTATGAGTTCCAAGTGGGAGGGTTGAGTGCTGTATATCTAGGCAAAACTCTTTTTTCATTGCTGCTGGCAACTTGGATTTTGATTTCTGGTAATGCATTGTTTTGAGTTACCTAACTTTGCTGAGGTATCTGGCACATTCTGATTTAAGATATTAGAATTACGTTAAAATACTATCCTTTTTTTTTTTTAATAATGTTTGTCAATTGGTAGAATTACAATTACTTTTTATATATCCTCTGCCTTACATCCCTTTTCATTGTTTTCTGTCTATGCTTTTGAGAGGGAGGTGAAATAATTTTTTTTTTTTTTTTTGTTGAAATCGGTGGTTGTTTTTAAGAATCTGAATTGCTGAGTCTTATTGGTTGATTCATTTCTCACTTGCTGAAACTCATCTCTCGAATGTTTTTCTCAGGGGAATTAGCAGTGATGAGAAGATTTATCTGAGGCAAAAATTGCTATCTTACTTGAGGGAAGAAGATGATAAGGTTGTGTATACTGTTACTCACTAAACTGTTTATATTATATGCAATCTTGATGAGCTAGAGTTAATTCTGCCCAGACATGGGGGATATCGGATTCTATTCTTTAGTAATTGTATGGTCCAAAAGGGGAATCAAATTTCGTAGGAAGCTAATTATACAATTCCCGACAAATATCATAGATATGTTTGGTTGACAATGAAGAAATTTGTAATTCTCATGAATTTTGATTGATGGGAGCAGTGGGTAATTTTTCCTATGTTTATTGGGAAACTCTATTTCCCAAGTAAGTTCATCTGTTTTCACTATTTATTGCCGATCAAACAACTACTCAAGCTAGTAATTCCCAAGATATTCCTCTTCCCCCATTATTTAAAGGCAACCAAATAAGAACCAAGTATAAATGCTTTGTCTTATCTTGTGTACTGGTTTTAGGTTTTTAGCTTTAGGATATTGGATTTTGTTTTCCCTTTCTTGCCATTGATTATGGTTGCTGAAATCTTGTTCTTATGGACTGCAGATAGCATTTATGCTGGGTGTTTTGATATCGAAAATAGCGCGCTTTGATTACCCTAAAGAGTGGTAAGCACACCCATTCTCTTTAGATTTTTGTGCAACGAATCTTTCCAGTATTATTGCTCTTGATTGAGTTTTGAAGACTATTTGTGGCCTTGATATAAAGAGACACATCTGCATTGAGGACCCAAGTACCCTAGTATCAGTAGAGCTAATGTATTTCATAATTGTGGATTATAACGTCAAACGTGAAACGCTAAAAGGATTTTTATAGGGCTTGCTCTTCTTATTTAAGTTGTGTTCAATTTCAAGTATCAATTGAATAGCCTTTTGTACTTGTTTTGGGGCACGATTTATGCAACCCCCTTTAGCCAGCCATGGATGGGTCTCTTAGGGGCTTTACCATCTTTGATGTTGATATCAAGTGCATCAAGGATGATACTTTTATATTCATCTTGCCTGACCAAGCAATTTTTCGTGTGCATATGTCTTATGGAATACATAGTTGTCATCTATTAAATAACTTTTGTGTAAATCTATCTCACAAAAATATCCGGGTGACAATGATTTATGCATTTACCATTTCTTCTCTGGATTGTCATTGGAAAATAAATGCTACTCAACAAGCTTTGAGAGTAACACTTCGAACACTAGAAGTTCTTGCAATGTGGATGTGAATCATCTCACCTCAACTCTTAATTTTGGAATGTCTAGTTCCTCACTGCATTTACCATTCCTTCTCTGGATTGTCATTGGAAAATAAATGCTACTCAACAAGCTTTGAGAGTAACACTTCGAACACTAGAAGTTCTTGCAATGTGGATGTGAATCATCTCACCTCAACTCTTAATTTTGGAATGTCTAGTTTCTCACTGTCAACGGAACCTTGTTGAGTGCCTTGCTCTTTTTTTATTTTTTTTTGGGGAGTTGTACGTTTTGGGGAACTTATGGAAACTATCGAGGAATTGTTTGATTCAATTGAAAGGGAAAGGAAATGGCAAAGAAAAAAGTAGGAAAATTTGATTCTAAAAATCCCACCTTTGTATGGTCTTCTCTTAATCGTTCCACCTTTCAATTAACTAAGAAAAATCCTACCTTTGCTTCCTATCTTCTTTTAACATACTTAATTACCTGTAAAGACAAGGACATACTGCCAGCCAAAGATATCATAGAGAAGAGAAAAGCCACGCTTGGCTTGCAGAGTAGTTTTTAGAGATTTCATTAAGTAAGTTAAAAGAAGATGGGTTGCAAAGGTCGAATTTTTCTTACTTAATTGAAAGGTGGGATGGTTAAGAGAAGGCCTGGCAAAGGTGAGATTTTTAGAATCAATTTTCCAAAAAAGTAAGGAAAGATGTGGTTCCACCCAAGAAATCCCTTATGTGTTTGGTTGAAGAGAACAGAGGCAAACAGAAGGCTGTTTGATGTTTTGGGAAATAAAACTTCATTCCTCATCAGCTTGAGTTCTCCCTCGTGCTCTCCATCTTTTCCAGCCAAAAATTTAGTTCCACTCCACCGTCCAACTTCAACACTCAAAACAACTTTTACCTAAAAAAAAACCAGTAGTACCGCTATTGACCTGGTTTCTTCACCGCTGTAACAACATGCTTGTGTTGCTGCCGGTGTTATGGATCCCGATGGAAGCTTTGTGGTTAAATTTACCCATAATAGCTCTTGTTCTGGAGCTTTGGTGGATGAAGTGGACCACTAAACCATTAGTTGTGTGTTCTCGAGTCCTCTTTGTCACCTAAGCTTCTATGGTCAAAGACCTACTGTTACAGCGGTTGTGGCTGTAGGTCTTGTGGTCGTTTTAAGGATGGTTGTTGTTGGCTGATGTTTGTGGGTTGTTGTTCAAGGTAATATCAGTGGTGGTTGTGGTGTAGAGGGGAGTGAGGGAATTCACAAAATCCTGGGGGAGGGTGGGAATTATTGTAGAGAAATTTGAGGTGAACTTGAGCTGAAAAGTAGGGTAACGAAAATGCATAAATCATCAACCAAACATCTAAAGGAAACATGAGCTTTTTACCTTTCCCTTTTCTGTATATCCCACACCAACAGCCCTTGAGTTTGTTTGGGGAGCTTATGAAATCTTTTTGAGTTTGTACAAGACAAATTTGACAAAATAAATTTTCTTCTCTCCGCTAATTTTGAATCTTAAGAAATCAAGGAACTTTTGAGTGAGGGAGAAACTTTCAAAATGGTCAGATTCCTATAGAATGGACCTTGTCCTGAATTTTTTTTAATGTTGAACATTCTTCTATCAAGTATTTGTTTGGGCTAATTAGGTACTTTGCTACATTGCTGTACAGTTGTTAGTGGATTTCTAAAAAGTTATTTGAATGCAATGTGCTATATGTGGCAATAATGTCGACAAGTTATGACATCTGCTTATTATAATCCGTTATTTTATTCTTGCACATCCCAAGCTTTTTCTAATTCGTGATCGTTGCTAACTTTGATCACTTGTTCAGGCCTGATCTATTTTCAATTTTAGCTCAGCATCTTCAATCTGCAGACATTCTCTCTTCCCATAGGATTTTTCTGATTCTCTTTCGGACTTTGAAGGAACTGTCGACTAAACGGCTTACTTCAGACCAACGAAATTATGCTGAGGTTTGGTTGGCTTGGCACTTTCTCACAACTTATTTCATCTTTTAAAAATCTTCTTTTCTGTTTATCAACAGTTTGCTTTCTTCATCCCCTCCCATCTAAAAAAAATGTATGTTGTGTCGATGCCTCCAAGGGTTGTTGATTATATTCCATTACTATTTTGAGCCAAAAAAAAAAAAATATGTTGGTTTTGATAACATATTTTGTTTGTCTCTTGGCAGATCTCTTCCCAGTTCTTTGACTACTGCTGGCATCTTTGGCAAAGTGATGTGCAGAGAATTTTGCATGGTTTTTCTGAATTGACACATAACTTCAGTTCATATGTCTTGGATCAGCATCAAAATGAGTTGTATCTAATATGTGAGAGATGGTATTTATGCTCAAAGATTATACGCCAGTTAGTTATCTCGGGTCACCAGAGTGATTCCAAGTCTATGCAGGTGCTTCACCTTGAATCTGCTTTTTCGATGTTTTTGTCCTTTTTTTTTCTTTCTTTGACTAAATTGGGTTCGCATGATGTAAATCTTGAGTAACAATCCTGTTTCTTCTTTTCAGGAAGTCCGACAAGTCAAGGAGGTTTCTCCCATGTTATTAAGCGCTATTCAATCAATGATTCCTTATTGTAAGGTTTCTTGACCTTATTGTCATAGTATTTTATCACCCTTTTTCTGTTTGTTAGCATCTAATGCATCATGACATGTATCCTAAAATAAAAAAAAAATTCTTCTTATCTTCGGGTTTTGAGGCCCTAGGCAATATGTGTAAGGCCCTTTGTTTTGTAATCAAGGAAAAACGTATTCAAAGTTGCACATCTGAGGCACACATCAGTAAAAAATATTCAGTGCAGCAGGACCCTATCATCCCCGATGCACCAGTGTGCCTTGACCTTCTCTATACATTTCCTATTCTTTGCCAAAGTCTACTATTCTTTAAGTGCTGCCAATGATCAGCTTGGGATCTGGGGAGTATTGTTTGCTCTCATCTTTGATCGAATCTCATTAAGTCTGCTTGCTGCCATCTGTGTTTCTGTGCGCACTTGTGATCACCAGTTATTTCCTTAATAATTCAAATTTAGGGCTGTGAAATTGTTCCTTGCATATTGCTTCCTCCTTGCTCATTTTGACGCCTATTCTAACACTCCTTTACTTCTGTCCTATGTATAATCTATCTTCCACCATACTATTTTGGGATGCCTTAAATCTATCTTCCATTTAACCTTTGGCAAAAAACTGCAAACCTTGTAAAGTTGATTCCACATTCTTGTACCTCTTTTCTTTCTCTATCACATCAACCCTTTATTTTATCGCACTTGATACACTATTGCTCACTATTTTTTCTTTTGTTCTCTCTCATATTTTTCACACATTTTGCCTGGCCCCTCCTAAATTTCTTACTATGTGTGGAAATTTGTAATTAGTATATAAGATAGGACGAAGGGAATTTATTCCATTAATCTATGTGCGTATCTTGTCGTCATTACGATTTTCTCTTTTTTGATCGTTCTGTATTGTATTAAGAGGAGTATGCCTGTGCAAAATAAGGGCATTTATGTCTAAAGATTGTATGTGAATGCTGATTACTATTAGAGTTGTATTTTAAGCTGCATTTAAGTAAAATAAACAACCCTTGATTGGAGTCATTAATTTTATGATCTTCCCTAATAGAAACCACCTTTAAGTACTATTTTGTCCATTCAATACAACCCCTTAACAGTTTTCATTTAGCTTAGAGTGGCTTTTAGGTTGCTATTTTAATAATTGTTTTTCTTGGGGGGTGGTTATAAAATGCAGGGTCTAGCCAAGGGTGGTTATGTCTGTTTTTTCCTTCTATTGAATGGTATTTTGCGTTGCCATTATTGGATACCTTGACTGTTTGTGACTTTGTGGCCCTGAGTTGATTAAATTAATTCACTGTCATACTTTGTGATGATCTAAAACCAGAATTTGGACAAAAAGAGATTTATATTCAGCAGCATAATCAATTAACAAAAATGTAATGTCCAATCAAAACTGGACAGTGTGTAAATTTAGTGAGTCAATTTGCAGGGGAAATGGATTCTAGAAGAAAATTTATTTACTTCCTGAACTAGGAAAAATTGGTTAACTCCCCCCCCCCCCCCCCGCCGATTGTCTGTGTTGGCTGTCCTTCATTTTGCTATGACTTGCACTACTTATTCAAAATGTTACATTGCTGTTATCACCAGCTGGTAGGAGAAAGTAGCAGAGGCTGCATACATCCAGAAGGAGGGGGTCGGTGTTGGGCTGTTGGCATGTATTCTATTGTTTTCTAATTTGTAGCGCACATACACTCTTGTTAATGCTGCTTCCTTGCACTGTGATCTTTTGAAATCATCGTTTGCATATTTAAATCTACCCGTACATTAAATAAGGAAATACTATGTGGATAGCCTTGCAAATACTTCAGCCACTGAAGTAGCTAACCTTGGCACTGGGTTTTAGATACATCTCAAACAACTTTTGACTTTATTTGTTTTATATACATCTTTTTGTCAAAGTAGGATTTATTTTCCTTGCTGCTAGTGTTATGTCAGTTGATGATCACTACTGAGCTCGGTTTTCTGGATCATATGTTATTATAGTAGCATAGTTTGTTAAAAAAAATATTTGCTAACGAAAATATATGCTTCTTTTGTTGGATCCAAATGCAGTTTCATCTTTCCAAGAACGGCATCCTAGGTTCTGGGATTTCATAAAAAAAGCATGCACTAAGATGCTGAAGGTTCTAATAGCTTTTCAGGGAAAGCATCCTTACTCATTTGGTGACAAGAGCGTCCTTTCACCTGTCATGGATTTCTGTTTAAATAAGATCACCAATCCAGAGGCTGAGCTTTTTTCATTTGAGGAATTTCTTATCCAGTGTATGGTGTTGGTGAAATCTACCCTGGAATGTAAAGAGTACACTCTTAGTTTGATTGGTCGTGTGCTGGATGAAAATGCAGTGACTGCAGAGCAGAGGAAGAAAAGTATATCCTCTGCCATTGCTGGGATCCTTGCCTCACTCTTCCCCAATGATCTTGTGGTACTTTTGTGCAGTGTATTAGTACGAAGGTATATTTTTTACTGTTCAAGCATGTGGTTTTGCTATTTTTAAGCTCCTTCAAATTACATGTATATGTCTTATCCTTCAGCTTTTAGTTATTGTAAGCTCATACTTGAGTCCTTGAATATCATTTAGGTGTTTGAATATTTAACAGGGATGCTCCTGATGTTTGTGGGCCACTGCCTGGTCTTTTACCGGGCATATGAAACACATGGGTGAACCGATTGGGATGCTATTGATCTTTATGTGCCGCTTGATTTTGTCGTTTGTCACATATCTTCTATTTCTGCTTTTTGAGATTGATTGTTTCTGGATACCTATTTCTCCTGTCCTCTCCCCAAATAAAGAATGTGTCGAACTTGAATTTTATTGTCGATAGATGTATTGCCTTTTGTTTCTAGTCATGTATTGTTGGAAATTCTCCTCTAATAAAAGGCCTAAGTAGGCTGACCATGCTCATGCCCTCATCAGACATACATGTGTACTGCTTTGGCTGTTTGATTGTGTGCATTGAGTTTGTCTATAGCCATTAGATTTGATATTGTGTGCATCTAGCTAAGGCTATGACATCACACAGGTATTTTGTTTTATCAGCAAGTGATTTGGAAGAATGGAGCCAGAATCCTGAAGGCTTCCATCATGAACAGGACATGGTGCAGTGGACTGAGAAACTTAGGCCCTGTGCTGAAGCTCTTTACATTGTTTTGTTTCACAAGTACAGCCAAGTAGGTGAAACTTTATATTTCGTAGCCATACCATATATATCTAGGCTGTTTATTTTGATGATGTAGCTGTTACAATTGCTTGCAGACTAGAAGATGCCTTGTGATATTGACATTACGATGATTGTTTATAGCTGCTAGGTCCTGTGATAGTCTCCATTCTTCAAGAAGCGATGAGTGGTTGCCCTACTTCAGTGACTGAAATCACCCCAGGATTGCTTCTCAAGGATGCTGCTTATGGAGCTGCGGCATATGTTTATTACGAACTCTCGAATTACCTAAGCTTTAAAGACTGGTGTGTACTTTTCGAGCAAATTTCTTTGGTTCTTATGACTTTAAGTTTCTACCTGAATATTGTTACTGGTTTGCACTATTGTTTATCTGGTGAATGTTCTTGAGAAATCTTTATTTTGAGTGTTTTTATTTTTTTTTTGCTTAGTAAATTGAAGAATTTCTTAGTAATTTGTATGACTTTAGCATTGTATATTTTTTTACAAAAATTCTTAATTTTGAAAATAGATTCATTAAAATGATGTGATTTTCATGTTCTCCAGCTTTTGATTTCTGTCATAATTTGCTCACTTATTTATACAAATGAGGCATTGATATGATTAATCATTCCTCATGGATAGTGATTCAAGCAATATACCTGTGCAAGCAATATATGTAACCGTGAGTGAACTAATTGGTACACTTCCATACCCCCCAACACTTGCCCAAAAAAAATGAATAGGAAAAATATGTAAAGATCCATGCTTTTTCGTTTGAGATGAACCCTAGGAAAAAAAAATCCTGATTGAATAGAGATGGCCTTTACTGGAAAGATGGAGAATAACCTTGAAATACAAATTTTTTGCGCATGATGATTGATGGTTCCTGTGATTTTTGTCTATATGCTGGTACTAACTTCAATTGGTTTCTTTAGTGCTCTGAAACAGAAAAAGTTGTATGCTGTTAATTTGGTGTAGTATGATAAGTCAATGACAACTTCAAATCTGAAATGACAAATATAAGGTGAAGAGATGCATCATTGGTCATTATCAATGCTATAAGGATTGCAATTTTTCTTTGGATTGGTGTAGGTATTTAGGATTTGATTTTAGGATAAAATTTGGAATTATAAGATTTTATATAGTGGTTGAAATGTGGCAGTAGTACTTCAATTTGATAAAGGTTGTTCATGTTTGAAGTTTTGAGAAATCTAAAATATTCTTTATTTTCTACACCGTACTATTGTATGTTAAGTCATAGAATATCATATGGCATTAACTTATGTCTAGGGTATTGAAATCCAATTTCTAGTTAGGATCAACTTTGACTCGAGATTCCTTTTGGTGTATAAAATGCTTTGAGTGTATAATTTCTTGCAATGATAAACACAAACAAGATGACTTTGATTGTTATTTCCTAAGTGCATGAGTCCTATGAGCTTTGACTCTTTGAGGTATGGAAGTTTAAAGTTAGTGATCTCTCTTTTGATGCTTATATATTTTATGGCCAAGTCCTTTGAAATTTTACTAGGCATCTGTTTTCAGAATCCTTACATTTCTTTCCAAACATACTTTGCACACTATAGAAGGAAAACTGATAGATGTGGACTTTTTTCTGTTTTTCCTTCCAAAGTTCAAGCAGGATATATGCATATGCTCCAAATTACTGGCTAGGAAAAATCACTTTTTCTAGATTACACAATAGTGTTGACACAAAAACTAGTTGTTCAACTTACATTTTAAGAATTGCTTGCTAAATACCTTGTAAGAACAAACGGCTTGGTGTTCTCCACTAGCTATACATATGATTTACACAGGTGATAATCATGATGTTATGGGTCTATTAATTTATGGCTTCTATTCTTGAAGTATTTCCAAGGTAGCTGCTCAAATGTCTTTCTTGCTTTCGGACCTAGCCTTGAGATGTTTTCAGATACCAAGTTACCTACTTTCCTAAGCATCATGAGAGTTTTTGTACTGAAAAGGCTGAAGATCTGGATTAGGAAAAAAGGATTACAGTCAAGCATAGTTTCCAATTGTCAAGTCCAGCACTGGGGAAGGTGCACTTTACCATTAATTTCATTTATGGTCTAGATTATATCATGAATTTGTATAAGTCTTACACCTTTCATTATTTGTAGAGTTTGCTGACAGGATCAACTGTCATGCATTGACCTTTATAAACTAGTTCTGTTATAGCAACCACCGCCACAACAACGAAGCCAAGCTTAATCTGAAAAGGACGGGGTCAATTGGATGATCTGGGAGTCTATCTCATATGATATAATAAATCTAATATATTTATCGAGGTTTGAGGCTGAAGGCCTAGTATTTGCATCTCAATTTTTTGAAGAATTTATTCAAATCCTTGCAGAAACATCATTTTCTCGACCTTTGAAACTTCTCTGGCATAAAAAATGCAGATTTTATGTATGAATGTGTGAGTATGCTCCCACATTGAATTTTGAGATTTTTTCTTTGATCCAAAATTATTTAGTAGGTATCTAGTCGGGACATTTTCCTGTTATTAGATGTTGACGTGGATGATTAAACCTAGGGTGGGGTTAACTGGCATACATTTGTCCTCTTGCCTTCTTTTTGGAGTATTTTACCCAAGTTATTTCTTCAGTAGTGAGGAGAGGTCCTTTCTACTTGTTTGCCTGTGCTTTTTCATTATGGTGACATCATATTATAATAGTGATTTGATACTACGTCTTCATAGTAACGATAAGCTGTAATGCTTGATCAATTTTCCAGGTTTAATGGTGCATTGTCACTGGAATTAACAAATGATCATCCCAACATGCGTGTCACCCATCGAAAGGTGGCATTGATTCTTGGTCAATGGGTGTCAGAGGTAATGAATATATCAAGCTGAGAGCTTTTTTATATAACATGCAGAGATGTTTTAAAAAAAAGTCTCATTTGAGTTGCTTCCTTCAAAACCATTCCATTACAGAGTGAGATAGTTATTTTGAGAATGGGTGCTTGTTTAATACCTGCAGTTGGAAATCTGGAATGACATAACTAAGCATTGTGAAGGGAATTACTGACTGTGTTGAGAAACTTATTAGGTTTTGAAAACATGATACAGTTAGACTGGGATATTTTCTAGGAGGCAGTGGCTTGCCTTACATTTATCGTATCAATGTCTCCACAGATTTTAGCTCTTGTTACTAATTCTTTTTATCTCACTATCTTGGTAGATAAAAGATGATACCAAGAGATCAGTGTATTGTGCTGCCATCAAGCTGCTCCACGATAGAGACCTTGCTGTGAGGGTATGGATGCGAGTTGGTTTTCGTTTCAGCTGGATTCTATTTTTTCAAATTTCTTCATCATAATGCGCGTTGCATTCAAATTACTCTGTTGAATATTTCCTACTTTTTAGAAAAAAATCTACTTACTGCACAAGTTTTCAAAATGATCTAATTATTGAGGCGGTTTCTGTTTGTTTTTCCCTCTAGCTTGCTGCATGTAGGACATTGTGCTTGCTTATAGAAGACTCAAACTTCTCTGAGAAAGATTTCACAGATCTTCTGCCTTTGTGTTGGGATTCATGTTTTAATTTGGTTGAGGAGGTTTCAGAGTTCGACTCAAAGGTAAACCCTTTCTTTATCTTTTAGTACATTTTACATGAGCATATCTCCAATTTCAAGTTTCTTTGCTCTTGATCGTGGTAATTCTTGTGGGATTTTAAGATAATATTGATGGTAATTGGTAAACAATGAGAAAACTATAGCAAAATTTATGGGCAAAGGATTAAGCTTAAGCATGACTAGTACAGAAATCCAAAGCTTAATTGTATGGGCTTTACAATTGCTGTCCTTGGTAACATTTTTCATGTGTATATCTGGTAATGGTGGTGGTAGTGGATTTCTTTTAGGTGTTGTTGCATAAGGTATAAGGATGCAAAATAAGCAGTTACGATTTTGAAGATATGCCGACAGACTTTTTACAATATTTCTGTTCAAAATCTCACATTGCTGAAGCACTTTTCCTTTTTTTTTTTTTTTTTTTTTTGGGGGGGGGGGGGGGGGGGGGGGGGGGGGGGAGGAACGGAGCAGAATACTTAGGTTCTTTTCTTTTCACCGTCACAGAAAAAAGATTCCTATACTGATTTGGGTTAATAAGTTTAATTCAGGGCTTTTAAGTTCAAGTCACATCTAAAACGAACCAGCCCTAGCCCCTAGGAAGATTAAGACTACAAAGAAGAAACAAAATAATCAAGCTGAACCTCTGAATTAAACATTTTAGTCTGCAAATTCTATTGGAAGTTCAGTTGATTGTATCTTAGGAAACACATTATATTCATAGAGTCAGATGAGATTTGATTGGTCACCAAACTCCCATTATAGAAATTATCAAATCTTCAAAACAGAATTTTGCTCCTTCCATGAATGCTCACCCCATAACATGAATGCCACATGTCTGTAGTGTATTTATGCATTCATGTTTTCTTGATTAAAATCTGCAAAATCTCTCCAGTTAAGCAGGATGGACCCAATACTCTCCATGATTTTTATATTTTAAATTTGCATCTATCGATCAAATGTGCTGAGAGAAATGGCAATGTTGAATCAAATACATCCTCTTTAGGAAGTTGCATATTTCTTTCAATGTCTTCCTTTCAAGTAACTTATGGCTTGTACATTTACTACTTTATCCCATGTGGGGACCATGTAAATAAAAGGAAGACCGGCTTGCTTGTACTACTACCTTTGATTAATTCATTTTATCCAAGATTATGTATTGGTTCCCCGAATAAGTACTGACTCTATTCTGGTGCTATTGATTGTTTCTTAACAGGTCCAGGTTTTGAATTTGATATCTGTTCTTCTTGGGCATATTGGTCAAGTGATTCCTTATGTAGACAAGTTGCTAAAGTTTTTCCAGAGGGTATCATTCTAATCAACCATTCGGTTTTCTTTGCCAGCAAGTCAATATAAAAAAATGATTTATCTGCATTCTGTTTTCTTTGGACCGAGTTCTGTGAAATGTGGGGTTGTTACTATACATTCATGGTTTGAGTGAGATTTCTATTTACTTGTTCATTGAAAACAGTTTAGTCTACAACAGGCCAATAGCGACAATAACATTCTCCTAGTTTAAATTCTATCATGAAGGAATCAGGGGATTTCAGTTTAGAATGAAATTCCTCTAAAAAACCAAATTTAAAAAGGCTGATTATGGGATTAAAGATTGATTGAGTTTTGTGGGTGAGCTTGTCGGGGTCTGGCTTAGACTAATAACGTTACTAAATAACCAGACTAATATTTCCATGAAATATTTTCATGTAACACTGGCTCTGTAGTCTGCAATATTGTGAGCTGGAGTTCTTTCAAGTTATTGGGGAAGATCACTGTTGATTCTGAAATTTTATTAGCTCTAGTGGAAAGACTGCCATTGATCCTTCTAGGATGTTGGTTCAATACATTTTGCAATGAAAGAAAGAAAATGAATGTGATTAATCCTTGACTTTAACAATGTTTAAACCGTGTTTTTTAACGTTTTTGATGAGTTGAGATTGGTTTTATGAGCAATAACGTTTTTGGTGATTTAAACAATGAAGGAACACACTTAGGCTCAGTCCTTTTCTTTTTTCCATTGCATTGGAATGCAATTTCCTTTGACTTTTTACTGGTCTTGGATTGAAATTATCAAATGTATAATTTCTGTTCTTTTTGAAGGATGTTTATGGTGTTGGGGGCTATGCCTGACCCTTTCGTAATTTATAATTTCTGCTGTCCTGAAAAGGAAATGTTTTCTAACCCATACTTTTTATCTATTAAGACCTGGGAAGAGTCCTCTGGAGAAAGTCTTCTGCAAATGCAGCTTCTCATTGCACTGAAGAACTTTGTTGTGGCTCTTGGGTATCAGTCACCTATTTGCTACAACATATTACTGCCCATTTTGCTAAGTGGAATAGATGTGAATGGTCCAGATGAGCTCAATCTTATGGAGGACAGTATGCTGGTTAGCCTCCATTTCCTTTTATTTGCACTTTCTATCCTCAAATGCTCATGGCCTAATCACTTATATATTGCAGTTGTGGGAGACTACCCTTACATATGCTCCATCAATGGTTCCACAGCTGTTGGACTTCTTCCCATGTATTTTGGATATAATCGAAAAGAGTTTTGATCACCTGACGGTTAGTCCTCCCTCCCCCCCCCCCCAAAAAAAAAATTTCATGCAATCTTGTTGTATAGGTTACTGCTAAAAACTACTCCCTCCATCCCTTTTCCACACATGGGTTTGACACAGACAACACATAAAGAAATGTGTGAAAACGATTGCATTATTCTCTGTTTATTGTTTTATCATTAGACTTTGCTTCAAAAGCCAATGGGTTTGCTTTCTTTTTGAGGAAACTAGACATCTTGTCCTGTAGCTATACTTCTTTATTTGTACTTTAATTAAAAATGTTATAAAATTGTTGAAGAATGGTAGTTTGAGCCTTTAAGGAGGTTTATTAGGTACTTGTATATGCTGACTGATTTGTTGTCTGATTCTTATTGTTTGTTCTTCACATGGCTGTAATGTAGGTTGCTGTTGACATTATTGAGGATTACATAATCTTGGGTGGAACTGAGTTCTTAAGTCGCCATGCCTCTAGTGTAGCTAAACTTCTCGATTTGATAGTTGGAAGTGTAAATGATAAAGGCCTTCTGTCAGTCCTTCCTATCATTGATATTCTAGTGCAGGTATGTCATTTCAGTACTGTGGCTTTTCAAACTTGAAATTGAGTCATCAGTGGATTGTGTGAGTACCATAGTGTTTTAATGTTCTAAAGTTTGCATCTAAATGCATACATATTAGTATGTATCATCCTTGAATTTCTATGTCTGTATAAATAGATTCTGCCCTAAATATTTATATGGTGAGTGTCCATTTAACCTATGATCTGATATATGATATCTGTCTACTACTCTTTTGCTATAAATAAACATTTTTTATTTTAAAATGAAAAAGTGTAAATCTTTGACATTATATCTAAAATATACACTAATTGTCAAATGTTCTTCCAAAAATTGATTAGGATGAACCAAAGGAGTCCCACCTTCTAACTGTACTTGCCTTCAATCATTATCATTTGATGGGGAAAAAATTAGACACCCAGCTTCTAAGTACCTAGAAGATTTTTGTATAATTGTATTGTATGATCTCTTCTCCTTGTCTCATGCCTTCGATTGCTACATAATATGCTGTGAAAAAACTCATCCCTACAGTGCATCTACTTACTGCTGCTGAAAATTCAGTGTGTAATTAGATGTAGTTGTTCTTCACTGTATCTGAGTTGCTACATTTTTCTTTTCTGCAGTGTTACCCTATGGATGTACCTCCACTTATCACAAGTACGCTTCAGGTGGTTATATATATTTTTGCTTATGAAATTTAAAGCCTCTTTGTATAACACCGCAATACGTTTAATTGTATGCCTATACGTGCTTACAGAAATTGGTTGTTGGCTGTTTGTGTGGAGGAGATGAGCGTGATCCCTCTAAAACAGCTGTAAAATCATCATCAGCGGCCATATTAGCAAGAATTTTAGTGCTGAATACCAATTACCTTGCTCAATTTACATCAGATCCTGTGCTTTTGGAACAACTCCAAAAAGCAGGTTTCCCTATGGAAGAAAACATTCTTCTCTGTCTGGTTGATATATGGCTAGAGAAGGTCAGTATGATATGTATCTCTCCTGTTTACTCTGTTCAGTTTCCCCCATTCCTTGTGACACTCATCCAATATTTTTTTATCGGACACTGTAACTTGCAACCTTTTGTATTGACCACTCTTTTTTGGATAGTGCCAAAAGGCACCAAATTAAATTGAAAGATGCTTTATAAGGTTGTGATTTTAATTATTTTTGAAAAGGCTGTAATTGCAATTGCCTAAGAGGCCTGTATGAGGATTTTTTCTTTTTTTTTTTTTTTTTGGGGGGGGGGGGGGGGACGAGGAGGGTGTGTTAGGTGCTATTATCTTAGTTCTTAAATCTATTGGTCAGAGAACTCTCTGTAGAGTGCTTATATCAAGACTTTTACGAGGAAAATTAACCAATTGGGCGAACGTCTCAATTGCTTGTCATATTGTGGGACTTCACATAGTAAACTGTTCTTGCCCTTTTTTTTTGGCAAAGCTTGCCCATTTTTTATAGACTAATATTGGTAGGATATTGTGGTTAAAATTGACAGTGTGTTGATTTCTGTAGTTCTTATACACCTCAGTCTATGACAGTTTTACATAAAGTTGATTCTTTCGTAGACTGTTTAAACAGGATTTTCTGCTCCATGAGCCCAATAGGCTCTATTGAGGCATCAGCTATGCTTCTTGATATTCTTGAATTTGGATTCAATCTTACAATGAATGACTGAGGATCTCAAAATATTATCTGCTGTAGAAAATTTTGTGGTTCTTTTCTTTTATAGGTGCAAGATTTTTTGGTAGAAGTAATTGGTTCTGCATGTGGGCTAGTATTGTTTGGTCGATGACATGCACATTCACTAAAGAAGATCGAAAATCATGTTTTTGTTTCGTGTTAACTCAGAATGTAGTTCATCAGTAAGTTGGACTTTAGTTCTCGTCAATGAATGGATTTGCTTGTCCCAGGGAGTTTAGTTTAGGTTGATGGAGCCTTGTTCTGTAGATATATGGATTACTTTTGGAATTTTGTTGGCGGGTGCCATAATGGTAATATTGACAATCACTATGTTGCCTTTCTAGCTATTTTCATTTGCAAATGAAAAGCCTGCTGCAGTAGTTTGACTCGCACACACTGAAAAAATTGCATGCAGCTGGAGTTTCTGGCTTATACATACTGAGCAAGGAACAAATACTTGCATTGATCCTCTGGTTTCGTATGAGTCTGCTTGTCATCCGTTGCTCAATTTGATTTTGATTGATTACAGGTTGATAATATGTCTTCAATTCAGAGAAAAACAATTGGCTTAGCGCTTTCTATCATCCTGTCGTTAAGGCTGCCTCAAGTTCTTGATAAACTTGACCAGATCCTCAGGTAATTAGGTTAATTGTTATAGATTATCCTTATTCGTCAGTAAGTTATTTTCTCAATCTGATCTTCTGGCTCTTTTTATTCAGCGTTTGTACTAGTGTGATAATGGGTGGTGATGATGACTTATCAGAGGGAGAGTCTAGGTATGATAGCCATATATCCTCATGCATTCCTGAAATCTAGGTGGCTGATGTTGTTGTTTGAGCTTGTTCGCTCCATTACCATCCTATTATTTGTTTCTTCTCCTTATTTAGTGATGATATCATGATTTCTATCAGGCCTCAAATTGAAGGAACTGTTTTGAGTAAAGAGTTCAAGAAGCGACAGGTAAGCATAAAAGAACATTTTTTTTATTCAAGCTTTATTTGTTGGGCTGGAATGCTGGGGAGAAGGTATTGAGGGGAGATGGGCTTTCCTACTGAGGTTGATACTGTGTTTGTTTGATTGTAGATAAAATCTTCAGACCCTATCAATCAGATGTCTCTAGAGAATGCGGTGAAAGAGAACCTTCAAACATGTGCTGCCCTTCATGGAGATACCTTTAATGTTGCAATTAGTAGAATGCATCCTTCGGCACTTATGCAAATGAAGCAAGCATTGAAGATGTCCTAACAAAGCAATTGTAGTATTGCTTGTTGTGATGTTGTCAACATATATATACTCCTTGCAATTTTTGATAATCCCATGCTTGGAGAAGTCGAGGTTACATCCCTGAACCTCATTTATCTATTGTGAGTTTGCTTCTTTTATGCCCCCACCCCTCACCCTAAATAGTACGTGTTTGTTCTCTGAAGGTTCGCTGACCACATGGCTAAATCTAAACGTTTAATTCAAACACAATCTAGATTACAAGCTATATATCAAGACATATTGAGTGTTTCACATATGTATATCCAACATATTTAACACTAAATGACTCAACATATTGTTAGTTCTAAAAAGTGGACTGATTTGGAAGATATGACATTCAATAAAATTTTAGATTTTTATAAGGTTTTTGCTTTCGTTTCACAAATCTTTGGTAAATTAATATGGGGTTGGTCCTTTGGCAAGATAGATGAAGCATTACAATTGATGTGTTTAGCTAGTTCCCATGAAAATATTACTCTGTATATCCCTCTCTTCTTTCTCTACCAACCTTGCATCAAAATAATGACTATCCAACTAAAGGGCCAGGCATGGGTACAAAGATTGGAATAAGAGTTGAGGAAGACTACTGGCTGGCTGTCAACCTATATATACCCCTTGTGCTTTATCTTTGTTGTTCTCGATGCCTGTAGCCTGAAATTGATTTTATGTTGCTTTGCAGGTGAGTGGAGATTTTATTGCCAAATTTTTGGTGGCAAGCTTGTGGCGTGATGAGGATTCTTTATATTCTTTTGATTTGTATTGGGCTATCTCCCCTCTTTAAGTTCACATCTTTTTCATCCCTTCTCTTTGTTGTTTTGCCTTTAACCAATACCTTGGCCTCTTCTACATGCCGATTATGGCAATAGGAACTCTGTACATAGGCATTGAACATGTCTTTGTATGTATTTCTAATTCTCTACGCAAGAGTCGCTGTAAGCTTCACAGATCATTCCTGATGTAATGAGCACTCGCAGAAAGTTAATGTCATGATTGTTTTTCCTTCCTGTTTGTACATTGTGACTGAAATCAAAGATTTTTCTACCTCTCTGGTGTTCTCTGAGTCTCCTGTTTCTTTTTTTGTTAATCCTTTGTTGTCCCTTCCGAGAATGGGATGTGAGGCAAGGATGATTATTTCGGTCGTATTTTAAATTCTGTTTGGAAACACTGTGTCAGCGTAAATTGTGAACATATCTTGTGAGATTCACTACTAAGCAGACGCAGCGCGATAAAAATTCCTTAATGCTAAAATTAGAAAATTTAGTTTTAAATTTATATTCTCGAATAAATTAATTAAAACTCTCTGACTGAATTCTCTCCAAGTGAGGAGGGCTCTATTTTTTTTTTTTGGATAGGTAAGAGTTATTTACAGACATTGATATTGTTAAATAGTATTAGTGGATTCACGTGGTGGGTTTACGAAGGTAAAGAGAGAATTTTCTTATTCATAAAAGGAATAATAGAAAAATATGAAGAATATTATAAAACACTCCTTAACGAAAAGTAGGAAAAGCATAAACGAACAGAGGGAGTGTTAAAAAAAAATCTACAAAGTATATATTATTGTTAGATTTACAACTTATATTTTAAGTTTACAGCTTATATCACTAGATTTGTGTTGAGAGTACTTCAAAACAAATCTATTTATGACATGTTTAAATAAATTTCAAAAAATTCCTACAATATTATGAAATATTGTGCACATGAGGTACAATAAGATTTGCTACTAAAAAGTTATTGTATTGAAAGTTTGCATAACCCTGAATCAAGCTTAGATTTGGGTTATAGCTCATGTTTTAAGGACCGATATACTATTTTAATCTATGAGAACGGGTAAAATCGATTAATGGAATCGGAACGTAAGATCATAAGATCATACAAAAGCGAGAAAATGGTGAAAGCTCATACAACCTACTTCATTATACTACAATAGGATCAATATTTTAAACAAAACATTGAAACAAGAGTCCAAGTATTGATGCTTACATATTCCATTTATTATAAGATAATTATTATGCTTAATCATTTTGTCCTTTTTTCTTGCAATATTTTATATTGAGTTAACCTGCTAGAAACACCTGAAAATATTCAATACTAAAACATAGGTGTTGCGCATTCTTTATCCAAAGGTGCTAAAAATGAGTTGAATGACTCAATCATGAACAATTTGTAAATTGGTTAAAATAGATGTTAAATCAAAGTAGATAGTTTCAATCACCCATAAGGCATGTTATGACTCATTCCAATCCATGGTGAACATAACAACATTTTTTCTTAGTGATTTGAAGTTTTCTAAAAGGACCGAATTTTTAATGTTATATTATACATTGTCTTTAAGATATATAAAATTTGAAATGGAGGTATTGAATTCGGTCATATGAAGAGGTTTAAAACTATTTGATACCGTAAATTCGGTCTTCAAAAGCCTAAATTATAACCATATTGTAGAAATTTCTAAAATCAGTTGAAAAAGGTGCTTAAAGTCAAATTATATGATTCCAATCATACTTAGGGCCTAATATGACCCATGGCCAACCTATCAAATAGTCTTTCCACCATTTTCAAAATTGTCAAAATAACCTAATTTTTGAAGATCATTTTATACGATTATTTTTGAGATATTTTTGAAAAAATTTCGAATTTGAATTAAGGGTTCAAGATGATCTATAGGGTTATATGGGGAGGTTTTGAAACCATTCAATACCTTATATTTGGTATTGAAATGAATTTAGGACACAATAGTAGGATTCAAAAAATTGGTTAGAATGGGAGTTTAGAGTCCATATAGATGATTCTAAACACTATTAAAACCTAATATTTGACCCCTTAAGACGCATGATAACCATATCAAAGTACTTTCACCAAGTTTTAAAATCGTTCAAAATGATTAAATTTTGAAGGTTATTATTATTTATACACTATTTTGAAATGTTTTTGAAATTTTTCTGAAATTGTAATAAAGGTATTAAATGCTTCCTAGGGTCTTATGAGGAGGAAAGGATCCATACAACAACTTACTAGTTGGTCCCTAAAAGCCCAAAAAATGAACTTATAACCCGATTGTATGAATTTTGAAAATCGGTTGAAATAGGTGTTTAATTAGAGTCAATGTAGATGGTTTCAATCATTTTAGGATCAATTATAATCCTATAAAACTCATGGTAAGCATATCAAGGTGTTTTCTTGTCGAGTTCGAAATTGTTTAACGACCATACTATTCACTGTTTTTGACTATTTTTGAAAAAAATATTTAAAGTTGTCCTAATAGTACCTTGTGTCCCATGAGGTAATACAAGGAGATTTGTATTATACCATGTCTAATCATGGATTTTTAAAGGGAATAAAGCATGTGTGAGACAACTTGAAATAATGCATCGTAGTGAAAATGTTGAACAACTCATGTAATCAGAGCCTTCAAAACTAGTTCCAAATTGCTTTTGATAACTTAATTTCTCAATATGTTGTGACAATATTAAATGCTAAATGGAATAATACTGTATACTTAAAATAAATCTCAAGAAAGTGTACGCAATGCACGTACTCAATACTCATGGACAATAAGCATCTTTATGACACCTTAAATACATGCTTCCGTTAGCCCTAGCCTTATTCTTGATAATTTTGAGAGGATTGAGGTCAGTCAACTTATTAAAAGAATTTCATTACAAGTCAGCCAACAGGTCTAAGAAGTTACGATTTATCCAGGTTTTAATATCTCTGTGGAGTGCTATTTACCGTCATTAAAGTACTCATACTGCCTCCAAAATTTACCATTTTGAATTAACATATCACTAATTAAATAAAATAATACTAAGTAATACTAATTAACAACAATTATATGAAAAAGATAAAAAGGTGATCCTTCAAAATTTTAGGCTAGCCTTAAGGGGAGCCGTCTACAATTAATGGCTACCCTAAGGCTAGCCGAAAATTTCAAATGGCTTCCCCTAAGGCTAGCGGTCTAAAATTTTCGGTCAACCCTTGGGATAGCTGAAAATTTAGATGTGGGGGCTAGACTAATAATGTAAATAAACATCAACATAATTAACAATACTTGTAAAATAACATATCACTAATTAAACAAAATAATACTAAGTAATACTAATTGACAAAAATTATAAAAAAAAAAAGGGTCAAAATTTTAGTCTTGGGGAAGCCGTCTAGTTTAGGGGATTGGTTTACAAGATGGGAACACAAGTTTGAAACAAATGAGAAAAGGTACAGAACTATAATGACTTTTAAGATGCCAGTAAGTACTTAAAGTCGATCTTCCACACACCCCACCCAAACAACAAATGAACAATACACCACAAAACGTCCTAAGATTTTCTACAACCATTAAATTTAATGATTGATCAATGTTCAAACAGAAATATTAGGGTGAAACACAATTACATTGTCACAGCATTTTAGTTGTTTCACTAGTGACTGAAGCTCAGCATATACTATTAAACTGAAAAAAAAGTAGGCTCAAAATACGCTCACAGACAGAAACACGCCCAAATACTATCAAGAAAAAAAAAATTCATTTTGTGGGCTAAAACCCAAAACTTTACACAGAAATGAGAGGCAACATGAAATAGTAAGGATCACCATCTAAACATGTTTTAAGTTGCCCATCAAGCAAAAATACAAAGGAGAATCAACAAGTAACAAAATTTGAAGTGACAAGTTTGATGTCTATTCAATTTTCAGCAGTAGCACCATTTGCATTTGAATTCGTGGGCTCTGCTTCAGCAGACTCCTCAGCCCCAGCTTTGTCACCCTTCTTGCCTGGAAATATAAAGGAACCCAAAGTTTATCAGATCTGCAGATAAGAAATCACCAAACATGCGCAGAACAGAATAATTTGTTCGATATAATCTCCCCAAGTATTGATCTCAATGCTTATGTCCTTTGACAATGACATTCCCTTACCTTTCTTCTTTTTGCCACCACCTTTCTTCTTTGTTTTTGTTCCCAACGCTAACCAAGCTTTGATTTCAGGATCATCAACTGCATTAGTTGGCTGAACCTCTTGCAAAGGATAAGATGTTACACGGTCTGATCCATTTGGCATGAGAAGAACAGTGAATTTTATATGAGCAACATATTCACCTGAACAGCGAAACATAACTGGTTAGGCAAATGGAAAAAATACAAACTCCATCAAGGACACAAGTTTTAATGGTAATACATAGTCGGAAGCCAAATCCATTAAGTCCCTACTTACCAGGCTTCTCATGAAGAACAGGATATGGTTGCAAAAGATCGTGACTGACACATTCTACTAGTCCAAGGCGAGCCCTCTTTTCCTCCAAAGCCCTATCAGACAGATCATACTATGTATCAGCACAGAATTTGCAGTAAAATACAGCAAACTGTCACCAGCACATACAGCTGTCAAAGATAATGGGAATCAGAACAGACCTTGCTGTAAACGGCATAATGGGAAATTTCTGATTGATTTCACTGAATATGAATCTTGATGATTTCATCTTCAAGTGATAGTTCTTGTCCACAGCTCTTTTGTAAATAGTTGTTTGCTTCTCGTCCAACATTCTTGGCTAAAATCAGAAACACAAGACCTTAGCTTTTAAGACAAAAAAACAACAGAAACTTAAGGTCCATAATTGACCCTCCAGAACTCTCAACATTACCTTTCCATCACCTGTACTAGCAGCAATATCAATAGAATAGACTTCATTCTCCTCAAATTCAGCATCATCAACTCTCATATCAGGACTTGATACACTCAACACAACCTTGTTTCCATCAATCACAAACTGTTTCATTTGATGACTAAGGACACCTTCGACAATTTTGCAGTCATATGCTGCTGCTACTTTCTGGATTGCTTCCGTTACATCTTTGTTCTGTTGCAATCAAAAAGTACAGTAAGAAAACCAAGGGAGCCAAACAAAAAGGAATTCTAAGTATACAGAAAAATCAGAATAGAACAGACAAAAAAATGACAAGAAATGCACAGCAATCACAAAAATTGGTAATGAATCACGATACATCAGTACTCAAAAAAGACTCTTCAAAAATAGGTTCACAATTCACCAAACAAATCAGACAACTGTAAGATACTTCGGATGTGACGATATTTGACAGACTACATACATGTTAATGGTTTGCTATCTTATGGATGAGCTGCTACAATACAAAATGACAATCCATGTAATCACAGAACAAACATGAAACATGTCAAAGAGATAATTATAGTAGTAGCAATATTTTACACCAGAAATATTTCTTGCCCCCAACAAAATTATTAACAAGACAAAAATAATCTCAAACTCACAAGTTCTCACCTCCTGGCTCCAGCTCACCAAAACGTCTTAAAAAAACATCTTAAGACAAAAATAAAACAGTACTCATGTAGTAAAATCTAAGAGTTACTAGGAATTAGTCAGTATGACTTCTCTAATTTTAAAAATCTAGGATTTCAACCCACATGCACTCCAGTTTCGCTATTCATATACTCCCCTTGGACATTTCTGCAAGAATAAATGAAATTGGATTTCCTGAAATATAATTTCTTCTATCAAAATAAAAATACAGGTTATTGGACATGCCAATATAAAAATCCAAGAGTAAGCACATTTGAGAATGAACTAAGGCTACCAAGCTCAGTGAAACATGCAAGGAAAATGCTCTATTGGTGTAACGATAACATTTAAGCTTCATCAGACAAATTTTTTTCTTCATTATATAGAGCAAACACGCTGTCCTAGCTTGGTTAAAATGTTAAAAAAAACTGTATTAGGTGGTGAACATTGCACAACATTCCTGAAGTATAAGCACTTTGCTTTCTTGGTCAGCAGAAAATGACAAGCCTAAACAAATTACAAGGTTCCTTACCTCTTGCAGAAAAGAGTTAAATAAACAGACTCATGCTGCCACAATTTGCACATACAAAGCAAGTGTACGCCAAAAGTACCATGAAATGGTAAAATTCACAACATGATAGCGATTACGAGCATCAATTGTTTAGAATGTCAAAACACCATATTGCTCCATCAGGGTAACTATGACAATAGTAAGCTTCATTGAATAAATATCCAAATAGCCAAAATAATGATCATCATACAGAGCGACCATGCTGCACTAATAAAAGTAATTCAAAAGTTGAAGAAGTAAAACATGGAGGGGTAAAATGGATTTAGGACCTAAATGATGAACTTGTTAAAACCATATTGGCTTAAAAATAAGTAGCAAAATAGAAAAAACTTTGGAGGAATCAAATAGGATTGAGAATTTTTATAAAAAGAAGTCTAAGAGTCACTCCTATGCAAATGTAACCAGAGTAAGGAAGAGAAATAGAACAAAGCAATCTGTCCCAAAAAAATGTTACATTTGGTATGAAGAAATTAGGGAACAGGAAAGCAGATCATCACAACCAAGGGAATGATAACCTTGGCAAAGTTGCCATCCCTTACGTTAGGTGCAAAAGCAAGATTTTACCCAAAGGCCATCAAATTGACAGCTTTCAGATGAAGTTGCAACCGGTATTGGCATCACTAATACACTCAATTTTAAGCCCATGAACACTTATGCACATGTAGGCAATGTAGCCACAGCAAGGCCAGATGATACTAACACAATCTGATCCAAAGCCTCACATTAGGCAGCATGATATAGGCAACATGAAAGCAGGTAATCAGCATGCAAGGAATTGATTACCTCGGCGATGTCGCCCCTTCACAACAGGGCAAAACAACAGCAACCATTACCATAAATGGTGCATGAAATAACTGTTGATCATGGTTGACTGACTGACTCATATGAGTCAGAAAACAGAAAACAAGGTATCCAAAAGTACCTTGATGCAATTTTTGCAGGACTAATATACATGTCATTCACTTCTGAATAATGGAACAAGATGTCAAAAGGCAATGAACCATAAAGCTGGAATATAAATAAGGTTTGATCTTCCCATCAGTGTAACTATGACTAAAAAGCTTCATCTGGATTTTGGTCCATAGCTTCTTATTGTTTACATCATGCAGGAAACAGACTAAAGGGAATAACCCAAGAGATAAAAAATCAGAACATTCCAGACATGTATACAAAAACTGGAAAACCAGTTGATTTTCAAAGCAAGGAGAATCAGAGTTTATAAAAACGACTTTTTTAATCATGATAACCAATAAAGTGGATGGCAAATTATAAGGCATCCACCTAAACAAAAGAAATTGACATATTCTTACTTGTGACACAAGTTTCATTAACTAAAACAAAAGTTCCATACAGAGTCTCAAACTCTCACTACAAAATCTCCAGAGCTTATTAAGCTATCATTCTTTAGAATTAAAGATTTCCTAATACTCAAACAAGGAGTGGTATCAAGAATACATAACATAAGCTAAACATAACAAAACCTCAAATTTGAGATAATATATTAACATGTTCACAACAACGAAAGCCTCAAACAATACCAGTATAACCAAAACAAAACAGCAAGCAAGAGTGGCAAAAGAAGCAAGCACAAAGATTCATACCTTCTTTCCAGGCCTCACAAGCCTCAAAGCAACTTCAGCAGCAGTGTTGGCTGCCGCAAGTACATCAGCTTTCCGCCCAGTTACAGGGCCTTCTTGGATTACATGAGTGTGTGCGACAACAGCAATAAAACCATCAATATGACAACCCATATCACTGCATCAAAACAAACATCCAAACGTCAGAAATAGAACACTCAACACTCATTCAGCGACTACTACATAACGAATTGAAATAGAGGTTAAACCATCCAAGTCCCAAGAACCTTACATCTTCACTATGTCACCTTCTTCCAGCACAGATTCGTCGCTTGCAAGGGGTGAAAAATGACAAACAATATTGTTGACAGATAAGCAAGTTGGAAAAGCAACACCTTTCTCAATCTTCTTCTTCGTACTCTTGTACATGTTACCAGAATGCCTATACACCATACACGAACACTAATCACAACATTGCACAACAACTTCACATTCTAAATATCACTAAACTAAGCAAAAAAAATGTATTGATAAGAAAAACCCAACTTAGAACCATCCTCAAACATCTCACTTCTACAAAAAAAAAAAACTACATTCCATCCAATCTTAACACGATTCAACTCAAACAAAAAACCTAAAAAACTAATCAATTAAAAGAAATCCAATTTGAGCACCATCACCAAAACTAACAACATTCTATTTTAAAAAAAGCAAATAATACTAGAAATTTGAACCCATTGTTCATAAAATCATCATCCCATTTAAGGATATTATAAAGAGATCCAATCCATTCCAAAAGATTATAAAAACCCAGATAAAACAATGCAATGAAACTACGAGCGCAGAAAAATGGATAGAGAATGACATACTCTCGGATGAAGGAATCCCCCATCTCACAAAGGTCAACAATTTTTGCTTTGGGCTTGCAATGTGACACAACTAACTGCAACGCACCTGCAAAAAAAAAATTCAAAACTTTCGCATTTAAATTCAAACAGAATCATAAAACGAAGACATATACATGAAGAAAAAAGAGGAGAGATAATAAGAGAAGAATGTTACGGTTGACAATGTCAGCAGCGCTCTTGTATTTGGTAACAACTTCAGGATAGCTAAGATCCAACTCCTTCTCCTCTCTTTCATCGTCCGACATGATTGTACAACAGTTAAAAAAAACCCAATCAAACTGCTCCAAAAATCACTGAAAATTACAAAAAAAAACTGAAACTTAATAGTCGCGAAATCAATCAATAAACATAGATTAACAAGGGATTAAATGAATCGGAAAACTGGGGCAAAGAAGAGGGGTGAGAAAAATTAGGGTTTAAGGAAGGAGGAGAGAACCTGAGGGTGCTGCGGATGAGTGAAATGTGTTAGGGTTTTAAGAAGAGAGGTAGGGAGTGAGCGAGTGAGAATATGGGTTTTATAGAGACAGCGGCAAGCCCACTATTCTCCGTCTGTCTGCCTTTTGCATACGCCACATTTTCCCCAAACTTGTCTTTTTTTTTGGCCATCGATAAATGTTGCTCGAATAATAAATTTAATACTCCGTAGGTAAATGTCATGCATGAGATATGCTACTAAACCAGTAAAAGTAAAATCATGAAATTCGGTAAATAATATTTAATGCTACAATTAGCTCTTCACCTACAATGTGCTATTTGATTTTCCAAAATAAATTACTTATACATTCCACATCTTTTATTCTTTTGCTAGTCTAAGTGTAATTTAATGTAATATACTCCATATGTGACTACTTGTCTACTAAAATTTGTTTCTATTTCAAACATAAATTAAAACCCTTTCTTCAGATGGATACGAAGAGGTGTGTTTTAATAAGAATATTTTTTTATTTTTTCTGAATACATTAGACTAATACACTAGCCTTTAATTGTGTCCTTTCATATTTTTCCTACTCACATTTTCAACACATGGTAAGTGAGCTTTTATTTTTTTTCTTTCCTAATCTTATGAGCATATAATCATTTTCACCCATTTTGTTTAGGATTTCAACAAGAAAAATTAGACTTGTCGTGATAAGATATTGTATTTAAATGATTGCCTCTTTGCTTCTACGGAGTACTATATATTATGTAATGGCATATGATAAATCCTCGCTAACTACTTAAATTCTACATGAAGATAAAGGAGAAAACTATAATGCTTACCTAAGGGAACATCTCTTGGTCATTCTTCATTTAATGTTGACCTTGTAGAACATGGACTTGAAGATTTAAGATTATAAAAGGACTAATAGCAATGCGTATCATAATAAGATACAAATCACTAAATCCCACTACTTCCCGAAGCCAAGGTTTAAATCAACCTAGACAAAGGGATTTTAAAGAGGACGTGAGACGTCAGTTAAGATAGGTGTGGCTCTCCAATGTTAATACCCTTTCTCAAGAGCATATCTTCCATCTTAACAAACCATTCACAACAGAGGATGTTGATCAAGTTGTTTTTTCCATGAAGCCACTCAAATCACTAGGCCCTGATGGGATTCCTATGGCGTTTTCCATAAATTTTGGGACCTTTTAAGAGAAGATGTATCTCAAGTAGTCCTAATTTTTTTAATGGTGATCACCAAGATACCAATTGGAATAAACCTCCATCAGTCTCATTCCGAAGATCAACAATACAAATTTAGTTTTGTAATTTAGGCCTATTTATCTATTCAACTTGGTTTATAAAATTATTTCTAAGTGTATGGTTATGAGGATGAAAGGAATCCTTGGGGAAAATGGGGATGTTGTAGGTGAATTCCAAAACGTCTTTGTCCAGATAGTTGCATTATAGGCTTATATCTCACGAGGTGATTCACTATATCAAGCATAAGAGAAGAGGTTTGAAGTTTGCGGCAGTACTCAAAGTTGTTCTTAACAAGGCATATGACACGATAAGATGGGATTTGTTACAAGCAACAATGCAATCCATGAATTTCCCCAAAGGATGGATCGATAAAGTTAAGCAATTTTACCTTAGTTTCGCCATACTTATTCATCGTATGCATCGAAGTTTTCTCAAGGAGGACGATCGAGTTGGAAAGACAACCTCTCATTCGAGGGATTAAAATGAGTAGAGGTACTCCATCCTTATCTCACCTATTTTTTGCTAATGATGTGCTCTTCTTTTTCCAACCTTCTTTTTAGGTGAGCAAGACCATTAGACATGTTCTAGATAAATGCTGTCAAAATTTGGGTGAATTAGTCAGTATAAAAAAAATCACACATCATCTTTAGCCTAAATATACCCTCCAAATTCACTAAAGTTCTCAGGAAGCTAGTAGGGGTCAAGAGCAAATCTAAGTTGGGAACTCATTTGGGTTGTCCAATGAAATATGAAGACAAATCCTTTGGAGAGTTAAATGGGATGATAAGAAAAGTATGTCAGAAAATCTCAACGTGAAAATTAATGCTATTTCAAAATCTATGTTTGTTCATGTCTTATCCCTCTATGTTCTCCCAAAGAAGGTTCTCCAAAACCCAAAATACGCCTTTCTTTCATTTTGGTGGCGCTTCTCATTAATCCGCAAATCAAAAGGGCATTATGTGGTAAACTTAGGACTATTAGAAAAGAATAAGTATCAAAGAGGTAGAGGGCTTAGAAATGTAGAAAATCCCAATCATGCACTATTCTTCAAAAAACCTAGAGGATTCAACGACAACCATATTCCCTTATGGAATAAGTAAGTTTTAGTTCCTAGGTGATCATGCTAATACAAAGGAAGTATACTCTAGATTTATTCGATTTATCAAGTTAAGGATTATGCTTATAATTCTAGATTAGGTGATCACTTTGTTAAAGTCTGTAAGATTAAGGATCTAAAAGATTATTATCCATAGCATACTTCAACTAAATAAAAATCTAGTTCATAGAAAACTTATTTGATTTAACCCTTCAACATCATTGACTAAAAGATAAGATGAACATCAATGTATGCTTTATGATGCTAATAAAAAATGAGAATTAGGACAACACCTAAATGTTCATTCAAGTATGATGCACACTTAAGATTTGCTCATAAAAAAGGGTTAAAATTTGAATAAGTCTAGAGAAAATAGAGATGTCCAAATCTCTTCATCATAGACCAAAAGAAAAGAAAGAAAAGAAACTTGCGTAATGTAAATGGATTACAATAAGTAAGGATGCAAGAGGAAGGAATTGCGTGAGAGATTTAAGGGATACTTATCCATGAGGATGATTCCTTGAATATGATGATCAAAGTTAGGATCTTGAGACTTGATCTCATGAAGGAAGGAGTTGCTCCTAATCCTTCACATCGTAAATGAAAGAGTCATAAAGTAAAGATATTTGGAGTTGATCAGAAGAGAGCATCAATGGTGATGTCTCTTTGGTTGATAAAGGCTCACAAAAGTTCCATAAAATTGAAATAAAGTATTCATGTAGATGGAGGTTTACATCCTCTACAATCATCACAAAAGGATCCAATCTTAGGCCCTTGAGTGGATGAACACCACTAAAACATAAGATGGATGGTGAATGGAGTAGAAGTAGAGTAAAACAACGAGAAAATAGATTGAATTGAAAAGGGTCCTAGGTTTATAGGACTATTTATGACTTTTAACTTTAATACATGTCTCACAGACAAAGTCTCACAAATACTTTTAGCTTTAATACTTTTACCTTTCTAACATGTCTCACAAATAAATGATCTAAATACCCGAGGGAGGGATGTCCTAATTGTCGATGCCAAAGCCAGACTTGCCAATCTACCGTTCTGCAAACATGCATTGCTTTTTTTGTGTTGACCTACATCATCGACATCGTAAAGTCTCTCATGTTTAGTGCCACCCCCAATCACCTTCCCAGTTTGGATATCCTATACTAAGAAAAAAATCAGGATAAATTATCAAGGTACAACTTAACTCTTTCGTCAAATGACATACTAAAAGAAGTTTATGGGACAACTGAGGAACATATAGAAATTTGTTTAAGGTAATATCGGATGATAGCTCAATTTTCCTTTCCCCATCTACTAAAGATAGATCATCATTTGTCGTTTGTATTTTTATTTTCTCTGTTTTGGTAATTTTAGAAAAATTCGAGGGGTCAAACGTCATAGTATCCGTGGCCCCACCAATCAAATATCATTTACCATTTTTTGTTGAAGCTGTCAACCTGTAACTTCAAGAGTTTGATACACAAGAATTTGAGTTTTACCCTGTAAATCAGTGTTGGATCTTGAGCTTTGGACAATATTCACTTGGACCTTGTAGAAAGGATTGATAGTAATTGGTTTTTTGTGTTTTTCATATATTCAAAGGATGAAAGGATTGATTACAAGGCCTATTTATACTTGAAAAACTTTCCTAAACTATTTCCTATTGATTTCCTATTGATACACGCACTGATTAAAGCTAATTGAGGCTAATTGATGTTCTTGCACTTAGCTGATTCTCTTGCTTTCTTTTCCAGATTCCAATCTTCACAAGTCAAGGATGATTTAAAGGTACTCCCAAGCCTAAAACAAAAAAAATCTAAACGCCTACACCTAGGGCCTGGCCTCCAGTATAATGATTATCTTTCCAATTCTGCACGTCTCAAAGCCTACCTAGGGCCTGGCAACACCACAGAGCGGCCTTTCAATTTAGGATGCTGATGTTGCATATGGATTTTCAATTTAGAATGCTCATGTTTCATGTTCAGTACTTTAACAATTCATGTATTATTGGAAAACAAACTCGGCTCAATTTCTCGACAAAAAATAGCAAGTTCAAAACAATAACAACGCATACAACAATCTAACATCACAGCTAAACTGAAATCAATTTCTGTTTTCTACAATGAATGGTCGGTAGTCTTCGGATAATAACCTATACTCATCATTTTGACATCATCAACCTCAGAAGCCGCAGACTGGACAAAAAAAAAACAATATAGCAAATGGGCATTTATGGTCAGATAGCATGATTTCTCTTCACTACACCAAAATCAGATCAAGGTGCTCAGCACACCATAAAAGTTGCTAAAAAAAATTGATACATTGCATCATTGGTAAGAGCTTTCCTCCTGGGAACTTGTCAAAAATAATCTTGCATCTCCATTTGTGCCACAAGACATTTCCTGCCTTCTCAATCACCTCACAAACAAAGCACAAGTAGTGAGACTGAAGAGAAGTTATTTACAAGGGTGAACTCTGCAAAAACCGCTTCTCATAAAGTCCGGTCAATTGATCGGCAACAGCCCACATGATGGCTTGGCCAGGAGGAATCCTCATAAGTCTCGGCAATAATCCCCTCCATAAAGCACGTAGGCCTTCCTCGGCATGGATTGTTTTAATCGCATGAACCATACCTGTGTACTTCACATCACCACCAGATTTGCTTTGTGCCATCAGCCTTGTTTTCACGACATCAAATGGACCAGTGCATATGGGGCCTGCTGTCCCAGCAAGGAAACCTGAAATCATAGACTGCCATGGGTGGAGAACCGTTCCATCACCTTCTTGCTTTCCCCACAAGGCCTTGTCAAACATGAACTTGGCAGAGAACATGGCTGCTTGGTTAGTTCCATTGCGCATGACTGTTGGAGCAGCACCAGACCAGAGACCCAATATTCCTTCTTCACGTATTGTCATACGAGCACAATGAATGGGACCCTTATACTTCAGAAGTTCGGGACTCAATCCTCTCTGCTGTTGCAACCTAATTTTCACCACCTGTGCTAATTTCAAGAAAAATCAAATATAGAAGCCACAGTCGGGAAAAGCTAGGTAATGTTGACATTCAAAGATATGCAAGGTAAAAATGAGAGCCCAGCATTATGAAAAATGTAGTGTAGATGCGTAACTATAGTCACCACCTGGGATTTTTTGCACCGTTCAAGATAGAAAAACACCCAGCCAAAAACAACTCCTAAGATCAAGGTTTTCTATACTGCCATTGTATTCCATGGCTTTTCTTATTTCCTTCCGTGCTTCCATGTTAATTACTCAAATCTACTTCTGCAGGTCGACTTCTATGCGACAACAAATTCAAAACTTCTATCACTCGTTTTTGTTCTAAAGGCCTCAAAAGGGAAATCTCTCTTGTTGGCTAAAGAGATCTCAATCTAATGTTCAAGCTGCAACTTGTCACTGTATGTATCACCATTTTTTTCAAGATGATAGATTTGTTTAGTACTGAACTAGTGAAAATGTACAAGCATGACGAAGAGACACTTTTCAAACAAAGATAGTAAAATTTTACTTATACAGTTTTCATATCAACAAGTTTGGAAGTTGAATCACAAACAAAAGTTATGCACAGTATATATGGCTTTTTTTGGCCACTTTCACACGTGATTACATTAAAAGCTTAAATCATTTCCTGAGAGAGAGTCAAAGAATTGTGCTACACTGCTGTAGGCATGATAAGATATTGAGTAGTTTCTATGGGCAGCAGACAAAGATCAAGCAGAGGTGCCTACTTTAGAATTCTGGATATCCGACAATGAGGGGCATGGGTACTAGCAACTTCTAATCAAGTCAAATTCACTACTCTCAGAGTTGAACAACGTAGGATTGAATAGAATGACTTCTTAAACTGCATGTACTTCTTACATATGGTAAAGAAGAAGAGAGGTCATTGGTCAGTGAAAAAGCTCAAATAATAGTCTCTTCAGAGCATTGAGTTTAAGATATGTGGCTGAAACTAGCTGAGCACCACCTCAAGTTCCCAAGAATCTAACTTTGTAGACAGTGAAAAATATACTAGTAGATGTTGACTTTGTAAGTAAATTAAGTGAGGTAATTATTCCTGCTCTGGAGTGTAGACAATAAAACAAAAAAGAAATCATAAACCTGAGGAATATGGGAATATACAAAAGAATCTTAGCCGTTCTAAGCAAATAATGACACGAGTAAACAGCTTCAGACAAGGTAGAGAGGTCCACAGGCACGATCTCACTTACAACATACCTAAAGAATAATATCAGCCCAGAAACCTCCCCAAACAGCTTCGTATTCAAAGAAATCAAAGATAATTAGAAGTAACTATAGATAAAAGAGGCCTGTGGGTTCAAACTTTCAGATGATGAGATTTAACGGACCAGGTAAATCAGGAAACAACACTATGGATAGGCATAACACACACACACTAACTGAAGACAACTAGATACAGCTTCAAAAGAGATATGTGTGCTCCAAGCTTCCAATTAAATAACTTGATAGAGTAGTCAAACATGGAAACAGCACTATGGATAGGCATATACGCAGATAAACTAGCGCTTTACAAAGCATCACACAAACAACTCCAGAGCCTCAAAATGATACGTCCTTTAAACAAAGAGAAAAATGAACTAATTTAAATATTCTTGACCTGCATACTACGCACACACAACACAAACACATTTTCTTGGATTATACTTCTTCACTACAAATGCTATTGAACCCTCAGGTATACATCAGAATGTGAACCTAAACAACAAAACATAATGCAACATAATTTTTCATGTACTATCCAATCCATAGTCTTGGAATTTTACTCCAATAAACATAACTGAAACAGCACAAAAACAATGGCACATGTTCAATCTTTCAAAGGGCACAGTGAACATAGCCTGACATCATATAGCAGACAGGCAAAGACAAAAAAGAACCTTCAATGACTTTAAATTATGCTATGCAGTTCTAAAGCCTAAGATTACTATGTCCTGCTAACAAAGATAATAATCAATGATTTGATTATCATCATGAATGTACACACACAGTACTTATTTGTGTTTCCTAAAATTTTCTCACTAGAACATTACAGATCCCAAGACTCTTTATGCATATGTTAACGCCAAATGATCTCCCATAGTTCAATTCACAGTCATACAAGTTTGACCCAATAACTAGGCATTCATGCAAAATCTCTTTCGGATCTCAAATCCTTCAACATAAACCTTCCATTCCACAATGAAGTGGGTTTTAGCTCAGCCCCCCTGTCTTCCACATTTACAAACTCCTATCCAACCAAAAGGAAAATATGATTTTTTTTTTTTTGACATTCACCTGAATTAGCCTCTAAATCAATGCTTAAGAAAAAGGTCCTAGTCTATTTGAGGAAAAAGGAAAAGGCCCCTATTCGTGTCGGCAACCCATTATAAAGCCTCGGAAATTTACCGTTGCTTAAATATCAAAGTACATTCAGAAAGGAAACTAATTAAATAGTCCAAAGTACCCAATAATCCATTTTAAAAGCCACCGGATCAACTTGATCTCTTACAGCTATTTGAAAAATCTCCTAAGTTCCAACAATATTTAACCCAACTCAGTCACGACTCACTATTACCTGAAATTCTCAACTACAAGAACAAGCAAATCCACCCAAAGGGATACAGAATTATCCATCAACAACCATACTAAAAATGCAATAAATTAACTATACTCCTTTTATAAATATACAATAGCAACCACAGGTTTGGATAATGCCGTAGTAGAATGGTTAGTTTCGCAGGACCCACAAAATCTCCCATTTGCAAAAGCAACCACAAATTTACAATGGGAAAATTCCCTCACAATCAACAGCCTCAACAACCCCAAAACTAAACCAATCAAAGTCCTTTTCTCCCCTAACAAACCCCAGATTCGCCTAATGAAAATCTGAAATCAAAACCCATCCTACATTAGTACGGAACTACCCTGCAGCTCTTATGGTATAGATCGTGCAATTAGTAAGAAAGCGATATCTAAAACTAATCAAAACTTCCCAATACTCCACAAAAAAGTAAACTACTCAATATTTATATACAATAATCAAACTGTAAGCAAAACCCACACCTCCGATTGTATCCTGTCTAAATTGCTGCTTTCAATCCAGAGGCCAATATCTTAAACTAATCAAAACTTTCCAACATTCCACAAAATGTAAACAAATCAATTCAAATATACAATAATCAAAACTAAAAGTAATACCCACATCTCGGATGGTATCTAGTATACATCACTAACTTCCAAATGGAGGGCAATATCTTTAAAAAAAAAAAAAAATCAAAACTTGTAACAATGCATTTCATATAATAAAAAAAATAACCATTGGATCAAATCCCATCTACGTCACTACCCTCCAACCGGTTAGTAATATTTCATAAAAATCAAAACTTGTAATAACCCAATTTCAGATAATCAAAAATAAGGAAAACTTACACCTAAGATCAAATCCTTCTACATCATTTCCTTCCATAAGGTGGGTAATATCTCATAAAATCAAAACTTGTAACAGCCCATTTAGATAATCAAAAAATTAAGCAAAACCCACAAATCAAAACCCAAAAAAGATTTAAAAAAGAAGTGAAACAAACCTCAAAAGGGGTGACAATAACGAGGGCTTCAAGAACACCAGCACCAAATCCAGAAAGAAAGCGAGCTTGATAACTAAGCTTCCCAGTATCTCCATCCTTAAAAGCTGATTGTAGAACAGCATTAGTGCCCATCCTAAGGGCATACTTAAGAGTAAGATGAGTAGCAAATGGGGTCAGTCCCTTCCAAAGTGCACGTACCCCTTCAGTGTTAGCAACAGTGGTTCCACATTGGAGGATACCCTTGTAATTTCCAGCCCTATCGAGCTGTAACCGGGTCTTGATGACGTCAATGGGTTGTAAACAACACGCTTCTACGATTCCTCCGAGTGAGCCTGAGACTGCTTTCATGTAGGGTGGGACTGATACTTTGGCTGTGATTTGGTGGTTTGGATGGCTGTTTTTGGTATCAGATTCTGCCATTTTAGTTGAGAAAGCTTGAAGAAGAAGTGGGTATTTTCGCTTCTTCTCCAAAATTCTCAATCGAGGAGAGAGAGTTTAGGAGAATTGGGTTTGTTGTGAATGTGGCCGCTTTCTGACGTGGGTGTCGAGGACGTGTTTTTATATTTGCCAGAATTTTGGAAATTTCCTTGTGATCACGACTCCTAGAGTACAGTTAACACTTTTTCCTTTTTTTAAGACTAAACATCGTCCGCGAATTATCAATAATCGCCCCCATTCTCATTATAAAATGACCTTTTTGTCTTTACTAAATTTTTAAAAAAATAAAAGATAAATAAGTTTATTTTATCAGTCACTATAACATTGTAATTCTGTAAAATTGTTTTTCACTATAGTAAGATGTATTTGACATTCAAAACATTCAAAACTCACAATTAGAGAAGGTGTACGTGACAAATTAAGATGTACTTGACATTAACTGTGACAAATTGATAATGTCGGACCAACCGAGAACACCTTCACCCGAAAATCAGGTAAAAGATCGGATTATACTTGAAAAATTTGTCGTTTTACCGATGTGTTGCCGAGGCGTCTTCGAAAGATGCCATCAACCATGGTGGGGCGTCTTGGAAAGATGCTATCAACAATGGTGGGGCGTCTTGGGAAGACGCCCTTAAATTTCTTTTTTTTTTGGTTTCTAATATTGAAAATCTTGTTCTTTTAGGATAATAATGAAGATTACGGTGGAGATGGGATTGATTATAGTGGTATTTTTGAACATGATGATTTTGCAACATCGGAATTGGCAACTGAATGGGCTAAAAATGTTGCAATTCAATCCGATTTTTGTTTGACGACTTCAACATGGAAAACGCAAAAAGATGGTCAATATGATAAATTGTTGAAATGTGATCATTCTTCGAAGAAAGTTGATCGAGATTTGACAACAGCTATGAGGTTCGACACGAAGAGGAAAGGTTGTGGTTGCTTGTTTAAGATTAAGGTTTGTCAGCGTCGAGATCTTAGCGGTTGGCACATTGTTGGTGCTTCGAAATGGGGTAAACACAACCATGAGTTGGTCGTGTATCCACAAGGACATCGACAGATTAGCGGCATCAGTCCTGGTGCAAAGAAAGTTGTGCACGAGATGACCGAGGCACAAGTGAGACCAACTAAAATACTGGCAACTTTGTTGGAGAAATATCCAGAAGATAATCCAAATAAAAGACATGTGTACAATGAAAGAGATAAGATAAGGAGAGAAAAGTCAGAAGGAAAGAACCTAATTCAGCAATTGTTATATCAAGCAATCAAGTATAATTACTTACATTGGTTTATGAGTGATGAAGCCACTGACGTTGTGACCCATGTCTTCTTGGTGCACCCGATGTCTGCTGATTTGTTACGTACGTATCCGTATGTGATCCTTATAGATTCTACGTACAAGACAAACAAGTACAAGTATCCTTTAGGGGAGATAATTGGGATGACTCTGGGAAACATGAACTTCGTGATTGGTTATGCAATCATGAAAAATGAAACATAGTCAAGTTATCGGTGGGTGTTGGAGAAGCTGAAGAATTATGTTGGTCCTGAGGTGCACCCGAGTTCTATAGTAACTGATTGCGAGGGTGGTCTTTTTACCCCGATTAGGGATTTGTTCCCTAATTCCGCACATTTACTTTACACGTGGCATATCAATAAGTGTGTGTTGAATAAAGCTTATCATTGCATGGGAAAGAACAAGGTTGTTTTAGCTGAAAAATTCCAAAAGGGGCGTTGGAGGCAAGTCATGTATGCTACTACGCAAGAGTAGTACGAGGATAATGTTCAGTTCATGATGGATTGCTATAGCTGGTGTCCTACACTTTTACAATACGTTACACAACAATGGATTCCTCATAAAGAGAAATTTGTGCTATACTGGACGAATCAGGTCCTTCATTTTGGGAACACTACGACTTGCAGAGTTGAGAGTGCTCACAATGCACTGAAGGACTGGCTTAACTCTTCCACATCGGCTCTTGACACGTTATTCGAGCATGTTAACAAGGCGTTTGAGACCCAAGTTAAAGGTATTAAACAGTGTTTGAAAGACTCCAGACAAAGACATGGCACGTTATATCGAGGTCGACTGTACCATAATCTCCATGGTAGCACTTTCCATCATTGTCTGAGCTTGCTGGAACAAGAGAAGAGTAGGATGAGTGCTTTAAGTGACGAAATTGACATTAGATGCGGGTGTGCGCTGAGGAAAACCCATGGGATTCCATGCACTTGCACAATAGCGCAAATCATTTAGTCAGGCGAGAGTTTTTACCTAGATCAAATTCATCCTTTTTGGAGATCGCTTATCATTGGTGAAGTTGTGGACCCCAATGTCGTAGATCGATCCACGCAAGACACATAACATTTTGATGAACTTACAGGCCAAGTGTGAGCTAGTCATCCCTCGTTTGTACGTGATGCCACTCTACTTCTGCATGGTATGCTACACCCAAATGAGTCGGAGATTAGAGAACCCGAGGGTACGACCATTACTAGAGGTCGACCTCAACGTGATTTCAGTGCTTGGGGATACATGGAGAGAAATACTGCTCGGGGTCAGGGTCGGGGTCGTGGTTGTGGTCGAAGTCAATCATCTAGAAGTACTCAAACAATGGGTCGTTCGTCTTCATCTGTTAACATGCCCTCCACTGGTGGAACCACCTTCCTACATAAATCATCGACTTCCTTGATATTTAGCCCACCTCCTTGCCAATATTTACGAGCATCTAATGTTTCAATTCTCACAGCAAGTAACTCAGCACAATAAGTTTTTAGATCCCTAACATCTGGTTTTTCACTAACTAATTTACCCTCTATAGGGACCCTAAGTATTTCCTGCACATCATGTAATAAAATCGTCATCTCTCCAAATGGGAAGTGAAATGAGTTGGTGTCAGGCTGCCAACGCTCTATAAAAGCTGATAAAAGGGTAGCATCAATATGGTTGAACATGGCCCAAGGCAGGTGGGACACTCCAGTATTATCTAAGCGTGCACAAATAGGTGAACCATTAGCCATCCATAATTCATACCTTAACTTCAAGTTTGCAAACACTCTCTCTCTGTTCTGGCATTTTAAAATACCAACACATGATGAAGATTCCCTCTCCTTACCATCCCATATGCGCCTAGCAATGTGACCCCAAAAATTAGGAATAACACTTCCATCAACCGGGCCATCAGGAACCGCCTGTTTCATAACCCATGAATCATCGACCTTCATCTTCTTCCGACTTTGACCAAAAATAGAAGAGGAAGTTGTACCAAAAGTACTAACGAATCGGCCACCCTTACCCTTACGAATAGTTATTTCTCGATCAGCCCGAACACCCTCTAATTGAACCTCTAATTCATCTATATAATCATCTCCATCTTCCTCGAAGATGTTTTCATCATCATCCCAACAATCAACACTTTCTTCTTCGTCCTCCATACCTACTAACTACCAGGATCGAGTAGATACCCTCTCCCTTTGAGCCGAGGCAGACACACCACGAGTACGTGGATGCCTTGGACCCTAATCATCTTCTAAGTGTTGTCTAATCATGTGAGCAGGTATCGATTTCCTTTTTCCTGGTCAGTAACTCGATTCCTAATAAAATTAAGGAAAATGACACAATCATAATACTATATCCTAAACATACATTTTAAAATAAACCAATTACCACAATTAATATAATAATTATAATACAATTAATATATAATAATTATAATAATATATCCTAAACATACATTTATACTTAAGTAATTCACATAGTTAATATAATAATTATAATTATATATACTAAACATATATTTTTTACTTAGGTAATTAACATAATTAATATAATAATTATAATTATTAATTTTATAATTCAACCTAAACATACATTTTATATTTAACCAATTACCATAATTAATATAATAATTATAACATAATCAATATATAGTAATTATAATAATATAACCTAAATATACATTTATACATAAGTACTTAACATAATTAATATAATAATTATAATAATATATAATTAATATATATATATATTTTACTTAAGTAATTAACATAATAATTATACTAATATATCTTAAACTTATGTTTTAACTAATTAACATAATTAATATAATAATTATAATAATATATCATAAACTTATATTTTAACTTATTAACATAATATTTATAATAATATATCTTAATCATATATTTTAACTAATTACCATAGTTAACCTAAATATACATATTATAATGCCTAATATAATTAATTAACAAAATTCATTAGTAATTAACTAATAACTTGAAAAAAAAAACATACACTATGAAGACAACCATTGGAGAAGCGGTGGGCGTCTGGACAAGGTGCCTGATCCAGACTCCCCACCATGGCCGCGGGCAGCTTCCCCAGACGTAGGATCTAGGCGCTTGGTCCACGGCAGCGGCGTCTTTGGCAGATGCCTGATCCGGCCGCCTTGCCGCCGCTGGTGTTTGCCTCCCCCTCCACCGCCGGCAAATGTTAATTCAAAAAAAAAATTTACCTGAAAGATGCGCCGCCGTAGCCTGCGGTGTCGGCCTCCTCGCCACTTCTTTTCCGGTTCTTCGGGACATGATGTTTGAAGGAATTTTGTAAATTATGTTTTGAGAGGATTAATGAATGGTTTGGAAGGGTTTGAAGTATTGAAATGGTTTTTTGTATGGATGGGTTTGATTTAGTTGATATAATGAACTAAGGGTGTAATGATAATTTCATTTGAAAATTTGCGGGCGACGCCATGTAATTACGGGCGATGTTTAGCGATTATATTTTTTTTAAACTTGTACCATATGTACTTTTTGTATACCGTATTTCATACTTCTAATACCATATTTAACCGTATTTCACATGAGAATACTGGGAAAAAAAAAAAAACGTTACAAGAATTGGGAAAGTAGAAACCAATTTCTTGCAACAACTTCATCATTTCCAACTTCTGTGAAGTTGCTCTGTAAGACTGTTACTATGTTAAGTTTTCGATGTCACAGCATGCCATTCTATAGCCCATGTTTCTTGATTCATGTTTTCACCTTCGGTTCTTTTCCTTAATCTTATATACAAATTTAGTGATAGAATAAGTCAAATCCATGTGCGAATTCCATGCATTAAGGATTTTCTGTCACATACTCGAATATTTCGTAGGTAGGATACGTCTTAGCCTAATTATATATATATATATATATATATATATATATATATATATATATATATATATATATATATATATTTTATTTGAGGTTGGCTATCGTAAAGTATGGTTTGCTCAGTTCCAAAATATTTCATTAATGAAAAGAATAATTAATGTGAAAGATAGTGTTACTTAGGTGCTCTGTATGATATAAACAATTGGAGGCCCTAATGTCCTCAAGATCCATTATGTGTAGGATTTTCTATGTAATAGTATAAGTTTGGTTACATGAAATTGACTATCTTAATAATGCAACGTAGACTATTACTAAACTAAATCATGTTAACACACAATAAACAAATATTAATCGAGCTTTTGATTTTTTTTTTTTGGAATCTAACAAGATTAATTCATTATAAAAAATTATATAGTATCTACAAAAGATATTGAAATCAAACAAATATATAATAATTGAATCAAATAAAAAAAAAATCTTCTTTTCATTACAGTGACTGTCATTCCATATCGACAATGCATAACAATGTGTTTTACATTTCCAATAAAGAGGTCATCAAGCTGTTGTAGTTATGGATACGATTTTTGTTTAATTTTATTGATTATAGTTTAATGGATTGACCTCTTATTCAGTCCCCTATAATTCTCTACCAATGAGTAAATTTATACTATTAGATCATAGTGAACTAACTCAAACTGACTTAATCTTTCTATAGGAAAACTTTTTACACTAACCCAATGTACTATATGTGAATTGAAGACACAAGGTAAAAAAAAAAGACCTAGATTTTCGAAGAAATTTGGCTATTTCGACCTAACAAAGCCTACTTTTAAAGAACTATAGATAGAGAAAATAGAGAAAAGAGAGAGGGAGAAAGAAGAGGCTAGGGATTTTAGAGGTTATAAGTCCATTCACTCAACTTAATCATCACATATAAATTGAACTTAATATTATATTTTATGTTTTCTAATGAGAATGTCATACAACTCATACTCAATATTATAGGGTGCTAATCGATACTCAAAATTACAAATCAAAATAATTTCGTATGACATACCATATATTTGTTGTAACCCCTTTGTGTCTACTAAATTTATTGCGACCTTGGTTTTGTGCCCTTACTATACTAATGTAACTATCACACTAGGGAAACTTATATGCCAGTAAACTTATTAAATGACTTCTGAATCATTTATTTCTTTCTCTTTTCGTTAAAGATTCAACTGAACTTTGAGGTCACGGATAAACATGTCCACCAATAAGAGAACCAAGTTAACAAGGCGAAAGGACATCAGAATCTATACAAATAAATGACTAGAATTCAATCCAACTTCAGTAGTATACATTTCCCTTGATTGCTAATCCCTGATCAATATAGATAATCATCATTATGGGAGTATAAATTACATTTTTAGTGATCTAATCACTTGTCTTAATCACCCCATAAACATCCCATAACAACTAGTTTCCTATATATCTACAATATCAAACTTTGTGATAAGGTCCTTTGACAGGCTATTACAACCAAATACATATGTTGCACCCAAAAAAATGTCCCCTAAACAAAAGGCCCACCCTTAACGTACTCAGTGAAAGCCAAGGCAACAAGGCCTAGCATAGCAATCCTACCATTCCAAAGCTCGGCGTTTGAGTTCATGAACCCTTCAGTCTTGGCTTCAGCTCGCTCACCCTTAAATAAGGGCACAAGCGATGCTACTGATAGAAGGATGCTTGTTCCTAGGAACCATTGTGCCCCACCGTCAGAAATTTGGGAGAATAGGTCTGTGCCCTGGGACAACTCTACGGCTACTGCCGCCACAAAGCCGATCATGGCCAGGCGCCCGTTGATCCTCTCGGGTGCAGGACCGCTGAAGGCAAGCAAGTCTGTGAATTTTGTGCTTACCTGTACAATGCAATCATAAATGTTATAAACTATGATATGATTCAGTTAAATGTTTGAGATATGACATAATTATACACTTTCTCAAGTAAACATATACTTCGTGTACAAGTGATGGTACTCCACATCTTGAGCAATTTAGCAATTACGAAATGCTAAGTAATTACTTATTTGTTAATCTCAAATGTTACATGATACATTGACATACATATACCAGATTACATATCACTTTTGCATCCTACATCATAGTATAAGGCTAGCATATTATCAAAATTTCATACTGTTTAAAAAATAACTAACCTTTGGTTGCTTCTTAGGAGATGGGGTAGGGGTAGGTGATGAAACAGACGGAGTTGGCTGAGGTGAACCTGAGTTAAGCTTGGATTCACCCTTAGCCCCTTCGTCAGCCATGCACCTCACCCCAGAACCAACCCTTTTGTTCATACGAGGGTTGAACCCTAGTGAGTATGCCACACGGGTCGTCTTCGAGCCATTAGCGAAGGCTACAGCCGGGTTGGTAAGAAGGGCTTGCACTTGCATAGACATTGCCATTACTGTTATCAAACTTTGTGAGCTAACTTAGATTAAGCTAGGGATCAAATGCAAAATTTAGACAGGAGGAAGGGCGTTTTGCACTATGCTTTAGCAATAAGGGTGTTAGATAGTTTTGCTGATGAAATTAGAATGTGATACGTATAGTACTTATAATATGTTTGGTAGGATAGAAATTAAGGGACAGTTTGGTTCCACGTCGTGTAGTAATGTGTAAGGGGTCGCGTAGACTTGAATGGGCTCACACGTTGGAACTTGGAAGTGGGGAGCTGTGGACTCTATAATAACCACGCACTTGCAAAGTGTTGATGGTTTTCGCGTAACCACAAGCCTTGGAGTTGCGCTACCTTTTTGGCTACTTGGCTTGGGACCAGAAGCATCTAGTCCTTTCGTTCTAGAAATTACGATTAAATTCACCATTGAGGAATAGATATTTGACTACTTCACTTGTTTATTTGATCAAGTCTTAATGATGAGGTTAGTTGGCTTTGTCCAACAAGTATAATTTTGAGAATGAAATTAGATCAAAGGATTAAACCGTTTTATAAAGGAGGTTGATTACTTGTAATAAGCTTCATGTAATTGTTTTAATGAGCTAGTGCACGTCTGGAGTATTGTCAATTAGGGTTGGGGGCATTATGTGGTATTATCCGTGGCTTTTACTTAGAGGTTGTGTGATTTACGAGCCTCTTTTTTGCAAAGTTTTGAATTAAACTTGGGGTTAGTTGAGATCTCATCTAGCTATGGTGATGGAGTCGTGCTAGTTTACCATCTGGAACGAACACTGCTTTTGATGCCCTCTGACGAGACTGCATGAGGTTTATTCATCTATTTTGATGTCCTAATTAGGACATAGGGAGACAATCTAGTCTATTGCTTAATCCTAGTTATTAATTAGTTATGAGATAATTGAATAAAATGTTGTGTTATATGATTGGTCATGCCATGCATTTTCACGTTTATGAACATATTCCATTTAATTACATTTTGTAACCCTTATGTACTCAATTTGTTGATTATGTGCTTTGTGTGTGTGATCTTTAGTGGATCATGGCCTTCGCCTTCCTATGACACTATAGTGATTCAATATTTATACTTCTAATATTGAGCAGATTTCTAACATGTATTCATTTGGACCCTCATACATGGGTGGGTTGAGTGGAGTGTGAATTAATCAATTGACTCGATTGCTTAATACCTTTCGAAAGATTTTGAAACATTGGTTTGTATTTATGTTTGATGATAAATTTTGGTATTTTGAAGTAACGACCTTAATGGTTCCAATTTGTAAGGTTTTAAGAGATTAGTTTGGTTGACAATTTTATTTCGAAAGTCTTATATTTTTCCGTTGCAAAATTCTAATTTTTTAAGCCCTAACATTTGAACACGTGGCAGTGATACGCCGATAGCATCTCGAAGTTAGGGTTTTGGAGAGAGACAATTATTGGGGTGTTACAAAGTGGTATCTTAGAGCCTTAGGTTAGATTTCAAAACTCCATGTAATTAAGACAATTGATTTTGATTATACGCCTAAATCTTAAACTATTTTTGAAAAGTTTTATCTTAAATTTATAACATCGATTATCTTGTTTTACTCCGAGAAGTTCCAAGTTAGATTTGGGTAGCTTAAGGAGGGCATACATGTAACTAACACTTTATTATAAGTTCATGTTAATGCATTAATTTTTTATTATTATTATTCGTTGTACGTCTTTCTTATTTAGTTTTACTTTGATTGGGATAACGTAGAGAGAAAAGTAACAATTTAGGATTGGGAGTGAAAAAAAGGCATGATATAGATAGTGATGACAACATGGATTCTATGAAAAGAGTTATATACCCAAAAAGGGACCATAAAAAAATGTATCAAGACTAGTATGAGTTTAAGACAAAAAAAAAGAAGGATAAACTAAAGACCCATAGAAGAATTTTACATCAGGTATACCTTAGACTTTGCATCTAATAATGAAGACTTAGAATGGTTAGAACTAGAACGAGTGGACCCACATGCTGGAAAAATGGGCTTTTAGAAATAGGAACCCGTTTAAAAGGCAATAATCATTGAGTACTCTCGTATTAAGAAGGATCTCAATTTTAAGCTAGAAAGTACAGTGAAAAGAAAGACAAAAATTCAAATGTTGTTCCATGAGTAGTCCTAGATACTTCAAGAACTTAAATAAGTAGCTAGAGTTACAATATTACTTCTTTTATGCTATATTACTTTATTATTATTATTAAATTGATGGAGAAGTTAGTACTTTTATACATATAATAGGGTATTTTATTTTCTACTTATATTAAATTACTTACTTATACTACCTTACTTAGTTATTTATCTTATATTTAATTACTTAGTTTGTTTTAATCTAATTAGTTAGTTATAAACAATCTTTCTTTGAGGTCCAAATTGCTTCCTTACTAAGTGAGAACTTCATAGGAGGGGACTATATTTTTCTTTTATTATTAGTAATTTGGTTTGTTTGGAACATTTAATTGCTTAATGTCGTGTTATGATGCTTAATTTTGTGATGGAGTAAAGAGAAGATGCTACTTTAAATCTCTTTTACCCCCACTCACTATATGTATGATTTTGTAATTTTGTGTTAAAATTTTGGCTTGCACGCAAATTAGAAGGCTTGAACCTAAATACTATACCCTTTAGGCGTAGAGGAACCATGGATAGAAACGATGAGGCCTTAGCTGATGTGATTCGAGTGCTAGTAGAGGAACTAAACTAAAATCATGGGAAATAGTCTAACCCTCACGCAGAGATGTTTAAGAAGTTAGCCCTAGAAAAACCACCAGTCATTAAGGAAGGAGTTTACCCTACATGTCTGAAAAATTGAGAGCGTAAATTCGATAAGATATTCGTGGCTATGAACAGTTTGAGGCTATGAGAATGGACCAAGCTGCTATGTATCTTAATAATGAAGCTGATAGATGATGGAGGGACCACTCTGCTTGACTGAAAGCCTAACCAGATTTCAGGTGGGAAGCCTTTAAGATAGCCATGAGAGACAAGTTTTACCCTCTCTACCTAAGAAAATAGAAGGCTTAGGAATTTATTAACCTACAGATGGGTAGCATGACTTTTTTGGACTACTACCATAAGTTCACTACCTTAGTTAGGTTTTTTCCTGATGTAGTACCTAATAAGAAGCTAAAGGTTTTCAACTATAGAGATATTTAGGAGGGAAGGTTTTCAAATCCCTAGACAAAGTTTATGAGAGAGAAACTCACTTATATGGGTTGAGTGTTAGGGATCCCACTAAGGATAGCCATGCTAAAGATAAGAGGAAGGACTTCGGGCACCATGAGACCAATTAGAGAAACTCAAAGAGGCCTAGGAATGGGAACATGGTCAAGGGTAGAAATCGAGAGTTGAGTAACACTACTAACTAGGGAACTAGGGATAGGAAGTACTTTTGTAAGAGGTGCAAGAAGAATCACCTTGGAAAAGACTATGAGGGAAACCTGGTGACTTTTTAATACTTCCAAAAGAAGGGGCACATGGAGTATGAGTGTTTCATGAAGAAGAAACACAAAGAGAGTATTGCGAACAATCAACAATGAGCTAACACTATGTTTGACAAGGGGGGAAGGAACAACATACCGAGTAACAATAATAGGAAGCCCAACAATGGTGGTAGTAGCAGCAACAACAGCTACAACAATAACTCTGGCATTAAAAATAACAACTTCAACACCAAAAACAACACCAGCCAGGGATAACATAATATTCTTGAGTGCCTGTCTATGATGGGTAGGAAGAAGGTAGAGAGATCCTCTAATGTTGTCACTGATACTCTCTCTATTCACTCAACTATTATGAAAGCCCTAGTTGATTATAATGCAACCTATTCTTTTATTGCTGCATCTATAGTGAACCAGTTACATTTAACTAAGTCAAGTCCTATCGATTTATCTATTTTCTTACGGTAATTCCATGCACTAGACTCCACAAAAATTTACCTTTGAAGATCGCAAAGGCTATCTTTCTTTCCATCTGACCTTATAGAGTTTGACTTAGGAAACTTAGACGTAATATTGGGAATGAATTAACTAAGTTTATACAAAGCCAAGATAGATTGTGAGATACAAAAGGTGCACCTAAGGAACCCTATGGGAAAAAGCATGTCTTATAGACAATTTGGGAAACCTAAGGGATATTGGTTGATCTCGACAATGGAAAAGAGGAAGTTAGTAACCAAGGGATGTCCAATGTACCTTTTTAGTGTTTAGGATCTAAGTATGGGAAAGAGCAGATGAATAGAAGACATTTCATAGTAAATGAGATTAAGTTTCAGAAATGCCACTTAGTAGAGAAGTCTAGTTCACCATAGACTTAATTCTAGGGCGCACCTATTTCTAAGGCACCAACTGATTTAGGGGAGTTAAAGACCTAATTCAAAGAATTGTTAGATAAGGGATTTATTAGAGCTAGTATATCACCTTATGAAGCTCTCGTGTTGTTCGTGAAGAAAAAGGACGGAAGCATGAGATTGTGCATTGATTATAGGAATGAGTTGAATAATGTGACTATGAAGTATAAGTACCCATTACCCAGAATAGATGACTTGTTTGACCAGCTAAAAGGGACGAATATGTTTTCAAAGATTGATTTGAGATCGGGGTACCATTAATTTTGAATCTCTAACAAAAATATCTTTAAGACCTCCTTTAGAACTCGTTATGGGCACTATGAGTTAAAAATTATGCCTTTTTGGTTGACAAATGCACCTGCCATATTATGGACTTGATGAATTGAGTATTTCATGAATACTTAGACAAATTCATAGTATTATTCATTGATGATATTTTGGTGTATTTGAGAAATATAGAGGATCATGCCAAAGACCTTTGAACAATCTTGGAAACCCTTAGAAGTAATGAGTTGTATGCAAAGTTTTCAAAATGATAGTTTTGGTTAGAGTAAGTTGTATTCTTGGGCCATTACATTTCCAAGGAGGGTGTTTTGGTAAACACCGTCAAGATCAAAGCTATTAGTAAATGACCCACTACTTATTAAGAGCGTGTCTGATGTTAGAAGTTTCTTGGGTTTGGAGGGGTATTATAAAAGGTTTGTCAGAGACTTTTCTAAAATAGCACGATCTATGACCACCCTGATGCTAAAGAAGACTAAATTTAAGTGGGATGAAAAGTACAAGTTGGCTTTTCAAACCCTCAAAGAGCGGTTGGCTACCACACTTGTGCTAACATTGTCTGATGGGAACGAAGGATTTGAGGTATACATTGATGCCTCGAAACATGGGTTAGGATGCATATTGCAGCAAATTAAAAAGGTCATAGCATATATATTGCGACAATTGAAGACGTATGAAGCCAACTATCCTACTCATGACTTAGAGTTTACCGCTATTGTGTTTCCTTGAAGATTTGGAGACATTGTCTGTATGGCGTCATCTATGAGATTTTCATGGACCACAAGAGCCTCAAGTACATCTTCACTTAGAAAGACTTAGTTATGCGAGAGCGTCGATGGCTAAAGTTGATCAAGGACTAAAATTTAGACATCCACTATTATGAGGGAAAGGCAATGTGTTATTGCAGATGCTCTTAGTAGGAAATCGAGTCATAGTATCAATTCTTTGGTGGTAGCCAATGAGGTGTGTGAGGAAACGAAGAAGTTGAATCTTGAGGTTATAAATCATGGAGAATCAGAGAATCTTTTGAGCGCTTTATCCATAGAACCATCCATATTTGAAGAAATTAAGGAAAAGCAAGATGAAGACGAGTCTTTACAAAAAATTAGAGATAAGGTGAATGTTGGTGTTGAATCCAAGTTTCAAATCCATGAAGACGATAGCTTGAGGTACAAAGGAAGATGGTGTGGGCCACAAAACTATGATGAGGTCAAAAGGAAAATCATGGACAGAGGCCATAATACTCCATATTTAGTTCACCCTTGGGGCAATAGATTGTATATAAGGATTTAAAATAGATATATTGGTTCCTGAATATAAAGAGAGAGATAGCCAAATATGTATCTAGGTGTTTGTTGTATCAAAAGGTAAAAATAGACCATAAGAGACCCATGGAAAAATGTAAGCACTAGAGATACCTAGATGGAAATGAGATTTAATTTCCATGGACTTTGTAACTAGTTTACCAAGAACTAGAATAGGTAATGATACAATTTGGGTAATTGTGGATAAACTCACCAAATCAGTAGTTTTCATTGCAATTAAGGAGACCTAGAGGAAAAAGCAACTAGTGAAGGCATATTCAAAAAATATAGTCCATTTACATGGAGTTCCTAAGGATATAATGTCTGATAGAGATTCGAGGCTCTTGTCTAAGTTCTGGCAAAAAGTGCAAGATAACATAGGGACTACTTTAAAAATGAGTACAACCTTGCATCTTGTGAGTGATGGATAAACTGAGATGAAAAATCAAACCATGGAGGATATGCTAAGAGCTTGTGCCATAGATTTCCAAGGTACTTGGGAGGACCATTTAAACTTGTTAGAATTCTAGTACAACAACAGTTACCATACTAGCATTAGGATGACACATTTTGAAGCACTGTACAGAAGAAAGTGTAGAAGCCTTGTGTGCTGGAATGATTTTGGCGAGCGCATAACCTTAGGAACCAAATATATAGAAGATATGGTGAGAAATAAAAAATGATTTAGTCTAGAATCATAGTAGCTCAGGATTAGGCAAAATATCTATGCCGACTAAAAAAGGCAAGAAGATGAAATCAAATTAGGCGATAAAGTCTTCTTGAAAGTGTCACCTACTAAAAGTGTGATGAGGTTCGATAAAAAAGAGAAAACTTAGTGCCAAATATGTAGGACCCTATGAAATTTTACAATGAGTGGGGAAAGTAGCTTATAAGTTAGTTATACCAATGAAGTTCGAGATGCACAACGTCTTCCACATCTCGCAGTTAATGAAGTACGTGCCGAGTGACACCCATGTACTATCCGAAGGCAATTCAATTAGACGAGGTGTTGAGTACTCAAAATAAAGATATATGAATGGTAAAAGTACTATGGTCTAACCATGAGTATGAAGAAGCTACTTGGGAAACCGAAGAAGCAATGAAGCAAAAACATCCCGAGCTATTTGTTGAAGTGAGTTATGGGATAGTAACTCTTTTCTTTTAAGAGGGGTAAAATACGATATAATTTTGCTTATTTTATTGTTGTTAGATTGCATATGTAGAGTATGTAAACTATCTCATTGCATTGCAAGCAGTTTTGTAATCCCCCGAAAATCATGAGATTTTGATTATATTTTATATAAATTTTTTTTCTATGCATTAATATAATACATATACTTTACATATATACATACATATATGTACATACATATTTCCAAAATAAATAGCAAATTATTTTTATTACTTAATTAAATCCTAATAGTAAAATTCTTTTTCTACAAAATAAATTTTATTTTCTAAGAAACCCACTTAGCCCAAAATACCTAAACCTAGTACTACACATTTACTAAAACTATACTATCTAAACCTAATCCCATCTTATTTTCACAAACCTCATAACTCTTCAAACCCTAAACTCTTTCTCTCTCTCTCTCTCTCTCCCTTGCCGTGAATCCCAACCACCTCCTCCCCTTGCCTCCGGCAGTCCCTTCTTTTTCCTTTTCTCTTCTTTTTTCCCTTGATTATTATGCCCTAGTATACATGTTCATTAAGTTTTATATGATTTTTATATTGATTTTATTATGAGTGAAATCTATGTTGAAAATATATATATTTTATGTTCTATAATTTATTTTATGACATCTTACAAGTTTTTATGCATAAATAATAGGGCTAGGCATGCTAGTATCATGAGATTTTTGATACTAGGCTTTTGAGTTTTACATAAAATTATAAGTATTTTGTGAATCATCTATATTAATTTTCATGGGATTGTTATTTAAATGAATTTTCAGATTATATGATCATATATTTTAGTATAAAAATATTATTTTTCATAATTTAAGGCTTAAATTCTTATACTAGTATATATTTAATGAAATTTTGACTATAGTATGATGTATATTTTGATAAAAGTTAATGCTATGGTATTTGAAAAAAAATTTCAGAATATTATACATATTAGATCATGGTTCAATGTTTGAGATTTCATGTTTTAAAGCTTGAAATAATATACTATTAGTATAAACATTAAACTAAAACTATTTCATGATACAATTGGGAGTAATTTGAGTGTACTATATGGAATACAAATTTTCAGATTTGAAGGGTTATAAAAATGGAGTTTTATAATATGTATTTTAATGAGTTTTCAAATAATACTTGTAGTATTGTGTTTGTAGTACTAGATTATGTTTTATGAGACTTAAAAATATATTTTTGAATTGTTTTAAAACATTAGAAAGCTTAGTATGATTGCTGTAAATCTTGGGTATTGGTATATTGATATAGACGATATTATTTGATGTAGGAAATCAATTCATAGAAGATGGATAGCTATAGAGAAAGTGGCCACCCGTTTATTTTACTCAAGGTACGTATAAATTACGAAAAACATTACCTTTAGGAGCATGGTCTAGGGTGAAATGCAAACTTAATATCATTTTTAGGGAACCTTTTGGGTGAGATTGTTTGGTTATTCATTTGAAAAAAATCATGTTCTTTATATTAGGGACATGATTTGGTATTGGTGGTGAGTTATAATTATGTTTTGTCAATACTAATCGGGGAAGAATTATATATGGTGAGAAATCTTGATTTATTAAATTGGAATTAATTTTCTAATTAATCTATGAGGTTGCTTATTATTACTCTTTCATTACTAATAGTATGAGTTGAGTAAATTAAGGTGAATTTCAAGTCTTAATGACGAGGGTAGTTGACTCTATTCAACAGGTTTGAAAGTTAAGATGGAAATAAAAAAGGTTAAAAATTACAGGATAACAGAGATTGTTGGTGTAACTGTAATGTTTGCATGTGTGTGCTGTGGTTATTGTATACAATGAGTTTAAACAGTAAATCACGTAAAGAGAAAGAGGATAAGCAATAAAACTCTGGGTTAGTGCACGTCTAGAGTATTGACAATCAGTGGTTGGAGTTTCACGGGGTATTATCCGTGGCTTTTATTGGAGACTGTGTGATCTACGAGTCTCTCTTTTTTAAAGTTTTAAACTTAAATTCAGGGTTAGTTGAGATCTCATCTAGCTATGGTGAAGGAGTCGCGCCCGTTTACCATCTGAATTTTATATTGTATTTTGATGCTCTCTGACGGGAGTGTATGAGTTATTTATCTATTTGATATCCAAATTAGGACATGGGGAAGACAACCTTGTCTATTGCTTAATCCAAGTAATTAATTAATTTGTCATGACAATTGGGTAAAATATTGTGTGATACGTTCTTGCATTCTGTGTTTATTCTTTATTTAATTACTATTTCGATTGTTATACTTTGTAATCTGTATGTACTCAACTTGTTGATTACGTGCTTTGTGTGTAATTTTGTCATGACTTTTGCCTATAAATGACAATATGATGATCCAATATTTACATTTGTATTATTAGGGAGAAGACTATTGACAACTAACTAGTCGAGCATTCATGCATGCGATAGGATGAGTGGAGTGTTGTTTTACTTTAGATTTCAGAATATTTTACATTTTTATTTGATTTTAGACTGTTGGTTTTGGATTTGAGTGGAACATTATTTTGGTAAATTGTAGTAATGTTAGGAGTTTGTTTTACGATTAATGTTATTTCAAAAAGTCTTTTGGTTTTCCGCTGCAAAACTCTGTTTTATAGCCTTAGCATTTGAACACATGACGGTAACACATTGGTATTTTTCTAAAGGTTTTGTTTTTGGAAAATGGGAATTATCAAGGTGTTACAAGTTTACAACAATTTGTTTTTCTAAATTCTTTGATATTGGGGTTAAGTTTTAAAAGGGCTAGATTATAATCCCTTGTAAAATTACGAAATTTTTATTGCATTTTATTCAAAGTACTCGAAAATATTTCTATATATAAATAATTTGAGTATAAAATAAATAAGAATTATTTTAACAAAACATATATTTAATTCGCTTACTTAAAATAATTGTTAGATTTTTTAATAAAATATTTTTTTAAGCCATCAAACCCTAAGCCCATTATTATTTTTTAGCCAATTAACTTAATACCCATTTGTTTAAGACCTTTTTTTTTTACAAAACCCTTATCATTTGACTAAAGTAAAAACAAAAAAGAAAAGAGAGAAAAGAGGGAAGAACAGCCGGCTGCCCCCCTTGCTAATTAACGCCACCTGGCCACCCCAGCCAGCTGCCTCCCTGCCACCAGCCACGGTGGCCTCCCCCTCCTTCCTCTTCCTTCTTTCTTTCCTTTCTTCCTTAATTCTATGTTCTAGAATTCATGACTTAGGAAAAAATTGTTTTAATGATTATTTTTTAAGGGGTTAATTATTTGATAAAATGGTTAAAATTATGATTGTTATGATTTTAATATGCATTACAAATTTTTAGAATATTTAAAACATGAAATTATGGGTTAAATGAACTAGTTTTCATGATTTAGGATTAATGATCCTATACTATTGGTTATTGCATGAAATTATGATTATTTAGTGATTCAATTATGACAATTTGATGATGTAGAATTTTCAACATATATATACATAATTTTGGCTAAAATGTTTAATTGTTATGTTTTAAGGTTTAAATTCTTATACTAGTAGTTATTTCATGAAATTATAACCATAATATGATATATTTTTGATGAAATTGATGATGAGATATTTAAAATGAATTTTAGAATTTTGGGCATGAAAAATTATGATTTAGTTTATGTAGTTTTCATGTTTTAAGGCTTAAAGCATATACTATTTTATGATAAATTTGTAAATAATTTGATGATACTATATTCAATAAATTTCCAGATTTTTAGAGTCATAAAATGTGAGTTATATGATAAGTATTTGGAGGATTTTTAAAACTTATTGAATAATATATTATTACAAATATAATACTCCACATATTAAAACTAAATTGATGTATACTTTGGGAATTTTCCCGAATTTTATAATTAATTTGGTTTTTATGGCATTTCTTGGGGTATTATCCGTGACTTTTACTTGGAGGTCGCGTGATCTACGAGTCTCTATTTTATGAAGTTTTAAATTTAAATTGGGTTTATTTGAGATCTCATCTAGCTATGGTGACGGAGTTGCGTCTGTTTACCATCTGGATTTATGAATATTGTTTTTGATGCCCTGTGACAAGAGAGCATGTGGTTTATATATTTATTTTGATTTTCCTGATTGGGACATGGAGAGACAACCTTGTATGTTGCTTAATCCAAATTATTAATTAAATGAACTTTGAGTTAATTTGACTAAAGGAATGTGTTAAAGGAGTAGATATGCCATGCATTTTACTCTTATGAAGTCGTTACCTTTCATTATATTTTTATAATCTTTATGTACTCAGCTTTGCTGATTACGTGTTTTGTGTGTGATCTTTTGTTCATGGCCTTTGCCTTCAAATGACCCTATAATGATCCATTATTTACACTTGAAATTTTGAGTAGATTTTTGACAGGGATTGCTGCGATCTAATTTGTTGCTCGCATTTTGACACTACATATAATACTATTAACACCGCTGCAAATATGTATTAATCTACTAATGTGTACATGCATTGTTGGGATGAGTGGACAGATCTATTTCTTTTGTTTTGTTGATTTAATGTCTTTCCAAAGATTCGGAATTTTGGATTGGATTCGATTTTTGGGATCTTTCAAAATTTTAATAAGGGCCTTAATGGTTCTAATTTGTCTATTTAATTGAGTTTGGTGTTTTGAAGTTTAATAATTTCCGATGTAAAATTTTGATTTAAAGCCTTAGCGTTTGAACACGTAGCGGTAGCACTTTGATATTTCTCTCGAGATTATGGTTTTTGGAAAGAGGGAATTATCGAGGTGTTACAATGATGATTGTGTTAGCTATCAAGAACAAGCTAAGATTTGTTGATGGCAGCATACCTAAACCTGACATGCATGGCTGCAGATTCGAGCTTCTCCACTTGGCAAAGGTGTGGTGCAATAATAATTTCATATATACTTCATTCATTAGAATCATCCATAGCAAGGACTGTGTTGTTTCTTACAACATCACAAGAGATATGGCAAGACCTTGAAGAACGTTTCTTTCAGACATCTAGTCCTCAATTGTATACATTACAACAATCTCTCACTGATCTCAAACAAAGACCAAACAGATCAATTCCTGATTTCTTTACTCAAATCAAATAGATTTGGGATGAGATTAATCAAATGAACCCTCTTCCTATGTGTAATAAACCTAGATGCATATGCACTTAGACATTCATGAAGCAACAACAAGAAGAAAGAATAGTTCAATTACTTATGAAATTGAACAATAAGTTTACAATTGTTAGAACTAGTATCTTGATGATGCAGTCTTTACCTTCAATTTCTTTAGCATACAAGCAATTGATTCAAGAAGAAAATAAAAGACAAACAAGCGACCTTGATGAAGAAGAAGAAAGAGTCATGGATTTTGCTGTTAATTATAGAAAATATTAAAGACAACAACCTAGTTTTGTACCTAAATTTGTCAATGCTGAGAAGAAAGGATCAAGCTCTCTTTATTGTGATCACTGCAAGTTCATATGGTACACCATCAAAAGATGTTACAAGCTATATGGATATCCCCCTAAATTTGTGAATAGATGTAGAGGCAAGAAGGTGGCAACCTTGTTCAAAGTGAGGAGTCAATGGAATGTCAAGAAAGTAGCTCTCCTATAAGCAACATATCTCCGGAGCAATACAACAACTTGATGAAGCATCTCCAAAATCAGTAACTAGACAACAATTTTCTAGAACATTAAGTACATGTTGTAGGTACTTACCTTGTTATTTGCTCAAATTCAAAATGAATAATTGATAGTGGTGCTACAGATCATATATGTTCCAATTTGGAGCTATTTGAGTAATACAAAAAGGTTGACAAATTGCCAAAATCTATTATTGTTGCTGATGGAAAGTATGTCCTAGTTGAGCATGTTGGAAATGTGAGATTTGAAAATGGATTTTTCTTCAGAATGTTTTACATGTATCTGGTCTTAATTTCAACTTGATTCAACTTATAAGTTGTGCAAGGATTTACAATGTGAGATAATATTCACTCATGACAAGTGCCTACTTCAGGATTTGACCATGAACCACTCTTAGGTTCTTGGTAAACTAACCTCTGGGTTATATTCCATTGGGGATGATTCTACTTACAATCATCATGAAGACTCAAATAAAACCCCTACAACAGTCATAGGAATACTTATTGACAGTTACACATCTCATTAATATAATGCCTTTAAGTAGTGTGAATTTTATGTCCTCTTATGCAAAGCTGAATAGATACAAGCCAAATACTGATCATTTGAGAGTCTCTGGGTGCTTGTGTTATGTGTCAACTCCAAAAGATGGAAGGCTGAAGTTTAGCTTTAGACCTTCTCAATGTGTGATGATGGGGTATCCCTCATACCAAAATTCTTATAGGGTTTATAATCTTGAGATAAACAAGGTTATAATCTCAAGAGATGTCAAGTTTTATGAAAAGCACTTTCCTTTTATTATGAAGTAGAAACTAGCAAACATAAGCACCACATTTTTTCCCATAAACATGCCTTTTGATCTAGACACCAACTTCATTATTCCTAAACCTTTCACTATTCCTTCATAAACACAAAGTCTAATCATCTTCATACAGTTCTAGATGACTTCATCAATGATAATGGAGCATCCCCTACCTCAACCACGTCATTCCAACACAATGCTGATTAATATTATGCTGAGAAGATTAGATAGACAAAGAAGAGCTCTAGCATACTTAGATAGCTATGTTTGCTCTATAGAAGCTATCACCAATCATTGGTAAAATCTGGTACAATTTGACAATATACCCACTTTATCTCAAGCAATGATTAATAGTGTATCAAACCTAGCTGAACCTATCAGTTCCCTTGAAACTTCTCAACATAAAGGTTGGGTGAATGCTATGAAGACACAACTAGATGCCCTTATTACTAATCAAACCTGGGATCTAGTGCCTCTCGCTAAAGGGAAAAGAGCAGTTGGGTGCAATTGGGTATACAAAGTCAAGCTCAAAGATGATGGTACAATGGAAATATTAAAAGCTAGGTTGGTTGCAAAGGGTTTTACTTAGCAATATAGTGTTGACTATTTGGAAACTTTTTCTCCAGTAGTTAAAATGGCTACCATTAGGTGTTTTCTCTGCATAGTAGCAAGTAAAGGGTGGAATCAGCTAGATGTCAATAATGCTTTCTTGCATGGTAATCTCACATAAGAAGTTTATATGAGAGCACCACCAGGTCTACAACATTCTGAAATTTTAGTTTGCAAGCTGAAAAAAGTCATTTTATGGGTTGAAACAAGCCTCTAGACAATGGTTTGCAGAGTTAACCATAGCACTCCTAGATCTAGAGTATAAGCAATCCAAGAATGGCTACTCTCTTTCCATCAAAAGATCAGAAGATCACATAATAGTGGTGGTTGTGTACGTGGATGACATTACAGTCATTGGCTCAGATGATTGTGAGATAGCCAACTTCAAAACTCATCTACATTCTATATTCAGCATAAAGACCTGGCTTTCTGAGATATTTCTTAGGAATCAAAGTTACTCACCTGAAATCAAGGATTGTATTAACTCAAAAAAAATTACAAAAGAGCTATTACAAGAATGCAACATGGACATCTCCAAAACACTCAAGACACCATTACCAGTGAATTTGAAGTTGCTATTTAGTGAAGGAGATTTACATCCAGACCCTAAACACTATAGAAAGCTTGTTAGAAAACTAAATTTTCTCTCCCACGCTACGCCTGTTCTAGCCTATGTTGTCCAAACACTAAGTCCATGTGCGAATTCTTATATACAAACTTAGTGATTGAGTAACTCAAGTCCATGTTCAAATTCCATGCATTCAGGATTTTAGTCACATACTCGAATATTTCGTAGGTAGGTGATACGTAAAGTATGATTTACTCAATTCCAAATTATTTCAAAACTCATCTACATTCTATATTCAGCATAATTTTTTGAGGTTGGCTATCGTAAAGTATGATTTACTCAATTCCAAATTATTTCATTAATGAAAAGAATAATTAATGTTAAAGATGGTGCGATAGTGTTACTTAGGTGCTCTGTATGATATAAACAATTGGAGGCCCTATTAGTGATGTCCTCAAGATCCATTATGTGTATGATTTTCTATGTAATATGTATAAGTTTGGTTACATGAAATTGACTATCTTAAAAATGCAACGTAGACTATTACTAAACTAATCATGTTCACATACAATAAACAAATATTAATCGAGCTTTTGATTTTTTTTTTTTTTTGGAATCTAACAAGATTAATTCATTATAAAAAATTATATAGTATCTACAAAAGATATTGAAATCAAACAAATATATAACAATTGAATCAAATAAAAAAAATCTTCTTCTCATTACAATTACTGTATCATTCCATATCGACAATGCATAATATTGTGTTTTACACTTCCAATAAGGAGGTCATCGATATGTTGTAGTCATAGATATGATTTTCCTTTAATTTTATTGAATATAGTTGAATATAGTTGAATAATTGACCTCTTATTCAATCCCTTATAAATCTCTATCAAAGAACAAATTTGTATTATTAGACCATAGTGAACAAACTCAAACTGACTTAATCTCACTATAGGAAAACTTTGAACACTAACCCAATGTAGTCTATGCGAATTGAAAGTACATGGTAAAATAGCTATATTTTCGAAGAAATTTGGCTATTTCGGCCTAACAAAGCCTAATTTTAAGGAACTATAGATAGAGAAACATAGAAGGGCTAGGGATTTTTAGAGGTTATGGGTACCATTCCCTCAACATCATCATCACATATAAATTGAACTTAATATTATATTTAACATGTTTTCTAATGAAAATGTCATACAATTCATACTCAATATTATAGAGTGCTAATCGATACCCAAAATTACAAATCAAAATAATTTCGTAGGACATATCATATATTTGTTATTACCCTCCGTGTCTACTAAATTTTATTGCGATATTGGTTTTGTGCCCTTGGTATATACTAATGTAACTATCACACTAGGGAAACTTATATGCAGGGGTGTCAAATCAGGTCAACAGGTCGGTTTTGGGTTGACCCATCACGGGTTGGTTCTTATCAGGTCAATTTTGTCTATCGGATCGGGTCATTATCGATTATTTGCTTGGTTGGGTTCGGGTCGGGTTGTATTCGGTTTGGGTCAATGTCGGTTCGGATTGTATTCGGTTCGAGTCAAGGTCGGTTCTAGTACAATCGGGTTGGTTCCTAAATGGGTTATAGCGGGCTATTTCGGATTCAGGTCAAGGTCAGTTCTGGTAAAATCGGGTCGGTTCCTGAACGAGTTATAGTGAAATTATATGAAAACTATATTTTAGTTTTTTATTTAATGTTATTTAAATAGTAGGTTGTAGAAAAATGATTGTCATTTTGGAAAAAGAAGAACGTCAATGAGATTTATGAAACAATGAAACACCAAATTGGAAGGCTCTAATCTCACTTTTCATAGGCATAGACATGATGATTTTGCTTTATTTGAATATTTAATAAATCTTTTAAAATTTTTATTTTCATAAATATACTTATTAAATAATTAAATTAATATAAATGTTTGGTTTCAAAGTTATTAGATATTAGGTAAAAATAGGTATGTCAAGATTAGGTCATATTCACATATATTCAGATTATTGACACATTTAGTGAAAACGAGTAACAAATTGTTATAAATCGGGTTATATCGGTTATGTGTCTGTTTCAATCGATTTCGGGCTTGTAACGGGTCGGGTTCCTAACGGGTCAAACACAGATCGAGTTCGGGTCTTTGAATATCGGGCCAAATCGGTTTCGAGTTAATTTCAGGTCGGGTTGGGTTGGTTTTTGGGTCTCACTTTTCGGGTCATAATCAGGTCGGGTCCGAGTCGGTTTCGGGTAACTTATCGGGATGGGTCTGATTTTGACAGCTCTATAATGCAAGTTAACTAGTCCATGACATAATTTGCTTAGATAGTGTTTTTTATCATTTTTTCTTACTCTTTTCGTTAAAGAGAAGGCGAAAGATCATGAAAATCTTTACAAATAAAAGATTCGAATTGAATTCAACTTCAGTAGTAAACAATTCCCTTGTTTGCTAATCCCTGATCAATATAGATAATCATCATCATAGGAGCATAAATTACATTTTTAGTGATCTAATCACTTCTCTTAATCACCCAATAAACATCCCATAACAATTAGTCTTCCTATATACAATATCGAACTTTGTGATAAGGTACTTTAATTTGACAGGCTATTAGAACCAATTACATATGGTACACCAAAAATGTGTCGCTTACACAAAAGGCCCACCCTTAACGTACTCGGTGAAAGCCAAGGCAACAAGGCCTAGCATAGCAATCCTACCATTCCAAAGCTCGGCGTTTGAGTTCATAAACCCTTCAGTCTTGGCTTCAGCACGCTCACCCTTGAACAAGGGCACAAGCGATGCTACTGATAGAAGGATGCTTGTTCCTAGGAACCATTGTGCCCCACCGTCGGAAATTTGGGAAAATAGGTCTGTTCCCTGGGACAACTCTACGGCTACTGCCGCCACAAAGCCGATCATGGCTAGGCGCCCGTTAATCCTCTCGGGTGCAGGACCGCTGAAGGCAAACAAGTCTGTGAATTTTGTGCTTACCTGTACAATGCAAACATACACTTTTAAGTTATGATATGATTCAGTTAGATGTTTGAGATATAACATAATTATACACTTTCTCAAGTGAACATATACTTCGTGTACAAGTGATGGTACTCCACATCTTGATCACTTTAGCAATTACGAAATGCTAAGTAATTACTTATTTGTTAATCTCAAATGTTACATTATACATTGACATACATATAACAGATTACATATCATTTTTGCACCCTACATCATAGTATAAGGCTAGCATATTATCAAAATTTCATACTGTTTAAAAAATAACTAACCTTTGGCTTCTTAGGAGATGGGGTAGGGGTAGGGGTAGGTGATGAAACAGACGGAGTTGGCTGAGGTGAACCTGAGTTAAGCTTGGATTCACCCTTAGCCCCTTCGTCCGCCATACACCTCACCCCAGAACCAACCCTTTTGTTCATACGAGGGTTGAACCCTAGTGAGTATGCCACACGGGTCGTCTTCGAGCCATTAGCGAAGGCTACAGCCGGGTTGGTAAGAAGGGCTTGCACTTGCATAGACATTGCCATTACTGTTTATCAAACGTAGTGAGCTAACTTAGATTAAGCTAGGGATCAAATGCAAAATTTAAACAGGAGGAAGGGCGTTTTGCACTATGCTTACGCAATAAGGGTGTTAGATAGTTTTGTTGATGAAGTTAGAATGTGATACGTATAGTATTTATAATATGGTTGGTAGGATACAAATTAAGGGACAGTTTGGTTCCACGTCGTGTAGTAATGTGCAAGGGGTCACGTAGATTTGAATGGGCTCACACGTTGGAAGTGGGGAGCTGTGGACTCTATAATAGCCACGCACTTGTATGTGTCCCACTTGCAAAGTGTTGATGGTTTTCTCGTAACCACAAGCCTTGGAGTTGCCTACCTTTTTGGCTACTTGGCTTGGGTCCAGAAGCATCTAGTCCTTCAGTTCTAGAAATTACGAGTAAATTCACTTTAGAGGAATAATATTTGACTAGTTCACGTGTTTATTTCATAGCCTCCTTTTACCTATATTTTTCTACACATTACAGCTTTTACCGATAAATTAACACTTTGAAAAGTTAAGAGTTGAAGATTATAAGAGATTGAAATTTGATGAACTAATATAGTTGATTAGTTGTGTGAAAATAGGTTGAATGACCGTTGAACGTATTTATAGGCAAAACCATTTGATATCTGTTATTACTAGGCGTTACTTGCATTTGATAGCCGTTTGAAGAAAAAAAATTTAATGAATATCATAAATTGATAAATGAATGATGAATGATGAATGATGAATGATGAATGATGAATGTAAGTAAAATTAGAATCTTTTTAGGGGAGCCACTGCAAGTCTGCATAAAGCAGACCCACAACCAAAATGAAGCAAGCTGGAGTGTTAGACCACACAGCCACACACTGCACAACCACCAAGGCAGAAAAACGCAGAGAGATTGCATCGGGCAGGGCATGCCTGCAGGCCAGCCCGGCGTGCCCGTGCCGGGCTTGGGACGATTGTCTTTTTCTTCGTCCGCGGCACATCCTTTAGGTGAAGGTGTACAATTTTGTAAGTTTTATGTCGTTTGTGTTTTAGGTGAATTCGCATGTAATGTTCAAGAATTTTTTTTTAAAGGCTTTTTACAGTTTGTGCTGTCGTGTGGTCACTAACTCACTATGGATTTCATTATTAAGCTAAATGGTCTATTTATATAAGCAATTAGTTCCCATGATCAAGGAAATTTACTGCCACTATCCCACTATCTTAGGAAACCACCATCACCATAACCAACCCACGTAAATGGGAGTTTTTATAGCAAAAACTTCTTATATATATGTCATTCAACGTGGGTTTTATTTCTGAGATAAGATTACTATATCCAACTCTTAAATTAACAAAACACCATCCAGAGTAAGGGTTCAGCACCAAAGTTTCAGAAAAAGTTACTCTCAATTTCGGCGTCGAGTCGAGGTCAATTGAGTCTTTATCTTTTTCGTAATTACCTTGCAATGGCTGGAGGTAAACTCATAAATTATCACTTCCGCAATCATGAATTATACGTTTTATGATTTAAGCCATGAATTATACTATAATACAAGCTATGAACATGCTGTTTTGTTATTCATGATTCACAATCACCGCAGCTGATCAGCTTTTTCTAGCGTCACACTTGGGTTGCATTGCATGCAAGTATGCGTGTGTTTTTTTGGGGAAGTTAATGCAAGTGTAATGTGCTGTTTGCGGGGAACTTGAATGTTTGGCGAGCTCTTTTCACTTTCATACTACCTGCTTACGGCTTACTTCCCCTATACTGTAATTTTTATTTATATATTTATTTACATATCATATACTGTAATTTTGGCCACTACAGGATAACAAAAATTGTTGTCACAGAATAATCTTAAACATTTTTTCAAAATATCAGACTATATCTGATTTTTATAATTTATATTAATACGAGCATCAGCGATTAAAGGTAGAAATGCATGTATGCCATATAAGACCGCACAAGACAAAGTAGAAAGAACGGTAAATACCCGGTATTGTGATGGAACAACTCTGCGTCTGACAGTCAATCTATCTAACCATGTTCGAGTACTGAGACTCGAAGCTGTGCTGAAATAGTGAATGTTAATCGTTAAATCAAACTCATTTTACAAGAGTCGTGAGAACATTTTGCCTGACACGTACAAAAGAGATGGTACGTAATATTTGCAAAGGACTTCAGCGAGTATTTCACGTACAGAAAGTAATATCCTCAGTTGAGAGTGCAAGTATCGAATGGTATTCATGCGGATTGGGGGTGAAAATATAAAAGGTGTACACATTCATATTTCTTCTGAACAATGAATACAACAAAATAACCTAAAATATCAGTTGGAGATTCAGCAATATCTAATTGCACAAAACTATGGATACAAAGAATACACTAATCTGACTGTAACTATGGATACAGCTGATACACTAATCAGACTGTACGCGAATGATGAATGGCACAAGACAAAATCGCTTTTCTGAATTGGTACGTAAAGAATGGCTGCTCACCTAACATGTGACTGAGCAGCTGAATTTGTTTGTTGAAAAGGCAATTTTTTGCACAGAATTTGTCCCTGATGCTAGACACCCCATTGCTTACCAAGGTATATCAACCAAGATGACAGAGAAGATATGGGGTACTTAATGGTTGACTGCCAATGCAGTCACTAGAAGACCAAGAATAAGAAATGGTTGAGCACTAGCCTGGATAAGAGAGAAAAAGGTATATTACTTTCAGAATCACTGAATCAGGATTGGATGTCAAGTACTTAAAGGAGTAACATTCGAAGGTACCTGGTATTTTACATCATACTTAATAGGGTCTTTCAGGATATACTGGGTCTGTAACAGGGGAAAAAAAAGGTAACAAGAATGTTAAAATTGTATGAGTCAATCAAGTGGAAGATAAGAACATACCATCATCACCCAACATATGTCCCTCCAAGATAGGTGACACAATGCCTTTGAATTATAATGATATCAATTTTCATAGAATACTTCTTTATAGTAAAAAAAAAAAGAAACAAATAAGAATTATACCGCCCCTATTAATCTTCCTGTTTGCATTTGCTCAGAAATTTAGAACGAAGACTGTGATTTGAAGTCTAAAGGAAGCTGAGGGAGAAAAGGAGTTGAAATAAAGTATTGGAATTGTGAGATAAAAAGGATTAACAGAATGTAGTGAGAAGCCTAAAAGAAAAAGGGAAATTATTTTGGAATAACCAAAAGAGACAAACAAAAAGATTATTTTTAAGGACAGTGAGAGTATGAAAGAAAAATTGAAATTCACATTAGCATGCTGTGATTTGTAATTATAAACCAACTATGAGCATACCTGAAAATAAATTTGTGGCAGTATCAATCCCAGTAAAGCCAAGGCATAATATGGCTTGCCAGCTCCCAGGAGGTAACCTGAATTAATAAAACAGTAGAATGATCATGCTGATCTACAGGAGTGCAGAAAATTATCAGCCTTGAAAAGCAATCAGCATTCAGCAATCACCAGAAATGATGTACCTTATTCTTTCATTAGGTATTCGTCTGAGATAAGCATATCTAGATGCAGTAATTGATTCAACTCATGGCCAACGTAGTCACATCATTAGTGAGTGCATAGTTAGTTTGAGAGGGGTAGAGACTAAGGCCATCATAGTTACACAACTACAGACAACTACACAAGTTATGACTGTTTGACTGTATTTTTCCCTAATAAATGCTCCTGTTTGAATTATTATACTCCGTACTTCCTTCAAAATCATCTTCTTTCATTCTGCCCCTAGTAAATAGAAGACTCAGAAAAATAGCTCAAGGAAGTCAAGATGTCTTTAACTTTTCAAAAGAGAGTAAAAGGGTGATAAAAGGAGTAAATGTTGCAAAACTACTATCACTCTCTTGATCACTCAGTATACGGTGGTGTAAAAGAAATGCATCATGTAATTGTCACAAAGGCTTTTCCCATATTAACCAGTTTGACCTGGAAGGATTAGAAGTGAAGTTAGCAGCATGACGGAATGTAATGAATGGACACTTAATTAGTTAACTCTCTTGTACATGACCCATAAAATTAACATCTAATGAGGTCATACAATGTCAAGATCCTCATGAGGTGGCTTGAGAATAAAATGGAACAGAGTTTTACCAAGAAATATATCAACCAATTATGCTTAGAATAGAAAATGAAAAACTGATTACCTGCAACTGATAACTGAGTTATGTCAATGGCACCAACACATATCCATTTAGCAGCCTCAATGCCAAAAGCTACCGGAATAGACTGCAAAGAACATAACACAGATTTAATATCAAGACCTTAGTGACACTTAATTAACACAAAAAATATGACAAACCTGCAATCCCATTGCTCTGTCACCTTCAATGCTCTTAAAGTCGTTTACAATGGCGATGCCAAGCTATGAGACGATATGAAAAGGGAAAATTAGTACAAACATGGACTTCCAGTATGTAATATTCCCTGTCTATAATGATCTTCACACTTGCTATTAAGGGATGTCACCTAAACAAACGTCAAACTTCCTTTCAAGTGAGAATCGGTGACAAAATACGAAGTAATACCAATTCATTTTCTGTCTTCATAACATTGATCATTTTTCTTCTCCTTCCCAACACCTTTTCTCACTTCTTTTCCTCTTCTAACTACATTCAATTTTTCATTCCAAATTTAACAAGTATTCTTAACCTCTGCCAAACCCAAATGTAAAGTTTATCATAGGATAATGGAGTTGGTAAGTTATGCAAGAATGAAGAAAGCATACCCCAGCAGTGCTATACAGGATTGTAAGAACAATGATATCGGGTGTTAGAGTGCCAAACAAAGCTTGACCAGCCCACCTACCAACAAACAATCAGGAATTCAAATTACAATGAATCAGCAAGAAGCAGAACATACAACCAAAAAATGGATCTTGGTTCAGATAAAAGAAAGAAAAAAAAAGGATAGCAGTCACAGGGACAAAAGACTGTGACTCATAGACAGTGCTCTTGGAAAGGTTGACTGAAAAAAGACTATAATGTTGCTCTATTGTGTAGGAAAGTGGATCTCAATAATAAAAATCAGCACAAGTTTCAAGTGTCAAAATGAAATCAGTCACTGTAAAATCTTACCAATAAGTGAAGACTACTTGGACAAAAAACATCAAACATCGTTGACAAGTGGTCATCTCCATGATTAAGATTTGATGTAATAGACTTGAGTGAGAATCAGCAATATGAGTTATAGGGATTTTTTTGGGGCTCCTAAAAGTCCAGGCCATTCTTCCAAGTATTTACTATTGCTAATTCCTTGAGATCTAGTAACAGCAGAGCACAACAGGGTTGGGAGAGAGATGGGACAAGACAGAGGGGATAGAAGGTAACACACCACGGAAGACTGATGTAGCTTGATCCAAGAGCAAAGTTTCCAATCCAACCATTCTGTTTAAGCTGCAGAAAAATTGTAATTTGGTAAGATGGGTGTCTTCTCCAACAACAGACAACTATGGGAAAAGAAGAGGTTACCTTCAAAGGAGGCGCTGAATATATGTAAGAAATAAAAGAACCACCCAAAGCCAAGTAGAAAAGTATTGGAAAATTATGTCCTGCCTAAAGAAAAGAGGGAATAATATAGAAACAGGAACTAAAGTAAAATTTGAGAAAAACGAAATTGTACTATAATTGCAAGTAGCTTACCCACACATCCAACCCTCCAGCTATAGCAAGTCCAGCTAGAAACAGCACCCAAATTTGAGTAATGACCTACAAGCATTGAAAGAATTCTCACCAATTACAATATATTTAAGTGGCCTTAAGTTATAGCAACCACAGTCAAACGTACCACACACCTCGTTCTCAGATATTACCCCAGAAGGAATAGGACGATAAGGTTCATTAATTGCATCAATCTCTCGGTCATACCAATCATTCAGGGTCTACAAAGAAAGATGTATACATGAACTAACACAACTATAATGTAAGATAGGTCCATATAGATTTTATAAGACCTTTTGAAACCCAACCTGTGTATAGCCAGTCAGGCAAGGTCCAGACATAATCATGCATAGAACTGATTTAGCCACATCATCCGGAGTCCAATGAAAGTTTCCTAAAAAGTTGGCAAATCAAATAAAATTTCTCTTTAGAACAACAGTCTAACTCAGAATATAGTTAGTTCTGATTCTTCCGAAGATGGAAACAGTTGTCAAGTAGAACTAGAGCAAGCGCTGATATTTTTTATTCAGTTAGTTCTTAAGTTGACTCATGACGTCTTAATTGTCTTAACAATGAATTCTCAAGGTAAACAACTCAAGGACAAGATGCAGAGAGAACGTGGGTCGCCTGCTTCTCTAATGTAAGGAGAAAGAAAAGGGATAGAGGTACTAAACAACAATACACAAGGAGCCCACTACTGTAACTTGATAAAGTTACAAGGTATTGATGTAAGAAGGGTTCATGTAATCATAAACAAAGACAATTTTCACAAGAACATGTTATTGCCACATTTGCAGGAACAAAATTATGATAGGCAGGAGATTACAAGTTAAATAAACCTTATGTACGAATACCTGATGCAGCAGCTCCACAAACAACTCCCCATATCAAAGGAGGCCATGTAACAGGCTTTGTAAGCTGGAGGCGAATCTTCCATTTGTTCTGCAGAAATAACACTACAGAACATTTAGTTCAGGCAACAAATCTGTCTCTCCCCGGTTTATAATTTATATTTCTATCCTCATACAATCTAATATATAGTTTCTGTCTTTGTTCTCTGGTTTTACACTACAGCATGTTTAAGAGAATGCACAGAAAAATGCTCGGTTTTTTTTCACACACTAATTAGACACTACCAAGTTTAAACATTAGTCAGCCGATTGACCATATGATCTCAGAGTAACATCATTTATAATCTATATCATAGTACACCATTGCTTCCTAATCTCTTATCAGCCTAATGAAAATACGAAAGTAATATGATCTATGATCAACCTCATCAAGGGCATACAGAATTCACGAGATTTATTGACCATTGCGGCCATTTCTTCTTTTTCTAACTGGCCAATGCTACCTGTTAGTTCAACTTACAATCACCAATTATCTATAGCCATAGACACAACATGTAAGAACCAATGAGAAAACTATGTACATATAAACGGTCCAAGAACCAATCATATTTTCAATGTCTTTTACTAGACAAGTTCAAGTTATAAAATATCAATGACTAATTTCCACTAAATCAAACAATAATGGGAAAGGCTTGGACGAAAAATTCTTAGAATACCCTTAAAACTATTGACTCCTTCATTCCAACCCTTCATTTCCCTTCGAGTACTCCAACATGGATATGGACACTTGACACTTCTAATATCCCCGAAAAAGGGAGGGTTTCCTACAAAATAGTTGAATCCGACGCTTGGACAAGTCCGAATTAGTAACACAACCAAAAATGGTAATAACCAAGAAGAGGAAGATGGACCCACTGTTTCTTGAGCTGCTCCTTTAATTCCAAGAAGCTGATTGAAACTAGAACCATCCTTGGATGGTGCCTTATCTGGTACTTGACCTTTCACTGCCACACAATTAAAAAAAATCAAAATTTCACACAACCCAAAAAAAAAGTTCCCAAATTTAAACATTTATCAAAAATTAAAACCCCACATTTAAACGAATCAGCAATCAATTAATTAAAACAATGATACAACTTCATTAAACATAAGTTTAAAAAAAGTCAAAGGAAAGACCTTCATCTGTTTCAGTATCTGCAGCTCTAATGCTCAATCTTCTTCCTTAAACAACAATAAACAACAAAGTATTAATCTTTATTCAAGGGGGGGGGGGGGGGGGGCTTAATAAATTGATGAAATGGGAAGCTTACTGGAGAAGGAGACAGATGAAGGAGAGAGAAGAGAGCGAGTTCTGAAATGGGTGTTGCCTGAATTGGAAAGTTTGATGGCAGAAAGAGTGTTGATAATGGATGACATTGTTGCTGAAGAGGGGTGGATAGCTCCAGTGGAAGTATGGGAGTGAGACTGTGAGAGTGGGTGGGAGAAGTTGAGAAATGGTGGAGCATGTGATTATGGATCGTTTAAGTTGTAGAAAATGTATTTTTTAAACTGCAATGTACTAATGTGGAGTGTGGGACCATGAAGCCATAGTTGGATTTATTTAAGTGGATGATTAAACCAGAAAGATCCCTATCAATTACTGGTGAAGCACTTGGAAATATAGAGGGAAGAAAGGAGTCCGTCCCCCGAATTGACACCCTTGCCTAAATTTTTCATGAGTTTGGGGCGTCATGGTTTGCGGGAATTTACGGGACAGCGAAGTGGAAAATTAGAAATTAAAAGTAAATAAAATTTTAAATATATAAGGGCAAAACGGTAAATATATGGACAGTTGGAATAAAAATGGAGCGGTTTGAGTGATGTCAAATGTGTGTGTTTTTTGGTGTTTTAACTTTATTGTTTGGGTTTAATTTTAAAGATTGTTTAGGTTCATGACTTTGATTAATTGTTTAAAATTGTCAATTTAGGATAAAAGAGAATACAATGCCAGCAAGTGGTGTAGATACTAGAAATTATGATGCCACGTTTTGGGCTTTTTTTCTTTTTGTTTTTTCATTATTATTAGATGGTAAGAAGTGCATCTTTCATTATTTTAAGACATGAGTTTGAGCCTTGAATTTTCAATGACTTGGCAACATGACATCATTGACATGATTTGTGATCATCGTTTGACGTGGCATTAAAAGGATGACATTGCAGAATGTTGGTGCTATAAGGAAGGTATTACGCGATACATACGTGTGTATATATATATATATATATATATATATATATATATATATATATATATATATATATATATATATATATATATATATATATATATATATATATATATATATATATATATATATACATACATATATACATACATATATATGTATGTATATGTATACATATATATATATATATATATATATATATATATATATATATATATATATTATTAAAAGGCAGGTATCTAACCTAGTGGTAGCAATCTACAGTCCCTCCTAAAAACGACAACTAATGTGATCGACTATTTAACTTCAACTTTATAATTTGAATCCTTATTAGTTTATTTCTTGTTTGTAATTAAGTAGATAGATAGGGAAGTGATGTGTAATCCCTTGTAAATTTACGAAATTTTGACTATATTTTATAGAAAATACTTTTTATACATGCATATAAATTTTGCAATTCACATACTTTCTATATTTATACATACTTTCTATATAAATAATACATTATTTTTTAGTATGTAATTATTTATTTTAATCATAAAACTAAACTTTTACAAAAGATATTTTTTAAAGAAAGTCATTAAGCCCACAACTCTACCCTACCCATTAAACCTAGTGCTCCCTTTTATTTAAACTATATATCTTTTCTAAACCCTAAACAAGATTACCTAAAGCAATTTACTTAAAACCAAAACACATCAAACACAAAAGAGAAAACAAAAAAATAACAAAACGTTAGCCTAGTTCTCCTTGTCGTGACTTGCTGCCAGTTCTGCCTCCCCTTTCCTGCCACCTCCCTGCACCACTGTCGGTCACCATAGTAGGTCCTCCTTCTCTTTCTTCTCCTTTCCTCTTTGTTTTTTCTTGATTTTATGTACTATGTGCTATGAAATTATGAAATTGTGTTGGTTCATTTGATTGTGTTGGGTTGTGATTTGTTGTTGTTTTGGGTTGGTAATTTTGGTGGGTTGAATTTTCGATTGAATAGTTGAAGTAAGTAATGATCAATTTGGTTGGATGATTAGATTGTGATTCATGTTTTTGGTGCTCTCTTGCGATGCTTGAGGTGGAATGATTTAAGTGATACGTTGGCCTAAGTGATTGATTAGATAAGATAGTTAGATATAAAGAGTGTTATTTGTTTCTTTGGGGATTATTCTTTAGTATGCTAACCTTAAATGTTGCAGCCTACTACCTAAGAGGTACTTAATGTTTGAGAGTTTCTTTGTTATTGCAATTATATTGCTTTATTGGTGAATCACTTAAGTGAAAACTTCTAGGATGACTGGGTAATTCACAGGTGTCTATGTTCACGAGGAGGATCACTACTTAGTAGTTGCTACACTTTTGAAATTTGTGATTTAGTGGATATTATACGTGGAGGATCAATAATTATGATATGTTGTGCTATGTTGGTGCTGCCATTATTGCTATACGTTATGCTATTGTAGTGGGGCTCACTAGTTTACTACTACAAATCATGTGTTAATGTGGTAGTACGTAAGACTTTGTAGTTTTTGAAGTGGATAAATGGGCTAGAATTCTTAAAACCCTTGCCTCGGTGAGTAAAGTATGGGATTCTGGGTTGGCATTTTGTTAATCTTGAATTGTTAATTATAGTATCTTCTCGTTTGTCAAGTATATCTGGGCCCATTGCTGATATGATTTGGATATTTGCTTCCATGGATAGGACACTATTATTGCACTACAAAATAATGATAAGTATTTTGAGGATTTTTAAGGCTTATTATATTACAAACATTATATTACATACAAAGAACACAAAAAACAAAACTTATGCGTACTTTTGGAATTTTTCAAAATTTTAAAAACCTGGTTTTTATGGTATTTCTTAGGTTTAAGTTAAAAGTGAAAGATTTAAGTGCATTAACATGTTTAAATTGGTCACTATTAGTCTAGTACAATGCTACAAGTTTGGGTTATAAAAATTGCAAAATCTAGTGAAATTTTTTTTTCTAGTGTTCTACTAACTAAGTTGAAATTAATTGACGGTGTGTGTATTTTGATGAACTTTCAATCAATATTTTTAGCACTATATTTAAACTACTAGCCTATGTTTTTGAGAGACTTAAAGACGTGTTTTGAAATGATTTTAAAGCCTTAGAAAATTAGATATGGTTGCTGTAAACTTATTTATTAGGGTATTGATTAGGTTGTGTTATTTGGTTTAGGAAAATGTTTCTACCTTAATCGTCTTCTACTCAAGGTACGTACAAGTTACAAAAATCTTATCTTTACGAGCATGATCTAGGGTAAAATAAAAACTTAGTATAATATTTAGGGAACCTTTTGGGTGAGATTGTTTGGTTATGTATTTGAAAGGATTCATGGTCTTTATTTAGAAGTACGATTTGGTATTTGTGGGTGAGTAATGAATTATAATTTGTTAATACTAATCAGGAAAGGATTATGAATGGTTAAGGAATCTCAATTTATTCAAGTGGAATTAATTTGCTAATTAATCCATGAGGTTGTTTATTATTACTCCTTCATTACTAATGGAATGAATTGAGTAAAGGTGATTTTCAAGTTTTAAAGATGAGGTTAGTTGACTTTGTTCATCTGGTTAAAATTTGAGAAGGAAATCAAAGGATTAAAATTTCAATATAAAAGAGTTTTATTGTGTAATTGTGATGTTTTACATGCGTGTTCTTTGATGAATTTGAACCCAAGTGTTAAACTGTAAATCACGTAAAGTAAAAAGAAGGATAAGCAATAAACCTCTTGGTTAGTGCACGTCTAGAGTATTGACAATCAGGGGTTGGGGATTCACGGGGTATTATTAGTGGCTTTTCTTGAAGGTCGTGTGATCTACAAGTCTCTTTTATAAAGTTTAAACTTAAAATTAGGACTATGTGAGATCTCATCTAGCTATATATGGTGATGGAGTCGCGCCCGTTTACCATCTGGATTTATACTATTTTTGATGTCCTCTGACGAGAGTGCATGGGTTTATTTATTTATTTTGATATTCCCGATTGGGACATGGATAGACAACCTTGTCTGCTGCTTAATCCAAATTATTAATTAATTAAATAATGAGTTAATTTGAGTAAAGGACTGTGTTATATGAGTAGGAATGTCATGCACTCTTATGAATCATCACATTTATTTTGTTTTTTGTAACCTTTATGTACTCAGCTTTGTTGATTATGTGCTTTGTGTGTGATCTTTTGGTCATGGCATTCGCCTTTCAATGACCCTGTAATGATCCAATATTTACACTTGTAATTTTAGGGAGCAGATTTTTAACAGGTATCGCGGGGATTTGAATGCATTACTGGGATGAGTGACGAGTAATTCATTTTCCTTGCTTTGTTTGACTTAAATTTTTCTAGATATTTTAAAACTATGGTTTGGATTTGATTTGATAGGTGTTTCATATATTTTAATAAGGGTTGTATGATTTCGGATTGTATGTTTGATTGAGTGTTTGGTAGGTGTTTCATATATTTTAATAAGGTTCATAATGCATTATTGGACCATTTTTTTCACTGTTTTCCCAAACATTTTTGTTTTCCATTTTATATTCACCTTGTTAAACTTAATAGCCTTATGAGAAAAAAAAGCTTATTGTTTGGCTTTTCATCTCTTGGGTTATAAACAACTTGAGTTCGTTGTAGACTGTTTGAGTTAAGGTTGATCAGATATTTTTGTGTTCAGCCTACTTCAAGCTTGACATGATTTGATTTCTTGTTCAAGTTGGCTCACTAAGCATTCGGCACATTCGAGCATTATTCACATGTTGGTTTGATTTTAGGTTTGTACTTACGCTTGAATGAGCAAATTAAACTGAAGCTATTCAAGCTTGACTTAATGCAAGTCTTAAGTTTCATAATTGAGATACCTTTGATAATCTTTTTGTTACAAAAATTTATGTCAAACTTTTAAGCTTACATTTGAATATACAAAGGAATGACTTTTAAATTTCATTTATAATAAGATACACTTGCTAACATCTATACTATATATAAAAGGGAATGTAAAGTTTGGCTCAAAAGGTTATTTGTACAGTAGTATTCTTTTGCTTAATTATAGTTGTAGCCATTTTGTTTTTTTATGTGTTGTCTTTTGTGGGTCAGTCCTCTTCTCCCCATTTATTTTTCTGATTTTCTCAACTTCGTACGCAAGCCTACACATCAACCACCAACTCAAAAAGCACCCAACAACCAAAAGAAGGCAGACAAAGTTCATCCTCGAAACCGCCCTGGCTATCACCCCACTAATCAGTCTCCTTAATGAAGGATTAGCAACCTTAATCTTCAACTTCAACCCACTTTTCTACTTCTTAGCCGTCTCCACATTTTTGCTTGCAGGGCAAAGGTTGCAGATGTGTTGCTGTCATCGAGTCCGAATTTTTGCTTGCAGGGCATCTAAATTTCCTAGAGAGTATGTTGGGGCCTGCCTTCAAATGAGAATTTCATACGCCCCTGCCACCCACTTCTTGCCTTTCTTGTCTTTATTTTCTTTCTTTAAATTGTTGTTTATTTGTTTATTTCTAAATGCAATTTCATGTCCTGCCCCTTTTCTATGGAGGTGTATGTGGATGGCACCACTACCATGTCAACGCATGAAAGGAAAGCCAATATCAAATAGTAATATGCTTGAAGGATCTGATCTTAAAGTAGAAGTAATGGAGGAGAGGTAATGGAGGGTCGTCTTCTTTTGGTTGTGAGAACTCTGTCCATGTAATTGTTTTTTTATTTATGAGAAAAATTTTATCGTTTTTCTTTTTTGTGACACTGGAGATAATTTGTAGCTATTATTTTTTGGGAACTATTTATTAATGGACCAAGTTAATTTAGAAGTGATTAATTTGATCATGTGTACATAAAACCACATATTTACTTACCATATTCTTTGTTAACAAACCTAACATTCAGTAGGGGTGCAAGTGGAGTATCATAGGTCAAGTGTAGATGTATAAAAAAAAAATATTATCATAACCTTTTTTTTGGGAGGGGGAGAGTACATAATTTTTTTTAATTTTGAATTATGCAAATATCTGGTGTCTTCAGTAGTTGAAACTCAATACATTGTGGCCTTTGAGGTTTCACAGTAGCTTGATTATGTGTGGTCTTGTCCTTATTTTGGCTTCAATTTATGAGCAGGTGATATGATTCATGAAGCTGGTTGCATGCATTTTACTAGGTGTCTCCAGAAGGTGATATGATTCATCAAGCTGGTTGCATGCATTTTACCAGGTGTCTCCAGAAGGTGATATGATTCATCAAGTTGGTTGCATGTATTTTATATGTGTACATATATTTTATACGTGTACATGAATTTTAGAAGTTACTCCATCAATATATTACCCTCATTATTCATGCGTCAATCTGACTACTATCGTCAATTTCTACCTTCCCCAAAACTTCCAAATCTCTTTGATATCTTTGTTATTCACGCTCAATAAACTGGTAAGTTTGATTTTATTTTGAACTTTTTTTTATTTTTCTATGTTTTTTTTATTACTTATTGAAAGTTGTTGGATTTACATTTCTTCTAAGAATTTCATGACCGGTATGGTATACATTGCTACATCTTTTTGTGTCGTGCTTTCGATTTCGTTTGTTTGGTGTTGGATTGTGTAGTGTGCTTATGTGTCATGACAATAGGTAATGTTGCGTGGTTGAGTTATATTTTTGTGGATCTTATATAGCATTATACATTCAATTGTTCTTACTTGTTGAAGATTAATATGTTCATACTAAATCCACTTTACCACTGAAATGAGAGCGCATATCAAAAACTAATACGTTAACGTTGCACTCCATGCATATGAGCGTCTTAAACTCTAAACATGAACAATTAAACTTACACACCTGGTCTTGAAAGGGTTCTGAAACACGATAATTATGACTATGAATTTGCCTCCCTGGCCAAAGGTCAATGCCTGTAGAAGGTAATAATTAGAAATCTATCAAAGACTAACAAGCATCATCTCCCAAAATATGAGCATGTCACAAAATCTTATATTTACAAGCATGCATACTTGTGTAACAGTTGGCTATATCTTAGCATATAAAATCAAATTTAAAAGTGACAATGTTGTTAGCATAGGAGCTCAGAAGTATCAATGGATGCTTATCACATGTTCAATATCTAATGATAACAAATTGATTTGTCTATCACTCTACTGATATTTATAAAGAACTTTGCTCAACCACAGTAGATAGGTTACAAATAGCATAAATTGGACATTTGCATTATATAGCCCATGGAAATTGTGTTTAAAAAAAAGTTGCAATTGTCTTCACAACAGTTATTCAACAGATTGACTCCTTCATATTCAACAATCCATTATATTATTGAGTTTAATTACTATTGTTGTACGTGATCATACCAGCAGAAAAGGAATGCAATATACGATAGTTTATATATATTTAGGATGCTTATTAACCATGCATGCACCTTATAAAAAGTGGTGTACATAAAAGCTAAAACAGTGCATTATATAAAATAATACATATGAAATATTTTACTATTACATGCTTGGAGCAACTAATAAAAATTGATAAAGGTGTATCGATTAGTTTGACTAAATCAAATATCTCTACACTTGCCTACAAACATATAATGAGGAGTATAGTTCAATTAAGAATCATATGCAAAATATAGTCTAGAGCTAGTGAATGGATAAGAACAATAAGGCACGATAGTGATGCTGTCTTTCTCGACTTAAATTGCGAAGTAGGTTTCAATATTACAAAGTACTATAATAAGAATTTTTATTTTATTTTGAGTTGAAGCTCCAATCAATTCCCTCCTAAGCCTTACCATAACTAATAGGATGATCTGAATTCCCCACTTCACACCTCCCCCTTTAACAAGTAGAATGAATCTGTTCTGATTTAGTCGTTTGTATAAACAACAAAAAGTCCATCAAGGCAAACAATGTCACCAAACCATCACTTGAGCGCATAACTCGTAATCAATTACCTTTATATTAAAAGCACAACACAATTCCCTCCTAAGCCTTAATCGTCAACAAGCAAAACTACAACATCATAAACACTAACTCTAAAATCAAAAATACAACATCCAACGCTCCCTATACCAATCAAATCAAACCAAATAAACTTAGAACTAAAACTCAAAGTCTACATTTCTCCCCAGAAACACGAATAAAGAATCCTCTACAATATATTGATAGCGAGGTTGAGGAGATAAATTAATTGATTAATCATGACTATCAACCACTTTAATGTCAACTATTCACCATTCAAAAGGTTTTCTTTCGCCTCCATACAGAATAAGAAAACAATACAAAAGGAATATGATAGAAGATAAAAAGGTGAATTGGTTGACCTTTATTTTTCAATTTCGCAGTTAATTAATATACTATATAGTATAAAGAATGTATTATTAAAGGAAAGAACAATAATATTTATAGTCGATTTTAATTCCAATACTATGAATAGTGTGGATATAGAAAAAAAGCAACTATTGAGTATCTCACAAAATCAGTAACAATTTTAAAAATAACAATAATAATTACTAAACCTTAAAGGTTTTGCATGTGAAAACTATGTGTTTACGCGAAGTGGACCATAAATTTGAATAGCAATGTTCCCTTATAACTTTTACTGTAAAAAGCAATATTTTTTTTTTTGCAAAATATTCTCTTCATACTTCTTTTCACATAGAATTTGCTGTAACCAAATTGTAAGAACGTTATTATAACTCAGTGATGTTCGTAATAAAATTTAAATATTGACAATATTAAAATTAACTACACAATTGATTCAAAAACTACGTAACCTCATATTTTCAATGTGAATATAATAACATTTAATATTTCCTTTTTGGATTGTATAGATTTTACCTTAAGGCTTAAAGGACAATACTACAAAAAGGCAACTAAAGTCGTAACACAAAGAGTACTTTATAACAGGTAAATACTATTCATTTTTATATAAGTGTATATGTTTTGTAGTATCTATAATTACTATATGCATTAACATTGATTCCTATAATATACAACTAGAAACTGTAAGCAAAATGTTATGTAATAAATGCATATAGAATTAAAATGTACGTACTCCCATATGCTTCCATGTAAAATACGAAATATCATCGGTTACTTACCATGAATGTATGTCAAACTTCTTTCCTTTAACATGTTACTTTAATAAAGTTAACAAATTCTAATAAAAAAATTTCTTTTAAATGAAAGGTATAAAAAGACCACCACAATACGCCTATATTCTTCCTTTGCCAACAATTTGCAAGTATTGTGGGGCCAAAATCTTTAGAAATGAATCCGTTAATTTCTGTTGTAACCAAGGTGAAATTTGGTTAGCGCAGAACCACATGCCAGATAAACTACGTTATTTGTTCATGTCTCTAGAAACCATCTCTCAAAATTTCCGAAAGTATATAATTCTATACAATTGGCTATTTGCATTCACTTCTTTTGGAGTTAAGAAAGACAAGGAACTGGCTCAAAGGAATCGTGGAATATACACTTTCAAGGTTCAAGGACAGGTTTACCATTATATTAATGACATACGTCCCAATGATGAACATCTGAGATACCTTCAGCTATACTTTTATGATACGGACATAGAACTCCAACATCGACTACGAGCTTCTGATGACCTTGATCCAGGTGTTATTTATCTATTAATGGAATTAATGGAGTTAAATCCATATGAAAGATTTTTTCGATCACTTAAGGATTCCCAAATAAGCGAGACAAGTCAAATCATAATTCGATCTGACCCCGATCATGATCAGCGTACCCACAATGCTCCTACTGCTTCAGAAGTTGCTGCTATTTGGGTTGAAGATGGAGGATTATCAGGACCTCTTTAACGTGATATTGTTGTACGTTCGTTTTCGGGCAGAAACCAGCGCATACTTCATTACCAAGGATGTTATGATCCTCTACAATACCCTATTATATTTCCCCATGGAGAAAGCGGATGGAATCAACACATAAATAGGTACAAGAAAAAAACTCGAAAACAAGAGTGAAACCAGATACATCAACCAACTGAAATGGTTCTTCAAACAGTTGATGATCTCCTAGATGTTGTAGAACAAGGTATGTACTATAACTTCTTGATACAAAATGGAATACATTAAACCGTGAAATTTTATTAACTTGTTATGCTGTGAACAAAATATACTATAGGACCTCAGTCATCAACTTCAGGTGGAAAAGTCTCTTGCAGAGAATAATACTGCTTCCGACTATAAATCAGAATAAAAGATACTTCATATTTTCTGCGATGTGGTCGTTTATTGCAACAATATATTGTTGACATGTATATTAAAATTGAGACAGCGCGTCTTGATTTCCTCCGACTCCATCAAGAAACAATCAGAACTGAATATTACCAAGGACTAATGGATAGTATTGTTGCAGGAGTATGGCATGGCTCAAATGTTGGAGATCGATTTATTCTTCCTCCTTCTTTCATCGGTGGACCACGAGATATGTGGCGAAGGTATCTTGATGCAATGGCCTTAGTTCAGCACTTTGGAAAACCTGATATTTTCTTAAATATGATGTGTAATCCATCATGGCCTAAAATTAAAGATGAATTACTTCCCCATGAAGAAGTGTGAAATAGATCTGATCTTATAGCATGAGTTTTTCATGCAAAGCTAATGGAGTTAAAAACAGATATTGTGAACAAGAAATTATTTAGGGAAGTTGCTGCATATATCTATGTTATTGAATTCCAAAGCATGAGTTATTGAATTCTAAAATTAGATATCCCGATCAATATGATGACCATGTGCGTGCAAAAATACCTAATCAAGTAGATAACCAACATCTTTATGATGTTGTATTGAAGCATATGATGCATGGTCCGTGTGGAAAGGAGAATCCCGAGAATGTATGCATGAAGGATGGAAGGTGTACAAAACATTATCCACATAGCTTTGCGAACACAACGACAAATAGTCAAAATTCCTATCCCATATACAGGCGCCGCGATGATGAAAAGCAGTTTACTGTCCGAGGGGTAAGACTTGATAATAAATGGGTAATTCCATATAATCTGTATTTGCTAGCAAAATATGATTGTCATATCAATGTTGCGATTTGCTCGACAATTAAGGCAGTCAAGTATCTGTACAAATATATGTACAAAGGCCACAATCGTGTGTCGTTTGCTGTAGGAAGTTCTGCAATAAACAACAATATTTCTGATGAGATTACAACTTTCCAAACAGCTCGATGGATATCCAAATGTTGTTTCACAACAATTCCATCTGCCAAATATACATACTGTAGTATTCCAGTTGGAATCTAATTTGCAGAGTGTTGTAGATGATTCTGGAAGGAAAAGAACAATGCTTACTGATTTCTTTGACCGGAATCGAGTTGACAGCTTTGCACGTACATTATTATATCAAGAATTTCCTCGAAATTATACTTGGCATTTAAAAAAGAATGAAAAGTTCTGGAAAAGACGCGAAGCAGGTGCTGCAATTGGTGAATTAGTTTACACGAACCCAACAGAGGGCAAACGTTACTACTTGTGTCTCCTACTTGCAAACGTTCGTGGATCTTTATCATTTGATGATTTTCTTACTGTCAACTACATAAAATATAGCTCATTCCAAGAAGCGGCATTTCACAGAGGTTTACTTGAATCCGATGACTCTATTGATCAATGTTTGCAAGAGGCAACTCGGATACAAATGCCGTCAACATTGCGGCGATTGTTTGCGACTCTACTTGTGTATTGCAATCCTGAAAATCCCAGCTCACTATGGAATAAATATTATACACAAATTTATGAAGATTTCAGTCGCACATTCCCTTCAAGTGCACAGAAAGTCCGCAAAATAACAGTAAAATGTATTCGCTACCTTGTTGAGTCAATGAGAAAGAGTTTCGAGATCTTCAATTTCAGAGCACACGATTTACTAGAGGACAAAGATGAGCACCGGATGAAAGAAATTGATGAAGAGCTACGTATTCCCATAAGGGAAGAAGAGATAAGTGTTGTTGATTTGTTAAATAAAGAACAAAAAAAGGCTTACAATATTATTTATGATAGAATATTGCACAATAAGCCAACAACTTATTTTGTTGATGGCCCTACTGGTTCAGGTAAAACCTTCCTTTACTCAACAATGCTTGCCAATGTAAGAGCAAAGGGTTTTATTACTCTAGCAGTGGCAACTTCAGGGATTGTTGCATCAAGCATGGCTGGTGGAAGAACTGTAAATTCCCGTTTCAAAATTCCTCTAGATGTTGGAGATAATTAGAGCCCCAACATTTCAAAGCAGAGCGCACTTGCAAAAAATCATTCGCATCTCGTGACTTATAATATGAGATAAAGCCTCAATGGCTAAACGACAGACTATAGAATACTTTAACAAGCTACTACAGGACATTTGTTCATCAAACTGACTATTTGGGGGGAAAACCATTGTATTTGGAGGTGATTTCAGATAGGTATTGCTAGTGATACCAAAAGGAAGTTTACGTGAGGTTATTGACACTAGCTTTGTCATGTCTCCTCTCTGGGAAAAGTTATGGAAAATCCGCTTGACTGAAAATATGAGGGCAATTCACGATCCATCTTTTTGTGATTTCGTATTAAACATCGGTAACGGTTAGCCCCCTTTTGAAGATGGATGGACATAACATTTCCCTTGTTGTTTGTCGTCCCTTACAACAATGACCAGTCATCGATTTCTCTATTAATTAGAAGTGTGTTTCTTGACGTGTCTAGAAATGATCAAAATGATCCTTATGACGAAAAAAGCAATTTTAACTCCTAAGAATGAAGATACCGACAAAATCAACTCTATTCTGGTGTTGCAACAACCAAGTGATGTTTATGAATACAAGAGTTTTGATTTAGGAGTCGATGATTCAGCAGAGCAATACCCTCTTGAATTCCTCAATACTCTAAGCCCAGCAGGTCTTCCACCCCATCAACTACTTTTGAAGAAAAATAGTCCAGTTATTCTTCTACGCAATTTGGATCCAAGTTCTGGGCTATGCAATGGTACAAGGTTGATATGTAAGGCGATCTATCCTAATGTTATTGATGCAGAAATTACTACTGGACATCACATAGGTGAACGTGTTTTCATACCATGTATACCACTAGAACCATCAATGGCAGATAAATACTCTTTCAGATTCAAGCGCAAACAATTTCCAGTTAAATTGAGTTTTGCGATGACAATAAACAAGTCTCAGGGACAAACGTTGGATCGAGTTGGCATATATTTACCACAAAAAGTATTTTCTCATGGCTAATTATATGTAGCTCTATCTCGTGCAAAAAAAGGAAGCGATGTTGTAATATCTATAAAGCCAAAAACTTCAGCACCCGACAACTCTGGAGGCAAACAAAAAAATATTGTTTGCTATGAAATATTGAAGCAAGCTGGCATTTTGTAGAATAATTATGCAGATACACTTTTTTTTGTAAACTTAAGACCATGGAATATAGTTTCATACTTTTTTTTAGATATTATATACTATATTATGAATCATTATTAACTACACTTTTTCCGTACGTTTTTTTCCTTACTTCTTCATAACTACTATCTGCTAGAAAATAATGAGGCAAAATTATATCTTGTAGAAATATACGTCTAATAATTATGCAAAAACACATGTTTTGTATGGAAGAAAAGAAATTATAGTTTGCACTATTTATTTTTTGTGTACATTTTGTCTACTAAATTAAGAATTGTACTTACGTACACCTTTATTCATTTTTCATATTAAGTATTTATATTTGCTACATTTGACATTGTGTAAATTTTTACTATTCTATTGAGAAGATAGACTACAGTTCGCATAATTTTGTTTTATGTACATTTTGTGTATTAAATTTCCATAAATGATTATAGTTTTGATGAAAATATTTTTATCATGACAAGAATAAGTAAAATAAGCATGGCTCTTCAAAGAATAACACTTGGCGATTTGACAGAGTAGAGCAGAAACTTCAAAACAATAGCCACTTTAGTACACAAACATCCTCCTACAACTTCTCGCAGTAGATCCGCAAAGTTGCAGCAACTTATACTTGAAAATGAAGAGGTACGTTTTTACAATATGAAATCATTCACCTACTTGGTATGATAATTTAACGACTTGAAGTTTTTGTTAATCAGATGTATTTTTGCATTTTTATTTTCAGAATATACAGATGAAAGTTGTTGTATTTGGAGAAGATATTGAATTGTTTAAGGATACTCTTGTCCAAGGAAGGGAATATGAAATAACAAATCTCACAATCACCCGAATCCCGAAGATGTTTAGAAGAAATTACCAAATTTACCAAATGAAAATTAACTCAAGAACACATATAAAAGCAATAGGAGATGCATCTGAAACATCATCATTTCTTGTGCCTCTTACTCCAGTTGCAAATTACATTGGTAGAAATGATCGAATAGGTACTACACTGACCCTAATATCACATTAATGTCTAAAAATTTGGAAATTTCTAATTGAAAATACTTCTGACATTTCATTCTCTATATTGTTCTTTACTAGATACTATTGCTATAGCAATTCATGTGCATCAGAAAGATATGTTCCATAGACGAGATACAGGAATATCTTACCCAGTGCGCAGGTGGATTTTGAGTACGAATTTTTCAAATAAATAATTCTATGCAACTTTGGTTATAATATTGGTTATAACATAAAATTATGTACTATGATAAAAATATTAGGTTGCAACCTGTCCAATTATCAGTATAGAACACATTAGTTGACAACGAAGCTGAAGAAGTTGCTCAAATAGTACATTCCCTGCCTATTGTAGAAGTTTCACGAGTTAGAGCGTCTTCTTTCAAAGGTATAAAATACAAGATTTAATCTATATACGTATGTATGTATATTTTTCTGTCTTTATTTATCATATAATATTATCTTGCAGGTGGAGTATTTAACACAACTTTCCCTTCTACAATTAAAATAAATCCCAACACTCCTGCTGCACAATTGCTTCGTGACTGGTAAATTATTCTACAAACTACTTGCAAATTACATACATATAAAAAACACATATAATTATTATTTTAAATTATAGGGCTGCAAACCATGCAGACGAAATTGCTAATACACTAAGAAGATTCGTAACGGATCCAAGACAAAGTTCCCGACATATTGATTTGTCGATCCCAATTAATCTTATTCAAGAACAAAAGGTCTGTTAGAACTATAATAAATCACACCTATATCAATAACCTAATAAAATAATAATTTATTTATACTAAACAAAAATTGTATTGTCACACCAGTCAGACACGACTGTGTGGATTGCAGGAAGAGTTACTAACATTACCAACAAGAATAGCATCATATATACTGCTTGTAGCATCTGTAACAAGAGAAGTGATGCTGCAAGAGATACTACTTTCACATGCACGTCTACTTCAAGGCCACATGTTGGAACATCTAAACCTCGGCTAGAAATCAAACAAACCCATAACATTAATACTATATATTTCACTTACAAATTTGCATAAAGTATTAACAACATTTGTAATTCAATATTAGGTGTGTTTTACATCTTGATTTTGAAGATGCTAGCGGAAGCATACCAATCACCCTCTTTGGCCATCTTGCTGAACAAGTTTTAAGTGCAGATGCTCACAAAATGGCTACATTATCTTTATAGGTATTACTAACTTGAATTCTGTAATTATATAAAATGGTTAATATAAAGTTTAACATCAAAGTGTTTTTTAGGATCAAAAGTCTTTTATTGATAATCACATAAGAGAACTCCATGACAAGTCCTTTAGAATTGAATTGACTATATACACACTTGCAGAAGATTCTCAGCAACAACGTTGGAAAGCAAAGCGCGTTGTGAGTGTGGAATCTTGATTTAGAACTGTATGCCATACACTAGCCGTCATTGTCTATAAATAAATTTATATTGTTGTAGAATATGTTCAATTTCATCGAATTACTACCCTTGTAAGATTTGTTTTTGCTTATCTTAAAGTATGTTAACGTGTAACTAACAACATGAATACTAACTTTGTTTAAAGAAAAGCCTTTCTTTAAAAAAAATGTACCTATAACATATGAAATGTTTTTTCCCTCTAAGAATCATCTCCTAATATGATATCACTATACAATATTCTCTTAAATATTGTAAGCAAATATTTATGAAGTTCTTTTTTCTTTAACTACTATTTCTTAATATTAAATGTCTTTGCATAAACGACGATAAATTATGTACATGACATATTTACTTTTACAAACCACATGTAATCATAATAATGTAATATCTGTTTATTTGACATGTAGTTTTAAAGACGTCTACCTTCAGACACGTAACCTAAATGCATTCACATCATATACACGTATAATAATCCTATCGTTATGCTACATTTCTTTATACTCTGTAATCATATAATCATGAGATTCTTTTTTCCTTAAATATTATCTCTTTTATATATAGTATACATATAGATTTCCAAATATGACCTACCATAAAAAAAACTATTGTCTACATGATACATATACTGTTACAAAACACACATAATCCTATTGATACAATATCTACTTATTTGACATGTATTTTACAATGCACCAACTTTTAGACACGTATACGAAATGCATACTTATCATGTATACATTTAATAGTCCTATAACTTCTCTATAAATATGATAACTCAATACATACTTTTACAATATACACTTACTAACCCTCAATGGAAGAACCGCGTCCAGTAATAGAAGTAAACATCAAAATAATATTGTATGATGTATTAACGCAATTAGGATTGCCAAAAGCAGAGTATGAAATTCATGCGGTAATAGATGATGCGATGAGAGCATATATCAATATACATACATGGTATTCCTAATACCTCAAGTGCTGTGAGGTTTATTGGAACACCTGCTACTCGACTTGGTGCCTCACAACAAAATGCTGCTAGACAGGAAATCAAATTTCTCCAACAAATATACAACATCGACATTGGAGATTACAATTATTACCAACTAAAACTAGAAGAGCAAAATAATGAGCAACTGCTGCAGCAAATATCAACCAACTTGAGTAAATTTACACTGTAAATATGTTTAGAATGTCTGTTTTATAATACTATGTTATTCAATTTCATATGTATATCTCTATATTTTCTTTTAATATATTTTAAATTATTGTACGCAAAATAAAAAAATTCCGAGTATTTTATATGATATATTAGTATAATTTTATATTCAACACACAAATAACCATTATACATCCATAATAAGTCATGTTGGCTGCCGCGTGCGTAGCACGCGGTGATCCAACTAGTATCTATAAACAGAAGTTATCTTTCAAAAAAAGCTTATAAATAATGAACTTAAACGAGATGTTCAAGAACATTAACAAGTCAAAATTTGAGTTGTTAGAGCTCTACTCATTCACTAAGCGAGCATAAGCTTGATCAACAACAATGCAAGTGAATAAAGCTGTTCAAATGGGAGGGGTCTAATAAAGGGCCCTTAATCAACCCGTTAATAAAAGGATCTAATCACTTATATGCTTGATTGAATTGGTTTTTTAAGGGTCATGTTTTATTGAGTCTTTAAATGATCAAGTTGGATCAATAATTTACAAGGTTTTTAAACACGATAAGGGGATGAATACTTCTCACTTTTTTGCTAATGGTTCACTGCCAAAAACCGAAAGCAATACACGAAGATTATCGCCCTCCATAGACAGAACTAAACTCTCTTTGGACTAGTCCGACCCAACTCGACCCGTTTTGCATCTTTTTTGGTCCGATCCAAAAGGTCTATAATTCATCCCAGGCCTAACTCGACCCAATGCACAAGTCTACAAGCGATTTGTTTGTGAACATTTTGGCTCATTTGTGCCCTTATTCATTACTTTCAAGCGGTTAATTTATATTTTTCTTCTAGATTATACTAATTTGCTTTGTGACCACATGTGCCAGATTTATAGAAGAATTATAATAGTGTATAAATTGTCACATTTTGATTGTTTTAGCTACAAACCTTATTTATACAATATGAGAATCCTACCAAGAATTCATTCTCTTCGCCTTATTTTTGCTTAATTCATTTATATCCGATGAAAATAACTCAATTTTATGGAATCCAAATTTATTTTCTAAAGTATCGCTTTACTTGACCCATTTTAAATGTCCGGTCATTACTTAATTTTTTTTAATTCAATTTTCTGAACTTTACTATCTTTTTCGAAGAGAAATTGATTTATGTTGAACTCAATTTATTTTTGTTGTATTTGAATAAGTTGATAGGAGAGTAGATCATAAGAATTCTTGATTAGTATATATATATATATATATATATATATATATATATATATATATATATATATATATATATATATATATATATATATATATATATATAGTTTACGCTTTTTAGCGACATTTAGCATTTTCCATCAATTTATACTAGACAATCATTTGAGAAAAAGCCATTAGATAATAAAATAAAGATAAGGCATAATACAAGTCCTTTTGAACTATGTTTATCTTGATTTGAGACCATAGTAGGTTGAATCAATATATGTAATTTTGTAAGAATTATAAAGTTACAAAAATTTTATATGGAGTACGTATATTGATTATTTTTTAAAAAGTATTAGGTTATTGTTTTCTTTCGGTAGGTATTAAGGTCATTATTGCTAATAAGGGGTAAAATATCCAATCATGTAGCAGAATTAGCAAAGGACAACTTAGCAATCCAAATGTAGTCAAAATGTAAAATCGTGATAAGTGGCACAAAGAGATCATGAAGAGATAAACAATCATATCCTAACACGTGGCAACCTTAGTTTTCAAGATAGCTCCAATTAGGGGTGTTTTTAAATACCTAATCCGATTGAACCAACCTGACTACCCTACCACTAGATGGATATAAATCAAGTATTTTTTAAGAAAGAGGTGAATTCGAGGTGAGTACCTGACCCATTAAATTTCTTAAGTATCCGAGTCGGGTACATATTAGATTTTTCACTAATCTAGTACTTGAATACCGAAATAATAATAATAAAAATATTATTATTATTATTATTATTATTATTATTATTATTGTGCCATTTTTTGCTCTCTACTTTCAAGAATTAGGTTTACACCCTACAAACCCAAAAATCTCTAAAGCCACTCCTTCCCATTGACTGTTGATGTCAATCATTCAATGTCGCCCTTCCTTTCTCTAAATTAGAATGTCTGCTGCAAGTAATTCACAACTAGTCAAGCAACAAAATCACCGGCTTAATCGAATACCACCTAATTTTAGCGAAAATTCACCGACTTTGGGGATGATGAACGAAATGTCGCCCCTCCTTTCTCTCTGTTAGAAACTTGCCTTTTTTAAAGTTTGAACATGATGAACCAAATTAAAAGTATAAATCAAATACCCCAAATTATAACCCAATTAGTGATAAATAGAATTAATGAAGTCATATTCCTTGGCAATATGGTAAACGGTTCAATGAATTTGGATTTCTTGGCTTATCTCGCTAACACAAAGATATTAATAAAAGCAAATTATTGAATAAAGTAAATGAAAATTGAAAGAAAAACAAACACAATTGGATGAAAAATGTGATACAAAAAAAAGAGATAACGATATAGAAATAATATTGATTTATGAGTATTATAATCACCTATTTAAACTTATTATTATACAATAGTAAATATATAATTTTTGGTAGCCTTTTATTAACTTTTTAACATAATAAGAAACCCGAATATTAGCACGGACACATACTAGTTGGATATATTAGATGTTGGGAATGTCACACCAAATTCATGGTATTACACTTATACTATCTCACTTGATATATCAGGTAAGCAATGTAATTAATTGTATAATAAGATCATCCAAATTGATAAGAGAACCACTCTTATCTCATTAATATCAATCATATGATTCATATCATTGGCAAAGTAGGCAGGATATACAATTAAATATTTCATTTCATAATAAAAACAAATTATCAAATACATAATTTCAAATACAAATCAACGCTCCCAAATTATATATTTAAAAGGTAGGATACCCAGTTTCACATACACAGAAATATCTCTCCGCCTCGTGAAACATGGGGTCAATTATATTCCCATCAACATAAAAATGGATAGATGCACTCATGCACATCTATTACATAGGTCAATCCTAGGTGGCTTTTGTCAATTGTCAGAATATTTATCCCTACAGATTCTGCCAATGAAACCCAAAAAAAGAAGCTGAGCATACTTTTAGCGTGAGGAAAGTGGATAGAGCGAGAAACAGAGACACCAAATTCAACTACCAATCATTATGACTCGTCACTCTCTTCTCTAACCCTCTCACACCCCACTCTTATATATGCCCAAACGCAGCGTCACCCTCCACTAAACCACACCACCTCATTTTCTGCCATTGTCAAACTCAACTAGGGTTTCTCTTCACTATAATATGGATAATTACGCGCTTCATTTGGCGATGGCAGCGCTGGTCGGGGCGTCGTTCGTAGCGGTTTCGGCGTACTACATGCACCGGAAAACGCTGTCGCAGTTGCTGGAGTTCGCCAAGACTTTGGAGAGAGATAGGGAGGGAGAGGAAGGTGAGGAGCAGGTGGAGGAGCGCCGGCGCTTGCCCGATCGTCGCCGCCAGAGGAGTATTGGAGCTTACCGGCGTGGTTCGGCGTCGTTGCCGGATGTTACTGCGATTTCCGGCGATGTTGATGGTGGAGGTAGGAGGAATGGTGGTGTTCTTCATGTTGAAGGTATACCTGCTGGTTTACCTCGGCTTCGTAGCCTCTCTGAAGGTATATATACGGCTCGTTCTCTCTCTTTTGAGTTGTGTTATATTTGTGGTCGAATTGTTGGTTCATTTAGTGTGTGTTTGGTTGATGCAATGACCTATTCGTGTGTCGTTTGAGCGTGAAGTTAAGCGATTTTGGGAAATTTATGTGTCATTTTGTTGTCAAGAATCTTATAGGTTATAATGTATAGGAACTAATTGAATAATGTTATATGTGTGCTTGAATTGATGCAATTGCCTATTTGTACTTCATCGGAATGTGAAGTTATGGAGTTTTTTGAAGTTTAGCTGTCATTTTGGTGTCAGGCATAGACTAGATTGTGATATTTATTTCCGAATTGAGGTTAGAGTGCTTACTGTAGAGGATAGGGAGAAGTGAGGGCGGATGGGTTGGCTTGTGTAGAGTTACAAGGCAAGTCAAGTTTGGCTGTTGCAATTGAATTTAATGCTACTGGTGCAAGATTGCAGTATAATTGCCTTTTAGTAAATTTGGAAGAGACATTCCCCAATCCAGGAAAGTTTTCTCACGCATTAAAGTGTATATTGTGTTCCTCTATCGTGTGCTTGGTGGCACTTTGATGCTATGAAAAATACCATTGGTAGATTCCTTAGGATACCACCATACTGCATTTCTGCTTTGAGGTGAAAGATTATGAACTTGAATGTGCTAGGTTGGGGAGATGGTTCTGTTCTCTCACTATATGTGCTATGCTTTTCCTGTATTCTAGTTAGTTACGATCTTTACATTTTAAAGAACTTATCTGCAGACTATTTACTTATTCATGTGATTGCTTCTATTGTAGGAAAAGCTACCAGCCTTACAAGTTCCGCTAGCAGATCTCACATTATGAGACCTACTTCTCCTAAATCCCCTGTTGCCAGTGCCTTTGAAAGTGTAGAAGGGTCGGATGACGAAGATACCTTCACAGATAGTTCAAAACTGGATACTTCGTATCTGCACACTAATGGAAATGCTGTAAGTTGATGCCATGTGATGAAATAGTTATGTATTCCCTTATAGTTACTTCTTGGTCTATCATATGGCATTATATGTGCCTAGGAGAGAGCAGTGAATTGTTTTGGGCATGAATCTGGTCTTCTGCCGCTGTCTCTTCTCTCTTTGCCCTTTAAACTCCTAAATTAGAGATGACTCGAAAAAGTGAAGGGAGAAGGTCATGAAGAAAAGGTAGCTATTGTTTCTAAAATTTAAATTTGTTGAGCAGGGCCCTGATATGAAGAGCCAATATCCAGACTTACCTGGGAATAGCAACAACGGAGATCAAGTTGCTATTTCTGCTCCGAGCATGATTCGCTCTCACAGCATGTCTGGTGACTTGCATGGTGTTCAGCCTTATCCCATAGCCGCGGATATTTTAAGGAAGGAGCCAGAGCAAGAAACATTTGTCCGGCTAAAAATATCTCCTAGTGGTACCTTTAATGGACCTTGTATTTTTGTGCTTTTCCTATGTTCTCATACTCATATTTCAATGGGTTTCTTGTTTAGTGCCTTGATTTTTTGGGCTGGGATTCTGGTACATAGAAAATATTTAGGGTTCTGATTTTATTAACTTATTCATCTGTTAAAATTAGTTGCATTGTTAAATGAGTAGTTTATAAGAAAATTATATTTGTGAAGGAAGAGATAGTTACAACCTGGATTCCAGTTCCTTACCACGCCCTTTTAACACTAAGCAAGGAATCCAAATAGGCATCAGGCATTAAACTCGCCTCAGGAATCAGGTGTGATTCTAGGAACGGTTGAGTTTATATGTGGTTGTGGTGTTGGGTATTTTGTATTTTCTGGTCCAGTTTGTAAGTCCAATGGCAAAATGAATTCTTTGTCTGAGCTTTAGTACTCAGTTTTTGAATTTCTACTGAAATTACTATTGTTCCTCTTATATCTCTGTCAGAGACACCGGCACCTGATGAAGTAGAATCTTATTTGGTTCTCCAAGAATGCCTTGAACTACGAGAGAGTTATGTGTTCAGGGAGGCAGTTGCTCCATGGAAGAAAGAAGTCATATCTGACCCTAGCACACCGAAGCCAAATCCAAATCCATTCTATTTTTCTCCTGAGAGAAAAAGTGATGTGAGTTCTCTGTTATATCCCAATTAGCAAATTTTGTGAATATATCATTGAGGATTCTGTTTGGTTTCTCCTTCTTCATTTCTCTGTTAATATATATGAAGTAATATTTGATGTTTGTTTTTACAGCACTTTTTCCAAATGGAGGATGGAGTTGTCCAAGTTTATGCAAATAAAGATTGTAAGTACCTTTGGTATGTGTTCGTTTGATGATTTTTTATTTCTTTTGGGTAACCATGTCTTATTAGGCTACCAGATTTATGCTTTCTTACTGTATATCTTTGATATTTTTGCTGCTCAGCTAAAGAGAAGCTGTTCCCAGTTGCTGATGCAACAACATTTTTCACTGATCTGCATCATATTCTTCGAGTTATAGCAGCTGGCAACATTCGGACCTTATGTTATCATCGATTAGTTCTACTGGAACAAGTGGGTGTTCTCTCTTAGTCTATGATTATGTGGTTACACATTCCCTTAATTGACTAGTACCTGGTATATTTTTATTTGTGCTTCAATCCAGAAATTCAATCTTCATTTGATGCTTAATGCGGATAGGGAATTTCTTGCTCAGAAGAGTGCACCACATCGTGACTTCTATAATGTTAGGAAAGTTGATACCCATGTTCATCATTCAGCATGCATGAACCAGAAGCATCTTTTGAGGTTCATAAAGTCAAAGCTGAGGAAGGAGCCTGATGAGGTAATACTTCAATCTGTGTGATTATACTTTATTATCATCTGTTATTTTGGATCGAGAGCTGTAAATTTTTAGCCATGGTCGAGTATTTGAAGTGTGGAGTCAGAATATTTATATAAGGGGGACCACATATACGAAATGTGTTCATACCCCTTCAAAAAAAGAAAAATACATTTGCACAAAATATACTCTTTAATTGCTTCTTTTGCATCATATACAAAATCTTAAGAACTACAACAAGAATCAAAATGTAGTGATAGCTATATAAAAGAAAATTATGTAGTTAAAGCTGAAATCATATAAAAAAGTAAAGTAAATGACTGAGAAATTATTTACGTACCTCCATTTCTAATATTCGAAGGATCATATTCAATTGGAATCAACTACTCTATTGATAAAAATATATACTGTGTACATCAAAATCTACTTATATGAGATCTTGTTTGATTCATTTCGAGAGTAATTTCCAAGTATCATATTTTTTAATCTTTTATAAAACACAATTAGAGATATTTAGGAATTTGTGCAAGATTCCAAATGGGACTAGCTTTAAGAAACGGAGAGAGTAAAAAAACCCATAACAAACAGTAATTGGAAAGAAATTTGTCAAGGAGAAAAATATACCCATAAGAGCAAGTTGTGGTGTTCAAACTTTAGTTTGGGTATCTTGCACAACTTCTTAAACTAAGGGCTCGCTTGGGTTGTATAAGTAATTAGGGGTTAGATTTGACAGGGATAATCGTTACTAGGTAATTAATTTAAGGGGGAGATTCTTAGAAAGCTACTCCATCTGTTTGGTAAAGTTTTTCACATTTGTGTTGTCTGTGGTCTCCAATGCATTTCTTTGACCATTTATATTTTAAATTACATAGTAGTCTAATTTTTAAAATGTTATATTTAGACGATTTTCATTGAGGGATATCTAACTAGTCCCCACAAAATTAGTATTTTCTATTATATAGACTACCAATTATGGTCAAATTTTTTGTTATTTGACCACTTAGTAAATGTGAAGAACTTTAAGGAATGGAGTAGTAGGTTTTTTTTAAAGTTTGGTTTGAAGGTAATAGATACTCCTGCGATTCTCAATGTTCAGTACCCCCTCAACAATGGCGGAAATTACTTGGTGTTCTTTTACGGTTCTCTAAAACTTCACACATTATTTAATTCGTCATATCCATTGTATATGTGTTTTTTTTTTTATTCTTAGTTTTTAAAACCAGAAATTAAAAGAATTTCAGAAAAACAATCAAATTTTATCTAGAATTGCAAAATTAGCTCAGTTCTCAAAATAACAAATCCCACATATTGAACAATTTCAAATCGAGTTCCAGATTAATTGTCAAAAATCAAACAAAAAAATGATAAGAAATAAGTAGTAATAAAATAAAAGAGTGAAATTGGTGTGTAATTAAAATCAAAGAACTAAAAATTATTTTGAAACTCAATATGAATTTGATGACATAATACCCGGAGGTAACACATGTAGAGCCATGGAAGGAAGGGAGGAAAGAGGTGAAGGATTAAAGAAGAGTCTTCACTGGAATTTACAGACAAATGAGGTGAAGAGTTATTGGGGGGGGGGCTTGGGTTATGCATTACCCTCTTGTTGGGGGAAAGGGTTTGAGCTGAACTTATCAACCTCAACCCAAGCATTAGTTGAAAGCCCACACTTATACCCCGATATTTTTACACCCCATTCCCCAATTCAGGCAGGTCCTAAGGTATAATTCTTAAACTAAGGAGTAAAATCTAAACTAGCTATTGCTATTGGATTCACAACTGTAATTTTTTATTATTTATATCCATAATCATTTGTGAGTGGGAGGTTGTTGTTTTTAGGACGTCCTACCCCAGACTTCCTGGCTCTCACTGTATTCTCCTAAATTGGTGGGCAGTTTTTATTTTATTTACAAATTCGGCTGAACTTTTATGCTGTCTTACCCACACTATCCCTCCTCATATTTGTCTATTTTCTCATGTATCTGTGTCTGTTTTAGGTTGTTATTTTTCGTGATGGGACCTATTTGACTTTGAAAGAGGTTTTCCAGAGCTTGGATTTGACTGGGTAAGGAAGTGACTTCATTCTACCTTTTTGGATTGAATTTATGTTGTGCATCTTTTGCTTTTCAATTTGATGTAATTGAAACTTTAGGGCAACTAGAATTATCACCACTTTCTTTTTATTTGGTGCACAGATATGACCTGAACGTTGATCTTTTGGATGTACATGCTGACAAGAGCACATTCCATCGTTTTGACAAATTTAATCTCAAGTACAATCCCTGTGGTCAAAGTAGACTTAGGGAGATTTTCCTCAAACAGGATAATCTTATCCAAGGTTGGTTGTGGTCTTTTCTTTTTCAATGAGCGATTTGAAGTGTATGAATTTTTGTGTTATGTTTACTTGAATTTGCCTTTAACGGCACATGGATCATTCGTAGGCTCATATTCAATCATCAACAAGAGCAGAAGCTTAGGCCCAATTTTGGTTTGAAAAGTATAGTTAATGCTTTTGCTGTAGCACTTCTTAGTGCAATCTAATTTTTCTTGCATCTTTGGTAACTTCAGTAGAGAAAGGATTCTCTGTTGACATGTTCTTGCTTAAAATGATGAATGTCTATTGTTGACATTGCAGACTGAATGTTTTTAAATGGAAGGTTAAATCTTGTGGAAGTTCCGGGTATACAGGGAGGCTGCGATGATTTTTTTATAGAGAATAGGGTGACTTTTTGATTGAACTTTATGCAGATAAGACTACAAATAGAATTTTTGACAGATATTTAGAAAAACACGAGTTTCTTATAAAATAATTAAGATACAAGTGACTTTGTCAGTCTCGTTGTATATACTTGTCTTGTATACCTGGTGGAAGGGTTATTGATTTCATGAATCTATAGAATTGGAAAATTTTAAACATCTTATTTATCACGTCTCTTCATCTTAGGGGGTGTTTGGTTCTCAAGATGGTATGGGTTTGGAATTAGGAATAGGTAGTATGGGTTTGTAACTCTATTCTTGATGCCTTGTGTTTGGTTTTTTGTAGGAATGAATATTTTTCTTTTATTTGATAGCCAAAGGTTTGGTATGAGCCAAACCCACCTCCCCCCTAAGGTATCTGAACCCCATACCTTGTGGGTTTGAAAAAGGAAAATTTCCCAAACACTAGGTATGTGTTTTGGCCATGCTAAACCCATACCTTATATCTTATTTTTGTGAACCAAACACCCCCTTTGTGTTTTTTAGTGATATATGTCCCCCCTTTAATCCTAATCTCTGAGTTTAGTCTGAGAAAATCCTCTTGTTTTTTTTTTTTGGGTGCTTGGTCGGTTTTGTTTCCCTTTCTCATTTAACACTCCTTTTTCATAAAATTTCAGTATAATTCATGTTGCTCTTTGCTTTTCTTGCTCTTAATTATATATGATGTCACTATTTTCCTGCAACAGGACGTTTTCTCGGGGAGCTGACCAAGCAAGTTTTCTCTGATCTTGAATCCAGTAAATATCAGGTCCTGTTTCGCTTACATGGCTACATTAGTGTCAAATCTGGGCTGTTTCTCTGTGTTTTTGCAAGTATGGCTGTAGGAAGGAAATTTTTTATAGGTTTTACTTTTGAACCATAGAACAAACTGGTTATAGAAATTTTTTATAATATAGTGTCTTCATCCGAGTGGCTTGTGGTGGAATTGCATAACTGTCTGTGGCCTTAAGGGAAATTATATAGAAGAGTAATCTAAATCATACACTCTGCATGATGATCTACTTATGCCGGATTGTGGTGGAATTGCATAACTGTCTGTGGCCATAAGGGAAAGTATATAGAAGAGTAATCTAAATCATACACTCTGCATGATGATCTACTTATGCCGGATTTTTTTTTTGTTGGGGGGGGGGGGGGGGGGGGGGGGGGGGCGGGCTTCAAGATAGGATTGTATGTGTTCCATACCCTCTTATAACCCTCTCTTCCACTTCACGCCAAAATAATTGTCCAAACAAACGGTTTGTGTTTGGAAGTAGTTTAATGAAAGCTAGTAACTTCACGCCAAAATAATTGTCCTGTATAAGCTGCTGTTAATTGGCAATTATCCGTTACAAGATTAGAATCACTACTAGCACGGTACCCATAGTTGGGCCTTGAAACAATAAAATGCCCCTTTGCAGAAAAGTTGTATGGAGGGTCTTCATTTTCATTGGAATCTACACCTTTAAGCATTCTCTTAGTCAAGTATTATATATTCTATGTAAATTTATAGTTGCCTCCACCTGTAAGCAATTCTCTCCTTCCCCCTTGTGTACCCTACTATCTTCCAAGGCCTCCAGCCTAGAAATGTAATTGTTTGTGAATAGGAACTTGAGAAAGAGGAGAGCGCATAAATCTGAAGGTAAATATGGTTCATATCTAATATGAGTAGTTAAGTGATCAAAACTATTCAAATAATTTTTAAAAAAAGGTTTGTTTGAATGAAAACCAGGGCTTTCGGTTGTCAAGTCTTATATTTAATCGGGGTGGTTTTCTGATTCTGGATATAATCATGGGTTGTTTTTTATTAACAATTCTAATGATCGATTTGCTATTATTCCAGTTGTTCCCTAGTTTTCCAGGTCAATCATTTGGCCATTCCCCAAGGATGTGCATTGTCCTCTTTGACTCTTATGTGAATTGCATGTTGGGATGTTTCTTTTCTAAGAAGACTTTCTGATGCATGATAATTGCTTTGTTCTACAGATGGCAGAATATAGATTGTCAATATATGGTAGAAAGCAAAGCGAGTGGGACCAACTGGCCAGTTGGGTCGTTAATAATGAGCTGTACAGCGAGAATGTTGTATGGCTGATTCAGGTATGCTTATTCTAACTTTCTGTTACAAGGTTTTCTGGTTTCAACTTCAATTGGTAGTTAAAATAATTGGGTGTCTTTTCATTATGAAGTATTCTCTTCTTTTCAGATCCCAAGACTGTACAATGTATACCAGGAAATGGGAATAGTAACATCATTTCAGAACATGCTTGACAACATCTTCCTTCCTTTGTTTGAGGTTACGGTTGATCCGAATTCGCATCCTCATCTGCACATATTCTTGAAGCAGGTAAATACTTTCACAGAATCATGATCCCAATAAGCTTGCTGCTAAAACTGCAATGGTCGAGCTTATTAACGATTCAATTTTGAAAAGATTTGCATTTGCTTGTCTTTCCAGTGAGCATTACCAGGTTCTAGTCAGGAGGTGTTGATACAGATTTTCTTTCATATATATTTTTGAAAATATTTTGTAAAGTTCCCTGAATATATATTGGAATTCCTTCATTACATTCATGAGGGAGAGGGTTAGGGAGAAGTTAAAGGACCTCATTCTTTCCCCAAAAAATATGCAATAAGAAATGAAGCTATTATGAAGATCTTCCACATTAGCCAATAGGGTATTAAATGGGTGTCGTGTTTATGATTGCAGTAATTACTGCACATAGCTTCATAGCAACATTGTGCAAAGACCTTAGACCTGTTGTTTATACAGCAATTTAATTTTTTAATATTACGGTTGTATTGGCCTAGCATCGGGCATATCAATCAATTTGTAACAATCCTTTACTAACTGGGAAATATTGGTTTGTTAAGTTGGAAATTGATAAACATAAATTGATACTGTTGCATATTGGCTGATAATTACACTGTTATCCACGTTGTTTTTAGTTCTTAATTTTCAGTTTGCATATTTTGATCCCTGGACCTATCTTTCTGTATCTTACAATTGTTTAGTGATACTTAACATGGTTCTGTATGATTCCTGGACCAACTTAGTGGGTTTCTTGAATTTCACAGGGATTTCGAGAACAGAGGGAAATGACTGAAACGTGGTTTCTTTTATTTATTGACCTTTCATGCTGACCTAGTCTGAGATTTCAGTCTGCTTTTGGTTCTTGTGCTAGTAGAGCTTTTGATATATATAAGAAGCATTCGCCCAATCAAGTGCATGCAAATTTGTCTTTGGAACTATTATATGAAAAATCTTGTTGGTACAAATTATTAGAAACATGAGTAAAAAACACGTATCTTCTTGCTGAAAAATGATAAATCTCGTGCTATCATTCCGCTCCATCCTCACCATACTACTATCCTATATGTTTATTTGTTACTGTGCATGTATTGCACAAATCCACTAAATTTTGTACTAGCATGATTCTACAATAGTCCATTATTTATAGTATCCATTTATTGCTGATTTTACTATAGTTCTTATTGTGTGTCTTGCCAACTAGCATGATTCTCCTGAATTATTATTATTATTCATTATTATTATTATTATTATTATTATTATTATTATTATTATTATTATCATCATCATCATCATCATTATTATTATTTTTGGGCAATGATGAAACAAAACAAACAACATAAATAACCCTACTCCCTCATTAACACTCGAGAGCTCCCGATTTAATTTTTGAAAGATGAAATTTTCCAATACTTCTATCTTCATAGATATCTCCTTCTTTGGCTTCAACTCCTTTGCTCTCCAAAGGTCTTCATACCCCCTCTCCAATAGCCCAGATTTAGTGAGAGCTATCCCTCTTCTGAAGAGAGACTTCACATTACTCCATCAATCTCCAAAAGCAAAGAGTATAATACTATGACTTTGTTCAACTTATTCAATTTTTGAGCACAGGCCACGAGATTGGAATGAATTGCAATAGCCAATGGACTGATATCCTCACATATAGAAGGAAGAGCAATGCATAATTGATAGCTTTGGTATACTTTAGGTATGCATAATCGAGAATTCCCTTCTTTAAGAGAAATAACATAAGGGATAATCTTATCTGGACTGCTAAATTTCTCAAATAACTCCTCTACATCCCTATCATCCTCATCCAAAATATTTGGTGCATTAAGAGAGGAGCAATTGAAGAATTTGCACCAGAGCGTTTCATTGGAACCTTACTATTAAACTGAACAGGAACACTAGGGGCTAACACCAAGACACTAAGCAGAACCTCAAGCACTCTGAAACAAGAGACAAAATCAAGCACAATGAACACCACTTTTACTAGGAATCATGCAAGCGTAGAACATCAACCCAATCAGAACCAAACTATACATCACCACCAAGATACTAAACGGAAGTTTAAGAATTTAAGCGACTGAATGAATGGTCTGACTGACGCACAACAATCACTACTTTTACTAGAAACCATGCAAGAGAACAGTAGATCAACCCCATTTCCAGTCACTACTACCTCAAATGGAAGGAGCATTTTTACTGTAAATCACAGATCTGAAAAATGAAAGACAATTGCAGCCAATCGACTCAAACCAGAGGAACAAACGAAAGGCTTACAACTCAATTGAAATAAGACAGAAACCAGACTTGTTGGGATAGTGCTGCTGAGAACTTGGGAAGACGCACAACAGAGTGCAGGCTCGCCAGCACCGGAGATTGTTGTGCCTGTGTGGTAGGAGGCAGTGAGAATTGATGCGAGTTAGTTGGTGGGTAAAGCTTCTTTATTTATTGGTAACTGATTAACCTATAGTCCATTGAAGGGATCCTGGGAGCTATAGCTTCTCCTGAAATTGAGGGAGTATATTTGTGTCTTGTTTGTAAATGCTACTAATTACATGGATAGGCCAGGCCAGTTAAAGAATCATATTTGTTGCTGTCCTAAAAGATTTATTTTGCTATATGTGATGTTTTCTTAAATATGCTTCTCATGATACCAAGTTGAGTTCTGCTTTTACTCTTTAGGTGGTTGGGCTAGATCTGGTGGATGATGAAAGTAAACCCGAACGACGTCCCACAAAACATATGCCTGCGCCTGATCAGTGGACCAACATCTTCAATCCTGCATTTTCATACTATGCATATTATTGTTATGCGAACCTCTACACTCTGAACAAGGTTTGCTCTGAAACTTTGTTCTCTATAACTAAAACAGTGCAGTTGTTCTCTATATCCTTTCTCCCTTTGGCAAAGTGATGCATATTAAATACACTTGTGAGAAGTAAGAAGGATAGAATATCCAATGTGAAGAGAAATAAATTACGTGAGGGAGTAATTCCCCTCCCCCTTTCCAGTATATTATACTACCTTTGAGAATCTTGGTTTTGGTTGATAGGGACTCTGGATGATGTAGCTGTTTATGTAAGCATGTTGTCAACTTTCACTTCTCTTTTATTTTTCATACCATGTACCTTAGCTTAGGTTTTATAAGTCAGTCCCATGACTGAATTGAACAGTCGAGGTACTCAGTTTTGTGTCTCACCACAGCAATCACATGGACTACTTAACAATAGGTCTTGAGAATTAGGGGGCCTAGGTTTCTCTTAAATGGCTATATTTTACAAGTATGGTATGATGCTTGAGGATGGGGTTGAATTAACTTTCAATCATCAGTACCATGCACTCCGATCCTCAATCCTGCTGAACTGTGCTCCAAAGCTTTTAATTTGATTCTTTGAGTCCTCATTAATTGAAACTAAAGGATTATCTTTATTTCCTAAATCATCGGATTCAACAAATTTTTAATTGGTTAGCACTCTTACAACCTTCTGTGTAGGTTCTTGTTTTTATGTTGTGTGTAATGGGTCCTTCGTCTTATTTTGTAGCTGAGGGAGTCCAAAGGTATGACAACGATAAAATTCCGTCCTCATGCTGGAGAGGTATATACATATTGTTTCTGTTTCTGTTATGTACCCTCTTCCCAATTTTAATAGTTTCCCAAATGCTGTAGTAATTGCAAGTTGAGAGTAAAATTTATCAATTCATAGACTTCTGATAAGTTATTTTTATATTTTCATTTGTGCTTCAAGGTTGAACGATGGTGTCTTTTTCAATGTACTATTCCATATCAATTTGAAAATATGACTAACTTGTTCTCTTCTGCTGTTTCAGGCCGGTGACATTGACCATCTGGCTGCAACTTTTCTCACTGCCCATAACATTGCACATGGAATCAATTTGAGAAAATCTCCTGTACTTCAGTATCTCTACTATCTAGCGCAGGTACGTTGGAGGGGCAGCTGTGTTCGATTGTCGATGGCTGCCATTTTCCTTTTGCTTTGACTAAAGCAAGTGAAACATTCTTTATCTGTATCCTGCAGATTGGCCTGGCAATGTCTCCTCTTAGCAATAATTCATTATTTCTGGATTATCATCGCAACCCTTTCCCTATGTTCTTCTTGCGTGGTCTAAATGTTTCCCTTTCTACGGACGATCCATTACAAATACATTTAACCAAGGAACCCTTAGTGGAAGAATACAGTATAGCTGCTTCGGTGAGTGTCCTTGTTTTTTTGTACTTGTTGAAGAATTATGCTGTTGTGGTCTGAACTTTTTCACTTTCAACAGGTATGGAAGCTAAGTTCTTGTGATTTATGTGAGATTGCCCGCAATTCAGTTCTTCAGTCTGGATTCTCTCATGCTTTGAAGGTATGTCACTTATTGGTAGCTGAATGTTATCATTATAGTGTCAAGTTTGAGATCTTTATTCCTTTTTGAAGAGTCTGACGAGGTTCTTAGTCTAATCAATTCTGGAAGACCAAGGAGATTATATGTGCTGAAAATCCTCATGATTCAACCTGGCTATACTAAGTGATTTTGGTGATTAGATTAGTAGTTAATTGCTGTAACTTTGGCACCATTATTGCTTTCCACAGAGGCATTGGATTGGTGAACACTACTTCAAAAGAGATCCAGATGGAAATAATATCCACAAGACAAATGTACCTCATATACGAGTTGAGTTTCGTCACATGGTAAGTTCATTGATTTGAATGCATTAAGGATCAAATTTGGCTTAATTCAGTATGACTACTGTTAGTATAGTTACATTTTAACTGCCTCTGGTGTACGTATAAACATTGACATTGGCTTTGCAGATATGGAGGGAGGAGATGCAACAGGTGTATCTGGGAAAAGCAAATATCCCTCATGAAGTGGATAAGTGATACACGAGCCACATTTTAATTCTCAATTGTCAGCAATACACTGCTTCAAATTAGGTACTCGTGAATATCGTTTCCTGGACTTGTCATTCAGTTATTGAAACATTCATCTTAATTATGCATCTTTAACTTTTTCACAGATGACAGAGTCGCATACTTCCGATTATGGTCATCACTTGCCTTCACATTCGTGTGGCTTTTAAAGGACACATGCAGAAGTTATAGGATGTTTGCATTCATCAATTTGTTGTGTACACGAGGCTACTTAGAGTTGTGAGGCTAAGCTAAACCCTATATTTGGGAGTTGCTGAGTGACAGTTGTCATCAAAATTTTGATCGAGTAAACTTCCATATTAAAAACAAAATAGTGTGGTCAATTTTGGATGGATGAGTTATTACGAGGAGTTACGCTTGTTATATATAAATAAATAGCGATTGAGGAGAAGAGTGGAAGTTAGTCTACGAATATTAGGCTTTTAATGCTGCTACTATAGATGTATGTATGATGGGCTTGATGGGGGTTCTAGCTGATCAAAGTTAATACATTGTAATAATTAATTACTCCGTATATGCATAACTTGGTGAAAGCAATGAATGTCGAACTCCAATGAAATATTTTGCCAAAATCGTCCTAGCATTGCTCCAAAAGTCATTTTTTGCATGTTTGAAGTTTATTTTTTCTTCCCCTTTCATTTTAAGGGAAGTTTTCAATTGTGTTGTATCTGATTTAAGTGTAAATTAAAAAATTTATTTATTTTATGTAGTGTGGGATTTTATTTTATTTATTTAGTTATTTAATTAAGTATGAATTTAAATTTTTATTTGATGTCATCAAAGTAAAGATTTAGTGCATTAAAATTTTGAAGCTGCTAATGACTTTCCAAAAAAATATTTTTGAAGCTAATAAGTACTCTGTATTACTTTACTAACATTTTTAATTAATTTTATGTCATTTAGCTGTTTTACAAAGTGGTGGTGTTTACAAGCTTTACTTATTTAACTTGAGGTTGTGGGTTTATATATTAGGACTAACATTTGTTCTTTATTTGTTAGAAAACGTAGGCATTGATTTGCACTTGTAATTGCATGTGTGAACATGTTTACAATAGGGTTTCGTGATTGATTTTTAAAATGAATAATGAAAAGGATAAAGTAGGAGGCACCATTATATCTTTAAATGTAGCTTCATAAACTTTTGCTAAGGAAAAGGGACATATTTGTAGGAAAAGTTTTTTTTTGAGAACCCTTGAGAGATATAACTCTATTTATGGTCTTAAGTCAAAGTTGGATTTAAGGATGAGATATGATTTAGGCTATAAGCCATAATCCACCCATATAACAGAATAAGACTTGTAAGTTATAACAAGATTTAAAAACCCTAATTATCTACGAAGCTAAACCTATTAAAAATGGGTTACTTAAAGCACATAAAAGACCGAGTATTTTGGTGAAAATCATATTAAAGGGCTCTTAGATAGGTTGCCTATAATTTTCTGATTAAAGTGTAATTTTATTTGTGGTCTTGATTAGTGCAATAAATAAAGATGGAAACATGTATGCAATATATAAAATAAAACATGATAAAATTATCAAGACATGAGATCAAGCATAAAGTAATATAAATCATGCAAGAGCAAATAATACAAGTAGACATATAAAGTCTATGTAGATTTCATTGTTAAATCAGGTTAATTCAACATTAACGTATTAAAATCATGCCCTTAAGGAATAAAAGAAATTAAAAAATAATAATATGTACAAACTTACCTAGACCACTAATATTTAAGATCAATAAAAAAATTACTAAATGACAAAGAAAACAAATTAAAAATTGATTTTTAGGTCTTCAAAAATTATACTTGGGCTTGCACCCTTACACAACTCAAAATTAGTTTGTGCACATGCGAAGGCATTGCGTAAACTTGTGTTCTTGACTATAAACACAATTTTACACCCAATATTATTGCATAAAACGTTATGAGAATTTTGGATTGTTATATATTTTGGATATATTTGATCCATGAGTTTAATAATTAATCTGATTTATCCAATAATTAATGATAACAATGAGAGTTAAATTCAAATATATATTTAAGCCATTAGTTGGGTTTAAGCATATTTTCAGATTAGTTGACCATGAGCCTATGTAATATTAACGTTCATAAAATATTTAAAGAGGGTTTTTCGACCAAGTGAACCCAATAGTGGATTAAACAATCTCTTGACCCCGTTTTCTTAGTTTGGACCAAATTAACGAATATCTTTATTTAAATCATTAGGCAATAAAAATAGGAGACCTGATGTAGGTGTCTATAGAAAATAATATTTATTATTGTGTGTTGTGACAAGATGCATGTCACAAATCATAGTGATACATGATATGACAATGTATCATGTTTTTTCTTGGGGTTTTAATAATAGTATAGATGAGTTTCTAATTGACTTTTAGAAAATATTTTATGGGTTTATGACATCTAAAATTTTGAGTATTAAGTTATTTATTATTTTGGAAAATTAGTAACGGAAGAATGTAACTCCAAAATATAAGAATATTTTTACGTGGTTTTGTGAATTGAATATGACAAATTAAACTTTTATTAACTTTAATTTATTTATAATTTGTTTCTCAAAAAAAATTATTTATAATTTTAATAATAGAACTAAAATGTTGATATTTAAAACATAGGTTTTGTTACTTACCTATTTATATATCTTAAATTTTTTTCTCCTAGTTTTATTAAATTAATTATTGATAGAATAGTTTTAAACATATTTATTTTAGTAAATACACTAATTGTATTTCCTTTATTAATTAGAGAAGTATTTTGCAGTTAGGAATCCTGAAGTGGAAAGAGAAACGTCCATGCTTCATCCACAACAGGCCAATGAACCATTTTGTGTATGACTGTATTCCTTGTATATTGTAATTAGTGGATGTCTATTACGAAGTTATAACTAGTAGACTAAAATAGTTTCTCGAAGCTACTGAGATCGGTATCTCAAAAGACGAAAAAATTGCACTTGCTGTAGAAATAAGGACAGAATTGATCAAAATTAGTCTTTGCGGTGATGAGAGAAAAATTGAGTTCCACAAAGCTATCTTTGTTAAGACCTAGTCCAAAATGAATTGGAAAAATATCAATAAGAGCCCTTAAATGGCAGTCCAATGAGAGAACATGATCTATTTGTAAGATAGATTTTAAATTTAACTTATCTGCATTTGATACATTAGTCTCATCAACCCAAATTATATTAGATTAGTTAATAAATAATCCAAGTTAAATAAATAATCTAAAAATTAAGGTAAAAATTAAGGGGAAAAATGAATTAATAACAAGAGGAGTAATATTAAAAATACATCCAGTCCACAAATATAGTTTTTATTTGAAGACTTTAAACTTTGTCTATAAATATCAATAAATAATGTGCGAATTGATTAATGGATAGATAGAATGTGTATGATAAAAGAAAATGATTTTAAAGTACTTCGCAAGCTAAGTTCTATGAAAAAAAAAAATGATTAAAGTTGAATGGTGTAAATTACAGGGCATTATTGCAAAGGAAATTCCTCATGGATTATCTATCGTGCATCGTGCATACACGATTAGATAAATGATAATAATGGACGAATTGATTAATGGATAAAAATCAAAAACAATATTTGTTGAAGCTGGCAACCTATGATTTTGTATTGATGTAATCATGTAAGTGTAGAAAACAAAGCAAAACGAAGAATGACTAAACAAGTATAAATAGAGACAATATAAGCTTAGTAAAAGACGTACACTCTCAGCTTCCTTAATACTTACACTAATTTAATACTCTTTCTTCTTCCTACTCTCACTCAAAATCATATTTCGTATCATGGAGGGAATGTTCCAGAAGAAACCTATGTTAACAATGCTATTCATCATAGTTTTGGGTATTTTTTTTTTATATCGTATAACTTGTATTATTGCTTTGATTTAACTATGTAAAAAATGGATGGTGAATTTATATTAGATAACTTTGTAGTATATTAAATTAATTGATGGTGTATTTGGAATAATTAAACTTTGGCAGTGCAATACATGGCTGGGGAAGCTCTAGCATCAAATTGTGGTATTAAGGGGGACTCTTGTCATGGATTTGGTAACTGGTGCTGTCCGGGTTATTACTGTGCAAGTCGAGATGGTTATGATTGTCGTCCATGTAAGTGGCATCGATCTTTGGTATAATTATCTATGACTACTGTTTTATCATATATAGTTATTGTTATATTAGATATATTTATTGTTATTATATTGTTATATTATAAATAGAAATACAGATAATGTGATATCAATATATATAAAAACGCATATCAAGTATAGTCATTATGATGCCAGGTATAAAAATAATATTACAAAAAATATCCCTCGATATATTTATATCATGTATAAATTATAAATTTCTCATTCGTATAATGAGTTATTTCAATAAACTATTTAAATGTACTAGCTCAACTTGGTAATAGACATCAACTAATTACAACATACAAGGGATATATTCATACACTCATGCACAATATTATAGGATCCCATATTCCCATGTAATAAGTAACAAGTTTTGGGCCATATGTTTTTCTATGATTTAAATAATCCATTTGATAAAATTCATTGGCTTCCTTGAGTTGTGATGTGACCCATTATATTCAATAATTGACCAAGAGGTCAAATTAGTTTTCTTTTATAGTATCATTTAAAATTCAAATTGTCAAAAAAAGTATCAAGATAACTAATGTTGTGAATTATTTTGTTGGGTAGATCCGAACCCAAGCTGTAAAAAAGTAGGAGAAAATTGTGGTGGATTTCAAGGTTCCTGTTGCGGAAAAAGCGATTGTTCAGGAAAAATTTTCGGCGGCACTTGTCAAAAACCATAATACTCCCAAGTACTTCCCGGCAACATGACTCTTTACTCTCGGGTCTAATTTACTAATGGTCAAATTGTATTTTGGCTTTTTTTCATTTACATTTGGTAATTGTTTGCCAATGTTATGTTTGTTTTGCCTCATTTGATTGTTTTTCTTTGTATTTTTATAATTCCTCATCTTGAACCGCAATGATAATTGAAAAATAAATATTCACAACAGAAACCAACAATGAGATGACATGAACCAAAAGAACCACTACAACAACTTTTAAAAGAAAACAATCCTTATCTTAGATTGCAGTGAGAGTAAACACAACTCCCTTGCAAAGATTGTTTAAATCCACTATCGGGGTCACTTGGTCAAAAACCCTCTTTAAACATTTCATGAACGTTAATATTACATGGGCCAATGCGCAATTATCTGAAAATATGCTTAAGCTTGATTAATATGCTTAAATATGTATTTGGATTTAACTTCCATAAATATAATTAATTATTGGATACATTAGATTAATTACTAAACTCATGGCTTAAATATATCCAAATTATATAACAATCCAGAAATTCTCATCACCCAATAATATTGGGTGCAAAATTGTGTTTACAGTCAAGAACACAAGTTTGCACAACGCCTTTGCATGTGCACAAACTGATTTTGGGAACCACCAGATCTGGTAGAGGAAGCGCAGGATATGGTGTGTTCGGTTTGTGGGTGGTGTAAGCAGTGACGAATTAAGTGTGGATCGATCCAAAAATAAAATAAGGTGACTGGACCACAAAAGGTGGAGATGATCTAGCTGGCATAGAAGAGTCTATACGTGGAAGGGTTGGTACGAATTCTGACCAACCATCTCAAGAATCACCAAAATTAGAGTCGTCCATGGTCTCATGTGGATCTAATTCGAACCAAACAACGAGTTTTCCTAACCCTAAATGTATATTAAAAAAACATTGAGAATAGAGCCTTACACCAGAATCACAAGATTTCAAGAACACAAATCAATTCAAAGCCTTGAAGGTGATTGAGGAGAAACCAAAAAATAAGTCAGAATAATGAATTAGGTGTGAGGAAGACAATGTAAGTTCATGTGTTTGTGTAGTATTGAATGGGGAGTTGTATTTATTGAATGTACATAGGGCATGATATCAGTGTACATAATGTGTTTAAAAAATGTACATTCGTGTGTTGTGTAGTATTGAATGGGGCAAGGTAGTATTGAATGTACATGGGATATGATGTTAATGTACATTATATCTTAGAAAAATATACATTATGTTATTTGTGTTGTATACTTTGCAATTGCAATGTTGGTATATGAAATTTGGTATGAGCTGCTTAAGAATGATTTATAAGTATTTCTATTATTTTGTTAAAAATGTACTTTTGTCTCTATAGTGTTTCTTAAGCAGTATACGACTTTACATGTGATAAATGTAGATGTATTAGGAAAATGTACATCAGGCATGGTTATAATGTACATAGTGTATTAAAATATGTACATTGCGTGAATTGGTTACATGGGGCATTATTTTAATGTACATCAAGCATATGATAAATATAGATGTGTTAGGAAAAGGTACATTAGGCATGAATGTAATTTACACAGTGTATTATAAACATGCACATTGCATGAATCCGTTACATGGGCAAAGCTGGTACATCAAATTGGTTACATTTTTAGATGATGAATTAGTATGTACATTACATTTAATTATGAATAACAGGGTTTAAGATGAATATTTTCAAGAATGGATTTGCGTTTTTTATAGGCTTTTACGAATATTGCATTTGTTGTGTTATTTAATGTAAACGGTGCATGGTTGTAATGTATATAATGTATAAAAAATATGTATATGGGGGCATGGTTATAATGTACATAATATATATAGTTTTAAAAGAAAACAATCATTATCTTAGATTGCAATAAAAGTAAACGCAACTCCGTTGAAACGAGAGGGTCTCTCCCCTAGTGAGTTAGGGTGTTCTACCTTGCGAGAGAGGATTTACTACCACTATGAGTGGTGCAAATTGCTGATAATTATGGCAGAGGGTATTATTGATCGATGCTCTCATCTGAATATCAACGAGGAGGAGGATATTGTTGACGTGAGTACCGTGGTATCGAAGGAACATGATATTAGGGTTTCGCTATTGTTGGTTGGGAAATTGCTGACAAAAAGAGGAGTAAACGTGGAGGCTTTCAAGAAAACGATTATTCAATTGTGGGCAATGAAAGGTTAGGTTTTTATACGTAGTTTGTGGATTAATCTATATGCATTTAAATTTCGTTCACCGTTAGACGATGCCTACTAGATTTTTGCTTCTTCCTCCTCATTCCTTCGTAACTTCCTCCAATGTCGCATCCTTTTCTCCGTTATTATTGCGTACATCATTGATCTTAGCTTCCCATGGAATATTTATGCCAATTTTATGTTCCACAAGAAGAACATACTACTTGTTGTTAGGGGGTGATACCTACGATGAACAAGATTTTATATATGTTTTTTCTATAATTCCATATTCATGGTGCATGTATATAGATCTATAATTCTCAGTCTATCAATGTCACTGTCACCACTATCATATTTGTAGGAATAAGACTGATAACAAAGAAAAGCTTATTTGGAAACCAAGAAGGGAACATCGTGGTGTGAAGGATAACACTGCCCTAAAATCGAATTTGCCTTGCACTAGTACACACAGCCTCTTGGCAATCGACCCCCTGGGTTACACGACTTCACCCAAACTGTGTACTCCATAAGGGTGAATTGAGAACTGCACTACAACAATGCCCGAAAGTGTTTATGAATAGGTTTGAGAGGAAAATACGAAGAACTCAATTGTGATGGTTTTTCAGACTCCCCTAAAAATGAGAGAGGAAGGTAGATATATAGAGTATTTAGGTTTAAGAGGGAGGAAATTCAGACCGCAATTTAAGACTTTTATATAGCGTTGCCATAATCAGTTGAGTGAATAATTAAGGAAATGACAAAATGTATTAACAGTTACAATATCGATAAGATATTATGGCCGTTATTAACGTATAAAAGATTTTGACAAAAAATTAGAATCATGTATAAAATCCCGTCACACCCCCACGTGTCATGACCACGAACTGAACCGGACCGGGCGACAGCGGCGGAGCGCGAGGGGTTTCCCATTTCTAGCCCATACTACATGTTCAACAATAGCATATGGAACTCTCCTTAATAAAGTGAACTAAACTCCCTCAAATTATCTATGTGGGACACATAAAAGTATAAGCTAGGAGCATGACTCTTTTGAAGCACACTTAGGAGTATACACATATATCTCCAACAATCCCCCACATGATTCAAAAGAAAAGAAATAAAATGAGTGCAGCCTAACAATTTTAGGCATTGGAGATGTAAGTTTTCCCAGTATCAATGTCTTGTGGACTTGAATTGATACCCAGTGTTTACGAACATACTCTACATCCATTTAAGGTGGAAAAAACTTGAACCTTCAATGGGGTTTGTATGAATATATTTGCACACTTAACTTTTTCTCAAAAATAGTACAGTTCTCGCAAATAACATATGGTGTGTCCCTTACAGTTTCCTGCGCTTTCATGAATGCTCTAGAGATCCCCAAGCTTATAGGATCTCATAGGGGTAGGACAATTTCCCCACACTCACATAGGTAATTTCGTCAAATTTGTACTCATCACAAACCACCTTAAGGCTATGAACTTATTAAGAGTTAATACTCATCCTCAAAAGAGAGAAATACTATATCTCTTTATTAACTAGGAATGGTAGTAGTACATAACTCGAGTTAATTTGTGACTTTGTTTAACCCTTTTGAACTCAGAAATTTTCTAAATTGGGTATCCATCACATATCACTCCTCAATAGGCTTTAAACCCATTCCTTGTGTTGACTCCAACACTATTTTTCGACAAAGGCCTTTAGTGAGAGGATCTGCAATATTCCTCTCAGATTTTACATACTCGAGTGATATCACATTTTTTCTGATCAGATCTCTTACTATTCCATGCCTCATGTGAATATGTCTACTCTTCCCATTATAAGATTGATTCTTTGCAGTACCTATGGTAGCTTGAGAGTCACAGTGCATTGAAATTGATGGAGTAGGTTTCCCCCATAATGGAATGTCTACAAGTAGCTCTCTTAACCACTCAGCTTCTTGTTATGCAAGTTCTAAAGCAATAAATTCATATTCCATTGTAGATTTAGCAATACAAGTTTGTTTAGAAGATTTCCATGATATAGCACTGCTTGCAAGAGTGAAACATATCCACTAGTAGATTGAATCTCATCGTTGTCATTGACAGGCTAAAGTCATATCACCTAATCAAAAGTAATTCCTAAAACCACTAACTAAAATAGATAGGGAAGTAGGGTCAAATCCGCAGAGAAACAAGTCTTTCTATTCCTAATTAATTAATATAATCTAAATTATCAGGTAACCAATTTGTTTTTATGAGAATTAAACTAATAGAAAATAATTAAACTAAGGGAATAATCAATAAGGGAGGAAATCAATAATAAAAGGGCTAGGGTATAGGTTCACCAATAAATAATATTCCAGGGTAAAACACAACAATCAAGTATCAATGCATAAATTAATCAGACTATAAAGGGCTTTCGCTACATATGACGACCACATAATTAATCTATTGGTATTTAATCACATCTCTCGAATCTTGACTTAACCATTTATAAATTAAACCGCCTATTGAAACTAAGCCTAAACATCAATTCTCATCTCTCAAATCTCGAATTAATATTGCATAACTCATACAATTAAACCATGCCTAATCTAATTGCATAGCATTAAATCAATCAATAGGAAATCAATCAAGAGCATTAACAATCGACAATAATAAATTACCCCTTCATATTATTATGGATCCCCACAAAACCTAGAATTAAACTACTCACAAATAATTAAATCTAGACTAATTAAATCAAATAAGCGAGACATGATTAATCAAAGAAATTAATTGTTGAAAATGAAAGGAAAGGAATCATTACCAAAATTAATGGAAAATAATGAATTGCATAAAAACTTTTCGGTGTCGTGAGAGAGTATTTCCAAGAAACAGACTAGATCCGAAAATGTCCCGCATACAAAGAAAAATGGCCGAACATATATTTATACTAGGTTAAGAAAATAAAACAAAATAAATAAATAAATAAATCTTCAGAAACACGCGCCCGGTCGAGCGCGCCTTCTTCCCTCGTTTCTTCTGCATCCGCGCCCGGTAGGGCAAAGGGTCGCCCGGCCGGGCGCGCCTTCGGGCGAGGGCTTGCCCTATCGGGCTAACTCCCGGGCGAACTAAACCTTTCCTTTCGGCTAATTCTTGTTGGCCCAAATCCGGGTTTTCCACCTTGGGTCTCGAACGCTTGGTATATTGCCTTGATCTCTTCTATGTCAAGCCCTTAATCACCAATTTGATGACTCCAAACGGTCTTAGGCTATGAAATACGGTCATAATCCTCTAATGCTCGTAGTGGCCTATTATAAGTCCGGGAAAGTGCTCCAAATCTGCAATTTCCTATAAAACTGTACCAAAACTACGAAAACACTAGAAAACGCAAATTAGTAATAAAAGTGACTCCGAAGAGCCAATAATACTCCTAAAAATGACCAAGGGATGGGGGTAAATCACTATATAAAATGAACATATCAATCATACACCCAATTAGCATCACAATACCCTTCTAAAACACTTGGTGTCCTTTGGTAATATAGACCCCAATTAATGATCCCCTTTAAATATTTCAACAGTCTAATCAAGGCACCCCAACACTCACGATTAGGATTATGGGTATATCTACTTAATCTACTAAATGCATATGTCATATCAGGCCTAGTGTAGTTCATTAAAAACATGACACTCCTAATAATCTTGGCATATTCCTCTTGTGAAACACTATTGTCTTTGATCTTTTTCAAATGTATACTAGGGTCATATGGAGTTTTCATAGGTGAACACTCAAATTGATTAAATTTCTTCAAAATTTTCTTAATGTAGTGAGATTGATTTAAAAACAACCCATATGGAGTTCTAGTAATTTTTATCCCAAGTATCATATCAGCTTCTCCCAAATCATTCATATCAAAATAGGAACTTAGAAAAGTTTTGGTTGTATTAACAACGTCTATGTTAGAACAAAAATAAGCATATTATCCTCATCAGATTTTGAATAAACACATACATCAGAATCATTCACCTGAAAACCATTAGAGGTAATGGTTTGATCAAACTTTTCATACCACTATTTTGGTGCTTGTTTTAGACCATATAAGTATCTAATGAGTCTGCACACTTTGCTTTCCTGTCTTGGTACCACACATCCTTCTGGTTGTCTCATATATATTTCTTCTTGCAAATCACCATTTAGAAAAGTAGTTTTTACATCCATTTGATGCACAACGAGATTTTGAATAGATGTGAGAGCTATAAGTACTCTAATGGTGGCAACCTTAGTAATAGGAGAGTAGGTGTCAAAGAAATCTAAGCCTTTCTTTTGGTGATTTCCACAAACTACAAATCTAGCTTTATATTTATCTGTTGAACCATCAGGATTAAGTTTCTTTTTGAATACCCATTTATTACTTAAAGGCTTAAAATCCCTAGGAAGGTCAGACAAGATCCAAGTGTTATTACTCATGGTGGACTCTATCTCAGTGTTTATGGCCTCTAACTAGAAACTAGAGTCAATGGAACTCATGGCCTCCTTGTAGATTTTAGGGTCATCTTCTAGTATAAAGTCATTCATAACTTGCTCATCTCTTGATTCTTGTTCAGCTAGAAAGGTTGTAATAAAATCATAACCAAAACTCTTCTCAACCCTTGCTCTCTTACTCTTTCTAGGTTCTATAGACTCACTAGAAGATGTAGTGTCATGTTGAGAAATGCTAGAAGATGATGCAATAGGTAAAGATGGATAATCATGCATTTTCATAGGAAAAATATGCTCAAAGAATTCAATATCTCTAGATTTCTTTATGGGTCCACATCCAGAACCATCTTTAAGAATTAACTTGTAAGCAGCACTGTTAGTTGCATAACCAATTAAAATACCATCAGCAGTTTTAGGGCCAATTCTAGTCCTTTGAAATTCAGGTAGACCAATTTTACCTAGACACCCCCACACTTTCAAAAAATTAAGGTTAGGCTTATAACCTTTCCACAATTCATAAGGAGTCTTGTCTAGTCTTTTATGAGGGACATGGTTCAAAAAATAACAAGCAGAAAGAAGAGCCTCACCCACATGTTGGTAAGCATACAAGAACTTATAAGCATAGCATTCATAATTTCTTTCAAAGTCTTATTTTTCCTTTAAGCTATTCCATTTTATTCAGGGGTGTAGGGGGCTGTGTATTCATGGATGATTCCATTTTCCTCACATAATTTCTTAAAATAATTCCCATCATATTCTCCTCCTCGGTCTGATCTGAGCCTTTTTATTTTAAGGTCTAATTTGTTTTCTACCTCAACTTTGTAAATTAAGAACTTAGCTTCAGCCTCATCTTTTGAACTCAGCAAATAGACCTTAGTGAAACGAGAAAAATCATATACAAAAGTGATGTAGTAGTGTTTCCCTCCCCTACTCACCAAATTTTTAAAATCACCTAATTCTATGTGAATTAATTCTAGTAAAGAAGAAGAACTATTAGCTATATAAATAGAACTAGTAGAAGCTAGTCTTATTATCAATCATAACATCAACATCAAGAGTAAAAAGCCCCCCATTACAAAAACCCTTTCCCACAAATTCACCATTTCTGGTGAGTACAAGCTTATCAGATTCAAAAGTTAACTTGATGCCTACTTTAATTTGTTAATCAAAGCTCTAGAAATGAGATTCCTGCGAATATCAGGCACATGCAACACATTGTAAAGCAAATATTTTTCCATAAGTAAGTTTTAAAAGAACTTTTCCTTTTCCATGGACACTCACGGAACTTGAGTTTCCCATGAAAACACATTCACCATCTCCAACCTGTTCATAAGACTGAAAAAGTTCCTTACTAGTGCAAATGTTACGAGTTGCTCTTGTATTAATAATCCATTTAGTCACATTATTAACTAAATTCACTTTAGAGACAACTGCAATAATAACGTCTTTAGTAAGACTAACATGAGATTTAGAGCTGTCACTACTGCCCTTTATTTTGGAGTCGGGTCTATGTCCCTTAGGACAAAACCTGGAAGAATGTCCTATTTCACCACAAGTATAGCACTTTCCATTAAAAGTACGTTTCTGATAGGACTCATTATTTTTGAAAAACCTGTTAGACTTAGTACCATGAACCTAATTAGGCCCCCTGTCTTTGAATCCTTTGGTTTTTCCTGTAAATTTAGATTCAACTAGATTTTCAGTAGAAGAATAATGATCACGAGGTTTAGATTTCACCTGAATTCTATTTTGTTCCTTAATTTTATTTGAGAAACCAATTCCTGAAGAGTGAAGTCCTTTTGCTTATGCTTCATTGAATGGATATATGTATCCTAAGAAGGTGGCAGTTTTTCAAGAAGGCAGTTTGCTTGAAAGGTCTCACAAATCTTCATTCCCTCAGCAACAATATCAGCACATAAAGTCTCATATTCATGAAATTGGTCAAGAATAGATTTGTCATCTGTCATACAAAAATTCAACCAACGACTACAAGCATATTTTTTAGTCCCAAAGTCATCAGTACCATACTTAGTTTTAAGAGCATCCTATAAGTCTTTAGCATTTTTTGACTTGCTATAGATTAAGTAGAGTGGTTAAGTCATATAGTGCAAGATCATACCACGACACATTTTATTATCCTTAGCAAAGTCTCTAAAGGAATTCAAGGGAGTAGTATCAATAGTGAGAGCATAATCAACACCAGTTTGACCAAGAACAAACTCCATTTTATCAGACCACATCTTATAGTTTTTTCCATCGAAATGATCCATTTTAGACATATCTGGAATAAAAGAGTTAAGCATGGCAGAATTCAAGGGTACCGTAGAAGGAATAAAATTTCCAGATTCGTTATCATCCATTATGAGAATCAACAAAAAAAATTCAACTTTAGAATGTAGGAATAAGACTGATAACAAAGAAAAACTTATCTGGAAACTGAGAAGAGAATGTCGTGGCGTGAAGGATATCACTGCCCTAAAGTCGAATTTGCCCCGCACTTGTACACACGGCCTCTTGGCAATCAACCTCCATGGTTACACGACTTCACCCGAACTGTGTACTCTGTAAGGGTGAATTGAGAACTGCAGTAATACAATGCCCGAAAGTGTTTATGAAGAGGTTTGAGAGGAAAATACGAAGAACTCAATTATGACGGTTTTTCTGACTGCCCTAAAAATGATACAAGAAGGTAGATATATAGAGTATTTAGGTTTGAGAGGGAGGAAAGTCAGACCACAATTTAAGGCTTAAAAATATAACGTTGCCATAATCAGTTGAGTGAATTAAGAAAATGACAAAATGCAATAACGGTCACAATATCAGCAAAGATATTGTGGCCGTTATTAATGGGTAAAAGATTTCGACCAAAAATTAGAATCATGTATAAAATCTCGCCGCACCCACACCCACACCCACCCTGCGCACGAACATGAACACGAACCAAACCAGGCGGCGGCAGCGACGCGTGAGGGGTTTCCCATTTCTAGCCTATACTACATATTCAACAATAGCATATGAAACTCTCCTTACTAAAGTGAATCAAACTCCCTCAACTCATCTATGTGGGACACATACAAGTATAAGCTAGGAGCATTACTCTTTTGAAGCAACACTTAGGAGTATATACATATATCTCCAACAATATTATCTCGTCTTCCAATCATAATCACTAACCACAATCCCAAATGTATCGATCACAATTTCTTCTACCTTACTCAAATCATAATTAAGGTTGGAATGCAGATATATATTAGATCAAAAGAGGATCATAAAATCGAATCATGAGTTCAAATATACGGAAGTATAAAATTTGATAGAATAATACAATATAATCATATAAGCCATGTGTTGACATATGTGATTTGTTGACAGTCTCTAGCTATTACTTGATGTCAAATCCACTCAATAACATCGTTCGCAATAATTATGGCCTACACATCACAACTATAAGAGGAAAATTTGTCATCACAGTTATAGGGCAAGTTTAATTTTACAAGTGAACTAGCTCAAGTAAAACTTTTCCAAAGAAGAATATATCATCTCTACATTGAATAGAGACTCACTAACATAATAATTAAAGTTACTCGCCATATTTGGCCTTTAAATAGGAATGGTAATGTCATTACTTTTTTTTAGTTCTAGCAAAAGTTTGTCAGGTTATCAAACAATTCAAAACCTTAGTTTTTTTGCAATATGGTATGAAATTAATGACATTTACTAGAAGACTCTAAAATAAAAAGATCAAATATTGCCATCCCTCTAGTGATTTTTGTACCACTTCAAAATTCCCAGGTACTAAATCAATATGTACTTGCTATAAAGACATCTTGGATGGTTTAAGGATAGTGTTGTAACATTTACTTACTGTCTATGTTCTCCTTTCATGTCCATAACTTCTCACTCGATTGTAAATTTGATTCATTGATGGAAGATAGATGGAATGGCCTTCATGTCATGGATCTAAGGACAACTTCTAATGACATTAATGGCTAATGGGCATCGACGATATTGAATTTGACTTTCTAGTTGACGCCTTTAACATAAACTGAAAACTTGCTCTCACTAACTGTGTGCAAGGATTCCTAATGTTTGGATGAGTACTTACAAGAAGGGGGGTTGAATTAAAAGTAAAATTTAGAGACTTATTTTATGAAATGTAAAACTGGAACACAGAAAGTGAAAGGAACATGTAGGAAGGAACTCAAAGATGTTTTAGCGTGGAAACCTTTGTACCCATCCCAAAGGAAAACCACGATCCTTCTCAGGGAATTTACAACTCTTTGACTAATGGGAAGGTCATAAAACACTCTATAGGAACACACACTCTTCTCTTTACTCGTGTTCCACTCAAAACACTATGCTCCTTGGCACTTACTGCCTTCTTTCTCTTTTCTCTTTACCTTCCTTGGACTTAACTAAAAGTCCTTACAAACACACTTTAACCCTTCCCCTTAGTACAACTTAGTACTAAAATCTCAAAGAATACAACTCAAGGCAGTGTACAAAGAGGATTATAAGTTGATAGAAGGACTTGGCATAAGTTAAAAGAACACTGACTTGATATTTTATTTCTTAGAGAGAAACGTTGAAGTGCTTAGTCTGTGCTATTCATTTAAGTGTTGAGTAAATTTTTTTATTCTAGTTCATGGCATTAGCTTGTTGTACTAGAGAAGCTCAAGGTTGTCAAGTACAGAGTACTCAAGTACCCATTATACCTTTATACAGTTTACGTATACCATCAACCATTGTTAAAACTTTATACTGCAAAAAACTTTACCAAGGCATGCTTGCATTGAAGATATTTCATGGGAAGAGAAAAAGCAAGCCGTCACTTGTTAAAGAGATTTTGGCTTAATGTTAAAGCACTTTTGCAAGAGAATTTATGTCCAAATTAAAATCTTTAGATAGCCCATTTTATCCACTGGCTTATATCAATAAGTTATTTTTCTATTAAGTCTTCTAAGTGATTGTTATTTGATCACCGGTTTCCTTTTAATTATTTTTATGCCTTGATTGTATCAACCATGTGGACCCACTTTGTACTTACACACAACATAAAGAAAACCCATTCTAAGGCAGTACAAACATAATTCCACTCAGAAGCTTCACACATGAATTCCCACTTAGGAACTCCGCACCGCTACAACTGGAACTTGATCCAACGGTGATTGGAACTTTGACTCCTAAGTTCCAATGATAACTTAACTTGAGATTTTTTTTGCTTCAGAAACTTTGTTATGCTTGACATTTTAGGGGTACGTGAGATTTCCTCTTGGACACTCTTTCTCCGACTATGTATCTTGTCTTTAGGCCTTCACACAACTTAGAACAACAAATACATCAAACGTGTTTGCACTGTCATCACCAAAGCGTTAAGTAATACATCAATTTTCCCTCTTTTTGGTGATGACAAAACTTGCAAACTTAAACAAAGAATTATGAAGTTAAAGCAAAACACAATGTAACTAAAATAAAATGCTAGAGGATTATAATAAAACGAGAGTTAAAGAAATATTTTACAACCTAGAAAAAAACTAAAGTAAAATAAAGAACTAAAAATATGCTTAAATAAAAACATTATTCTTGGTTGAAAAAACAAGTAGACTACCTTAGGAATCGACATGTTGGAAGATTTCGGAATTGGCATTTGCTTCTACAAAGTTTGCACTATCTTCCCCTTTTTGGGATCATAAAAAAGACAAGTGCAATAAACCATAGATAGTATCTCATTAAGGAATGAGATCAATCGGGGTACAATGCCAATCAAATTCCAAACATATAGAGTACCAAACAAGACAAATGCAAATACACAAACACATAGATAAACATCAAGCATATTCATGAGTGGATATAAGCACAATAGCATAGTTTAACCACCAATATTCAAAACAAAAAGATAATAAAGGATAACAGATAAGTAATAAGTCCAATAGTGAGTGCAAAAAGGGAGAGATCCAAATGTAAGTTTCAAACAGCAAGTTAAAGCATAAAGAGGTAGGCTTAAAAAAAATGAGAGGTATTTAGTATTGGCTTGAATTAGGCTTGGGTTTGACATCCACAACTTCAACCATGATCTCCTCAAGATTATAAAGAATAACCTTATGATCCGAGGAGGTGGCATTGGAGAGCTCACGCACCATGTTTTCCATGTGGCCGACATTACACCCATGTTGCCCACTGTGGTTGCAAGTTCTACAATTGTGGCTTAACGTTAATTGAACAATGCATTTAAATTCTCAATGCCCATCAAAATGGAATGCATAACATTAGACATATCACCAATTCTTCAGTCCAAGTCGATCAGCATGGGGTTGCTAAAAGAAACAAAACCAAGAATGGAGTGACAAGAATGGAAGGAACTTTGATTTTCATTGGCAGTGGTTGTTCATGAACAGTCTTCTTCATTCTAAACCTCCGGATTATGTACTTCACCCTCGGTGGATTGAAGATAGGTTCTGCCACCTCAACTTTTTTGACCTCATTAGCTATATCTAGCCTCACCTCATTTTGAGCTCCTTTTTCCAAATTTTCCTCCACTTCCACTATTTTAGACTTATCAGTATAAATCTTTCAGATTTCAATAAGTAAAAAACCTCAAAAGTAAAACACAATGTAATGAAATTCAAAGTTTACACTAAGTAGTAAAACCAGTAGAATTTCTTATATACATTGGGGGTTCTTAGTGCATCCCCTTACGTGAATATTACGTGCATAGCGACAAGAAAAATGTCTAGAAGTACACCTGCATTGTACATCATGTGACCCGAATGCATGTTAGGAGCTTTCTTAAAAAAATTTCAAAAGTCAATACCAGTCGAATTTTAACTTAGACTTTTCTCTAACTCGTTTTATCTAAGCCATTTCATCGAATTCAAATTTTACCAAGATTTCATCTGAATCAAATTAAACAAAGCAGAAATTAATGTCAATAACATCTTCAACAACAAAATAAATAATATGTAGTGTCAACGTCCTTAATAAAAAACACGTACCCCATCTTAGTCATAAGTAGTGTCAATATTCTCAATCAAAGCACATCCTAAATCAGTAATAGACATAATATGGCATTTCATCCAATGTATGGACAGTGCACCCGGGTATACCATACGATCCAAAATGCAAGCTGCAATGAATAAAATGCAGACCAAAATATACATGAAGTACATCGGAAATGTACATGGTAAATGTCAATTTATAACACAAAGCCAGATGCAAGTGGGGTCATTGGGGACTCAACCCATCATTTGTTAGTCTATACTTCTGCAACTACCACCCTACTTTTATAGAGAAGGAAAGTTATAATAACCCTACTAAGAGACTTTCCCATTTCCCATTTTTGAAACACTAAATCTTTCTTTTTTTGCTAATAAAACAAAATAATAAAATGATCCATTTTATTATTTGCTTGTTTATATTTGATTTTTCAGTTAACTCATCGCCTGTCAGTCCATAACTCAAACTTCAAACCAAAAAAAAAAAAGAACCACAGCCAAAGCATTCCACTAGAACTCCATTAAAGTAATCCATTTTTCTCCAAATCTGGTTTTACTTCTTCAATTACTCTATTACAATCATGGGCTAGTGTAAAAAGAAGTATATATTTTAAAAAAAAATGTTTTTTTAATTTTGAATTTTATCATTACCGTTACACATATGAAATGTGCATATAACTATAGTAATGTATTCCATATATAAAATACATTCCACATATGAAATGTACATGTACAAGTCATTTAATATACGTATCTCCATAGTAAAATGTATATGTGTCATTCATAAAATGTAAATCTATGAGCCATGAAATGTACATGTACTAGTTATGGAATGTACATATATGAATTAGAAAATATACATGTATGAATTAAAAAAAGTACATATATAAATCAAAAAAAGACACACATTCAATTCCTAGACTAATGACCTTGTTTCCCATTTATGAAATGTACATGTATCAGTCATGAAATATACAAGTATTAATTACGAAATGTATATGTCTCAATCAAGAAATGTAAATCAATGAGTCATGAAATGTACATTTATCAGTCATGAAATGTACATATATGTAGTAAAAATGTGCATATATGAATTTAAAAATGTATAGATACAGTTTCTGCACCAATGACCTTGTTTTACTAAGATATATATTTTTGCCTTCAGAAACTTGTAATCATTGAGAAATGTACATAGTACTAATATTTAATGTACATACACTCATATTAAAATATACATTGCTATGCTTATATATCAAATATACATTGCTATGCTTATATATATCAGCCCTCATCTCTAGCTTCCCTTTACGTGTGTCGAATCCATGCTTGAACATATAACTATTATATAATTCATGAGCTTCATCATCAGACTTTACTTTTTTGTACATAAGCTCATAATCAGCAGCCTCTATGAATCCTATTTCATAAAATAACACAGTTAAAAAACTATATACATTATGTACATTATAACCATGCCCCCATGTACATATTTTTTATACATTATGTACATTACAGCCATGCACCGTTTACATTAAATAACACATCAAATGCAATATTCGTAAAAGCCTATAAAAAACGCAAATCCATTCTTGAAAATATTCATCGTAAACCCTATTATTAATAATTAAACGTAATGTATATACTAATTCATCATCTAAAATTGTAACCAATTTGATGTACCAGCTTTACCCATGTAACGAATTCACGCAATGGAATGTACATATATGAACTAGAAAATATACATGTATGAATTAAAAAAAGTACATATATAAATCAAAAAAGGCACACATTCAATTCCTAGACTAATGACCTTGGTCATTTTTAGGAGTATTATTGGCTCTTCGGAGTCACTTTTATTACTAATTTGTGTTTTCTAGTGTTTTCGTAGTTTTGGTACAGTTTTATAGGAAATTGCAGATTTGGAGCACTTTCCCAGACTTATAATAGGCCACTACGAGCATTAGAGGATTATGACCGTATTTCATAGCCTAAGACCGGTTGGAGTCATCAAATTGGTGATTAAGGGCTTGACATAGAAGGGATCAAGGCAATATACCAAGCGTTCGAGACCCAAGGTGGAAAACCCGGATTTGGGCCAAAAAGAATTAGCCGAAAGGAAAGGTTTAGTTCGCCCGGGAGTTAGCTCGATAGGGTAAGCCCTCGCCCGAAGGCGCGCCCGGCCGGGCGACCCTTCGCCGTACCGGGCACGGATGCAGAAGAAACGAGGGAAGAAGGCGCGCTTGACCGGGCGCGTGTTTCTGAAGATTTATTTATTTATTTATTTTGTTTTATTTTCTTAACCTAGTATAAATATATGTTCGACCATTTTTCTTTGTATGCGGGACATTTTCGGATCTAGTCTGTTTCTTGGAAATACTCTCTCACGACACCGAAAAGTTTTTATGCAATTCATTATTTTCCATTAATTTTGGTAATGATTCCTTTCCTTTCATTTTCAGCCATTAATTTCTTTGATTAATCATGTCTCGCTTATTTGATTTAATTAGTCTAGATTTAATTATTTGTGAGTAGTTTAATTCTAGGTTTTGTGGGGATCCATAATAATATGAAGGGGTAATTTATTATTTTCGATTGTTAATGCTCTTGATTGATTTCCTATTGATTGATTTAATGCTATGTAATTAGATTAGGCCTGGTTTAATTGTATGAGTTATGCAATATTAATTTGAGATTTGAGAGATGAGAATTGATGTTTAGGCTTAGTTTCAATAGGAGGGTTTAATTTATAAATGGTTAAGTCAAGATAAGAGAGATGTGATTAAATACCGATAGATTAATTATGTGGTCGTCATATGTAGCGAAAGCCCTTTATAGTCTGATTAATTTATGCATTGATACTTGATTGTTGTGTTTTACCCTGGAATATTATTTATTGGTGAACCTATACCCTAGCCCTTTTATTATTGATTTCCTCCCTTGTTGATTATTCCCTTAGTTTAATTATTTTCTATTAGTTTAATTCTCATAAAAACAAATTGGTTACCTGATAATTTAGATTATATTAATTAATTAGGAATAGAAAGACTTGTTTCCCTGCGGATTCGACCCTACTTCCCTATCTATTTTAGTTAGTGGTTTTAGGAATTACTTTTGATTAGGTGATATGACTTTAGCCTGTCAATGACAACGATGAGATTCAATCTACTAGTGGATATGTTTCACTCTTGCAAGCGGTGCTATATCATGGAAATCTTCTAAACAAACTTGTATTGCTAAATCTACAATGGAATTTGAATTTATTGCTTTAGAACTTGCATAACAAGAAGTTGAGTGGTTAAGAGAGCTACTTGTAGACATTCCATTATGGGGGAAACCTACTCCATCAATTTCAATGCACTGTGACTCTCAAGCTACCATAGGTGCTGCAAAGAATCAATCTTATAATGGGAAGAGTAGACACATTCACATGAGGCATGGAATAGTAAGAGATCTGATCAGAAAAAATGTGATATCACTCGAGTATGTAAAATCTGAGAGGAATATTGCAGATCCTCTCACTAAAGGCCTTTGTAGAAAAATAGTGTTGGAGTCAACACAAGGAATGGGTTTAAAGCCTATTGAGGAGTGATATGTGATGGATACCCAATTTAGAAAATTTCTGAGTTCAAAAGGGTCAAACAAAGTCACAAATTAACTCGAGTTATGTACTACTACCATTCCTAGTTAATAAAGAGATATAGTATTTCTCTCTTTTGAGGATGAGTATTGACTCTTAATAAGTTCATAGCTTTAAGGTGGTTTGTGATGAGTACAAATTTGAAGAAATTACCTATGTGAGTGTGGGGAAATTGTCCTACCCCTATGAGATCCTATAGGCTTGGGGATCTCTAGAGCATTCATGAAAGCGCATGAAACTGTGAGGGACACACCATATGTTATTTGCGAGAACTGTACTATTTTTTAGACAAAGTTAAGTGTGCAAATATATTCAAACAAACCCCATTGAAGGTTCAAGTTTTTTCCACCTTAAATGGATGTAGAGTATGTTTGTAAACACTTGGTATCAATTCAAGTCCACAAGACATTGATACTGGGAAAACTTACATCTCCAATGCCTAAAATTGTTAGGCTGCACTCATTTTATTTCTTTTCTTTTGAATCATGTGGGGGATTGTTGGAGATATATGTGTATACTCCTAAGTGTGCTTCAAAAGAGTCATGCTCCTAGCTTATACTTTTATGTGTCCCACATAGATAATTTGAGGGAGTTTAGTTCACTTTATTAAGGAGAGTTCCATATGCTATTGTTGAACATGTAGTATGGGCTAGAAATGGGAAACCCCTCGCGCTCCGCCACTGTCGCCCGGTCCGGTTCAGTTCGTGTTCGTGACACGTGCACGGGTGGGGGTGTGACGGGATTTTATACATGATTCTAATTTTTTGTCGAAATCTTTTACACGTTAATAACGGCCACAATATCTTATCGATATTGTAACTGTTAATACATTTTGTCATTTCCTTAATTATTCACTCAACTTATTATGGCAACGCTATATTTTTAAGTCTTAAATTGCGATCTGAATTTCCTCCCTCTTAAACCTAAATACTCTATATATCTACCTTCCTCTCTCATTTTTAGGGGAGTCTGAAAAACCATCACAATTGAGTTCTTCATATTTTCCTCTCAAACCTATTCATAAACACTTTCGGGCATTGTTGTAGTGCAGTTCTCAATTCACCCTTATGGAGTACACAGTTTGGGTGAAGTCGTGTAACCCAGGGGGTCGATTGCCAAGAGGCTGTGTGTACTAGTGCAAGGCAAATTCGATTTTAGGGCAGTGTTATCCTTCACACCACGATGTTCCCTTCTTGGTTTCCAAATAAGCTTTTCTTTGTTATCAGTCTTATTCCTACAAATATGATAGTGGTGACAGTGACATTGATAGACTGAGAATTATAGATCTATATACATGCACCATGAATATGGAATTATAGAAAAAACATATATAAAATCTTGTTCATCGTAGGTATCACCCCCTAACAACAAGTAGTATGTTCTTCTTATGGAACATAAAATTGGCATAAATATTCCATGGGAAGCTAAGATCAATGATGTACGCAATAATAACGGAGAAAAGGATGCGACATTGGAGGAAGTTACGAAGGAATGAGGAGGAAGAAGCAAAAATCTAGTAGGCATCGTCTAACGGTGAACGAAATTTAAATGCATATAGATTAATCCACAAACTACGTATAAAAACCTAACCTTTCATTGCCCACAATTGAATAATCGTTTTCTTGAACGCCTCCACGTTTACTCCTCTTTTTGTCAGCAATTTCCCAACCAACAATAGCGAAACCCTAATATCATGTTCCTTCGATACCACGGTACTATAGTCAACAATATCCTCCTCCTCGTTGATATTCAGATGAGAGCATCGATCAATAATACCCTCTGCCATAATTATCAGCAATTTGCACCACTCATAGTGGTAGTAAATCCTCTCTCGCAAGGTAGAACACCCTAACTCACTAGGGGAGAGACCCTCTCGTTTCAACGGAGTTGCGTTTACTTTTATTGCAATCTAAGATAATGATTGTTTTCTTTTAAAACTATATATATTATGTACATTATAACCATGCCCCCATATACATATTTTTTATACATTATATACATTACAACCATGCACCGTTTACATTAAATAACACAACAAATGCAATATTCGTAAAAGCCTATAAAAAACGCAAATCCATTCTTGAAAATATTCATCTTAAACCCTGTTATTCATAATTAAATGTAATGTACATACTAATTCATCATCTAAAAATGTAACCAATTTGATGTACCAGCTTTGCCCATGTAACGGATTCATGCAATGTGCATGTTTATAATACACTGTGTAAATTACATTCATGCCTAATGTACCTTTTCCTAACACATCTATATTTATCATATGCTTGATGTACATTAAAATAATGCCCCATGTAACCAATTCACGCAATGTACATATTTTAATACACTATGTACATTATAACCATGCCTGATGTACATTTTCCTAATACATCTACATTTATCACATGTAAAGTCGTATACTGCTTAAGAAACACTATAGAGACAAAAGTACATTTTTAACAAAATAATAGAAATACTTATAAATCATTCTTAAGCAGCTCATACCAAATTTCATATACCAACATTGCAATTGCAAAGTATACAACACAAATAACATAATGTATATTTTTCTAAGATATAATGTACATTAACATCATATCCCATGTACATTCAATACTACCTTGCCCCATTCAATACTACACAACACACGAATGTACATTTTTTAAACACATTATGTACACTGATATCATGCCCTATGTACATTCAATAAATACAACTCCCCATTCAATACTACACAAACACATGAACTTACATTGTCTTCCTCACACCTAATTCATTATTCTGACTTATTTTTTGGTTTCTCCTCAATCACCTTCAAGGCTTTGAATTGATTTGTGTTCTTGAAATCTTGTGATTCTGGTGTAAGGCTCTATTCTCAATGTTTTTTTAATATACATTTAGGGTTAGGAAAACTCGTTGTTTGGTTCGAATTAGATCCACATGAGACCATGGACGACTCTAATTTTGGTGATTCTTGAGATGGTTGGTCAGAATTCGTACCAACCCTTCCACGTATAGACTCTTCTATGCCAGCTAGATCATCTCCACCTTTTGTGGTCCAGTCACCTTATTTTATTTTTGGATCGATCCACACTTAATTCGTCACTGCTTACACCACCCACAAACCGAACACACCATATCCTGCGCTTCCTCTACCAGATCTGGTGGTTCCCAAAATCAGTTTGTGCACATGCAAAGGCGTTGTGCAAACTTGTGTTCTTGACTGTAAACACAATTTTGCACCCAATATTATTGGGTGATGAGAATTTCTGGATTGTTATATAATTTGGATATATTTAAGCCATGAGTTTAGTAATTAATCTAATGTATCCAATAATTAATTATATTTATGGAAGTTAAATCCAAATACATATTTAAGCATATTAATCAAGCTTAAGCATATTTTCAGATAATTGCGCATTGGCCCATGTAATATTAACGTTCATGAAATGTTTAAAGAGGGTTTTTGACCAAGTGACCCCGATAGTGGATTTAAACAATCTTTGCAAGGGAGTTGTGTTTACTCTCACTGCAATCTAAGATAAGGATTGTTTTCTTTTAAAAGTTGTTGTAGTGGTTCTTTTGGTTCATGTCATCTCATTGTTGGTTTCTGTTGTGAATATTTATTTTTCAATTATCATTGCGGTTCAAGATGAGGAATTATAAAAATACAAAGAAAAACAATCAAATGAGGCAAAACAAACATAACATTGGCAAACAATTACCAAATGTAAATGAAAAAAAGCCAAAATACAATTTGACCATTAGTAAATTAGACCCGAGAGTAAAGAGTCATGTTGCCGGGAAGTACTTGGGAGTATTATGGTTTTTGACAAGTGCCGCCGAAAATTTTTCCTGAACAATCGCTTTTTCCGCAACAGGAACCTTGAAATCCACCACAATTTTCTCCTACTTTTTTACAGCTTGGGTTCGGATCTACCCAACAAAATAATTCACAACATTAGTTATCTTGATACTTTTTTTGACAATTTGAATTTTAAATGATACTATAAAAGAAAACTAATTTGACCTCTTGGTCAATTATTGAATATAATGGGTCACATCACAACTCAAGGAAGCCAATGAATTTTATCAAATGGATTATTTAAATCATAGAAAAACATATGGCCCAAAACTTGTTACTTATTACATGGGAATATGGGATCCTATAATATTGTGCATGAGTGTATGAATATATCCCTTGTATGTTGTAATTAGTTGATGTCTATTACCAAGTTGAGCTAGTACATTTAAATAGTTTATTGAAATAACTCATTATACGAATGAGAAATTTATAATTTATACATGATATAAATATATCGAGGGATATTTTTTGTAATATTATTTTTATACCTGGCATCATAATGACTATACTTGATATGCGTTTTTATATATATTGATATCACATTATCTGTATTTCTATTTATAATATAACAATATAATAACAATAAATATATCTAATATAACAATAACTATATATGATAAAACAGTAGTCATAGATAATTATACCAAAGATCGATGCCACTTACATGGACGACAATCATAACCATCTCGACTTGCACAGTAATAACCCGGACAGCACCAGTTACCAAATCCATGACAAGAGTCCCCCTTAATACCACAATTTGATGCTAGAGCTTCCCCAGCCATGTATTGCACTGCCAAAGTTTAATTATTCCAAATACACCATCAATTAATTTAATATACTACAAAGTTATCTAATATAAATTCACCATCCATTTTTTACATAGTTAAATCAAAGCAATAATACAAGTTATACGATATAAAAAAAAAATACCCAAAACTATGATGAATAGCATTGTTAACATAGGTTTCTTCTGGAACATTCCCTCCATGATACGAAATATGATTTTGAGTGAGAGTAGGAAGAAGAAAGAGTATTAAATTAGTGTAAGTATTAAGGAAGCTGAGAGTGTACGTCTTTTACTAAGCTTATATTGTCTCTATTTATACTTGTTTAGTCATTCTTCGTTTTGCTTTGTTTTCTACACTTACATGATTACATCAATACAAAATCATAGGTTGCCAGCTTCAACAAATATTGTTTTTGATTTTTATCCATTAATCAATTCGTCCATTATTATCATTTATCTAATCGTGTATGCACGATGCACGATAGATAATCCATGAGGAATTTCCTTTGCAATAATGCCCTGTAATTTACACCATTCAACTTTAATCATTTTTTTTTTTCATAGAACTTAGCTTGCGAAGTACTTTAAAATCATTTTCTTTTATCATACACATTCTATCTATCCATTAATCAATTCGCACATTATTTATTGATATTTATAGACAAAGTTTAAAGTCTTCAAATAAAAACTATATTTGTGGACTGGATGTATTTTTAATATTACTCCTCTTGTTATTAATTCATTTTTCCCCTTAATTTTTACCTTAATTTTTAGATTATTTATTTAACTTGGATTATTTATTAACTAATCTAATATAATTTGGGTTGATGAGACTAATGTATCAAATGCAGATAAGTTAAATTTAAAATCTATCTTACAAATAGATCATGTTCTCTCATTGGACTGCCATTTAAGGGCTCTTATTGATATTTTTCCAATTCATTTTGGACTAGGTCTTAACAAAGATAGCTTTGTGGAACTCAATTTTTCTCTCATCACCGCAAAGACTAATTTTGATCAATTCTGTCCTTATTTCTACAGCAAGTGCAATTTTTTCGTCTTTTGAGATACCGATCTCAGTAGCTTCGAGAAACTATTTTAGTCTACTAGTTATAACTTCGTAATAGACATTGATAACCGTTCTTTTAGGTCGTTTGACTAAAAGAATAGTTATGCAAACTAAATTTATAAACACCCTAATACTACTACAACTAGTGTAGTGGTAAGTCGGGGATCGAACCACAAGGACAAGGGGCGATAGTTTATAGACTTGATGTAAAGGATTTAAATGGGATTTGAAAAGAATTATACTAATAACAGAAAAACAAAGCAAGAACTAAAACAATGTTATACTATGAAAAGAAAACGGGGACAGATCAGTTCCACCCTAGGAAGGACAATCGAACTATCAATACGCTAAATTAGGAGAAATCAGTCAACAATGAATCATGACACTCAAGATGACGAGAGGAAGTTTGTGACCCTATAAATCACACGAACAACCTATAATCGCCCTATGTCTCCAAAGGAGTGGCAGGACAAGATTCGCATCGAATATCAATCAATCAACCGTTAACAATCTCAAATCCTAACTCTACGCATGAAGAACCAGCCAACCTAGGGTTTCACCAATCAAACCCCTAAGAAGACTACTCACACATAGTAATAATAAAAGACATGATTAAAAGCATGAATAGACTGAATGGAAATGAACAAGAGAACGAAAACTAAGAACTATAACCGAACCAACGACTACTCTATCAAAACTGTAAACGAAACAACGATTATAGCTAGAGGAATGAAATCAAGAAAAACAATACTTGAAAGCATTAAAAGAACTAAAACAGAAAAGAAATAATACCTTGCATAAACGAAATTGTATGAACGAAATAGGAACTGAATCCGAAATACAAAGCTTGAAAACGAGAACAACAAAAGCTGTAAATCTAAACTAAGGCATGAAAGAAATGAAAAGCTTTAAAGTGATGTTCTAGGTTGAGGCACAAGAGCTCTCAAAATAGGCATTAGGTTATGTACAGAGAAAGAGGGTATTTAGTAAAACCCTAGGAAAAACCCTCGAGCGCCGACTAAAGAAAGAACCAAAATATGCGGGAAAGAAGGCCATTCGGCCGAATGCATAGTGGATTCGGCCGAATGGGTGGCCATTCGGCCGAATGGTGTTCACATTCGCCCAAAACAGAAGCTTGATGATTTTGCGATCTGTCCACCATTCGGCCGAATGAGTGGAACCATTCGGCCGAATGGGTCTTGATTCGGCCGAATGAGTCTTCATTCGGCTATTCCCGAGAGCTTGATTTATGTACTTGAATCCCTGTCTTCCATTCGACCGAATGGATGTCAGATTCGGTCGAATCTGAACCTAAACCTTGCTGAATAGTTCCTTTGAAGTGCCTAGTGGCTTCTAGAGTTTATGGAATCTTCGAGAGTGACTTGGAACATATGCCCAAGCTATGATACGCGCATTCAAACTCTTGATAGAAGTGTCAAAGCCTCGAACACGTCTCGTTTTACCTCGAAATCATCGAGATCACCTGAAATGACCTAAAAACAGCTCGAGGACAAGATCAAGGTAAAATTGAATGTAACGTGCATAAAACCAATATAAAAGCACGAAACTCGACACTAAAATGAGGTTGTAAACGTGCTCTAAAATGAGCACATCAACTTCCCCCAAGCCAAACCTTTGCTAGTCCCTAGCAAATGAACTAGTAAGGCAGCACCATGAGCAAAACTCATGAAAAGCAAGGTGAGCGGAAAACAGGACAATGCCAGCCGTGTACGCGCAAAACTCTTCCCTAGCCATGGGTGTGCAAGTACAATGGGCTCAAAAAAAAGCATAATACCAAGATAAACAACGTTTTCCACAGACTCGGGATCACTGGAAAAGCTACAACACAGGCCATGCCACCCACTACCTAATGAGGTCACAAGTCCACGCTCCCCATGCTATTTCCCAAAAGATGTGGGAAATTTCTAGTACGCTCGTGTGTTTAATATGGTACGTGTTTCGCTCATAATCGTCCGACTTAAGATGAGTCGGGAATTAAACACTCAATCAAGGAGAAATCTTAGGGATTGCATCCTATCTACTCTCCAGCACAGAACTTGCTAATCAGGCCAAGTCGAACAGGTTTGGAAAAGGTTGCAATGTGGGCTGGGATTAAGGTAGGGTAAAATTTGGAGATGTGGAGTTTAAATAGAGGATAGTAAGCAATCCAAGGTAATCAAACCAAGGATGGCTATGACTTCCGAAAACCATGCCACTTCCAAAAATTTTCTGGATACGCATAAATGAACTCATTACACCAACTTTATTTTCGAATTTTTCGCTTTCTATTTTTTTTCTTTTCTTTTTCTTTTTTCTTTCTTTTTTCTTGTTTTTTTTTCTTTTTGTTTTCAAGAAAATGCTTCTGAAATAAACTGAGAGTAATGTAAAGAGTCATATCATACGACCACGATTTTTCCAACCAAAATCTTTCACCACAATACAACGGGCACCACTTCACTGTAATCACTTGACTATCCTCTAGGTAAGAAGAGGGAATATTTGGCTCATGTGGAGTTAGGTGATGTAGCTATGAAGAAAAAGTAAAGGCACAAAATTGGCTTACCCTAAAGTCAATCAATATTCATGGTAGGCAATTTGGCCATGTAGCTGTAACTACAAACGTGTTATCATCCCTGGCCTTTAGATAAGAAGACTATGCTGGAGGAGAACAGACACAATACTTAGACTCTCTAACTAGCACTTAATAACATAGGACTCATAATGGAGTCCTAGAAGGCTCAATCCTCACTAGGCTAGTTGAAAATGTGCCTCAAAAGGTAGTCATCCAAGCCGCAAACCAAGCAGGACCAGATCCCCCAAGTCAGGCGGAAAACAATCAATTATTCGGTCCCAAAACAGGCACAAGGCTAGGAAAAGCATGAGTATGCATAAGACCACTATAATGTACACGTCAGGAGCTAGCATGTCAGTTTCACAACTCAAGCACATTAATCATAACACACCTAGACATGCAAATAAAATAAAAAAAATAAGGTAATAGTTTCAATAATGCTAATCTTTCGAAGTTTTGAAAACACAAGAACCCTCCCCCAAGCCAGCTCAAGAGCCGTCCCGGCACTTGGGAGAGAAGAAACAAGAGGGAGAAAGATCAGCATTATGGAAGCTATTGCTATACAAATAAACAAACAAAACAAACACCGGGTTATCTCCCGTAAGTACTTTTGTTTAACGTCGGTAAGTTCGACACATTTAGGCACAAATTTATACAGAAAAAGAAAATAAAGAAATTATACCTGTTGTAGGAGTGGATTCACTCCTAGCATCACCATCACCTCCAGTGTGGGGAGTCAAAACTCTCCACCGAGCCGCAGTGGCGGAAGTAAGCAATGGAGAACCAGGGTCATCTGGAGGTGGGTTAGAATGCGGGGCTCCCCCAAGCCAGGGTGGAGCCATCAGTCTTTTTTTCCTTTTTCTAGCCCGTTTCCGTTTACGGGCTGGCTCGTCAGTTCCCTCAGATTTATAATATGTCTCCATTGGCGGAGCAATTCCATTTGTAACCCCATAAATAAGACGCTTTTGTGCGTCTTCCTCATCTGACACCTCAACTGTTATTGGAGCAACAGAAACACTACACCTCTTGACTTCTTTTGCAGCATCATTCTCGACCACCCTAAAGGAACAAATCTGCTCGACCATGGGTTCCTCTGAAGATTTAGAAAAGGCAAACACAACCTTCTCGTGGGCTACCCTAATGGTTATAGTCTCTGATTCACAGTCGATCAGGGCACCCAAAGTCTTCAAAGCATCCCTCCCTAAGATCAGAGGAGTATAAGGATCCTCGGCCATATCAAGTACCACGAAGTCACATGGTACTACTATGTTCCCAACTTGGACCGGAAGGTCCTCAAACTCCCCACATGGCACTTTTATACTACGGTCGGCCAGCTGGATTGTTTTCTGTGATGGCTTGAGGTCGAAAGTGAGTTTCTTGGCAATGGACATCGGCATTAGGCTAATGGAGGCCCTAAGGTCAGCGAGTGCTCCCTTAGAATTGAGTTTTCCAAGGGTGACTGGGAGCACAAAGGGTCCTCTAGCTTTTTCTTTCTTTGCCCACGTGCCCTGAATGATGGCACTTACTTGCTCTGGCAAGCTAATCACTTCGCCCTCTAGCTTTCTCTTGTTCCTTAGGAGGGTTTTCAGATACGTAGCATATTGCGGCATTTGCTCCATGGCTTTTAGGAATGGTATTTTCATTTCAAGCAGCCGCATATGCTCTAGGAATTTAAGAAACTTTTCTTGAAGTTGCTTCTCTACCTTTTTGTAAGGAAAAGGTAGAGGCGGAGCATGTTGACGCTCAAGTTTCCTCCTTTCCTGTATCTCCCTCCATCTCTCATCTTCGTCCTTCTTCTTCCCCTCACACTCATTTATTTCGACTTTTGGTTCCTCACTCCCTTCACCACCCTCCTTTTCTTTTCTTCCCTCAAGGTTCTCCTTGTGCTCAGTTTCTCTTCGACAACCACTACCCGTCGAGGGATCTTCCCTTAAATCATCTCCATTGGCTACAGCTGGATAAGGATGTGAGATTCCAGATCCTAGGAAGATCGCCTTACAAGTGTGATGCTTAGGGTTAGAGTCAAGAGAATTTTGTGGTGGAGGCTGGGTGGATGGGTTTTGTTGGGGGTGAGAAGGATATGGCAATGGTGGGGGTGGACTAGCCATCTGCGCAAGCTGTGACTCAAATAACTTCTGCTGCGCCTGAAGTTGTTGCATTTGGTTCATCAAAGTTTGGTTGATGTGCGAGAGGGTTTGGTTTTGTTGCGCAAGGGAGTTCACTTGGGTGGAAAGGAATTCATTAGTTGGAGGCGGGTTTGGTTGAGGCTGTATAGATGGATAGGATGGGTTGGTGTTGGGTCTTGGCATTGGAGGGTATGGCCTATTCCCATTCGGCCTAGAAAAACTCCCATTCGCTTGATTGGTAGAGTTGTACCCTTGGTAGGAGTTCCCTTGGTTAGAATTCGGGTTGAAGGGAGGTCTAGAGGGTTGATTGTTGTAAAGACCTTGCTGAGCAAACCCTTGGTTATGACCACCATACCCTACTGCTGCCACATAATCGGGATTATACCCGTATCCATCATAGTTCATGACCGGGGGTCCTTCTTGGTTATACCCCCCGCAATTAACAGCTGCTATGTGCTCGGAATTTGCACCCCCACAATATGATGTATCATGATTGGTGCCCCCATTGATTCTACATGAAAAGGGCGTCTCTTTAACCGATGATACATTAGAGCTACCTTGGGCGTATTTGAACTTGGACAGCTTCTAATCCATGATAGCCTCAATTTTTGAAGTAATCGTGTCCAAGTTGCTTGAATCTATCCCTCCTCTCGGTAATCCACTACCCCTTGCTCCTCCCCAAGAACTATTTTTAGCAACCTCCTCAATCCTAGCCCTCACTTGATTGCATGGGACTTTCGAAAGTTGGCCACCAACAGCGGAGCCTAGGAGTGCCTTGGTGGAGTCATTTAGACCATCATAGAAGAATGTATTAAGATGGTTCTCCCCGTACTCATGATGGGGGCATGCTCTTATCATTCTCTTAAACCGACTCCAAGTGGCACTAAGGTTCTCATCATCCTCTCGAGTGAATGACGCAATTTTCTTACGCCAATCCTGCGTTCGAACTGTGGGATAGAACCTTTCTAGAAACGCTGTCTTTAATTGAGCCCAATTAATGATTGAGTTGGGCTCTAAGCATTTATACCAGTCCCAAGCATCACCAGATAAACTCAAGTGAAATAGATGCATCCGTACATAATCCGAGCTATTGGGGCATGGAGGTATGAGACCGCAAATATCTGAGAATGCCTCCAAGTGTTGGAGAGGGCATTCATTTCTCAAACCGCAAAAAGGGGTCTCTTTCACCATCCGGGTGAATTGAGGATGTATATGATAGGGGTTCGGGGCTATGGGCAACACTACACCTCCTTGAAATTCTTGGGACCCAGGTGTCCCAAATTGACCAAAAAGTTGTTGGTGGTTTTCGTCCATTGGTGGTGTAGGATGGTTGGAGGTATTGGGCTGCGATGAGGTTTGGGTTGGAATTCTCCGTTTGCTGCGTTGAACCTCAGGGTCGAATGGTTCTAGTTGTTGATTTGATTGACGTGTGCTATATGGCATGCAAACAACACTAGAGACCAAGCGTAAGTACTGACAAGCAGATTATTAGACAATAAAACTAAAATGAATTACACCAAGACTATAATCTAAACACAACGCCTTGTCCCCGGCAACGGCGCCATTTTGATAACCGTTCTTTTAGGTCATTTGACTAAAAGAATAGTTATGCAAACTAAATTTATAAACACCCTAATACTACTACAACTAGTGTAGTGGTAAGTCGGGGATCGAACCACAAGGACAAGGGGCGATAGTTTATAGACTTGATGTAAAGGATTTAAATGGGATTTGAAAAGAATTATACTAATAACAGAAAAACAAAGCAAGAACTAAAACAATGTTATACTATGAAAAGAAAACGGGGACAGATCAGTTCCACCCTAGGAAGGACAATCGAACTATCAATACGCTAAATTAGGAGAAATCAGTCAACAATGAATCATGACACTCAAGATGACGAGAGGAAGTTTGTGACCCTATAAATCACACGAACAACCTATAATCGCCCTATGTCTCCAAAGGAGTGGCAGGACAAGATTCGCATCGAATATCAATCAATCAACCGTTAACAATCTCAAATCCTAACTCTACGCATGAAGAACCAGCCAACCTAGGGTTTCACCAATCAAACCCCTAAGAAGACTACTCACACATAGTAATAATAAAAGACATGATTAAAAGCATGAATAGACTGAATGGAAATGAACAAGAGAACGAAAACTAAGAACTATAACCGAACCAACGACTACTCTATCAAAACTGTAAACGAAACAACGATTATAGCTAGAGGAATGAAATCAAGAAAAACAATACTTGAAAGCATTAAAAGAACTAAAACAGAAAAGAAATAATACCTTGCATAAACGAAATTGTATGAACGAAATAGGAACTGAATCCGAAATACAAAGCTTGAAAACGAGAACAACAAAAGCTGTAAATCTAAACTAAGGCATGAAAGAAATGAAAAGCTTTAAAGTGATGTTCTAGGTTGAGGCACAAGAGCTCTCAAAATAGGCATTAGGTTATGTATAGAGAAAGAGGGTATTTAGTAAAACCCTAGGAAAAACCCTCGAGCGCCGACTAAAGAAAGAACCAAAATATGCGGGAAAGAAGGCCATTCGGCCGAATGCATAGTGGATTCGGCCGAATGGGTGGCCATTCGGCCGAATGGTGTTCACATTCGCCCAAAACAGAAGCTTGATGATTTTGCGATCTGTCCACCATTCGGCCGAATGAGTGGAACCATTCGGCCGAATGGGTCTTGATTCGGCCGAATGAGTCTTCATTCGGCTATTCCCGAGAGCTTGATTTATGTACTTGAATCCCTGTCTTCCATTCGACCGAATGGATGTCAGATTCGGTCGAATCTGAACCTAAACCTTGCTGAACAGTTCCTTTGAAGTGCCTAGTGGCTTCTAGAGTTTATGGAATCTTCGAGAGTGACTTGGAACACATGCCCAAGCTATGATACGTGCATTCAAACTCTTGATAGAAGTGTCAAAGCCTCGAACACGTCTCGTTTTACCTCGAAATCATCGAGATCACCTGAAATGACCTAAAAACAGCTCGAGGACAAGATCAAGGTAAAATTGAATGTAACGTGCATAAAACCAATATAAAAGCACGAAACTCGACACTAAAATGAGATTGTAAACGTGCTCTAAAATGAGCACATCAACTTCCACTAATTACAACATACAAGGAATACAGTCATACACAAAATGGTTCATTGGCCTGTTGTGGATGAAGCATGGACGTTTCTCTTTCCACTTCAGGATTCCTAACTGCAAAATACTTCTCTAATTAATAAAGGAAATACAATTAGTTTATTTACTAAAATAAATATGTTTAAAACTATTCTATCAATAATTAATTTAATAAAACTAGGAGAAAAAAATTTAAGATATATAAATAGGTAAGTAACAAAACCTATGTTTTAAATATCAACATTTTAGTTCTATTATTAAAATTATAAATATTTTTTTTTGAGAAACAAATTATAAATAAATTAAAGTTAATAAAAGTTTAATTTGTCATATTCAATTCACAAAACCACGTAAAAATATTCTTATATTTTGGAGTTACATTCTTCCGTTACTAATTTTCCAAAATAATAAATAACTTAATACTCAAAATTTTAGATGTCATAAACCCATAAAATATTTTCTAAAAGTCAATTAGAAACTCATCTATACTATTATTAAAACCCCAAGAAAAAACATGATACATTGTCATATCATGTATCACTATGATTTGTGACATGCATCTTGTCACAACACACAATAATAAATATTATTTTCTATAGACACCTACATCAGGTCTCCTATTTTTATTGCCTAATGATTTAAATAAAGGTATTCGTTAATTTGGTCCAAACTAAGAAAACGGGGTCAAGAGATTGTTTAATCCACTATTGGGTTCACTTGGTCGAAAAACCCTCTTTAAATATTTTATGAACGTTAATATTACATAGGCTCATGGTCAACTAATCTGAAAATATGCTTAAACCCAACTAATGGCTTAAATATATATTTGAATTTAACGCTCATTGTTATCATTAATTATTGGATAAATCAAAAAATTAACAGGCTTGTCGGTCACGGGTCGTCTAGTCACCGGAGTGCCAGCTCCCTCTCCAGCTGATACGATATGGAGGATGTTTCGTGTAGAGGTCCCAAATAGTGCTGTGAAGGGGAACGCGGTGAAGCTCACATGGCTACGCGAGATCTTTAGTGATCTCCCAGACGATGACGCGACATATTACGTTATTGAGCTATATGCTCGATTGTACTGTTGGGTACTTGTCTCCACTGTACTTTTTGGAGACAAGACTGGGAACGAGATCTCGACCATCTACCTCCCGCTGTTTGATGAGGGGTGGACTACCATCAGCTCATACAGTTGGGGTAGTGCAGCTCTGGCACATTTATATCAGAATCTTTGCCGAGCAGTCACGGTGAGGGGCAGATCCGTTCCTACCGATATTGCAGAGCCATTGGTCATTCTTCGGGTTAGTTTTCTATTATTGCTGGTCAATTTCACATATATTTTCACTCGATTATACTTTCATTAAGAATTGTTTTTACGTGTAGCTGTGGGCCTGGGAGCACATCTCATTCTGTCGTCCAGCTATTCCTACGCGGCGGCGACGAGCGGCAGAGGGTCAGGGAGTTGTCCTGGCATTCATTCATCCAGGGTAGCCCGCCGAAGGAGAGCCGTATGGATCAAGGTGGTTGATCGAGCGAATCACTCGTATTCACCTCGCCACAGGGTTGAAGGCGTACAGAGACTCTTTCGACAGGATGAGCGATGAGCAGGTAATTAACATACGAGACCATATTTTTTTGATTTACAATCAGTACATATGTTTACTATTTATTGATGTTATCGTTTGTATCGGCAGATGAGTTGGGACCCGTATCCAACACATTTAGGATACGAGGCCGAGTGGAGATCGATTGTGCCCCCTCATCTGCTACGACATCGTAGAGATGCATTTGCTGAGTCGCGTCGCTCAACAATTCGGTTTTCGACAGGAGGTGCCTCCTCCTGAAGCTGACACCTTTAACCATCTCCATGATATAGATCGTCGCGAGAAGTCTGGAACGGATTGGATGGAATGACATCTGGTGTGGATTGGGCAGTGGGATACACAACTTCAAAGGGTATTCAACGGTGTTCCATCTCAGGGTAACATGGGCTTCTATGATCCATACCTCATGTGGTACCAGACGATTACAAGGCATCACATATCCCCGGCGGCCGTCCAAGAGGAGGCACCAGTAGATTATGCACCTGCGTCCATTCCTTTGCATATTATGGTATGATTCCCTTTTTAATTATGTTGTTTGATTCTGTTATGTTATACTTTGTAATTCTAACTTTCTTGATCATTCAGATGGATAGTTAATGACTATCAGTGATTATTATGGCGAGGTTCGTCACAAGAGTCCTGATGAATTTGATCGAGTCAAGGAGTTGTGCGACGAAGGGATTGTCTCTATTGGCCAAAGACGACGACTTCGACCATTTCGTGATTCCACTTCTACAGAGGACATCCACGGTGCAACCTCGTCATCCCAGGCACCCCCCAACATACCGTTCACTATGGAGATGACGCCGGTCCCCTACCCCGACATTCAGGGTATGTCCTCCTACATATCTCCTACGGCTCCTTGGGCTCATATTACGGGCCAGTTTGGTTGTGATTTTACGCAACAGAGTCAGAGTCAGAGCACTTCATTCCCTCAATTATTCAACATTGAAGAGGCTGACACTCCTGACTCATATTTTTATGATTAGGTGTTGATGTATATTTCTTTACATTTTATCATGACCGTTGTACATAAATATGTATTCTATTAATTATGTATTTATGGAGATTTTAATTTATTTGTATAAATGAATCTTCTTTACTATGTGTATTTCCATAATTAAACAACGTACCAAGAAACGGGTGAACTACATACTTAGACCTGATGTCTGTGTCCAATCTGGTTGTATTGGTATTGGATATTGAATCCGATATATTTGTATTTGCGACAGGTTTATAATCCAATATGGATAAATTTGGGATTAGTCTATAAACAGAGGGAACTCTGCCGAAATTTATAAAAATATTCAAATAGAGTTTGTTTGGTTTGTGTTTGTTGTTTTGTTCAAGGTTTAGGGTTTGGTATGATTTGGGGTGGATGGGCAAAGTTTTGAGGTTTCACTTAGGTGAGTATGATTAGGGTCAAGTTTTCAGCCAGATGAAAGTCGTTGTCTTTTACCACGGATGAAAGTCGCTGTCCTAGTCAGCGACTTTCATCTGGCTGAAAATCTGACCAAGAAACACTCTTTCTGCTTTACTCAACCCAAAGTCGTTGTCCCAGACAGCGATTTTCATCCGAACCTAATCTCAGGGTCATTTTTCGAAATACTTTTAGCCCAAGGTTATTTACCCAATTACTTTGAAAGAAAAGGTTAGAAAAAGAAAATTCCATAGGGACGCAAGGTCAACAACATTAGAGATTTATATTTTTGAGTTAACTTCTAAAAGCTATTATTTATCATGGACTTTCAATATTCATAATATTACTTTTTTTATATAAACTTTTAACATGATTTATTCATAAAATCTACACTAGCGTCCTCAATGTATCTTATAAAATTTATTTATTAAACCATTAGATTTGTATTAAAGTAGTTAAAAACAAGATTCATTTAGTACTTTTAAAAAATTAAACCAAACTCATGCGTAACAAAATATATTAAAACTAATAATAGAAAAATTTATATTTCAGGTGAACGGAATATATTATAAGATATTTAATAGATAACAAACTTTTATAGTTATATTAGGTTAGGCCTTTTGCAATGCATAAGTTTTACTAAAATAGGCCTGATAACATTGATTGTGTTATAGCTTAAAAATAAATGAGTAGAACTCAAAATTTAGTTAGTTTTTTTCTTCTTCTTTGATACTCCCTCTGTCTCATTTTATTTGCTACGTTTGACTTTTACGGTTTTCAAGACACAATTAAAAACGTTTTTTCTCTAAATTTGTAAGACAAAAAATTATAAAAACTTGATATTCTAAAAATTTAGATCGAGATACATCCAATATGATCCTACTTAAATATATTATTTATTATAATATAATTAAAATTTATGGTAAAAATTTTTAAATTTTAACTCCTAAAATAGAAATGTACATAACAATTATAATGAGACGGAGGGAGTATTATTCTTCGCATTTACTACATAGCACCAGAGATATAAACAAAGTATAAAAGTGGGTCAATTTGTGTCCTCTTGTGTAAGAGAAAAATCTTAAATATTATAAACCAATGGGTGTGAGGAGAGATAAATAAATTCGAAAGAGAAATATAATAATAAAAAAGGTATGGTTCCAAATGTTGTATCATTTGATGGATATAACAATAAAAATAACTATACTGTAATAAGAATAAAGAAAAAATGTGAAGAAATTTATGAACGAATTTAAACGGAAATTGTGAAGAACATTTAAAAATTGAGTGAGTACAACCATACCTAAAAAAGCCAAAATATAAGAGCAAACTAAGAAACCTAATCTAATTTGACTCATTAAACTAGTCTAATATTTTCTAATGCTATATTAATAAATTTTTTAAAATAAATGTCGTCATGCTAAAAAAATTAAAATGTGAGATTTTATATCTTCTAATGCTTATTTATTTGTAAAGAATAATGAAAGGACATAAAACAAATTATTCTATAAATAGCCGGTATTGGATGTGATAAGTCACACCATTTTATTAATGTGACAAACCTAATTTAAACAAACCCAAACCCGCTGACAACCTAATTCTTGCGGCAAAACTCACAAAAGGCAAAGCTTTTAAAACCTTAAACTTTTGTATCGTATGGAATACTCCTCAATTAGGAAACTCCCCCCACAATGGAGAAAGGCAAAGGCTCAAAGAGAGAGAAAATTTGAGACCGACAAATCCCGGCGACACTCATCGGAGTCCGACGACAACACCGAATCAACGATGGATGCCGAAGATTCTCAACAACCCAAGAAGACAAAGCGCAGTACTAGCAACAGTGGAAAGCAAACTTCGCAATCATTTCCCATTATCCATGTCTCGATGAAAGTCTAGGATTGATGATTGATTATTGGAAGCCATTGATTATCGGGGAAAAAAAAAATTAATTTTCCATGTTTATGTCTAAGGTAGGGGTCTTAGGGCTTTTCCTTTATGAAATTAGTTAGTTTGTGAGGATTAGGGATTGAATTGGAGGGTTTTTAAAGGGGAATTCCTACGGCTAGTGCAACGACTCTTTTTTGCCAAATTTTTGGGGATGGGCCGAATGGTGTGCCGAGTTGATTTTTTTAACCGAATCGAATAGGGTCAGGGTTTGGAAAATCGGATTCGTATTTAGCCTAACTTGCTGGCGGGTCAAACCAAATTCGGTGTGTTCCCTTAGTGGGTCGGGCCACAAGGGCTTAAACCTAGACTGAATTGGTGTTGGGCCGGGCTAAACCAACCCAGTGGCCACCTCTAATTTCATCTAATGCTCCACAAAAATTCTCATGAATCGACCATACAAAAAGGTTGAAACATATTGCAAAACTCTCTCCTCCTCCCAGCAACTTCACGCTTCTTGACTTTCACCCGACCTAGCTTTAGGGATGGCAATTCAATTCGAATGCGAACCGAGTCCGATCCGAAAGGAAAAGTCTGATCCAAACCTATTTAAAAAAATTTTGACTCTAAATCCGATAAAAAAAACTCCCATTCCGAATAGGAGATGGGTTGGATTTGAATATTGTATTACATCCGACCCGAATATGATCCGAGTGGCTAGTGTCAAGGTCAAATCAGGTCAAACTCTTGCACCAATGGTATTATGCTTGTGTTGTATATTATAAATGAATTGTAGTATTAGTGAAAGATAACAAAAAAAATGTTAGAAAAGTGCAAAATATAAAAAAGATTAAATTTCCTATCATGATGGAGGTCCGACGGATCAGATCGGATTTGAATCCTAAATTAAGATCCGCAAACTTGTGGGATAAGCTTCGTGTTTCGTCTGCTCCGACTCCGATCTATTGTCATTCCTACCCAGCTTCTTTGCTACGACTTTCTAAATTTTTCTATATATGGCGACATCTTCAAACCTCGAATCAACACTAGCTGGCCAAGATTTGTTAGCAGTTTCCACATATCTCAAATCATCAATTGCATCAACGAAATTACGAAACGATAGTGAACTCATCGAATCACGAATCAAATGCATCAACATCAAATGACAAAGGTAAGATTTCATTGTTTCATTAGCACATAATTGCTGTTTATTTTTTTGATTACACATAATTGTTATTTCATTGATCGTTCGTTGTTTGTTTCTTTGATAGCACATAATCACTATTTCTTTCTTTGAATGGAATAGGGATAGAGCATTTCTGCTTCATTGAATAAATTGTTCGAATTTGATAATTAATTATTTCAATTATTGCACATAATTGTTGTTTGCTTTATTATTGTTTCACATATTTGTTGTTAGTTCAATTATTGTTGCACAAAATCGTTGACATAATCGTTATTTGTTTGATTATTGTTGTACAAAATCGATGTTTGTTTAATTATCGTTGCACATAATTGTTGTATTACTCATCATCGTTGTTTCATAGTTTTTCCCCAATGTTGATACACTTTTATTTTATGCATTGTTAAACCATTGAATTTTTTTAAATGTTATAGTGACCTCTTTATTTTATGCAATGACCATAAATATTGTATCTCTAATTTTTCTCAAAATTCTTAATTAGAACTGAAACACACAAATGATACTAGAGAGTGGTTTCCATATTGTGCAGAAGATAAAAAGTTTTGTGATGATACGATGTTTGAAAACTTAGAAAAAGAAGACAAGTTTTATCATACCATGCCGAAACATGTGGATTTGAACTACACTCATCTTCTACATATATACAAACACAAGCAATGTAATGCCACAAATAATAGTTTCAATTTTCATATATAGTTACCCTTTTTTTCATATAGTGAACCCTTTATTTTTAAAATATAAGCAGCACATATTTGTTTCATGGTGTTGATTAATGACTGCTATTAAGGGTACATCTAATTGATGTAGATAAAAAAAAAACTATATAAAATATATGACATCTATATATTAAAAAGGATAAGTATAAGAATGATAATGCAAAAGGATAGTTATATATGTGCAAAAGATAAAAAAATGGTCACTATATAAAAAATTAAAAGGTCACTACGTAAAGAAAAATATCACTATATGTTATGAGTGACAAAAGTCACTATACAAGAAAATCAATTTGATTTGACAAGTTAAATTAAGTAATAGTGACCCTTCAAAATCTAGAATGTTCGACCAGGTGAGCTAATAGGCTTACATATAATTTAGACTTTATAAGTAAAATACAGTGACCCTTTTTAAATTGTAGTGACCCTTTTCAAAATATAGTGACCCTTGGAACCATATGATAAAAAATAACTATAAGAATTCAAGAAGAAAAAAAGAAGGTGATTATACGATAAAATGGGTCGTTATTGTTATAAAAAGAATCAATTTAAGAAAAAAGATTGATATGTTAGAGAGTAACAACCTAAACAAAATGTATTAAGGTAAATTAATAGTCACTATATGAGAAGGTCACTATATGCTACAAAGATAGTTAAATCATACAATTTGATGAAAATAGGACAAGTATAACGAAGAGTTAACATTATATCATTATGTGTATATAAACAAAGTAACATTATATTCATTAAAAAGAAGAAACATGTACTAAATAGATCTAGTTTTACTTAAGTATAGGAACTTCAAGATTTAGGGATCAAAACAAAGTTACATTATCTTCCTTATTCAAATATAGTGCTCTGCCATTCTTACAAAGCTATAATAGAGTCAAAGACCAACCTTTTACCAATATAGTGACCATTTGTTTGGTCATAGTCACCCTTACTCAAATATAGGATACAAAAAGTATTGTATACACAGCAACGAGCTGTAGTGATAAAATCAACATCAAGTTAGGAAGTTTTCATTAGTGACACCAATATCAAATGTCACCTGCACTAAATATGAGTAATTGAGTAATGAGTATTTCTCGTATGTTTAGAATATTTATTGCTCCAATAGACTTGATTTTTCCCCTATAAAGTGTTCAATTCACTTTTTAAAAAACATAATTATTCAGCAAAAATCAACTCGAATCAAATTTAATTACCAAAATCAATATAATATTTAAACAACAGAAATAGATGTAGCTTAGTGTTGGAAGCCAATTTTTGTGAATGCATGATTTTGGACTCGAGATCACATAGATCGTGCACGTAAAATATGGTAGTGGACAGAAAAGAAAAGTCGAATTGGACTAGTAGTACTGTAGATTGTCGCTCTGGTGGAGCTCCTGAATTCTCGATTTCAGAGATGCAAAACGTCTGCATTAGTTTTGGTTTTAGACCAACAGAATTACCAGTGTTTAAATTGAAGGTACGGAGTTCTGCACAAGGGGTTATGAATACTAAAGTAAAGAGAAATAAAAATGGTAGAATGCTGTTTAGCTCGAAGTACAAAGTATTGTGTGCTTCATAGCCTTCAGAGAATGGTGGGTTACTACAACACCAAGAAAATTTTAATTTCACTTCCCACTCATCTATCTTTTACACAACTTCTACCTCATTCTATCCACAGGTAGGTACGGGTCGTGCTTTGTTTGCCACATACCGTGTTTCGTGCCAGCTAGTATCAAGTCTCTTGTCGTGTCATGCCTACTATGATTATGTGCTAACTTTCTCTGAAACTCGGTCCATGACTTGACACGGTCCACGTGCCCGACATACTGTGTTGTGCCTGATACTGTCCTAAATTTTTTAATAAAATATAAAAATAAAGTACATAACATAATCGAAAATAATAATTTTAGATAATTTAAATTATATTATAAGAAATTAATAATATTAGAAATAATAGTAATATTAATTATATTAGTAGTGGTAATAATAATAGTAATAGTATTAAATTATACTAAATAATGACGTACTTCGTGCTATGCCTATGGATCATGGCTCGTGCCAAATTGACATGTTTATACCTAAAATTTTTTTTTCCCGATGCTGGCCCAGCCTATGTCATGCTCTAATTCTATCTACCACTAGCTTCATCCACTTTCATTCTCTTGATATCTATCTCACACATTTCCAGAATCATTAAATAAAGAATCAAAGTTTTGTCATAGAAAAATTCCAATGTTTCAGAGATAATCGTAGTCCCTTATTCATAATGTGACACCATACTAAATAAAAAACATGATATTCATAATCCAGTCGGATTCCGGAACAGTCATCTGATATTATCTGGCAATTATACAATCCCTACTACAGTTCGATTAGCAATCGCATTTCAAGATGTGGAGCAAGCCCTATAACAGAGGGGGATGGAAGCAAGGTTGGTTCAGCACCAGTTCCATATTCATTGCTTGAATGTCTGCGCACAAATTTTGTAGAGTTTGTTAGTACAGCACATGCTAACATTGGCACAAAGCTATACCATTCAACTGTTAACCACCAACCTCTTTCACTTCACTCAAGGATTCTTTCAATTTGTAAGTCATGTCTATTTTCTTCTCCTCAACTGCAGGCAAATCACACCAATCAGGTATCAGTTTCTGAGCATGGTCATGATACAGTAGACAAGATAACAAAAAAGAATGCTATATATTACCAGCTTTAGATATGTTTTTCAGCTTGTTGTTGGTCCTGACAGCAAATCTCTGGAACGCATGACTGAAACACAAGATGGTTTAAACAATAAGTCGTACCACAAAAACACCCCTCGTCCAAAAACCGAATGGAAAACACTAATAGCGATTAACAAAAGGACGAAAGCAATCCCCCACACCATCTCTCCCTTGGTGAGATCACACATGAATTGTAAATGCAAAAATTTTGCAGCAGCTATAGTGAGCCGCAACAGGATGTATCTAAACTTGCAGCTGAAATAGTTTACGAAGCTCCTTCCTATACCTTAGCTCAAGGGAACGGGTCATTCAGGAAACGAAAGATCCTTACGACCAGAGAAAGAAGCATAAATTTCAAACGCAAAGTCGCATCTCAACATCAAGTAAAAGTTAGAGAGCTCATCAGTCATAACATACAAGACACATTGTACAACGAAAAAAGAGACAGAAGCATAAACAGAGCCGCAAAGCCTCTGCGTAAAAAATGCAATGAAAGATGACATTCGAACAGAATGGTTGAAAGTTTGATGACATTTCCAAAACCGAAGCAGTATACCGATTCTGAATTAAAGTGCGCTCAATCTTAAAGCCACAGCACTCTAGACAATTAGCCCACTTGCAGATATCAATGCTTTTGGAGGTACAATATTCTCAACACAATTCAAGTTGCAGACTACATGAAAGTGTAGCCCCATCTTTTGCTTCATAGAAACCCACAGATTCTATCAAACCAAACAGTAGAAGCTTAGCCAGATTATCCCAAAACAATAAACCAGCAAACGGATGCCAGCTTCTGCGACAAGAATATACTCAAAACCTTCGAGCTACCGCACATTAGCTAAATTGTATGCCGAATAGCAAAGACGAAAGTCTCGAGACATATTTCGCTTCAACGAAAGCCCGCACAGAAACCGAAAAATTCTATTGAGCCAACCAGTTGAAGCTTAATTTGACGTTTCCAATCCAACAGCAATAAAAAAAAATTTTTAAATTAAATTAAAAATGCCAGAAATACTGCTAAAATTACGATTACGATTACGATTAGATTTGATTGGATTTGTAATAGAAAAATGCAAAGTTAATCGAATTAGGGAAATCACGAAGAGGGTTAAGAAGAGGAGAGAGATTGGATAAATACCTATTAGCGAGGCCGTCGACGATGAGTTGATTGGCGACGTACGACATCACTCGTCCAAATAAATTTCCACCCGCCATTGCGAATAACAAAAGGAAAATTAGGGTTTTTGAAATAGCGAAAAATTAGGATCTCTATGATTTGATTAGGAGGAGAAGGAAAGAGAGAGATCGATGGATCTTTCCCTGAGAGGTTTGAAGTCAAGAACCCTAAGTTCTAGAACAAACTGGAGATTGTTCAATTAATCAATTTATTATATTAACGGAAACGGATAACGGGTACCGGATAACGGGTACCGGATAACGGGTAACGGCCAACGGGTAACGGAGTTGCATATTCCCCGTTTAAAACGGGTCTGGTTAATGTTTCTCATTTTAATTTTTTTTCTTCTATTTTGAGAGATAGTTAGGTTGAATTTGTAACAACTTTTGTTATTTTTTAGAATTTGACTAATTATGCTTGTGAAAAATAAATATGATCCTATTTTTAAAATTCAAATAAATCTCATTATTTGTGATCGAGTATATACGCTCGTGTTTATATTTAAAGTGGTTCTAAAATACTACGATTTAAAAATTAAGTTTATTAAAAAAATATTAATTTTGTGTCTTACATTATTGTAGCTTTGATTAGAGAAAGTCAATGATTTATGATTTTAACTTTTTACTCTAGAGTAAGTTATAGATACAACATACTTCCTCCTTATATTTATATTTGCCTATTTTAGAATATTAGCAAAAAAAAAATAAAGATGGTATCTTTAGGAATCCTAGGAGATATTAGGTAATTAATTTATTGAACAAATAATAGTGAAACTATTATTTTATTAAACAAAGGAAAGTGGGGGTATGTTTTCAATAAATAAAAGAAAATAAGCTAACTGTTGGGAATAACCTTAAGCAAAAAAGCATCACATTCTCATTGGCTGGGTCAGTGTGTTCACAAATAACAGTAATGCGTTACATGGATTTTGAGTTCTCAATGGCTAATGTACATTCACATGGAATGATGGAATCAACCACAAATTCTTTGTTTTTCACTATATAAGTAGCTCTACATCTAAAAAAAAATGTTACCCAACAACAACATCAAACCAAAAACTCACCAAAACATAGCAGCTTCACATCACCTACATGGCTTCAGATCAATTCATACTACCGAATGAAGATAAAGAAGACATGGGGTTGGCTGGTACTTTGGGGGGTCAAAGTGTATGATTATGAAGCATATCACATTTGATTGGAAAATTGGTATTTAATAGAATCAATAATAAGATATTATGTTATCTTAGGATATATATGATATGTTTTGTATAATTATCTTTTGAGTATCCTAATTCCTAACATTATTAGAACACAAAATGTAACAATATATATACTTTGATCCATGGAAGTTAGGGGGCATGGAGAGTTTTCACAAAATCTAATAGTATTTTTTCATTCATCACCAAAGTGGCAACAAAAAAAAAAAATTCAAAGAATAGGTAGAAGGGCACTATAAAGTTCAAGACACTAGAAATAGTGAACCAATAAGGTATTAACTTGATTGACCCAGCAGAAACAATGGGTCAGTCAAGATAATTCAAGGGCCTACATATTTATTACATGATGATCCAATTTGGCAACAACACTATCAATAAGGGAGTTTAAATTTTTTTATTTACCCCAACAACTACCGAATTAAGAGAGAGAAAACGGAGATATGATGTCCATATATTTTTTTTATTTTTTTTAGTTAAATATGTTTTGTTTAACTATAGCCACCATATTCAGACCCGATTATACCTAATTCATTTTTTTAGTTTATGGGTCTAATTTTTTAAGATCCATTGGATCCGGGTCGGATATGGGTCTAAATGTCCTTGAGCTAGATATAGGTTTGAATCCTAAAAATTTAAACACAAATTCAATCTAGATCCGACCCATAAACCCGCACATTTAAAAAAATAAAACTAAAACCTAATCTCCATTTAGAACTAAAAATAAAGTTTCATTTACACTACATGCCCCACTGTCTTCTACTCATCCTCCATTTTTCACTCTCAATCTATTGTAAGCCTCTAACTCTTTCTCGTTGTAACATATTCATAATTATGATGTATATTTTCTTGTATGGTGATAATTCATACTTTGTAATTACTAGCTTCTCGTCGCCACGCCCCCACAAACATATTCAAAGGGTTTGAGATTACTAGCTTCTGTGCGATTTTAAAATTAGCGAATGGCGTTGCACTTGATCTCAAAAATATTGTTATAGAGTATTTTTGAGTTTAGGACTTTTGATTCACTGTTGGATTTCATCTCTAGTGCTTACTTGTTTTCCACTCACGGGACTAAGAATTATTTTACAAGTATTTTAACAATACAAATTGTGTGCTTAAAAAAGGATTGATTAATTTCTCTCATTTGATATAATAATCCAATTTATGTTCCATTATAACACTTAAATCGGCAAACAATTCTAAGGTATGAATTGCGAAAATACATCCAATTATAAAATATGTGAATAATAAGCACATAGAAATAAAAATATGTTAAGGATCTATTTTGAACCCATTTTGGACCCGAGAGTCCAAGTGGATTTGGATAAGTGTCTGAAATTTTAGGAACCAATAAATTTGGGGCGGATTTGGGTCTAATTTTTAAAAAAATGGGTATAGATATGGGTCTAATTAGACGCGATCCAAATTTGACTCATTGACATTCCTACATATAACCGGCAGGTATAAGCAATTTTCAAATTTTCGATCCAAAATGGATATCTAATATTTAGTAATTGCAATAATTGGAAACAAAGTATTTATTTTTGAATTTTTGTGGTTTCTTATAAAAATTGTTAAAATATCCTATTTTTTATTAAGAACTTTGGATAGGATATCCACTATCCGATATCTGAAAATCTAAAATGATGTCCAATTTTATCTTAAATTGTCAGATTAACAGCCAATTAGATATACTCAATTATTCATATAGTTAAAATTAGCTCAGCCCTTTTAGCTGATTGAACTAATCATATGTTAAATTCTCCTAAAGAAATTGTAAAAGAATAAATAAGAAATATATCAATGAAAATACTATGCATACTTGAGGGGAAAATCATATTACAAGTAACCATTATCTGTTTTGTAGGTTACACCCTTCTACAAGTTTGCAAGGAAAATTTGATTCCAAGTGTCAGGTACACCAGGCAAGCACCAATGTATACAATCAGCATGATGCAGAGGATCAGCCTTTTGTTCATCAGTCAACAATTTACCTCCAGTCTCAGTGTATACTTTGGTGTGTGCATCGACTCTGTATTCTGATAGTTGTGTGACATTCAGAACAGTTATAGGGACCTTCATCTTCCCTACCACATCTGCAACCACCTTCATGATTTGTTTATCAGACCCGGATCCCCAATGTCCTCGCTTCTTTACTGGTTTTGTTTCATTGAAGCACTTGATTCCATTCTTATTGTTCCACTCTACTGGCCTACAATGCAAAATAAATTCCAGTCAATGTCTTCGAAAAAACATCTAATTGCCTAGCTATTTAAGATAAAAGATATACTGCACCTCATGTGAGTAGGAGACATAGTAGTGAAAAACACCCTCGTTTTGTTAGGATCAATGGTTGAATCAGCCCAATTAGCCCATGTCTTTAAACCAATTCTGTAAGCAACTGGTGCATCTAACTCTTCATACCCTTCTTCTCCATTTGCAAATGAGCCCCATCTGTTTGATAATCCACCCATGCACTAACTTTTAAGTTCAGTGTGTGGTCGTATGTCTAAAATTATTTTTTTTGGTATTTCTAGTATCATTTGAACTAGTAACGTGACAACTAAATTTAAACCGTTAGATTATTATATTTTTTAAAGTAATACTTGTTGGGAAGAACTTACAATGAATTAATCTTCAAGCCACTCATCCACCAAACATAGGTGTTAAAGACAAGAAAGTCGACATCTAACCAATGTTTGGCATGCTTGGCGATTGAATCCACCTTCAAAATCCTTTTCCTTGGATCTCCTATTATGTGAAGATCAGAATTTGATTCCACCAGAAATGGGGCCCAATAGAATTCAATTGTGGCATTGTACTCCTGTGAACACAACAAATAATTATACTTACTCCAAGTCTTTTTCATTTGCTATATATTCATTTTAGAGTCAAAATTTTTAAACTTTATTCATAAATTATAATTATATTATAACAAATAATATATTCAAGTGGGATCTTATTGGATATGTCTCTATGTAAATTTTTTGAATATCAAGTTTTATAATTTTTTATCTTACGAATTTAGAGAGAAAAAGAAAACATTTTAAGTTGTGTCTAGGAGACCAAAATTACTAAGTTCACTCACAATTATTGAATTAGGTAGATTTATCAGGATACATACGGAGTACTAGCTAGCTGTTTATTTGTAAGGGAAATGTTAATAGATCGATCTTCCTTTACATAAAATGTTAAAGAGTTCTATTGCCTAAACTTACGATTATGGATATTAATTAGTTATTCGGCTATGTCTCGCATTATTTTATATTCTCTTTTTTTTTCCATTTTCATGTTATATTTATAGATCCCGTTTTTGTTTAAGACTATACCTGCGTCTCAACTTAGTGTGATGCGTTTTTAGGAAAAAAAATAATTTAGTGTGATTTTTTTTTTTTTAGGAAATAAAGTTAATTAGTGTAATGTTGATTTTATTTTTTGGATTATTTAATAACGGACTTTGTTGTTCTATTACTTATAAAAGATTAGATTGATTGATTGATTGAAAATTAAAGTTTTTCATATAAAGAAGAAAGACGTTACTTTTTATTAATTACTTTTTAATCATTGGTTATATTATTTGATTGGTGGTTAGAATTATAGTTATTTAATATGACGTTATGCGTTCAAATATTAATATAAACATATGTGTTAATTTTTTGTGATCAAGCAAATATTGATCAATGTATGTAACGATATGGGGCGAAATTTTATGTATTGCATTGGAGCTTTAACGGAATTCTAGGTATATAGAGTATAAATATACCTATAGAATATGTTCACTATTATTATCTGCTTTTTGCACTAAGATTAAGGAGAGCGAATAAGAAAAGAGAAATGCCAATAAACACACAGAAAGCACAGTTTAACTTTAAAAATTGTACATCTCAAAATTAAAAATGTTTCCGGGTAGTTATATGCGAAGTTTATTACTAGCTATGATTAGAACTCGTTCATTTTTTTTGTTTTGTTTCTAGGTTTCTAATGCTTGTATTTACTCCATTTCTATTTGTTCGTTACATTTTCATTTTTGGAGTTAAAGTTTAAAAACTTTGAACACAAATTCTATTATGTTATAACAAATTCCACTATATTATAACAAATAATATCTCAAAGTGGGAGCTTGTTGGATTCATTTCAATATAAATTTTTAAAGTATAAATTTTTTTATAATTTTTTATCTTACAGTTTTGGAGATAAAAGTGTTTTAAGCCATGTCATGAAATCGTAAAAAATCAAATGGGGAAAATATAAAGAACTGAGAGAATATATTAGTTACTTTTTAATTGTAAGCTTTGTAAGTAAACCTATAGCATTAGTCTAGGCAACTATTTATTTAGCATAGAATTTAACTGAAGGAAATGTACTATTTTTTACTTTTTATTTAGGCAGGGATCTTGGATAAAGACCCTAGATCAGAATGACATTATATTATTGACTTATTGTAACATAGAAATTAAAGTGAAGAGATTAATGGCTGATACAAATGTGAGACCCTTACTCATGTAAAAAGTGAAGCTTAAGCTTAAGTATATATATGTACCGAACAATAGTAAAAATGAAGCATTCACGTAGTGTAGTAAAGAAATCAAGCTAACTAGCTAGCATGTTACATCAAATATTATTCAACATCTTCTTTTTCATCGTTGAAAATTAATGGAACTTCCATCAATTAATATACATTATTACTTTATGCATGAACAGTATAGTAAGTATTATTTATGTGACTTGCCTTGAGTTTGAAGACTGAATGAACACGACCACGTTTCATTGACTTTTGATCATTCGGTATAATTGACTCCACTAGGCAAACAAAAGATTGCCATTGCCCTCTCTGTAATGAATCGCCAACAAACAAAAGTCTCTTCCCTTTTAGCTTTCTCAGGGCTCTCTTTGGATCAAATCTGAAGTGTAAGATAACAATGCAACATGCAAATTATTAGCTCATGCATACTTCTACTTCATCAGCTAGCAATACAGTACATGTGACAATGTACCCTGCCCTCTGAGCTGAGTAAAAGTTTGTTAAATTAAAATCCACATATTAGTTGGCATAGATAGAAGAAGATGAAGAAGAAGAAGAGGGACGACAACCAATTACCTACGCACATTGGTATATAAGGAATATATATATAGTGCGCTGCTACTAATTGATTTTAAGATGGAACCCAATTGTTAATTTTACATGTATTTTAGACTTTTCTCGATACATATCATCGCATATGAACCCGACCCCTTAGAGCTTCGATAAAGTCAAACATTAAAGTTTACTCTCATTAATTAATTGTACCGAAACTAATAAGAAGTACATCTATAAGTTGTAAAATACATAAATGAAACTATCATCTACCTATATTTTGAATTAGGTTTATAAAAAGTGACCTATATATTTCTTAAGGGATAATGGAGCACAGAAGAATACATAGGGTGTAATATTATAATTAAAAGAACAAAAAAGAGTATGATGTTAAGTTGGTCTTAGGTGTACCTAGGCAAAGAGCATTCATCAGGTTGCCATTGCCAGTAGCGATAATCAGAATCCGGCCGTCCATTCTTCACACACGAAACTTGCTTGTCTAAGTATGGGCAACTTCTGTCTGAATAAAGAGGCTTAATTGATCGATTATACACCCATTTGCCTTCACTTATGTCACAAATATCCACGTCGTACTCCAATTTATGTTCCTCCTCCATTGCTTCTATTTTTGCCCTTCGAACATCTATATAAAATTTGTGAAACATACAGACAGATCAAACCAAGAGAACATGCGTACGTGTACGTGGATATATATAGATAGGTACATGTTCATTACATGCGACGCATATGTAGTATGTCATACACGTACTGGACTAGCTTAGGAAGCTGACTCTTACCTTTTGCATGACGCGCAGCTCTCCTAGCAGCACAAGTGCTGAACCTCGTCGGGGAAATGGAAGAAAGGAAGCTGATTCTTTCATTGTACAAGAGAACGCAAAATGCAAGAGCACAAATCACTCCTGCAAGCATAGGTAGAGCCATTATTTTCCCTCTATATGTTTTCATCATTGTAATGTGTGATCAATCTAAGCTAAAAATGAATCGAATTAGTGTGTTGAAGCTAAGGGGGAAATAGAAGCTAGAAAGCTAAGAAGAATAAGCATAATGAAAGATCAAGAGCTAGAATTAAGGTGTAATTAACTTGGTTTATGTTTTGGTAGATGTTGAAATAAAAAAGAATTAAACTGAATGATGAATGCAATTTTTTGTTGCATTATTTTATAGGTTGTTGAGTAAATGTAAAGCTAAAGGAATAGATGGTTGAGGGAGCTGCGTGACCCCTCTTCATAAATAAGTTTTTTTTTTTTTTTAAAAAGGTGGGTATCTCAAGTTTTTACCACGTAGTAGAAGCTTGTATATAAGATGCTCTCTTTTCTCTTCGTTATTATTCTGTTGGGCATATAAGGTCATTCCTAGCTACCATAGTTAGTTCCTACCAACTGTTATGTTTAAGTATATATCAGGATGAGAAATTTTTAATATATACCTAATATAAATATATCAGGATTATTTTTGTAATATTATTTCTATGTCGGATATCATAATATCTATACCTAATATAAGTTGTTATGTACTTTTATATCTTCTTTATTTCTGTATCTGATATAATAAAAGTTATGTATGATATAATCATAACTATATCTGATATAACAATACATATATTTGAAATCTCAATATTGTGATATAATTTATATTAGTTATAAATTAAAAAAATCTTATACTATGTACGAGTACGGGTTAATATTGAATGAAAATAATGTTTTGTTAATGAATTATGTAGAAATCTTAGCTTCATTAATTAAGTCATGTCCATGTATACTTTTGATAGAATCTATGGGATACTTTTGTTTTTGGCAATGTATGGGATACATGTTAGTAAATTTGGTGGAAATAGTTCCACATTATTGGTGAATATAACAGTTTTCAACTTCTCTATAAATATCCAAATTTGATATAGCTTCACTATAACATAAATATAAGAAGCAACTAACTTTGCATTGGGATTAATTAATCAGCTTTTGGACTTTGGAGTGTATTACCTCAAATTTTTTTTTTTTTTGAGTTTGATCTAATTTTAATTTACATGTATATTACGCAAGAAGGATAAATATTTTAAAAGTTGGTGCAAGTGAGAGATAAAAAAAAAAAAGTGTTCATATTTTACTTTAATATGCGAATATGAGTCTTTTTCTATTGGTCTTGGGAAGGGAAAAAGTGTAAAAACTCATTGCTAAAAAATAAAAAGATGAGAGATGTAATCAAGTTCAACTAATGGGTGAAAAAGGTTTAAAATTAAAATAAGTAAATCGAGAACAACGTTCGGAGGATCAAACTAGTTATACAAAATAATTGACATTAATTTTTCGTTTTTTTTATTAGTTCTCCTTTATTAAAGTGTTATTTATTATATTCTGTTTTGAAAAGATGACATTAACTTATATCTAACTCAATGGTTAGGACTATTAAGTTGAAGCTAGAAGTTGTTGGTTTAAATCTTATGTACACTATATTTCTAATATTTTTTCTAATACATGTGAATTACATAAAAGATATTCATTAAAGTAAAGCGAGCGCCACATGGCACAAATGTGCTCAAGAATTTTTAATATGTAAGTATAGATTTGGTACAAATCAAGATAGTTGATATTCACAATTGACTATACATGTATAATCATATGTTTTGTTTGAGAGAAGTTTTAGCCAAATTAAATGAAAGATTTATGACTCTTGAAACTAGTCCGACTGATTATGAGTTCTACGTATATTGCATTAATGGATTCATAGAGACATACGGGGTAACAGGGAAAGTAATCATCATAAGCTATTGAATATTTCATGAAATTATAAAGATAATAACAACATATATATTGCAACCTTTTTTTTGGCAAGGTTGAAAATAGGCAAAAAGAACAACCCCAAGACTCTTAATCATTTACCATTTATTGGGGAGTATTGACATTACTAGCATAAACTAAAAGACATATATGCTTCCACACAACTAATACTTTAAAACTGAACAAAACAACCTGGTACGAGTACTAGAATGAGAAATTAATATAGGCTTCTTCCTCCATACACTAATTCAAATTTCTCTTATTCATACAGATAGTGGACTTGGTGGTAGAGGGATTGGGGGTGGAGAGAGTTCGAGAATTCTCGGTTTTACACGTGAACTCCTTGTAATTTGGAAAAGTATATAGGAAGTCAAGAAGTTGGGCAATGCTTGGTGCATTCATTCGTACAGATAGCGCGGAAGTAGCTGCATTAAGATGTCATTCCAATTCTCTAAAGGAACTGAGATCTTTGGCACGTGACATCGCAACGCGATCAAGTTTGAGTTTTTCTCTTGCTCTAAAGTTTCTAGAAACCTAGTTAATAATGCTCATTATAAACCAGCTACGACAACTAGGATGGCATTCTAGTTTGGTTCTCTTTTCTTTCTGTACTCTGCCTATATATATATATATATATATATATATATATATATATATATATATATATATATATATATATATATATATATATGATTTTTCTTTAATTTGGGCATTCACAAAGTTCTAGGTAGAAACTCTTCCTCTTTATTCCGAATGAAAGATGATTAGAGCAATCCACTAATAATGAACCCTTCCTTCTTAAATCCATCAAACTTGGCTATCATGAAATTTATTCTTCTTCTACACTTTCTTTCTAAACACTTCCTTTTTGGGTATATGGTACTAAGTAGAATCAGACTTCCTTCTTCTTTCTGCAATTTACAGAATCATAGGAGAGAGATATATCTATAAAGATATAAATATTTTAATAAAGTTAAAGTGGACCTATATAGTGAGATAAGTAAAGATAAAATAGTTATATTTAGTTATCATAAAATGAATAAAAAGAAAGAGAAAGAACTATATGAAATTCCTAAACTTGTCTTTATTACAGAAATAATAATTGCCACAGGTTTTGAATACCACCCTCTAAAACTTTAATCAACTAAGTTATTTGGTACCCACACCCCACCTCAATTGTACTATAATGATAATTAGCTATTAATCTGGCGAATTAGCTAGAACATAATATCTCGACATTGAGAAATTTTCTATGTTTTTAAAGATTTTTTAGACCATTCTATCATATATTTAAAAAAAATGTTAACCATAATAGGGATTTCAAAATTTTACGATATCTACTTTATACGAAGCATACATCGTGAAACTTTAAACCCTTTGCAGCTAAATAACTAAATTACTACTCCCTTCAATTCGTATGAAAATTTTTACCATATGGTCCCACACTAATATTATCGTTCTAATACTGTTGACTAATTTGATCATTTTACCCAAGTACCCTTAACATCCTTGTTTAGTCTCCTCACTCGTCCATAGTCATAAGTAAGAATATAAATTAGAAGTTGTTAAATTAATAGAGGATACCTAATTAAAGATATATATTATATACTATAATAAGTAAATAATAATGCGGTTTATGTCAACTTCACATATGATACGGAGTATGTAATTTCCCATGGAATGTTCCATGAACTCGATGAGAAGTACGTCTGCATGTAAAAGGAGGGAAAAATGGTGTAGAGTTTATTGTGCTGTTTAAGGGAGGAGGGTTAAAAAATGAAGCACATGCAGTTGTACAGTCGTTTTTGATTGGAACCAAAGCAAAGCTAGCCATGAGCTAGCAAGCATAGCAAAATTTCTGTTCTCATCTATTGATTTCTAACTGCTGAAATGACTACTTGACAGCGATTATGTCTGGTTTTTCCTTATATTGATTAAGCATTCGAAAAGAAGCTTTTCAAAGTGTGATGGACGTTACCTTAATAGAAAGGTGGGGAAAATAAAGAAATGCAAATTTTAATTATTTGATGCATGTGATTGATTATGAAGTCTTTTTACCACTAGGCCGGTGATTTTTTTTTTTTTCTGATTTGTATAATTTAAATAAAAAATTTACATAGTGCAGTACTGCAAGTAAACATAAAACTACCAACAAAACGTAGCATATAGCTATTAGGGGATTGATCTGTGTATTGGGTCGGGTTAGGGTAAGGATGAATCACATGCAAAACGGGTATGGTCATGTCAGACCAAAAATATGCAAAATAGGTCGAGTTGGGTTGGGCCAAATAAAATACAAATACAGGACGAGTCGAGTCGGGCCGTTCAAAGAGAATATACTTTTTATCTATAAAAGGGTGATAGTTTGCCTATGTTACCTCTAATCTTTGACAGTGGACTATCAGCAAATAAGTGGAAATAATTTTTTACTTGATTGTGTTTAAAAATCTTGAAAACTATTGACCCGACTTGACACATTAAATACCCAATAAAACATGACCCCTTAAAAGACCAACTCAATTAAGCACATAATTGATTAGATCATTTTACAAATGAGTCGGTTAAGGGTCCTTAATAAAGCCCTCCCATTTGAATAGGTCGATCTACTATAGGCCCTTATACCACTCATTACAAGTGAGATTACACAACAGCTAGTGACATCAAAAAATAATATATTTTTAGTTATGGTGAATCTGTCAAGATTGGGCTTCTGTGCTAAACTCGTTACTATGGTACGTGGTATTAATAAACTCTAGTTGGAATTTGATTTTATCAGACTCATCATGTACAAAGCATCTTAAGGATGCCATCTATGGCGAGAATTATTTATGTTGTATAATGGACTTAAAATATAGTCATGGTCTTAACTTATTGTAGAAGTGTCAAATGGATGCATATCAATATACAATTACAAAAGGTATTGTGAACACACGAAAAATAATACATTTATTGGTATCCAGTAAAAGTGACCCCTTAATGTAACAAAAATTACCTCTCAACACAACATATGTTAATCTTTATCAACTTTAAAGGGGGAGTTTTTGTTATTTCAAAGGGTCACTTTTAATGGAAACACAATAATTTTAATGTATCTCGTATGTATACAATACTTTGTGATATTATTAACCCGTACATCTTTAAATCATTTAGTATACTCACATATGTACAATAAGCTTGGTCGATCTTGGTGACACACGAATTAAAAAAAAAAAAAAACTTAATTTTAGTGAATTTTAATCATTTTGAATTAAGATGTTCTCCCAAATCTTCTTAACAAAATAACGCTATGATAAGATAAATTTAAGCCCAATTAGACCTTCAAACTTCATCGACATGCCATCCAAATCAACATGCATGTGCATGATGAGAACTTTGCTTTCCTCATTTATTTCATCTGCCTTTTATTTGAAAGTGTACGTCTCATCTCATAGACCATATGAGAATCCAACTAATTCGAATACTATGTTGTCGCATATCGAAGGCATTCATAATCCCTAAAAGATGTTCGAAATCCAACTCAAGTTGCTCTCTATATTCATCACAATGGTATGAAGTTTGTACAGTCAGAATATGGGCGCAACTGAAGGCTTTGGGCCAATAAAGTCACGTACTTACCTAGGAGTAATGACTTGTTAGAGCTTTTGAGGCAAATTGTGATAAGCATCATGCTTAAAACTATGAAAGTCCAAATTTTTTTGTGTCAAGCCTTACATGACCAACTGTCCGACATTGAATTCCTCCTAAAAAAAACCATAGTCGAGGACATTTAGATAGAAGATAGCATTGCACTGTTAAGAACCAACATGAATAGAGTAAGGACAATACAATATTAGCACAAGGTATACACCCCGTGCGTGTATAGGACGTGATAGAGGTGATCAAATATAGCTCGACTCGAAAAACAACGGCTTGGCCCTAAACGGGCAAATGGTTTGGCCAAAGCATAACAAGGTCTGACCCGGATTCGTGACCATCTAGTTCTCCCCGTTCTATCCATCTCCAAAAATAGCGGTGATTTACACAATCTCTGCAAAATTTTCTCCATCACTTCGACTTGTCAAATCACTCCAAACTCATCCAACTCTCTCTCTCCTCTCTGCATCCAATCCCTCTTCCTTCAACTTACTCTCTCTAAAACACGCCACCACCACCTCTATCGCAACCGTCTCAAACCTCGCTCTCTCTCCATTGCTTCAGCTTTCAAGAAAATCTCCGAGTCAGATTCAGTCTCTCTATTGCCGGAAAGTGACGCAACTTTGACGTTAGATTCCGGCGTTTACGCCGTTTATGATTCTAACGGCGAGGTTCAGTTTATCGGATTGTCCAGAATTGTCGCCGCTAGCGTTGACGTGCATCGGAAGAAGGTGCCGGAGCTCTGTTCTTCTATGAAGGTATCTTCGGTGTTGCTTAATAGGTGAATTTTGATGGAATTTTGAGAGACATTTAAATATTATTGCTGAAATTAGGTCGTTTTTTTTCTTTCTAATTTTTGCTCGACATTGCTTGATTGGTTAAGTTGTTGAGAAATTTCTAGAGAAAATTGTGTTTGAAGAGTTGAAAGTAGTGTAGAAGATGTAAATTCATTTTTGTAGTTGTATTCATGAATGTTATGATAGATGATTCTCGTATAACCTATCCTTATCCCTCTATTATAGGTGCAATATTTCCCAAGCAACTAAATAATTTTGTCCTACCTGTGTCAGTATCTGTATCCGGATTTATATTGGCCTAACACACATTTGTTGTTTACTTGAATTAACTTTTTCGATAAGTATAGTTTAAGGCGAAAATTTCATACTGTATGTTTTTGTGGAATAATTGGAAGGAATTGTGAAGAGAAGTGTTGTTGGATAATGAAATGAAGAGATTGAAGCAAAGAAGATAATACTAAGCTGCTAGCGAAAGCGTTTTCGAGCTAGGAGATGTGTCATTTAAGAACTCGTAGGAAAATAAGATGGCCTAGGCCTTAGAATGATTGTACATTTGTACATTTTCTGGAAGACGATGTGATGGGAACAAATGAATAATGATGTGTTATGAATCTTATGATCGTTTCATGGAATATGGTTGTCTTACATTTGTACTAAGGTTGTGCCTGATGTGAATCTTTTTGAAGATTGAATGTAATGTGATGTGAAATTTTGAGTGAAACCAAAGCGGTTCTCCTAGATGAGCTAGTTTTTGTGCAGGTGATATTTATAGATAAAAGAGCATGTTCAAATTTGAGAGAAGTATGATTCATTAGTCATGAAACAAAGAGAAGATTGCAGAACTATAAACCACCTCCTGCAAAATTACGTCTACCATTTGCCTTCGTTAGTTGGATGAGTTTACTTTAAAGAATTTAGACAGACATCTGTCGTGAATATATTGTTGGAAGTTTTTGATATAAAAAGGAGAGTATTAATGTGAGAGTCCCACATTGGTGGAGGGAAATGGTTTTGCCTTCCTTATAAGTTGTCATATGCTAGTACTACCTAGTTGAGTACCTTAGAGGTGAGTATTGTGTTGTACACACACACGCGCGCATGCTGAGCCAGGTCGGGATCGGGCCTCGGGCCTTGGTACTTGGGATCTTGGGGAATGCGATGCGTGGGCGTGACTCATTCTTTGCACCATTGCTTAAACGTGGCCTTAATGCTTGAACGTGGCTTGACCACCTTCTCCACTTCCCTTGCCAACCGTTGTGTTCTACCTCCTTACTGCCTATATATACTCCCTCAGTCTCTCTTCAGAAACACATAGAAATCCGAAAGCTCCTTCTTCTCTAAAATACTAAACACTTCTATTTTTCTTGGGCAAGTATTCTGAATTCCAGTCGGGTTTGTGAGTGCACAAAAACTCCGACGCCGTGCTTATCCTGGAGGGCGACCGCTTGTTGTCTACTGCACCGGGAGGTAGCGCGGAATCGTCTTTTAGGTCAGTGGTTCTCCACGATGCGGCTACTATTTCTTCGGTTCATGCATCAACAGATAAGTATATTGTCTTATAGCCTTAAGTGTCATATCAGTTTACAATCTAAAAGATGATTATGGCTTCGAAATTCATGATTCCTGATATGTCTAGGCTAGAGCCTCTTGATGGCAAGAATTATAAACGTTGGGCTGTTAGAATGCGTTTTTATTTGGAACAAATTGATGTTGCATATGTGCTTGATGATATTATTCACCCTGTTCATGAGGATAATTTGTCTGAAACTAATGTTAAGTTTGCTAAAGATGATAGAACTTGTAAGGGCATATTGCTGCATCATATGTCAAATAATTTGTTGGATATATATATATGGGATTTAATCATGCTAAGGACATTTGGGATGCTCTAGAGAAAAAATATGGGACAGATGATGCTGGTACTAAACGTTACTGTGTTAGTTAGTGGTTGAGTTTTCAAGTTGTTGATGATAAACCTATTATTGATCAAATTCATGCTTACGCGAATGTGTGTATTGATATGGCTGCTGAAGGTCTGTCCATTTGTGATATTACCCTAGCTATTATTTTGATTTAGAAACTCCCTCCCTCTTGGAAGGATTTCCGTAACCAGCTAATGCACAAGAAGAAAGACCTAACCTTAGAGGAGTTTGTAGGACACCTCAAAATTGATGAGGAAAATAGTATCAAAGACAAAGGCCATTCTTTTTTCCCTTCCTCTTCTTCTGCCAAAGCCAATCTTGTTGAACATAAACCAAACAACCAGTTCAAAGCCAAAAACAGTTATCTTAAGCCTAAGGGGAAAGTTGAGAAGTACACGTTTAAGGGTACCTGTTTTGAATGTGGGCTGACTGGTCACAAGGCTAAGGATTGTAGGGTCAAGAAGAAAAACAATGGCCAAAGTTAGGCGAATCTTATTGAGGATTCTAACATTATTGTTGCTGTTGTATTAGAAGCTAACCTTACAGGTAATGCTGCCGAGTGGATTGTTGACACTGGAGCAACCAAGCACATCTGCACCAACAAGGACATGTTCACCACCTATGACAAGGTGGAAGGTGAAAATGTCTTCATGGGAAACTCAGCTTCTGCCTCTATCCAAGGCAAAGGAAAGATCATTCTCACTCTTACTTCTGGAAAACTGCTTACTCTCACTAATGTTTTGCATGTTCCAGAGATGTGCAGGAATTTAATTTCTGGCAGTTTACTCATGAAGGCTGGGCTAAAGCTCTCTTTTGAATCTGATAGATTAGTTCTTTCTCACAATGGGGAATTTGTGGGGAAGGGCTTTTGTAATGGGGGGCTCTTTACTCTTGATGTAAAAGTTAACACTATGAATAAAAGTGCTAGTACTTCTTCTGCTTATATTGCCGAGTCTATTGATTTATGGCATGCTAGACTAGGATACGTTAACATCAATTCGATTAAAAGGCTTAAACATTTAAATTTGATTCCACGTTTTTCCAATACTGATTTTTCGAAATGTCAAATTTGTGTTGAGGCCAAATTCTCAAAGAAGCCATTTAAATCAGTAGATAGACAGACTGAAGTACTAGATCTTGTTCATAGTGACTTGGGTGATTTTAATAATCACGAGAGAAGAGGGGGTAAAAGGTATTACATCACCTTTGTTGATGACTGTTCACGTTTTTGCATGGTTTATCTTCTCAAGTTTAAGGACGAAGCTGAGGAAATGTTCCTCAAATATAAAGCTGAGTAGAAAGCCAATTGAATAAGAAGATTAAGAGAGTTAGGAGTGACAGAGGTGGTGAATATAACCCTGATACTCTTAAAGCATTTTGTGAGCAACACGACATTGTACATGAGACGACAGCTCCCTATTCACCTGAATAAAACAGTATAGCTGAAAGGAAAAATAGAACTTTAAAGAATATGATGAATTCTATGCTTATTAGTTCTGGGCTTCCTAATAACATGTGGGGGGAGGCTATTATTTATGCTTGTCATGTTTTGAACAGGGTTCCTCATAAGAAGCTTGACAAGACTCCATACGAGATATGAAAAGGTCGAGTACCAAACCTGAAATACTTGAAAGTGTGGGGGTGCCTAGCAAAAGTAGGCATACTTGGTATCAAGAGGGACAAGATTGGTCCTAAAACAGTTGATTCTATTTTTTTTGGCTATGCTTATCAAAGTGCAGCTTATCGTTTTCTTGTTAAAGGTACTAACAACTCTTATGCAGGTGGCCATATCATTGAGGCAAGAGATGCAGAATTCTTTGAGAACATTTTTCCTTGGAAAATGTCTCCCTCTAATGATAGTAAATTACTTGGTAGTGGTTCAGTTAGTTTACCTATTGCTAATGTCCCTATTACTAACAATGATTCTATTTCAGAACTGAGGAGAAGCAAAAGAGCACGAAAGGACAACAATTTTGGTCATGATTTCATTACTTCCCTTTTATCTGAATCTTCCTCAATTGATGATGACTTTGTGCATATTTTTGTTTTAGAAGATGATCTAAGAACCTATGATGAGGCGATGAGGTCAGTTGATGCTGTATTTTGGAAAGAAGCAATTGATAGTGAATTGCAATCAATTCTCAATAATAATACTAGGGAATTGGTTGAACTTCCTAGGGGTTGTAAGCCCATTACTTGTAAATGGATCTTTAGGAAAAAAATTGAAAACCGATGGATCCATAGATAAGGCAAGGTTAGTGGTAAGGGGTTTTACTCAAAAGTTTGGAATTGATTATTTTGATATTTACTCCCCTGTCACTAAAATTGCTACCATTAGGACTTTAATTGCTCTTGCTTGCATTTTTTATCTTGTTGTTCACCAAATGGATGTCAAAACTGCGTTTTTGTGGTGACTTGGATGAAGAGATTTACATGGTCCAACCTGAAGAGTTTGATGTTTCGGGCCAAGAGAACAAGGTTTGTAAGTTAGTCAAATCATGGTATGGGCTTAAGCAAGCTCCAAAGCAATGGCATGACAAATTCGATAAAACTATGACTGGTAATGGTTTTCATGTTAATGAAGGTGATTCTTGTGTTTATTCTAAGCATGATAGTTTTGGTTGTGTGATAATTTGTCTTTATGTGGATGACATGTTAATTTTTGTGACTAACTTGGATCGAGTAAACGAGACAAAACAGTTTTTGAGTTCAAATTTTGAAATGAAAGACATGGGTGAGGCAGATGTGATTCTAGGAGTAAAAATCCAAAGGACTCCAAATGGCATTTGTCTTAACCAGTCATACTATGTTGAAAAACTTCTTAACAAGTTTGACTCATTTAATGTCGATCCAATTAAGACTCCATATGATCCCAGCTTTCACTTAAAGAAGAATAATGGTGATCCAATTGATCAGTCTGAGTATGCTAGAATTATTGGTAGTGTTATGTTTCTTTGAACTACACTAGTCCTGACATTGCTTATTCTGTTAGTAGGTTGAGGAGGTACACTCATAACCCAAACAGTGATCATTGGGTAGCTCTGAGGAGGTTGCTTAGGTACCTTAAGGGTACTATGGATTGGGGTTTGCATTACTCCAAATTTCCAGGAGTCTTGGAGGGTTTTTGTGATGCCAACTAGGTATCCGATAATGATGAAGTTAACTCCACCAGTGGCTATGTTTTCACCCTTGGGGGTAGAGCCATATCCTGGAAATCTTGTAAGCAATCTTGTACTGCTATGTCTACTATGGAATCTGAGTTTATTGCTCTTGAATTGGCAGGTCATGAGGCAGAATGGTTGAGGAACATGCTTCCTGATATTCCATTGTGGGGGAAGCCTGCTCCTTCAATTGCACTTCATTGTGATTCGCAAGTTGCGATTGCTGTTGCTCACAACAATGCCTATAATGGAAAGAAGAGACACATTCGTCTAAGGCATAAGGCTGTTAGAAATTTGTTGTCTGAAGGAGTGATATCACTGGACTATGTTAAATCCGAAAGGAACATTGCGGATCCGTTAACTAAAGGCCTATGTAGAAAACTAGTTTTGGAAACATCAAAAGAGATGGGGCTAAAGCCTGTTGTATGAATTGTGAAATAGTGAACTCCTACTCACCATGAGTTCAAAGGGGAACATTATAATAATAATAATTCGAAAGCACATTTTTTTTTCTCTTGAATGTCCATCTCTAGATGTTTGTTTTGTGCTTAGCTACAAATGAGAAAGAGGTTGAGCATATGGCTCTTATTGAACCCATATCCATATTTTTGGTGGTGTGTTGTAGCTCACACTTGATGGGATTCACCTACTTAGGTGTGGAAGTGTGGCCGCTTCCTATGAGTATTTCGTGGGCTTATACTCTAGAGCACCTATGAGCATCCAGACTTGGACGTATGGCCAGTATAATGAGTCACCTTTATTCGCGGAATTTCAGAATATTATACATGTTCAATTGTGTGGCTTAACGTGACGGGTCCCTAACTCCCTATTGAGTTCAAGACGAAGGTCACTTGGTAGGTGAGGGATCATAGCTTGATGTCCGCTATGTGTTAATTCAAGTCGCAAGACATTGACACTTATGCAATTGTTTTGTTTTGCCCAGAATTGCTTTTTCTTTCCTTTCTTTTTCATATCTTCAAACCTGTGGGGGATTGTTGGAAGTTTTTGATATAAAAGGAGAGTATTAATGTGAGAGTCCCACATTTGGTGGAGGGAAATGGTTTTGTCTTCCTTATAAGTTGTCATATGCTAGTACTACCTAGTTGAGTACCTTGGAGGTGGGTGTTGTGCTGCACACACACACGCGCGCGCGCTGAGCCGGGTCGGGCTCGGGCTCGGGCTCGGACCTCAAGACTTGGGATCTTGGGGAATGCGATGCGCGGGCGTGAGTCCTATCTTTTTGGAGGAATTTTATTTGAGAAAATTCAAAACGTTTTTGACTCAATCCTACACCATTCATGCCAACGGTTTTTGACTCATTATTTGCACCATTGCTTAAACGTGGCCTTAATGCTTGAACGTGGCTTGACCACCTTCTCCACTTCCCTTGCCAACTGTTGTGTTCTACCTCCTTGCTGCCTATATATACTCCCTCAGTCTCTCTTCAAAAACACACAAAAATCCGAAAGCTCCTTCTTCTCTAAAATACTAAACACTTCAATTTTTCTTGGGCAAGTATTCTGAATTTCAGTCGGGTTTGTGAGTACACAAAAACTCCGGCGTCGTGCTTATCCTGGAGGGAGACCGCTTGTTGTCTACTACACCGGGAGGTAGCACGGAATCGTCTTTTAGGTCAGTGGTTCTCCACGACGCAGCTACTGTTTCTTCGGTTCACGCATCAATAGATAAGTATATTATTTTATAGCCTTAAGTGTCATATCAGTTTACATATATAGTTGTATATGTAACATGCTTGAAGATGGGTTTGAGTTCCGAGTATGAGACAGCTTATAAATAGGCTTCAACGCTACAAAGAATTTAGTATCATTGCTCGAATCTGAATTTTTTTCAGCTGTGTTCTTATGATCCTTTACCTTCTCGATTTTTCCTGTTGTATCACTATCTCATTTAGGAGCTTCATGTAGACTTTGTTTTGGGCGATGCACTTAGTTTTATAACTTTGAAAATGCAATAGTACTCTAGAAACATTCACTCCACCATCCCAGTGGCACGTGATTTGTAGGAGCGGACAGGGTTATCCTAGATCCATATGATGTCTAAATTCTGTTTCCCCAAATGGAAGAAAGGTCCAAAGCTTTATCTAACTATGGTGACTGATTTCATTGTTAACTCCAGCAAGTTAGTGATTAGTTTCATCATTAACTTCAGGTCTAAAACAAGGTATAGACTTCAGCACAGAGCTAGTGAACTGTTTTAGAACTCTAATTAAATAGACATGTGTAATAAAGATTTCAGCTTGCTCTGTGTTGTGCTTGAGGGTTTGTTTGTTTTTGACGTTTGTGCATTAGTGTGTGTGTGAGTGTGAGAAGATGTTTAAGGAAAAGCACTCATGTTGTACCATGGAAAATCCTGATGTTGGTGCTCCTTGAGGTTTCTCTGTTCTTGAGGTGCTTTAAGTTCTAATTATCTTCTCAATGAAAGATGATAGGTTTATTTTAATTTTTCTGATACAAAATCCTTAATTATATGTAGGTTGGAGTTGTTGATGATCCTAGCAAAGAATCCTTGAACCAAGCATGGAAATCATGGATGGAAGAACACATAGCAGCCACAGGAAACAGGGAACACTACATGGTTTCGGCCACCACCTCAGAAGAAGCCTGATCTCCGTCTAACTCCTGGACGCCATGTGAAATTACCTGTTCCTTTAGAACAGCTTATTCATAGGCAGGTTAAAGAAAACAGAGTTGCCGCTTTTATCAAGGGATCTCGAAGTGCCCCTGCATGCGGGTTCTCACAAGGGGTGGTTGGGATCCTCGGAAGCCAAAGGGGTGGACTATGAGAGTATGGATGTGCTTAATGAGGAGTATAACAGTGGACTAAGGGAGATACTCAAGAGCTACAGCAACTGGCCGACATTCCCTCAGGTTTTTGTCGATGGGGAATCGGTAGGAGGATGTAACATCTTAACCGCCATGTATGAAAAGGGCGAACTTGCCAGTTTGTTCAAATGTGTTTCATAATCGTGTCTTGTATACCTAAATGCTAAACGAATTAACAACACAAGGAAGAATTTTTTTAAAGTTTTGTTTTAAAATTTATTTCAAAATAAGATCAGGGTGAAACTATTTTATGAAGTAAGCTTCATTTAGGTTCGGAATAGAAGTGTCACCGACAACGATTTTATTTAATTGAAAATCCCTGTTGGTAATAGGGGTCTTCTAGGGAGGAGAAATCCAGCCCAATTCCTCATGATTTGAAGCCACTAATTGTGATAAGTATTTTCCTAATTGCATTTGTGAATTTCTTTACGTTTTTTTTTTGTTCTCCAAAAATTTCTAAGAACGAGCATAAGAGCCAAATCAATGTATAACTAACAAAACTTCACTATAATCAAATTCATAAGAACTTCATCATAACATGACATGAATCCATCTTTATCCTTCACTCCAATGAGATTCTAATCATTTCAATTCAAAACAACTCAAAACCAACACAATTTACTTATGATAGATTATTTACAAAAACGAGTAATTTATACATGAAATTGGTGATTGATCCATACATTTGTAACAAATATATGAGTTGTATAATATTGATGCATAAACTACATACCTATCAAATTATGTATAATGTAATAACTAGGAATCTGGACGAGGAGTATCATCCTCGAAAATGGCTTCTAAGTGAGTTTTTAGTGTACTTTAACTCTATTGGGTAAATATCGTCTCAATCTCTCTTGGGGTATATCTGAAAATAGCCCCGAAGATGTGTATGATGGCTAGGTGGATGTCGACGTGATGCCATAAGCTGTGAAAATTAAGTCCCCGAGTCGAGTCAAACAAGTACGGGATATCCTGATCTGGCTAAAATGGTTGAAGAAGATGGCTATGACCAATCCTCTTCATACCTCACTCATACATCTTATGACTTTGTCAGACAACACATGACCACTAAGATCTCAGTCTTGGTGACAATATGGAAACTCTCAGTATGAAATAAAATCAAATAAGTTAAACTGATTATATGTAAATAAATGACAGTAAAGAGATAAATTATTTATAAAGGAAATACTTACCATGACGTGAAAATGGCATGCCGGTGGCTGAAATATGAGCAGATACTTCCTCATCGACTCAGAAGGACATTTGCTGGAAGAACAAAAGGGAGTTATCAGATCTAATTGCATAGATTGCCTTGATCGGACAAGTGTTACCCAGGTTTGAAGGACATATATTGATATATCTGACAAAAATGTGTGTTGTTACTAGTCACTGAATTGATTCTTTCTCTGTATTCATTTGTTTGGTATATCTAGCTTTCTTTGTATACTTTCTGACATGTATACCTCTTGTTATTTCTAGAGCTACCTAGCTTGTAAATGTCTGGATCTACATTTGCGAAGGATTGGCATATTTCTCTTGATACCATTTCTCTGTGTCATGAAGAATATGATAAGTTTAAAATATGTGAGTTCTCTGTGTATGGTATTTTGTTGAAGTCACTATGGAATGTATTTAATCATATTTACTGTTGCTGGTGAGTTTGATAGTGTGGGTTGCACAAGGTGATGAGCTAAGCTTAGAATATGCCAGTACCCATGCTCCGAAGAGGGACCTTTGTAAGGTGTAAAATTTATCATAATGTTTGGGATTTAGAGGTAGACCTATTTTATACCTAATATAAATATATCGGGATATTTTTTGTAATTTCATTTCTATACATAAGATCATAATGTGTATAATATATGTTTTTTTGTATTTTTATATCTAATGTAATAATACCTATATATAATATAATAATAATTATATCCAATATCTATATTTGAGATTTTAATATCTTGACAAAATTTATATCTATGAATTAGAAAAACCTCAAAGTAAACGCCTATCATGTAACAAGTGTGAAGCATGATTACAGATACGGGAAGCAGACTCTAGGAGGACTTATCACAGATGGAATGACTGCACTTTCAAAATATTATCTGAATAATTTTCAGGATGGTATCAGACTGGCAAGCAACCATGGGATTTTATAGGATGTAGATTTTCTTTTTCAAGGATAAATAAAAGATTTTAAAGATTATTCTTGTTCTTCCACCAGGATGCAATTGATCTCATCAGTGGACACTACTCCGTTGGCCTAAATAATCTGTCACCCTTTCAACTTAAAGCTTATGAATCGCTTTCAGGAAGTTACAACTGTATGAACTTATGCTTCTAAGAAATCCTTCTAATGAATATCATGTTTCAAGTTACCTGTTTTTGCCAAAAATTGTTAACTATGCGACAATTTAAGGTTAGGGACGTGAAACAACTAGCTATGCTACGTGAAAGTTGAATTGACAAGCGATACACATAAAGAAAAAATAAGGTGTAAACAACATAGCAAGTTGGAGACGAGGAAAACCCAAAATCGAAAAAACTGCGAGGGTTTTTTTTAGGCCACTGATTCACTATGTCAAGGGCTAAGCCTTAGATGTTACAAATTACAAGTTTTATCGAATAGAATGTAAATGCAACTAATGATGTAAACAAAAATATAAATGGGAATGAGCTCGATGCATTTAGTGTAGAGTAGTAGATTAGAGTTGGGTAGCTGATCGTGTCTTCTTCGATTAGTAATACTCCTTTTATATTGCTCAGTCTCCTTATCATTCAATTGGTCTTCCGTCAACATGAGCAACCACTTCCTCTCATTTCTGCGTTGTGTTTATCCTATATTCTCCTTGCTCTTATCTAAAACCCGTTGCTAATCTTTTTGCAATTGTTTCGCGTTTATTGCCGGCATATATCAACTATCTTGCAACCGCCAAACTCACAGAAAATTAGTAACTGTTGAGCTTCCTCGGATATGTGTTCAGGTTCAATGTATCTCATCACTTTGATTGGAACGTTTAGTTGAAACCGTCTTCTTTCCACGTCGCTTAGGTAACTGTTCCTTATCGCGTCGTTTGGCCAACGTGTCCAACAGCTAAAATCCTACTCCAACATACACCATGATGTAGTTTATGCGTATGCGGTGTCCTCTTCACGGATTGAAGCCCTTTATGCATCTGTATTTTAATTTTCTGACCATATCTATCATTTCATATCATCTAGAGCCGCTTGGGTTTTGTGATTATTTACTAAGTTAAATATGATGCATTGTGTACAGCAGAGGCCTTTCTGCTAAATAATGTCATTGTATGTCGCTGCAGTATCTTTCTGATTGTATGTCGCTGCAGTTTATTTCAGTGGCCACCGATTCACTATATCAAGGGCTAAGCTAATTGATTTTATGACATCATTGTCGCTAAACCAAGGTTTATGGCACTGCACTCATGTTTCTACCAGAAGGTCATGCATAACTCCCTGCCTGGAAATTGAATGAGCTTTGTTCACCTCCATAAATGTTCTGAATTAGTTTTACTTTTGGTGTGTATCTTTTGCTTATGATGTCAGAATACACAGCAGTTCACGTCCCCAGTTCTCTGGGCTGGCATGACTGCTGGCGTTATGCATTGGTCAAAGCTAATGGCAGACAATTCTGATCCAGACCTCGCCTCTGTGGCCTTATATGAGAATTCCAAAGCAAAGTTCCAAGTTGATTACAAGTCCAGGTCAATTATGTACATTAGTGTATTACTCCAATCTGTAAATACATGCAGCAACAACAATCGTCTGCTTGTATGTTGTATCTTGCTTGTGTTCAATTTTCTCTTTACTATTCAAATTTTACGTACTTTTTTATCGGTTATAGATAATTGTGCAAAAACCTTTGTCGGAACAAAAATAAAAGACGGAGGGAGTATTAATTTAACAACTAATAATTGAGGGAGTATTAATTTAACAACTAATAATTGATTGATGAACGAGACCTCGATTAAGGTCCGTGAAGTTCCTTGTAAACAAAAAATTTATACACTCATGCCTTAGTTGTAAATGGTTCTAGTAAGTACAACTAAGCTGCTACAATAGAGCATCATTGCATGATGCATTGATGCCCACGAGATATACATAAAGTTATCAAGTATTAAAGTATTATTTAAGGAGTAACGACAGCAATCAAGCATAGCCTAATCGAAAAGAAAGCTAAGGCTAATTGTTAATTATTGTGATAATTAGGGAAAGTGGACGGATTCAACAGTCAACACCCACTGCTACTACTGATGAAAGGGATGTTCTCTTGACAAACCGTCCTTTCAATCGGGGCCTCTTTTCAGCGTTCAATTTCCTAACTTCATACCTTATCTTTTTCGAGAACAGTCTTGTCCTTCTCTTTTCTCTGTATCTTGATACTCTTGCTTCCCTCACTTCGTCCCCACCTCTCACTCCCATCCATTCCTCACCTTGACGATGAACTCCGTAAGGGAACGTACCTCCCTGTCAAAAGTCTTCCTGTAAGTACTAATTTGAACTAATAATACGACACTCAATTAAGACTACATCTGAAACATCAAGTAGTTGTTATTCTACACTTCTTTCCTTTCACCTTAACCTGTAATTCATTCCCTCAGCTCGATCTAAGCAAGAATTTAGTTTTGTTATCCTATTGAAGGGCATATAGGTAGTGTAGGTTCCAAAGGTTTGAACTTATTACTATGCATGATTTTGTGCTCATCTTTTGGTGTTACAAAGAGAATTGGCTAGAGACTCTGACTGTATGCATAATTTAATTTTTCAAAAAAAATCATGTAATGTATGTTAGAGGGTCATGAGCTTCTGAAAAAAAAAAAAAAAAAAAAAAAAAAAAACCATTTTATATGGATGACTCTTAGCTAAATTAGATCAACTATCAGCCACTGAATTTGCAGTAAGCAATCACTAAAAAACAACACCCGATCATAATACAGTTAATAGTTTGATAGAAACTTCATTCATTTTATATAGTGGATAGTTCTTCTATAGCTTTCTAAAAGTAACGACATTAATACTAATTAACCATAATATAGTGCTGAGATTCAAAAAAAACCAAAGAGACTTGAAAAAAAATGAGAAATTAATAATTAATATTGAGTATAAATCTTATATCACGATAAGAAAAAAAGTAAAAGAAATAATATTTTTACTAAGATTTCATAAGTGGTATTATCTAATGTAAAAAATAAAAAACAAAAAATTATTTTACTGAGATATTAGACATATATAATATTATCTCAAGTATAGGTGTTATTATTTTAGGTATAAGTGTTATTATCTTAGATATATGTTATTATCTCAAATATAGATGATATTATCTTATGTACATAAATGAAATAATGATATCATATATACAAATAATGATCACAAGTATAAAAATAAAATTATAAAAATGACTAATGATGTAGAATGATTTATACCCGATATGAATTAGAAAAGCATAAAAAAATCGGGATATATTCACAACTAAATCAAAATTCTTCTTATAAAAAATCAGGATATGTTCACAACTAAATCAAAATTCCTCTTATAGTAAAATATTTTCAAGTCAATTAAAATAAAAGATCGAGCTTTTAACATGACTGAGGTAATCAAGTTCAAGTTAATAAAATTTAGCATTAAGGGAAAAAGATATACTTTTTCCATCCTTTAAAAATCACTCCATGATCCATTTTAGATTGACCCTAAAAAATTGTCCTATTTTCTTAAATATTTAACATTTTGGATTGTCTACTTAAAAATTTTCGAGTGTGTCTTAAAAAGTCACTTTTCCTATTTGGGATAGATTTTTAGAATTAGGGAGAGCACAAAGCATAAGGACTTTCAAAAATAGCTCTTAAAAGGTACTCTAGCAGTCTAGCACAAGAAGTGATCAAAAGGGTTGGAGAGCATTACCATGCAATAAGGCCAGCCATGGTGGTCAAGATCGAACTCCGGCCGGTGCCCCGTCGTCCATGGAGATACACAACCTTGGCTAGTCCATGCATTGATAACCTCATCATAGTTTAATCTCAATAGTATCTTCCTCCTCTTGTTACTATTGTTAGCTTCCATATCATTTCCCAGTCCTACCTCCTCCTTCACCTCCACCTCAGCCCCCTCGTTCTTCGGCATAACCACTTGCCTACAACCATTCTCCTCCTCTTCCTCTGCACCACTAACTTGGGACTGATCATTACCCATATAATCAGTATTTAAGTCAAAGTTAAACATCTCAGTTTCCACATCTATTGACCAATCAAAGTAACAATGATCATTTGTTGTTGTTGTCGTTGTTGTTGTACTAATTTCACCCTCTTCAATTTTCACTCCAGGAAAGTAAAGTTGTTCCTCACCCGCCTCCTTGTCCGCCTTTACGCCGTCCCCACCTGCCTCTGGGTGATCGAGCAAACTCTCGACGTCCGCAGCAAACTCCGCTAGCTCGATGTCAGACGGCAGAAACCCATCTGGCAAGTAATTCTCCCACTCATTATCTCCATCGAAACCAATCAAAGAGATGTTGAAGTCGTCCATACCAGCAGATGCAATATGCTCCCCTTCAAAACCCTTACTTTCAAAGAGATGTTGATGAACATCCAAGTTAGGAACGCTGAAAACCGCCTCGTTGCGATCTTCATCATCTCCTCCAACAGATCCTTCATCCTGATCATTGCTCACCTCCGGCACAACCCGCATCTCGTAGTTATTAATACGATGCGAGAGTTTGCTCGCTTTAGAGTTCCCTCGTGGGGTCCGGGCCTTCTTTGTGAAACCATGGTGCCAGGAGGTGCAGGGTAGTGCTGTTGGTGGTGGTGGTTGTGTGTTGGTTTTAGCCTCAAGGCGGACACGGTTATGTCTGCCTGCAAGCTCATTAGCTGAATGGACTGATGAGTCGCAGGCATGACAAAGGAAAGCGTCGTCTGCTGCACAGAACCATTTGGCACGCCTCTTTAGGCAGCTTTCGCAGGCCCTAGCTGTTTTTCCTCCTACAGCATTTGCTATTTTCTTTTGGGTTATCATCGTTAATTAGACGGCGGCTTTCGTGGAGGACGATTTCGTAGTAGTGGTGGTGAGGGGCAGAGAGAATTTCAGAGAGAGATGTTAGCTAAGCTAAGCGTAGAAGAGGAATGTAGGCAGTCACTCAGTCTGCCTGCCTGGAGCAAACTTGAGTTGGAACAGCAGAAAGTTGAGTGTACTATTATTGGTATTTATTGTTGTTTTTGAGGGACTAGTAATCAAGTAGTGATGGACTAATAATTGTACACAAATAAAAATAAAAAATCTATGTCATTCATCAAATATGTTGTAGGAAGGATAAGTCGTAATCTGTGTAACCTTTTAACTCTATGGACAAGGTAAGCTTATTTTTATATAATCATCTATTCATCACCAATCTATTAGTACGTTATAAAGACTCTAAAAATAATAAGGGTATTTTGAAAATCGAACGTAAAAGATAAGACATTGAAATAACTAAAAGATAAGCCATTGAAATAACGAACAAAATTTCTTATAATACTCCATATTTTTCTATTTCTTTTGTCCGTTTAACTTTTTATGGTCTCTAGTTAAAACGCAGCTTAAATTGATTTACTCTAAATCTGTAAAACAAAAAAAATTATGAAGTCTTAATACTCTAAAAATTTACATTGAGATGCATTTAATAAATTTCATTTAAATTATATTAATTTCTATATTATGATGATAATTTATGGTCAAATTTTTTAAATTTTGATTCCATAAATAGAAATAGAGCAAAAATAAACGACAGAAAGAGTACGAATAAGCCACTTATCACATATTAAACTTATCCTAAAATTATATTTTACCTTGTAAACTAATTAGACATTTAATAATGCAATAGTACATTTTACAAATTTAGATTTTGGAGTTATCACAATTACAAGATAAATGGAGCCCCACCTATAGGGTATTACAAGGTCAATGTAGGTTTGTTAGTTATATAGCGACAAGGATATACGCTTTTAGGGACCCAGTAGTTAGTCTCTTCTCATAGCTGATTGGCTGATGGATTGAACCTCAATCCTATTTTATGCAATCTTATTGGTTCAGTGGATTAGCTTATGGGTGGTCACGTACAACGATGGGGCATGGAACTCCTGCGTCTGACACCTCAAAGTAGGCTTGATGTTGATTTTGTCTCTATGTTTCAATTATTCTATGTGGATGTTGAAATGGCAGCTTTTATTTTTCTGACCTTACTCTCTGATCGATTCAGGTCCTCTCCTTTGAGTTGTGGTTGATTTGCTGATACTCAGCCAGCCTCAAATACTATGTCCCTTTCCATACCTATTGTCTCAAGTTAACTAGAAAAATGGAGGATTCAATAGTTTACAAGTTGGAAGCCTACCCTATAGGTACACTTTCAATAAAAATTAGGTATAGATTTCACATGATTACTTCGTTTGGGATATACAGAGATAACATAATTAAACGGAAGTTAATATTTCAAAGTTTATCGCGAAAAATCTCAATGTATTCAATAGTTAGTTGATGCATTGTATTGATTTTTTTCATAACTTATGAAATATAAGATTCAAGATGTACATGTAAAAACTAAATACAAAGTACTACTAAGTTACAAGAAACATTGATCCTAAACTAGTTCTATATATTGGGAACATCATATGCCAACCTTACGTGACTCATATATGTGCTTGGTGCGTAAACTTGTTCAAATGGGAAGGGCCGGTCTCATTAAAGACTCATGACCGGCTCATTTGTAAAAGGATTTAATCAATTATGGGCTCAATTGGGTCGGTCTTTTAAAGAGTCATGTTTTATTAGATATTTAACGGGTTGAGCCGGGTCAACAATGGGCCAATAGTTTTCCAAGACTTTTAAATACTATTAGGTAATGAATTATTTCTATTTAGTTGCCGATGGTCCAGTACCAAAAATTGAAGGTGACACAGGCAAACTATCACCCTCTATAGATAAAAATTATACTCTCTTTGGACAGCCCAGCCCAATTAAGTCCATTTTATATCTTTTTTAGTCCGGCCGGACTCAGTCTGTTTTGCATCTTCTTTGGCCTGGCCAAACTTGACTCATTTTGCATCTTTCTTGGCCCGACCCAACTCGGCCCGTTGTGCATGTGACTCATCTCAACCCTGACCCGACCCAATACACAGGTCTATTGGTACACAAAAAAAGTTATGAAAATGGTCCGTCGAAGAGAAATGAGCATAAGAATATTTATGAAAATGAGGCTGTCATTCGTAAGTGTACAAGTTGAGAATGAGTTGTATCTCCAATCTCAGCATAATAAGTGTTAAAAGAACAATTTTAGAAGCTCAAACAAGTGATACAACTACAGCAAGCCCATTGGTCTTCTTTTAGCCCAAACATATTGGCATGAATGCATGATTACGGAGTTGCGTAAGAAAGGACCTAAGGCCTTCTTCCTTGAATCACACTGACGAAACTCTGTGCTGCAAATACAATCACTAGCTAATATGTCCAACACAGTTGGACTAATTTAACTCAACAACCTAGCTAATGCCCCGAGTAATATTCTGTATAGTTATGTGCCGCACATTTTATACATGTCAAAAGTAAAAAAAAAAAAAAAACAAAAACAAAAACTGAAAGAAAAAATAAAATTGTTCATTTAAAACTGGTAAAATTTCTACTTTATTTAAGGAGTGAGAAACTTAAATATGATTTTTCATTGATATAAATAAGTAAAAATATGTTCATGTGAGATCTTGTTTGATTTATAGTTATAATAAGTGTTTTGAAAAATGTACAAAAAGAAAACATGAAAAATAAAAAAAGGAGGGTATACAACGAATTAAGGTAGGAAAACGTATGAAATAATATTATTCATTTGGTATTATCAAAGTTGTGGAAGTGTAAATACTTTTGTTAAAGTTTTAAAGGGACATATTGTAAAAAAAAAAAACTATATTACTAAAATACACTTTCTCTTTTCTTTTTTTTCCTTCTCATTTGGAATCAGGAAAGAACCCAATATAATAATTAAAAAGGGGAAGATCATGTGAAATGCATTAAATATAAAGCAAGTGAGAGGGTAGAGACTCTATCAAAAGTTATGCAAGTAGACTAATTGTATTTATTGATAGTTTGGGAGTAGAAAAGCTAATTTATAAAAATATTTTTTTTTGCAATACCCAAAGGGTGAATAGTGAAATAAAGTTATTTATGTCATAAAATATCATATAAAAAAGGAATAATTCTAAATGGAAAGAACTTTTCGAAATTTTCCAATGGAAAATACGAAAAGAAAAATAAAAAGAATGAAAAGAGTATTGTATAAGTGATATTTTGTATTGTTATGTGTCATACCTCGTTTTCATAATGAAAAGATAATGGAGGAAGAAAGTGAGAAAACACAAAGATTAAAGGGAAAAAAAAGTCACTAATCAGTGTTAATGGCCAAAATCGTAGATGGTCCCATTTCAATATGCATGTTAGAAATTACATTTCAAATGTGAATGAATTTGGAAAAGTGAGTGCAAATGAATGAACCATAAAAATGTTGTGGGTTAGATATTGATACCATTGCTACTTAGTGACATCAAATGCTAATATTTTTCACGTTTGAGAAAAGATACTTAACTCTAAATTCTAACCTCTCACCTCTAACCTCTAACCTCTACTTTAACAGGTATTTGACCAAATATTTTTAAATTTTACTTGTAGTGTTTGAGCTGGTTCAAACCTGCTAACCCGCTACCTTAAAAGTTGTTATCGATCAACATACACTCATCACTAGCTATATGTGAACTCTAGCAAGATTTGAAGACTACCCATGTTTACAAAAATCTTATCACATCATTTAGGCTCCCTTTGTCATGCTTAATGAAAATCTTATCTGATTATTAAGTTGCACTTGTTTTGATGGAAAACTTGCTTCACAAAAAATCAACTTTTAAAAGAAAAAATTTCAAGGGAAAATATAATTTAAAAATAGTTCTTGTGTTCGTTTCTTTACAAGAAAAGTTATGAAGAAGAGTTCGTTTCCTTACAACAACAACAAGAAGAAGAAGAAGAAGAAGAAGAAGAAGAAGAAGAAGAAGAAGAAGAAGAAGAAGAAGAAGAAGGTAAAAGGGAGAGGAGGGTGGACGAGAGGGAAAATAGGAGGTAAGCAAGTAGACAATTGTAGCATACTAATGGATGCCTCAATTACAAGAGGGAAATATTTCTATTATTGAAGAACTATTTTTTCTCTCTTAAATAATTATTTTCCTCTCAACCCTTAACAAAACAAACAATAGAAAAGGGAAAAACTAATTTCTTGGAAATTATTTACCCCAAAAAAATAAATTCTTTGTAATTGTAGACACGAAATTGTGTCTCCCCGTGTAGCAGTCTGATGACGAACCGACTCTTGCAGGTAGCACTTCACTTGGGTCGAGTTTGAGTGTACGTAAACCCAAAATCACCTCAAAGCCGAACCCTAAAATGGCCCAAACACATGAACCAATAAGAACCCCAAAATCATCAAAAACCAACCCCTAAACCCGTGCAAAAGCTGAATGCTTGGAACACAATTGCCTAGCGCTCAAAGTAGGCGTCAAGCGTTGAAACAAAACTCCAACCAGCATCAGTCGCCCAATGACAGGTTTAGGAATTCAACACCCTCTAGGCGTTCGACACACCAAGTTAGCGTCAAACGCACACCATACTTCCAACTTATGAACTTAAACGGAATCTGATCAATTGCCAGTTTCAGCGTTTGACGCATAGCCTCAGCGTCAGTCACCTAGCCTTGTGTGCCACCCTAATCTCGTTTCGAGCTTCTATGCAGCTAAGCAAAAGATTTGATTTATGATTGCCCAACAACAGGATGTGTGTCTGACGCCCAGAACAGGCGTCAGACGCACTGACTTGGCGTCTAACGCTCAAGAGACCAACTCTTTTTTGCCTGTATATATCCCCTCATTTTCTGAGTAAAGGCTTGACATTTTGTGATTTTTAGAGCACTGTTACTCTGTAAACATACCCTCTCAAGCAATCCTAAACACTCGTAAACACGAATCAAATAAAAATCATAGTACTCAATGCATACCATTTGCCTTAGAACATCAAGCAACCCTTACTCCTTCAACAAGCACTCAATCAAGACTTAAGCAAAGGCACTATCCTCAATGGTAAACACCAAGGCCCTTCTCTACTTCAATTATTTTACTTTCTTTGGCTACTTCTACTCCATTATTTTTCTAGTACTTGACCTTGGTGGTTCTACAACCATCTAGGGTCTTAATCTAGCCCTTCTTTAGTGATAATTATGTAAGGTGAAAACCCCTTTCTTATGAACATTTAATTTAGATTTTATGTCACTTTTGATGAGCCTTGATCAACCAAAGAGTCATCACTCTTGATGATCTCTTATGATCAACTCTTACACTTGTTTTCAATGTCTCTTTTGCCTATGATGTGAAGAGGTAGGAGAAACTCCTACTTCACTAGGCTAAGTCTCAAAACCCTAATGTTTAGCATCATAATCAAGAAACCATCCTCATGAATTGGTCCCCTCTTAACACATTTTCAATCCCCTTTCCCTTGCATTTCATCTATTGCTATTTACTTATATTATGCAAGCTTATTTTCCTTTTAGTCTATGATGTAAAGATATGGACATCTCCAATCTTAATAGACTTTTCTCTTGACCCATTTTTATGATCAAACCATGTATGTATCACACTTGAATACATGTTTAGGAGTGATTCAATGGCTAATTTCTTGCTTTAGATTTCATAACTATACTTTGATTTCTATTTTGCATATCCAAGTCCATGATATTCTAAGGCAAAATCATAAATGCCACTTGAACTGACTCATTTTCTAAGTTATAGTACATCATGAGGAAAAGCCTCTTTATGCTTCTTTCTTCATTAGATTAATCAATATCTCCAACTCATCATGTATCATAGTTACATTGCATTTTTACTAACCCTAACATATTGACTCTTGTCTCTTGCTTCTTATTTCTTATTGTGGTTGTTATAACTTATATACATGATCCTTACTTTGTATTGAGATTGCATGATCACCTCTATTTTATGCACTAATGAACACCTATTGATTGAATGACATGCCTAATAAGATAAATAATGGACAATCGGACTTAGGTTTCCATTAATCTTGAGGACTCTTAACAAAATGGTCACCAAAACTATATTTATGCGCATTAAACTTAACTTGCTCAACCAACTAAATCTAGAGTGTGTTTAACACTTGTTTTTGCAGGTTTGCCTAGGACTAAGTCTGATTTGTTCTCCATCTCTATGCCAATTGCTTGCACATATTCTTGAATTGAAATAAGTAGCTCATTTTTCAGACCTTCTCATGGTTCGAAGACCACTTATGTGAGTCAATTTTGGGATTCAAACCCAATGGTGACCAAATAGCCCATAAATGTGGGTGGTGACTCCTTGACCCATTTTAATGTCACAAAGCCATGTAGCCAATCCTTATTGACATGCAAATATAGTAGGGTAATAGTGGAGGAGAGTCCCTTCCTCTTTTCTTCATCAAAAAAGGAAGTTGGGATGTAATCAGGCTCTCTAAGGGCGATTCACTCATCAAATCGTCCATCCAAAACCTAGTTAGCTTCCTTGTTCCTTTGAACTACTTTAGCCCCTACAATAGTATTAGCTTGCCATTATATTCCCATTTTTATATCCATAAATGGAAATCAATATGTTATTGAATGAGGACATTAAAGTGAGCCTAGTAAAGAGCTTATTTAAATCACTAAAGATGGTGAATACCTACATAAACAAGATAACTGGCCTCAAAGGTAGTGTTTTAGTAAACCCTATCTATCTGATGCTTAAGTTGAAATACTACTTAAGATCTTGACTATCCTCTAAAGCTAGTATTCTTATTGCAAGAGTGAATGTACCATTGCATAGGTCACAAATAGGAGGATATTAATTCCCAAAGATTAGGTCAAGTAGAGAGTGGGCTCATACTTACTGGCTATCGTGTTGGATTAACATGAATTAACATTATTGGGCTTGCCAAATAACTCCTTCTTATCACGTACTAGATAAAATTCTTAATGAGGTTGATGGTCATGGGCCCTTTGGTAGGTCTAACATGGCTTCTACCTTATGATCATGTAGTAGACCCATTTGATTCCCCCCCTCCCCAGGCCCATCATTTTTTTGGTGGGTTTTTCCTTCGCATCTGAATCTTATTTTGAATTTAGAATGTCCCTAAGTGAATTCAATTTTGCTGAAAATTTTAAATCTCAACTGCTCACTAATTAGAAACATAATTTCAACAACTTTTTCACTTGTAGGGTTTAATGCCATAGTTAATTAGGAATATTAAACATTAAATATCCTCTTACATACGACACTGAAAGTTCACAACTCAAAATTTTCCTTAAATTCCTTTTTTCTTTCTCAACAAAACACTCTCTAAGGTGACATGAATTCCCTTGAATCTTTCTTTTTGGTATTCCATTTTTTGTTAAGTATAGTTTAGACGTACAACTTCTAGAACCATTTTTATACATCAAGGAAACCTCATTTTTCTCTATCAAATTTGATTTGACTACGAAAGGAAGTATTAGCCATTGATTAGTGCTTCATGGCAGTACTCTGGTTGAACCCAGCTTCCAAATCCAATAATTAAAGATGTTGCTTTAAATCCTCCTCTTTTCAAGAAGTATAAAATTGTTCTTCTTTCCTTTTCCTTATAGTATGAAAAAGAGGACTATTTTAGAGCAATGGTGTTCTACGAGGCTTCGTCACATTTAGATAAGCAACCTTATACATCTAGACAAGGCTAAGTTTGCTTCATATGATATGTTTAGGGTCACAAACGAGGTTCTCTTTGATTTAAGAGGCGACTTGGCGGCTTATGAAGTAGTCTTACTAAAGTATGTAACAACTTCAGGGTCAGGCATAAAAATGAGTTAGTCATTAACTTTTGGACTCCACCCTTTAACAAGCTACTATTGTATTATGTCTGACCAAAGTGCCTCAAATGCTCATCCCCCTTTAAATTTTATACCCTAGTATACAACCTATCTGGACTTTGGATTGTGTTTTCCTCTACATTGTTTACTTAAGGAGATCCTAATTCATTACTTGAATTGATTAGTCTGGTGTAGATCAATACTATCTCTAGTAATTTTCCCTTTCCTTATCTTTAACTTAGCTCCTAATTGGGAAAGTTAATTATTAGATTTGTTATATCTCTATTTTCTTATTTAATGTTTGTTTTGATTATTATTATTGAAGTTAAAGTTATAATTAGTGAGTAGTCTATTTCTTGAGTTTGGATGAAACCCTCAATGAACTCTTGATTATGTGATTGCTAGTATGGATTAATTTAGGGAATTGAATTTGTTAGTTTTTATGCTTGATCACCGTACCTAGGAACCTATTTTGGTACCGAATTGAAAGATAAAATTGAAGGAAAAGCCTCTGACTTGCTCATTTAACTAAAAGACCATGAGAATATGGATTTCTAGTTGGGATTTATTCTTGTCTGATTATGTTTCTAATTATGAGAATAAGCTTTAGTCCATTTAGAGATTTTCACATATTAAGAGGGGCATCAAGGTGACACTCACCCCATGATCACATAAAGCCTTATTAATCTCAATACCACCAAGTTTCACAAGGATATAGTAGCTACAAAGGTCCCCTAACTTTTTTTGGAAGCTTGTTTTGCCAGATCGCACTACACTCGACTAATAAAGGAACAATGATATTCTCTTTGATCTTTCTGTTATAAAAAAGCACGTCCACATGAATTTTGCATATGATGGAATATCTAAAATAACCATTAAGAAATGGAATGTTAATGTGAAGCTTTTTCAATGTTTCAAGGAACTTATCGTATTATTTTTTTTTCTAAGTTTGCTTGTACTAGTTTTTGAGGGAAAGGAACAGGTGGTTTTTAAGATGCAATAGGAGCATAGAAGGGTTCCTTCTTCTCTTCTTGATTCACCTCCTTCTCGACCAACTTCTCAAATTCAAAAATTATCTCCTTACTAACCTTCATTGATAGTCTATTCAACTCCTTCCCACTTTTCAAAGTCAAAATAGCTATATAACCTTTGGATAGTTGCTCAATATTACCAAGAAATTGATTTGGAGTCTTTAAATTTGAGCTAGATACTAAGTAAGTTGACTTATCTTATTATCTTGGATCTTGTTGTGAGCCTCCATTTGTTGAAGTCGATCATTTGTCTTGGAGGTAGCTTGCACAAGATTGTTTATCATGGCATCCATTTTAGCCTAAGGTGATTCTTGGTATGTAGTGGGTATTTGTTGGTGGTGAGCTTTGTTGGTTATATGGTGGTCTTGGTTGGAAATCAAGAGGTGGTTGATTGTATATGTTGTGAAATGGTTAAGGTTGAAGTGGATTATGCTGGTTTTGAGTATTCTTGTATGAGAACTTTAGATTATCTTTCTATCCTTCGTTATATGTGTTGGAATATGGGTTATAAGGTTGCCTCTGGTTGTTATAGAGAGCATTGTCTTGTTTAATTGCCATACTAGGGTTACTAAGCTAACAATAATTATCAACATGTCCATGCACTCCACCCATATCATATAAAGCTACTATAGATATATCACTCTGCAGTTTATCAATCTTATGAGATAATGCCTACATAGTGCTAGTCTAAAGATTTAATGCTTCAACATCACTTTTACCACCTTTTTTTAACTCCATTCCTACCACCAATATGGTAATTGTCATTTGCTAACGTCTTCTCAATCAAGTCATTTACTTCACTATGGCTCTTTGTTATAACAGAACCTCTAGATGTAGCATCAACGTATATTCGTGATTTATGTGTTAACCAATTGTAGTATGTCTAGATCAACAACCACTCAGGTATACCATGATGAGGACATCACCTTTACAATCTTTAAAATCTCCACTAAGCCTTATATAATGATTCATCATCACCTTGACAAAAAGTTGTCAATTCATATCGCAATTTGGCAGTCCTCTCCTAATCCAAGAATTTCACCAAGAATGCCTTTGCTAATATATTCCTTGTATCAAATGAACCCATACCTTCATCTCTCAACCATTCTCTTGCTCTATCCCTAAGTAAAAAATGGAATAGTCGAAGTTTATAGCATCATTGCTATAATATTTCATCTTCATAGTGTCACGTTTCTCCAAAAAGCTCTCAATATGGGAAACGAGGCACTCATTTGGTAGACCAGCATATGAATCATTTGACGAAAACTGAATGAATTGGATTTCAATTCAAAATTTGTGGCATTAACAACTAGTTTAATGATGCTAGACAAGACACCAATAGTTGTGTCTAGCATACCATACTCTAAAAGTGATTTGTTACCCTACTTAGCCATTGGTTTTTGCTTGATCTTATTCTGCCTTCTTTGATATCCTAGCTTGTGTGTAGTAGCTTTGATTTTATGGCCAAGAGCTTTGCATGCAAGATGGAAAAATAGAAACATGATTCAAATAAATGGGGAATAATATCCAAAGCAACTAAACAAATCAATAAGCTTAGTAAAATAAATCTGAAATAACTAGATTAATATCGTTAGTCCTCAACAATGACACAATAATTTGATGACCTTTTATAGGCCTATCAATAATAATCTAACTATATCCTCCTAACTATGTAATAGGGTAATTCAGGATTGTATTCCAAGAGACTAAGGACTAATTAGCCAGCTATATTAACTTGAAAATCAATATTAAGCTAGAACCAATTTGTAAAGAGATGACAAATGAATAACTAATTGTGACTAATGAACTATATACTAATAAAATAGGTTGAGAATTCAAGATTAAAGAACATCTAGGATAAAGTATCCCCAATAACATGAACTAGTGCACTAAACAATAATTGTGACTAATGAACTGAATACTAAAGCTGTAGAATGCTCCCAAGAAAATAATGCTCAAAAAGGATAAATAGGGGGAAGCCTAAAACTCCAGCCGAAAAAATTCTACTTATAAGCACTAGTATAAGAAGTTTTATTAAGAAGATAACTCTTTAAAAATTAGACCAAAAGTCTAGCAAAAACCTTCCTTATAGATTCCTCCAGGCCATGGAAGAGCTTAATCTTCCACGGATAACCCATGGTGTGCGTTGTCCAAGCTTTGAAATTCACTAAAATAATGTCTTTGTGGCCTACCTATGGAGTGGACTTGCTTTCCATGGCTAGGCCATACTCTTCCACATAAAAATCGGACTTCAGACTTCAACATACTTCATACAATTCGTTTTCATCCCTACTTGGCCTCTTGCCCCTTATGACATCTTTTGATTTGAAAATTGCTCGGATACACATGATCTACACAATAAACCAAACAAAGGAAGTACCAAGTCCAAAATATATAAAATCTGCGCAAAATTCATGAATTTAGCCAAAGATTACTCACATTAAGCACAAGAAATTGGGATAAAAGTAGGCATAAAAGACACTTATCGCAAATTACTATGGAATCCCACTCCCATAAATTCTAACCAATTGTAATTTTCACCCTTTAGGATATATTGTTAAGAATAGATATTTATATTTAAATTTCATACCTTCTTAATTCCTGAACTTTGTAAACCAATATTATTAGTTTTATCTGGATTTTTTTTCAAATTGTGGGCAAAAGGTTTTTATTTTCTTTATAAAACTATTTATAAATCACAAAAAATAATTTATGAAGAAAAAAGTAAAACACGAGAAATACATATCTATTTGGATGGGAGATGTAAAATATTTCAACCAATAGATTTTTGATGATATGATTGTGTATCTTTTATTTTTTTCAGAGAAATAATAAAAATAAAAAAGGATAGCCATTAATAAGCAAGGCTTTGAGGAGATTCATGTTTTAGAATTTCAGTTTATTTGACGAAGCCTATTAATTTGGTAATGTGGATAGTGCAATATTAGTAATCAAGAAATTTGAAATAGTAATGTGGTATTGATGGTAAGTTTGTAACGATGGCTACAAGCAAGAACTTAGAAGCCTGAATTACTATTTAGCCGTATTTGAAACACAACAGACAGACTAGAAGAACCTTATTCTCCCCTTGCTAGTTTTTACCAATCCAATATTTACTGAGAGATTTCTTTCCGTCAATGCTTTCTTTTGAAAGAAATAGATTTTATAACTCAAGCTGAGTCGGCCTCTGCCAAAGTGATTATACTCTGTGGGAATGTGCCATTATACAAATATTTCGAGCAATCCCTAGTGTCTAGACTAGCTACCATGTGGCCAACTTTATTCATCCTCTTTTTACATGGGAAATAATGAAAATATTAAACGACTGCCTATATTCCCTAATTATATAAAAGGAAACAAACATTAGACTAAGACCATTCTCATTCCTCATAACTATATTCACTATATTCTCTACATCTCTTTCAACCTACACAGTTCGGAAGCCAAACCTTACAGCTATATGAACTCAGCACATTGTTGCTGCTTCAGCGATTAATGCATCCAATTTAGTGTGTTTTCTCCACATACACACAGCACTACATGGCCTACATTATTCTTGACCACAACACCTAAACTAAAATAGACACCAGCCATATTGTGGGCATCAACGTTCACCTTTACCCAGCCGAATGAAGGAGCCAGCCATGCACCTGGGGACGTGTTTGGATGGCCTAAACTTGAGTGTTAAACTTGCATAGTATATTGGTAATAGTCTGAAACAAGCTTAACGAAGCCATAGCAATGGATGTTAAGTCTTGGCTAGCATTGTCAAACAATGACATATTCCTATATGTTCACGAATCCCACGCCAATGTGGCAATATGGGGTAGTTTGTTGCCTAAACACTGCTTCGTTAACCATAATCAGAATTCCTAGGAGGCTACCGAAATCACTCCCAAACTTTGTCAAATTAAGTTGTACTTTTAGATTTCTTAGGAGACCTGACATTCGTAAATGGTATGCATTATGGATTCACTAGTGGCATTACTACCTTATGCATTTATTTGTCTACACAATTTGTTTATGCATGACACATTCTCATACAACTAATCTACCCTTGCAAGCCCCCTTTAGCGTCCATTCCCCAAACCATTTTCCAAAGCTTCCCATATAATAATGAATTGCTCCTCTCTCGTATTACCCAGCTAATAGCCCCAATGCACTGAGAACTCCCTCTTTGGTGAGCCTATACAACCGATCTCATTGAACTTTTGGTGACAAAGGCATGTTACAAATCAAGTCAACCGATCTCCCTAGCAATGAATAACTTTCTTGATCGATTAGATTAGCTACCATGAGGTCCAAATTGTATTGGGTAGAGTGGGCTGGGCAACCTATATTAGAGGGTATCAAAAGCCAGGGGTCTGTTCATACGTTAATACTTAAACCATCACCAACGTAAGCCTTCTAGCAGTAGTGCCTTGGCACCCTACATATTCTGCCCGGCCTGTGTAGCTAGGATCAAACCCCGATATGCTCCCAAGATGCTATATTTTTTTTTGAAGTATCTAGCTTTAAGCTAAGGAAAGAACCCAGAAAAAGAGTTTAGATTATTATGTATGCACGAAACTTGCTTAGCTAGCAATGCTTGGTTAAAAGTGATCTTCAAATTTCTAAAGCCCTTTCCACCTTGGGATTTCATTGAACATAAGTTATCCTATGAGTGACAATAAATCTTCTTAGCCTCTCCATCACCCCATTAAAAACGTGCCATGAAGGAGTGCAACTCATTGATTATACTAACTGGGATTCTGAAGACGCTCATCAGGTAAGTAGGGATAGCTTGAGCCAACGCCTTAATAAGAAATTTTGTTCCCAGTCTTGACAATAATTTTTCTGTCCACCCTTGACACTTCTTTCATAACATTTCCTTTAGACTGGCAAACACAACCCTCTTAGATTTTCAAATAACTGTAGGTAGACCTAGGTATTTCACATGTCGGTCTACCTCCCTAACTCCTAGCGTATCTCTCCGATCCACTGCTACATATTTTCTAAAAGCTACTTCTGATTTGTTAAGGTTGACTTTCTAACTATATACTCTCATATCTGCTAATAATATCAGGTATAACCAAGCATTCTCTTGCCTTCATTCAAGCAAAAAGTATGATGTCATTGGAGAAGAACAAATGGGATACTCTAGGTGCCTAGACAAATCCGCTCTATGAATTATATAATGTTGCTTTAGAAATCAATGCAGAAAAAGCAAGAAATAAGTAAGGGGATATCGGGTCACCTTGTCATAGGCCTTTGGACAAAGGGATGGAATGACACTTCCAATCAAATTTCCCATCAACTTTGAAGGTAAAGGAATTGAAGCACTAGATAAACACTTCATGATTCAATCCACCTAAGACATTCTAAAGCCCAATCTTAGCATGAAACTCTTTAGAAAGGATAATTCAATTATATCATATGCTTTACTCATATCCAGCTTTAGAGAAAAGACTCATCTTTCCCTTATCCCTTCCTTTTTCATATCATGAAAATTTTCATAAACAACTTCTATAGGATTTTGGTTTAACTGAAAAAGGGTAAAAATGTGGGAGAGGAGAATCGAATCCCATTGTCTTTCCTTTAGTACTATGTGCTTAACCACTAAGTTAAGAGATGTAAACATGTTAATAATTGTTGCAAATTGTATAAAACCTCCACACTACGGGATGTGAAGGTTAAACCACAAATCATAATTTATATCTCAATCAAACTCCACAATTTAGCAAGGTCGATAACCTTACTAATATGAGACGAAGTTTCTAGCTTCTTAACCATCAAAATTCTCAAATTTTCATATTCATCTAACATTAGGGAGATATTCCAGCGACGTAGATATATTCCCTCAAACAGTTGGAGTTCAATAAAACTTTTCATATCTATTAGTACTGCCACCCTTGACAAAACATAGGCGATGGATAAAAGGAATGCCTGACATCTAATTTGCAACTTCATTCCGTGCCTTTAGATTATCGCTCCTCTCGCCTCTTAGTTCCGTTTAAAATTTGAACAAAATCAATCCTAATTTTTCAAAAAAATTCCAGTGAGATTTTAATGTGAGTGGAAATAAGGGGCCCTTCTATTTCAGCCAAACAGGTACAAAGTGTGTCGTGTCAAATGCACTTACGATACTTCTAGCCTTTTCCGCTGCTTTACATATAACAGAATTTTTGACAGCACAAAAACTTTGGAATAACACGTAATTATTTTGAAAAGTCTAGAATGCATTTAATGTTGGGTGTGTATAACTGTATACTATAAACACACTTTAATAGACCTGATGTTAATATAATATAATAAATAAAGTGATACTTCTTCTATCTTTAACTATTTGTCCCACCTACTAAAAAAAATTGTCTTATATTTTAAATGATTATAGGGATTACACTTTTACTCTCACGTGTATAGTTTGTGATTCAACTAATCTTTTCTCTCGTCAACTTTAACAAAAAATTTTTTTTAATGACATTAATATATGAAATGAGGTAAATTATTAGAATGAAATGAGTAAGTATATACAAGCTAAGTATACCAAATTAAAATATATAAATAACCTTGAGTAAAAAACATCTCCCTTGTTGAGGAGCCATTAATTGATTTCAAAAACCACATCTTTGTCTGGTGTTCTCTTAACAATCTCACGTTTCAATTAATTAAGGAAAATCCAATATTTACAACCCATTTTCTTTTAAAATATTTAATGAAATCTCTAAAAACTCTGAAAACTTCTATGTATACAAATCTGACTTTTCTCTTCTATATGGTGTCTTTGGCTAGCCAGTATATCTTTGTATTCGGCTAACCATCTTTCTATAGGGGTCATTAAGTATATTAAAAGAAGATGAGTTGTAAAAGTTCGATTTTTCTTTATTAATTGAAAGGTTGGATTGTTAAGAGAAGACTAGACAAAGATGAGATTTTTAAAATTATTTTTTCCTTAAAATTATATCTATATATTTTCCATTTTTCTTTAAAATAATGATTTTGTATTTGCGGCTTGCAACTATATTCTATGGTCATAAAGCTGTCACCCGTCACCTCTTTAGAAAATCCGAATCATGAAGTAAACCCAATCACCTCCTAGCTATTTTATACGTATGTAACATGCTATAAAGTCTCACTTCTTCTCCTCTTATCAGCTCTTGTCACTCACAAATTTCACTCGAAAAAATACAGACTATGCCAAGTGGATCTTTTTCACTACCAAGCAACAACCCCTACTCCCTTTACTCCTTTGAGGAGTTTCTTCGCGGCTGGTATCACCGCCTAGAACAACTCTTGGTGGATATAGCAGCCGCGGTGGACACCAAGAACAGCGAAGAAGTCCATATTGAGGACATGGAAGCTAGGCAGCTCATAGCGCGTGCTCTCCACCATTTCGAGGAATACTATGAGCAACAGTCTCGTGCTGCTCATCTCAATGTGTTCGCTCTTTTCTCCCCTACTTGGTGCTCTTCCTTTGAATGTGCTTTCCTTTGGATTGCCGGGTTTCAGCCTCGGGTTCTCCTGCGCCTCGTCTCCGACTCCGTCCGGGACTTGTCGTCTCATCAAATTCAAACTCTTGAAAGGTACTCAGTTAGTTTTGTTACTCGAGTATATTTGATCATCATGCTTGTTATTCTGAAATAGGGAGAGCAGTTCGATTGATCTTATCTCATTTTTTTTTTAGTAACTCATATCCATCCTAAAACCGTTGGTCTTAAAAATTTTAACCCTTATTCAAATTTATGGAGTTTGATAGGTCTCCAGTCTAATATGGTTCAAAATAAATTCTTATTATATATATTTTTTATTTGTTTATTATTCTCTTGTTTTGTATTTTAATATATTTTCTTAATTTTTTTAATCAAAAGAATATTATAAAGTTAACAAAGTAAACTTCTAATTAAAGAAAAAGTATCAAAAATTATGACTCAACAAATAATTTATCTTATTCTAATTTAACTTTAAAATTATAAATTTACTATTAAGAAAGTCGATTACTAGATGAGTGAATTTCTTCATCTTCATCTTCCACTTCTCAATTAGATATTAGCTATTTAGTTTTTTTTTTTTCAATATATGGGTCCATGGGTTGGATGTTGATGTAAAAATTAGGATATAAACTCATATACTACCCAAGGACATTTAAAACTATATCCGATCTGGACCAATGAGTCTAAAAACATTAGACCTTGGGTCTAACAAAGTTTGGGCCAAGTCCTTGATCCATTTCCATCCCTACTCTAAACTCATTAAAATTTATTTTTAGGAGTTTGACACAAAGGTAAAAGGAGTGATTTATCATGCACCTAGATGTATTTAGAAGTATATCTTTAATTGGCACATGTGTAACAAGAATGCATATGCAATAAACTTATCAAACTTTGATAAAAGGAAGAAAAGGAAAATAAGTGCTTTATCGTACGTCTTATCTCTAATTAATACTCGTTTGTCCTTTTATTTTTTCTATTTTTATTTGTTAAGTCAAAATTTAAAAAGATTGATCACAATTTTTATCATATTATAAAAAAATAATATATTTTATAAGATTTTGTTAGATTCATTTCAATATAAATTTTTAAAATATTTTTTTCTATTTTTATTTATGGAGTCAAAATTTAAAAAGTTTAATCACAATTTTTTATCATATTATAAAAATAATATATTTAAGTGATATTGTATTAGATTTCTCTCAACATAGTTTTAAAGATCAAATTTTTATAATTTTAGTCTTATAAATTTAAAAATGTATTTTTATCACAGACATACATGTGTTATAATCAGTCCGACTTTAGGTAAAAGTTAAAAAAAGTAAAAGTTTGTTTTATTATGTTGGACACATGTGTGTCATACCCTTTTCTCTTATTTAGTTAATTGATGATTTATTGCACTATGACTAGACCTGTGCATTGAGTCAGGTTAGGGCTAGGATGAGTCACATGCAAAACGGGTCGGGTCAAGCCGAGCCAGAGGAGATGATAAACAGATCGGGTCAAAGGAGATACATAACGGGCGAATTCGGGCTGAGCCGTCCAAATAGTGTATAGTTTTTATCTATAGATGGTGATAGTTTACATTTATCACCTTCAATCTTTGGTAGTGGGCTATCGATAAGTATGTGGAAATAATTTATTATTTAATAGTGTTTAAAGGTCTTGGAAATTATAGACCCATTATTGACCCGACTTAACCCATTAAAGACCCACTAAAATATGACTCTTTAATAAACCGACTCATTAAACCCATTATTGATTAGATCCTTTTTACAAATGGGTCAGTCAAGAACCCTTAAGAGAGACCCTTCCATTTAAACACCTCTAACTATGACTGCATAGTGCATACAGTCATACACCATACTACAGTCTACAGTAGCTAATTAAGAAACACGAATCTTAAGTACCAAAGCCAAATAAGGACATGGTCACGTAACTTTTTCCAGAAGTAGTAACTTCTTTAAATGGAGTTGTGCAAATGGGAGAAATTCTTCAAAACAAGTATTGGTATTAGTTCTTCCTTGGTTATTCTTATAGTTGTTTCATTATTTTTTGGTGTGAAGCAATTTGGAATATGCATGTGTTCCGCATTTTTGTCTATTTATTTGACCCCATGTTCTAAACTTCACTTTTTTTTAAGAGTAGTGAGAAAAGTAAATGGGTTATGACAATATAATGTAAAATAGACCTTTTAAAGTTACAAACTTTTGGACACAACCCAAAGTAGAAAACGGCACAAGCAAGCAAAAAGGGATGAATGAAGTATAATCTATTCTTCCTCTAGGTTTTAAATTCTACAACATATTTTACTTTTTATAAAATGAATATTACTTTTAAATATTAAGTAAGTTTTTAATTTCTAATTTTTTTCTCAAGAATTTTTTTTGGAAAATTTGTTAAAAAAAAAATATTGTCAAAAAAATTTGAATTTGGTCAATTATTTCGTACGTTGATTAGCAATAGAATGTGTCGTGCACTGAATTTTAATTATAATATTTTTTTAGAAGTTTTCTACTAATTTTTTTTTCCTTTTGCCCTTTTTTCCATTTTTGGTTTAATACGAGAGATTGATGAGAAAAAGGAGAATTTTGTGAAAAACTCGATATTGTGATCAAGGTTTCAGAAAAAGATATTGTCTAAAGACATTTTGGTTTTATAAGGTAATTTTCTATAATGTATGTATATATATATATATATATATATATATATTCTTATAAAAAGAAAAATTAATAAGGTAATTTCTTATAGAATTTCTAATTTTTATAATATTCTGGTCAAAGTTATATTTGTATTTATCTTTAATTTAACTTAACCTTTATGACTATCGTTAAGTTTGAAACATTTTTTGTATCATGCATGTTTTAACCATTAGCAATTTACACAGTGTCGTTCATTGGCTTAGGCACGGATTGCGAGCGCCTAGAGCCAACCGCTCAAAAGGGCCCAAAAATAATTCTAAAAATATTTTTTAAAAGTTTTAACTAAGTTTTTAATGATAATTAATATAAAATATTTATGACATCCTTTTTTTTAGTTTTTGATGAAAATTTATACCTTTATCCCTACTTTTAATTATTTGTCTCTATTTTTTAAGTCCTAAAATTATGCTTTATAAATTATTAAGTTTATGAAGTCTTGTAATGAATAAATTTACTCTCTTGTCAACCTAATTATGTCATAATAACTATACAAATATCTCAAATTTAAGATTTTTGTTTTTTGTTTTTTGATTAAATGAAATCAAAATTTTATCTTGGTGGATATTGGGTATAATGATTTTTTCTTTCTTTTTTTTCTTAGGTATAATGATAATGATAAATTATTTTGTATATAGTAGCATCTTGGATATTAAAATATATAATAAAGTTAGGTTTTCGAGTTTTGCAATTTTATGATTTGTTAAATACACCTTTAGTATTCAATAAGACACCCGTGACCCAACTATTGAAGGTTATAAGTATTCTATTAATACTTATCTAAAGATATCATTATTATTCTAATCTATTCGATTAGATTGCTTCTAAAAAAAATATTACTTCATTAGTAGACCTTGTGTGTACCTTTGTTTTTAATAATTTTATCAATTATTTTTACAATGGTTGAATTATTTTACGGATGAAAGTAATAATATAAAATATAATAATCATATTCCATATAAACATGCATTTACTATCCCGAAATAGATAAAGAAAAATTTTACGCGTAAAACATTAGAGACCCAGACCAATAGTTATCCAGTTAGAAATTCATATTCAAGCAAATAAGTCAAGTTTGTGGTTGTAGTGCTGTACCTAAGTCTGCGAGGATTAGTGTTGTAAAGATGCAAATACTAGAAAGTTGTGGGTCCTACGTGAAAAGATCCAACTCCCTGGTTACCGCTCCCAGGTTGTTTGTTTCTAGGCAAACAGTACCTAGTGATCCTTTTCATTTTCTAGGCCCAAAATTTCAGGTTTCTATACTTTGTAGTCGGTACAAAAATAATTCAGAAAATCGTTTTGTTTTGACCTCGGCGGTCTCAATCTTATTCAAGGTCTTGTTCTAAATTCTATAAATTGGGCTCTAGGCCTCCTACCATTTAAATACCCCCTATTTATCCCTTTCTTTTAGTACTTCTACATTTGAGAATGACCCTTTTTTTTTTTAATGAACATATCCATGAGAATACTTCCTCTATATACCTATTTATTCTTGTCTACTTTATTTATATACTTAATTATATATGTTTTCTCAGTCCTTATAACAAATACTCATTTCTATTTATATAGTTTAAAGTTCGAAAAATTTGATCACAAATTCTCATCATGTTATAAGAAATAATATATTTAAATGTGATTTTATTGGATGCATCTTAATGTAAATATTTAAAATATTAAGTTTTCATAATTTTTTGTTTTACGAATTTGGAGATAAAAACGGTTATAGTCGTGTCATTGAGACCGCGAAAAAGTCAAATATGACTTTCTTATAGAGAAGGAGGAAGTACTTCTTTGAATTTTTTTTTATTTTTGAGCCAAAAAAATTAAAAATTTCGAAAAATAAGCTACTGTTTAAAATAATTTCAAAAATAAGCCAATTTAGTTTCGGAAATAAAACGCTACCCAAGGCAGCGTTTTAGCTTGAAAAAAAACGCTACTTTGTGTAGCGTTTTTTCTAATGCCCAGTTTTTTTTTTTAAGAAAAACGTTGTCCTGGGCAGCGTTTTTACTGAGACCCAATTTTTTTTTTTAGTTTTTTTTTAAGAAAAAACGCTGCCCTGGGCAGCTTTTTTTTTCGTTTTCTCCTAAAGAAAAACGCTGCTCAGGGCAGCGTTTTTTTCTGACCTAGCTGCCCTGGGCAGCGTTTTCATATGACCCAAAATTTCCATCAAAATTCAGTCTCATGCAAAACGCTGCCCAGGGCAGTGTTTTTTTTTATTAGGTATAACGCTGCCTGAGGCAGCGTTTTTAGTCCGACCCTAAATTCGGCTTATTTTTTAAAATGGTTTGAACAGTAACTTATTTTTCAAATTTTTTTTTAAAAAAAGCTTAAAAATAAAAAAAATTCTACTTCTTTTGCTATAAGTTTCACCTTATAAATTTGATGTCTTCTGTTGGGTCTAATAAAGGTGTCCTTCAAACCTATCATAAAATAAAAATTCACCCTTATATGCTCCAATAAATTCCATCCCATCTACTACCTATTATATATGGGATAGAAAATGAAGAAGTATTTTCCTTTTTTGGAAACATCCCATATTTGTTAAATGTTGCATTTTTATAGTCAAAGACTTATAGGTTTAACTAAAAACAATGATTAACTTCGGATGAGTACAAATTACACGTAGTATGTTTGCCATTTAGTTTTACTGAACACACGTACATATACAAGCCCAATCAAGACTACAAACTTCATATGCTCGCTTAAATACTAAAATCAATTGACATGACTAGGGATGACAACGGATATTAGAGCCAACCCGAATTTTTGGATTCATAGCCGTTTTTTCAAATACAAGTTTTTGAAATTCCCAACAGATCCGGGTATGGGTCTAATCATAATATCCTGACCTGGATTCGTTACTCGTTTTTTCATTTACTCATTTGTACTTGTTTGTATTGTTATTCAAAAGACATGTAAAAATTTAATTTTGTTCATTTGTACTTTATTGTTTTGTAATATTTGAATAATTATATGAATTATATTCAAGTATTGAACTTACATTCTTCGTTAGACTGTTGTCTTAGATGTAAAATGCAAATTTATAAATTTGAAACTTATTATTATTATTGTCGCAAAAAATAGGCAAAATATATAGAATTCGTTTTGGACCCATATGGACCCGAATCCGTTGGATTTGGATATGAATCCTTACTTTTCATACCCGACGGATCTAGATCCATCATTGAAAAACGGATCTGGATCCATATCTAAATGCAAATCATCTTCCGTCTTTCTTTTCTTTTAGCATGAACATGTTGAGCTACTCTTTCCTCTACCACAATTTCACTACTTTTTTTTTTTTTTAAAGAACCACTATTTCACTACTAGTCTAGTCTCTACTTATTGTCCTCAAATCCATTCCCATATATCAGAGTAATCAGACACTACACTTTTAATAGATCTGATGTCGTAGCTTAAATCCTCCACCATATCCTTGTAAATTAAGTACTGGAAAATATTAGTGAAGCAAGCTTTTACCTAATGTGGAAAATAGCTGTGATTTAATTAACCATTTATTAAAGAGAACCCCCCAGGTTTATTTTTATATACTCGTGGATCCAAATTACGTGTCAAATGTGGTACGACGTTATATGCAGAGATCTAGACACATGGTTTTTATTAGTGTCATGTGTCAAATGTTTGACGTCTTAAATTTCCCAAACAGGTTGAAAAGTGAGACGAGAATTAAGGAAAAGGCGGTGGAAGACGAGCTTGCGAGGGTACAAGAGACTACAGTAGCACCACCTCTAATGGATGTCCTAAGGAAGGCTGCATGGCTTAATGAGGAGCAATCCTTTAGGCTGAAAAGCGAGCATGTAGAGCAGTTGCAGATGGCTCTTGAAGTGGTGATAGCTGAAGCCGACGCCTTAAGGGTGGCAACGGGAGCTAAAGTGGCCGAGATTCTGAGGCCAATTCAATGCTTGAGGTTCCTGGTAGCTGCCTTGAGACTAATGCAAGGAATGAGGAGTTTGGGGATGCAAAGAGATCTTCTTGCGGGACAGAGATAACAACATAAACATATACCAAGTATCACAGTTTATGATGGATGCTATCTTTCGGGTTTTCTTTGATGCGGCTATGAAGTGAAAAAATGAAATAGATAAGGAACACAATTTTTAAAATATTAAAAAAAATCAATAGTTCGATCTTTTTTTATTTATAAGCCAAAAAAAAAAAAAATTTTAAAAATAAGTTACTGTTTATAATATTTTCAAAAATAAGCCAATTTTAGGTTCGGATAAAAACGCTGCCTTGGGCAGCGATTTAGGTGGGACAAAAACGCTACCCAGGGCAGCGTTTTGCATGAGCTTGATTTTAGGGCAAAAATACTGGGTCAAATTATTAGTTTAGGAAAAACGCTGCCCTTGGCAGCGTTTTTCTTTAGAATATTTCCAGAGTCAGTGAGCCAGGGAATCAGTGCAGGCTTTAATGAATCGCTGCCCGAGGCAGCGATTTTAGCTTCAGTAAAATCGCTGCCCAAGGCAGCGATTTTAGTCTGGGTAAAATCGCTGCCCAAGGCAGCGATTTTACTGAAGCTAAAATCGCTGCCTCGGGCAGCGATTTTACTGAAGCTGCATTTATAACTTCTTTTTCTTTCTCCCTTCTTCTTCCCCATTTCCTTCTTCCTTCTTCCTTCTCCCTGCGCGCCGCTGCTCGTCCTCCACCCTTCGAAATTTCCTCCCAAAATCTTCCATTTTCCTCCCAAATTATTCCATTTCTTTCCATTTCACAAGGTATGTAATTTATTTGGTGTAATTTGAAGTTTTTATTATGTGTTTAATTTATTCATTTATGTTTTTTTTTTATTTCGTTTTTTTATTTAAAATTATGGTTTGTGTTATGTTATTATTTTACAATTTTTTGAATTAATTATTTTTACGTTAATTTTGTGAATTAATTTTTGATATGTTATGTTTGGTAATTATTATTGATATTTTGGTAGTATTTATGTTTTATTATTTTAGTTTAGGTATTGGTATGGATTTGGTTAAGTGGACCTTTATTTAGGTTAGTAAACCATAAATTAGGTTAGTATATAAATTTAGGTGAGTTCATTAATTATGATTAGTTAATTAAATTTGTGTAATATTTAGGTTAGTAATTAGTATAGATTATTTTATTAATTTTGTTTAGTTTATTGAAAGAGGTTAGTTTATTAGAGTAGATTACCTAATTAATTTAGTTTAGTGTATTAATTTAGGCTAACGTAGATTAGTTAATTAAGTAAGGTTAATTAATTAAAATTAGCTTATTAAGTAAGGTTAGTTATGTTAGTTAATTAATGAAGTTTTGTTGATTAGATTAGTTTATTTTATTAACTTAGTATATTTAGGTTAATTTAGTATATTTTACTAGGTTAGTATATTTAGGTTAATTAAGTAAGCTTAATTATAATAGTTAATTAATTAAGTTTAGTTTACTAGATTATTTTAATAAATAAGGTTAGATTATTAGGTTAGGTTATTAATTATGGTTAGTGTATTAATTTAGATTAGTTTAGTTTAATAGGTTAGAACATTAAGTAGGGTTAGTTTACTAAATTATTTTATTTCCTTACGTTAATATATTTAGGTTAATTTAGTTTATTTTATTAGGTGCTTAAATGTAGGTTAATTAGGTAAGGTTAACTAGGTTAGTTAATTAACTAATTAAGATTAGTTTAATAAATAAGGTTAGATTATTAGGTTAGGTTATTAATTATGGTTAGTGTATTAATTTAGATTAGTTTAGTTTAATAGGTTAGAACATTAAGTAGGGTTAGTTTAGTAATTAATTTATTTCCTTACGTTAATATATTTAGGTTAATTTAGTTTATTTTATTAGGTGCTTAAATGTAGGTTAATTAGGTAAGGTTAACTAGGTTAGTTAATTAACTAATTAAGATTAGTTTAATAAATAAGGTTAGATTATTAGGTTAGGTTATTAAGTATGGTTAGTGTATTAATTTAGATTAGTTTAGTTTAATAGGTTAGAACATTAAGTAGGGTTAGTTTAGTAATTAATTTATTTCCTTACGTTAATATATTTAGGTTAATTTAGTTTATTTTATTAGGTGCTTAAATGTAGGTTAATTAGGTAAGGTTAACTAGGTTAGTTAATTAACTAATTAAGATTAGTTTAATAAATAAGGTTAGATTATTAGGTTAGGTTATTAAGTATGGTTAGTGTATTAATTTAGATTAGTTTAGTTTAATAGGTTAGAACATTAAGTAGGGTTAGTTTAGTAATTAATTTATTTCCTTACGTTAATATATTTAGGTTAATTTAGTTTATTTTATTAGGTGCTTAAATGTAGGTTAATTAGGTAAGGTTAACTAGGTTAGTTAATTAACTAATTAAGATTAGTTTAATAAATAAGGTTAGATTATTAGGTTAGGTTATTAATTATGGTTAGTGTATTAATTTAGATTAGTTTAGTTTAATAGGTTAGAACATTAAGTAGGGTTAGTTTAGTAATTAATTTTAGTTTATTGTATATTACATTCTTGAATATCTTTGAATAGTTTTCGTTGTTGTAGGCTTCATGAATACCAATGTGTACCCATTGTTATGTCGATGGGGTGGAACATTGATAGAACAAGATAATACGGTTGGGTATGATGGTGGACAGTGTAGACCTATCGTAATTAGTGGTGAGAATAGCTTCTCTGATATTGTTGACATGGTCTTTAGTTTGTGTGGGTTTGATAAACGATTGGTGGAACTAAAATTGAAAATGAAGTATCCCACTGGGCCGTCAACATGTATGGCATTGCCGTTGACTGATGACTATGCTGTTAAAGTATTATGGGTGTGTATTCAAAATTATCCACAATCTGGCATTGAAATATATGTCGATCTAGTCCCCTTGCCATCATCATATACTGGTTTAATGGACATCTTATCTCAACATCAGTCATTTTCAATCATTCCATCCACAAGTCAAATTCACGATGATAGCTCAGGTCTAGCTACTTATCGGGTGAATCCATTAAACAGTACGCTTCTCAGAGATGAGTTTGGAAATTACCTTTATGGAGAAAGGACTGGACAATCCGAGGAAGGAGTAGAAGAAGAGGAAGTAGATGAGGAAGCGGAGGGGGAAGAAGATGCAGAAGACTTGGAGCCTGTTAACCTAGAACAAGAGGATGACGGTCATTTGAACATAGAGCTAGAAGTAGGGACTGGATCGGAGGCCAACGAGATTGCAGTTGAATCTAACATTCCTTATTACAATAGCATGTTAGAGTATGAAGAGGACGACAGTTGGACGATGACAGGCCCACCATGTAGTGTTGATAATGAATTTGTTAAGGGAATGGAGTTCGCTAATAAGAGAGATCTCATTGAAGCTGTTAAGATGTATAGCCTTACGTCAAATACATCGTATCGGTGTCGAACGTCGAACAGTAGTGTGTTGGAGCTGGTTTGTAGTAATAAATGTGGTTGGAGACTACGTGCTAGGCAGAAGAGTACCTTACTCTCATTTTGGTGCATAACAACATACAAAGGTCCACACGCTGCGTCCTGTGTTAGTGGCAGTCAGAACCGGGGAGTTCGTCATCTGAGTGCGTCCCTGATCGGCAATTTCGTCAAGGATTGTGTTAGAGCTGATCCTACCTTGAAAGTTGCCGTAATTATAGAGATGGTGCATGGGCGATTCCACCACACCATACCGTATATGAAAGCATGGTACGGTAAGCAAGTCGCTATAGCAGAAATCTACGGTAACTGGGAGTCCTCTTATGAACGGTTGCCCCATATTATGCAAGCACTACTAGATACTCATCCTGGGATGGCCGTTGAGTGGTGTTACAAATCAGAGGGTCCTGGTTACAGGGTCTTCCAGCGGTTATTTTGGTCATTCAAACCGTGTATAGACGGGTTTAAGCACGCACTTCCCCTGATTGTCATCGACGGTACGCATTTGTATGGAAAATACATGGGCAAGATGCTTATAGCAATAGGGGTTGATGGGAATAATCAACTATTCCCCATTGCTTTTGCTCTCGTCGAGGATGAGAACGGAGAGAGTTGGAGCTGGTTCATGGCATGCATCAGACATCGTGTAACGAGTAGAAGGGGATTATGTGTAATATCTGATCGTCACCCTGGTATTATTCAGGCTATGAATGATGTTCATAGTGGATGGACGCCGCCAGACGCATTTCACCGATTCTGCATTCGTCATGTTGCTTCGAATTTGAATACCCACGTCAAGAATACCTTAGTGAAGAAAGCATTCATTAGAGCTGCTTTCCAGCGGAAAACTTCGAAGGTCGACAAAGCCATAAGACGAATTGCTCAGGTCTCTCCTGAAGCAGCTGAATATATCCAAGATATGTCAATTGAGAAATGGTCGATTGCCTATGATGGAGGACATAGATACGGGTATGCGACAACGAACATGGCTGAAGTGTTTAACGGCGTCATTAAGGGAGCTAGATTTCTGCCAGTTTCAGCAATTGTTGAGTTGACATTCTACAGAGTGAATAAGTGGTTCGTACACAAACGAGAGATGGGTGCAGAAAGCGTAGCAGCAAACCAACCTTATACTCGTCATGTACAACAGAGGATTGAAGTTAACGGAAGTAAGGCCAGATTCCACAATGTAGTGCCGTATGACATTGGGAGCGGCGTGTACGAGGTGACGAGTGGCCGAGGTGAAAGGTTGGCACGTAAGGGAGGGAAACGATACATGGTACGTTTCGCTGACGGGACATGCACGTGCAACAAGGTTCAAATATATCACTACCCTTGTTCGCATGTGTTGGCCGTGTGTCGTCAGTATCACATGCCCGAGGCACCATTTGTTGATACGCATTTCCATAGTGCGGCATACATGCGCACGTACCAGCCTCAATTCCACCCACTTCTTGATGACACGGTGTGGAGAGCATTTACAGGACCCCGAGTTATTGCTGATGAGACTCGAGTTCGTGCTAGGGGTCGTCCACGATCTAGAAGGTTACGAAATGAGATGGACGACAACACAGACCGAGGAGTCACATGTAGTGTTTGTCATGTCGTTGGACACAATAGAAGAAGTTGTCCGCAGAGATAGGTGCAGTAGTATAGAGTGTTAACCAATATGTAATATGTTCCTTTATGTTATGAATATTCCCACTATTTACTTTATGTTATGCACATTTCCGAATATAGAATATTTTATGCACATTTTGTACTCTGTTATGTTAGATTCACAGGATATGGAACCAGGCCCAGTAGACCCGTCTGTTCTCAGACTGCAGCAGACGCATCGTTCACATGCGTTGTGGAATGGCACATTGGACGGTGCCTCCACGCTTTACACTCGCCACCACTCCTTTGAGTGGCCTGTGGATGAGAGAGTCCTCCGGTATGTTCGACGTGCCGGCCTATACGGGATCCATAGGTTACGGTCGCTGCGAATCGACCGTGGCCTTGTCACGGCCTTGGTTGAGAGGTGGAGGCAGGAGACACACACCTTCCACCTACCTGTTGGGGAGGCCACGATCACTTTACGGGATGTGTGCATCCTTACACGCCTACCGGTGACGGGTAGGGCAGTGTCTGGACCGAGCCCCGCACCTTACGCCATGACGATGCTCCGAATGTTTGGGGTTTCACCCCCAGATGATGCCGTGGTGGGGTCCACCGTGAGATTCACTTGGCTGCATGATACCTTCGCCCATCTCCCGCCTGCGACCGCCAGTGAGATGGATATTTCGAGGTACGCCAAGATGTACTGTTGGGTCCTCGTTTCTTGTGTACTCTTCGCGGATAAGTCAGGAAACGAGGTGCAGCTTATGTACTTGAACTTGTTCGACCGCCCTTGGGATAGTGTAGCGAGTTACAGCTGGGGCAGCGCCGCTCTATCCTACCTGTACCGGAATATGTGTCGGGCATGTAGAGTTCGACGGGGTCGGCCAGCAGTTGAGATAGCTGGGCCACTAGTCATTCTCCAGGTATGCATGTTCATTTGTTAATTTATGTGAATCGTACAGAATTATAATACTAGTTACTCATTCCATTTACTTCAATTACTCAGCTTTGGGCGTGGGAGCATCTCACCGTCTGTCGTCCGGCCATACCCACACGACGCAGACGAGCTCAGGAGGGAGCTCAGGAGGTTCACATTTACGTCGAACCGGGCCGAGCTGGAGATGGAGAGCCATACGGAACAAGATGGCTGGTCGATCGACTTACTCGCGTTCACCTCGCGACTGGGGTGAACTCTCTGCGAGATTTATTAGATAGGATGACGGATGAACAGGTACTACTACACCTCATTAGTAATTCGTACATATATTTTAAATGGATTTTTTGTCATATTATAATGTTAAACTGTTATTTATAAACAGATGGTATGGGATCCGTATCCCGAAGATGAGGGTGAAGAGGACGAGTGGCGTGTCATTTCGCCGCTCGTATGCTTCGAGTGCGTTGAGTTCCATTTGCCGACACGGGTTATGCGGCAATACGGATCGCGTCAGGTCATTCCCCCACCTGTTGACACGAGCGAAGACTTACACAAGGTGGACCGACGTGGGAAGGCTGGAGTCGATTGGTCGGACCATCACCGACAATTTATCGACGCGTGGGATGGGCGTTTACAGTCCGTAGTCCAGGTCGATCCGTTTGAGGGAGCTATGGACTACTTCGATCCATACTTGGTATGGTATCGACGTATCACCAGACAGTTCATCAGCCCTTTCTTTCGACCGTCTGCGCCACACTTCTCTCCTGCAGCAGTGCCATTACACATCGTGGTAAGATTTTTATTCAAGTTAATTGTTAAAATTTATTTATATAGTACACTACTAACATCATTTGTATTTCTTCTTTCCCATGTAGACTGAGGAGCTGTTGCATATTCGTGACTACGTTCACGACTCCAGGGACTTGTGTCCTCCCATGGCGGACCATGTGTATGGTCTCGTCCAGGAGAGCATGGAGAGGATACGGCAGCCTCACAGACTTCGGCCGTATCCATCACATTCCAGTTGCGACCCATCCACCCCTGCTGCACCCTTCACTATGACGGAGACCCTTGCTATCGAGATGTCACATCAACATTACACTCAAGGTCAGTCTTCGTCATCGGCGTACATGTCCCCAGAGGCCCCATTTGCACACCATCCGCCTTGGACCCAGCAAACACAAACTCAGAGTTCGTATCCTCATTTGGACATCATTTTCGAGGGGCAAACTCCGGGTCCAGACTCTTAGATCTTATTCAGTTTTCATTACATTAATTTAATACCAATTTGTAATGTTTATTACTAAAACTTAGTTTCAAACATTATACAGTTTGTATTTCAAACATCATCATTTGTTATGACATTTTTCCTAATCTGTGTTTATTTCGATACTTATTATTAGAATTTGTCTATTCATATTTGAATTCATAAGTATTTAAGTATTGATGGAAAATTATGTAATGTATTTGATACGTCTAAATAATTTACGGCATTTAAAAAAAAAAAATTTAGTTCGCGTAAAAACGCTGCCCTAGGCAGCGTTTTATCTCAGTGAAAAACGCTGCCTAGGGCAGCGTTTTTCTCTTAGATAAATCGCTGCCTAGGGCAGCGTTTTTCTCTGAGATAAGTCGCTGCCTAGGGCAGCGTTTTCCTAATTGCACAAAATTTCCCTAAAACCCAGCCCCATGCAAAACGCTGCCCTGGGTAGCGTTTTTGTCCCACCTAAATCGCTGCCTTAGGCAGCGTTTTTTATCCGAACCTAAAATTGGCTTATTTTTGAAAATATTATAAACAGTAACTTATTTTTAAAATTTTTTTTTTTTTTTGGCTTATAAATAAAAAAAGTTCCAATAGTTCGGTGTGTGTTTCTATGATCGCGGCTGACATGTAAAAGTTCGATGACAAATATCATCCAGTATGACATATCTGCTACAATGATCGTAACATATGATATTTGAATCCTATCACAAAAAAAAAAAAAAAAAAAAAAAAAAAAAAAAAAAGAGTAAGGGATACGGTTTGTCTGATATAATATAAGCTATACTATGTTGATTGTTGCTTTTGAGCCTATTTTAGATGCAAGGGCTGACTGATATTTTGATGGTTGTAGGATTGTTGTATGATATTTTCGAGACTGTAGTGGTTGTATTTGTTGCTGTTGTAGGCAAGTATGATAAGTTGATCTGTACTGTACGTGGTTTATCAGTCTATTACTGTTTACCAAGGTATTTATGCAAGGTGTCTTGAGAGGAGGGTATCCTAAATCCTAATACGAAGTATTTCATATGAACTATTATATAATTATATTGCCTTTATGCAAGTATGATTATAGTCTCCAAATTTACTCTCAGAAAGATGGTAAAACTTAGTTATTGTAATCCTAAATCTTCCAATACGCCACTCTGCAAGAGCAATGGTTTTAAATGCTAATGAATGAAAGTGCATATACCAAAACCAATGAAAGCATGCAGGAGTGGTGCGTCCGAAGTAAGTCCTTAAGTGTAAGTTGTACAAGAACTCCATGTTGATGCATTGTAATTAGTCTGCCTTTTATGTATCATTTCCCATTTCTTAGGGTTGTACACACATAATTGGGTATTTGTTAATAAGCTTATACTCCCTCCGTCCCAAATTAGTTGTTATATTTGACTTTTTATGATCTCTAAGACAATTTAAAACGTTTTTTTTTCTAAATGAGTAAGACAAATAATTATAAAAACTTGATATTTTAAAATTTTACATTCAAATGTATCCAACAATATCTCATTTGAATATATTATTTGTTAGAACATAATTAGAATAACTTTGACTCTAAAAATGGAAATATAGCAAGTAAATTGGGACGGAGGGAATATGATAAACGAATAATTTCTGAATCAAGTTGCGTCAGATAATGTGATTTTCGGGGTACAGCTCTGAATTTGGTCAGAACATTCAGTTCTAGTCAACTCTTGCAACTTGCAAGGCCTCACCTATGATGCATGGAAACTGAAGGTAATATAGAGCCAGAATACTTGCATTAAATAGACAACTACAAGGCCTCACCTACGATTGTAGTCATATGAATTGAGTTTATTTCATGAAGCAAAAATCAGAAGTGAATTGAGTTTATCTTTCCAGAACCCTCTACCACAACCGACTTCTCCTAGGATCGAGCATCCAAAAGTGGAGGTAGAGGATTCTGGAAAGATATCAATTACCTCCGAGAAGCACAAGAAGGATTCTCCCAAAACGATATGATCCTTCCTATGAGTCCTAGAGGTCGAAGTATCCAATACAAAATATATTTGAAGATGGTGGCATGTCTAACGCAGCTGTGGTATTTAATGTTGTAATATACTCAAATAAAACTCCGTCTTCCATTAAAGAAGCACTAAGAAGCGAACCGTGGAGGAAGACAATGAAAGAGGAGATTAATGCTCTTGTTAAAAATGACACTTTGCAAAAATGAGGAAATACTGAACGAAAGAAAGCTATAGGTTGCAGATGGGTGTTTACTATTAAATACATAGGTACAAGGCAAGACTAGTAGCAAAGGGCTATACACAAATCTATGGAATAGATAATTCACAAACTTTTTCACCAGTCGCAAAGATTGATAGTATTAGGGTATTGTTCTCAGTTGCGGCAAACAAAGGGTGGCCTCTACACCACTTTGACGTGAAAATGTCTTTCTACATGGTGCAATCATAGAGGAAGTATATATGAAAGCTTCCCCAAGATTTTATTAAGATTTTTCTCTAGAAGAAGGGTGAAAACTAAAGAAGACTTTATATGGATTGAAGTTATAAGGGAAATTGTGAACTTTTTTGTGACAATAAGGCAGCTATTAGTATCTCTGAAAATCTAGTTTAACAGGATAGTTAAAAAAGTGACAGAACTCGATAATTAAATTCGTGATAATAGAGATAAAAACATAAAATCAAAGCGAGACACACAGTGACACAGGTTTAAGGAAAATTACTTAGTTGGAGACCATATAAAATTGATGCCAAAACACAAAGCAACACAAGTTCAAGGTTTTCGATAACTAAATTGGCAATAATCTAGACAAAGATATAAAGTTGATCCCAGACACAGTAAAACAAGTTCAATTTGAATGGAATAAGACCCCTCAAATACTAATCTAGTATGTTATACGGATTAATATATAGCATGTCGCTCACTGAGTAACATAATTCGCTAGCCTTTAAATATTTTTACCGTTTTTCTTACCCTTACCCATATTTATATCTGCATACGAATTTATAAGATAGCTAATCAAACCCGAAAACCACACCCAATACAGCGACGACTCTCCAACATAGACATTATTAGCAAAAGGGAAACAAATCGCAACAAAAGGTTCAAATGTCCCTAGACAAAACGAGCATTGAAGAATGGTAAAAAAAAAATGATGCACATTCTATTGGAATAAGAATCTGACGACAAGGCGGAACACAAGGACGCAGCTTTAGCCTGCGGAAATGCCATTGATACTTCAAGCGGTGGCAGATTGAAATACGAGCTCCGCTCTTCCTTTACTAAATCATCTGCACAATCAAGCAACATCCCATCAACAAATTCCTAACTCAAGGTTATCAGAGACCGGAAATCCAAAAAAAAAAAAAAACCATACTTTTAATAGTCATAACTGAAACTGAGATGAGTGAGTGAGACTAAAGTAGATCGCAATAGAGAGATGGGATCGTAGAATGTTTGGCAAAATGACATTTCTTTCAAGAACAGCATTTTAGAAGGTCGCTGCCGTATTGAGTATATTTGGACGGAAAAGATGATAAAACTGGAGATGCGGGGTATCGATCCCCGTACCTCTCGCATGCTAAGCGAGCGCTCTACCATCTGAGCTACATCCCCTTTATTAACCGATCAAGTTACGTTACAGAGTACTCAGTTTATATCTTCTACTACACTGACTGACTTAGGCCTGGAAAAGCCCGTGGCTCAGTTTGTCTGAGACACTCAAAGCTTGGACTCGTGAATTATCGAGTTTTAAAATTTGAGCTCGAATTCGGTTTGATTCGATATAAGTTAGTCACTAGGCTTGGATTCGCCAAATGCTTGTTCGAGTAATTAAACTCGATTATATTTAAATATTGGTTTCAACTAATCCCTTAATGTCGATTCTTCTATATATATATATATATATATATATATATATATATATATATATATATATATATATATATATATATATATATATATATATATATTTTAAAGCTAGTTTATGCTATTCGAGCCCTCGAGCCTGAATTGTTTGAACTCGGGCTTAGGCTTACCTAATTTCGAGCTCGAATCAAGCTTTGGGTGATCCGATCAAATTAGCTCATGAGTTAGCTCAACTCATATCCAACATTAAACTGACTACATAATATTAAGGTCTTATTTCTGTGTGATTTTTTGGATAAATAGATATAATAAAGTGACATGTTGCTAAAAAAAATTTAAAATAAAATGAAATGCCAAGCTATTGAAGTTGGTGAAATTTCTAACACTGAACACTAGAACAAATGATAAAAACTACGGGAGAGAAAAGAACAAGATATCCAAACACAAGTTGAGTTTAAGTCTTTTAAATTTAATATATTAAAGCGTACCTTGTAAGAAACTACCACGTAAAGACATCATCTTATGAAAAACTATCACATATAACCAATCTTGTAAAAACTACCATATTAAAAAATCCAATTACACGATACCACCACATGGTGGTTTTCTGAGTATTAGCTCGGCTTTGCGTTGTTGACTTAGCAAATGGGAGGCACATGTGGCCAGTTTAATTTTTTATATTTTTTTCATTTTTATTCCCTTTCATTCCTTCTTCCTTTTCCCTTTTTCTCTTTCTCTTATACATAAAAATCTATTTCAACCTCCCTGTAAATCTATTTACAAGCTCATAGGGATTTCTTAAGCAATAACAATATGGTTTTTGACATGCTTAATATGCTTAACTTTTACACTTAAAAAGGGGCATCTTTGCTTGCAATATAACAAGCCACACTTGAAGGATAAAGAAATTTTGAAAAGGATGCAAAAGATTGGTCGATGTTTGACAGACAGAAGATTATTAAAAAAAATAGAAAGACACGAGATGGATACATGGCATCAACCCACTCGTTGGAAACATGCTCAGTAGCATTAATTGACTCCCTTTCTATAAGGAAATCCTCGATTGAAAGAGTGTTAATTATTCCACTTTCTTTGACAAAAATTGTACAGCTTCTATTGCTTTTGTCCCCAGCATTTTTTGCATAAGAGAAAGAGAAAAAGGGAGAAGGAAGAAGAAATTGAAGGGGAAGATTAGAGAGTAGAAAGGAGAAATAGGGGGGGGGGGGGGGGGGGGAAGAGAAAAGATATATATAAAAAAGTAAGCAAGCCACACGTGCCTCCCATATGCCGAGTCAATAATGCAAAATTGGGTGATCAAGGGTGTATGATCGGGATAAAACAAATAAAACTGATATAAAACTATAAGAAATTGAAAACGAAATTGAAAACTTAAGACGTAATAGAAGTAATATACAAACTGTTATTAAAACTTTGAAAATACTTACAAAGATTTGAGCACTGCTCAAGGCAAGGTATACTTTTCTTACAGAGCTTTTATTGAGAACTAGAACTAAGGCTGATAAGCCAAGCCTGCCCCTCAATTGAGATGGGAGAAGGCTATTTATAGAAGGGAAAAAGAAACTATTACAAAATACTTTGAACAATCTGCTACCAAGTGTGCGGTAGATCTTCTGCCGACACTTATGCTTTTGTCTTTTTAATATTACTGGCGTTGCTTTTGAATTCTCTGCTTTTTCTTTTTGCTGGTTTTGCTTTTCTGAAATATTCTGCCGACACTCTCCATTCATAGCTTAACTTTTTCTAGTGTTGTCTTGTCATTCCAACTTTTGCTGTTTTGAATTAATACTCATCTTTATCTTCATCTTCATATACTTCAACTTCATCTTCTTCTGGAATTTTACGAATTATTGATTCATCTTGAAGCTTGTAGGAAATTCAGGCCAACTCCTTATCAATAGTGATTTCAATAAGTGAATTTTCTCGGACTGGTCGTTCGGTAGAATACCTAAGAGCACCTAGGAGAACTAATTCCTTAAACTCATCATGTGACTGGGAAGTAGACCATCGACATTTACCCAGATGAATTTGACGTCCACAATTTGGACATCGGCCGAAATGTCTTGACCTTCGTTTGATAGCGCTTTTTGATAATCCTTGAAAGGGTGGTTGCTATTCATTGCGACGCCATTGCTTTCTAACCTCATTGCAGCGTGAGAAGATTTCACGCCTGAGATCTGAGGGAAGCTCAGGTTTTGCGAAGTAAAGGGTACACAAAAGATTAAAACAAAAGGAGTGCATAATTACAATAAGTCTTCGTGTTTTGGCTGTAGACTTTTCATTCGCGGCCAAACGTATAAATAGAGAAAATAATATTTTTCATTTTCTTCATTTTTTCCTTTTTTCCTTTTTCTTTTTGTTTTTTTTACTAGCCCTCGAAATGATATTGAGAGCAAGGACCATTGAAAGGGTTAAAAGTTGTTTCGGATCCTGAGCAATCAGATTCTTCGTCCTCATAGGTTTTTGAACTGGTTGAACCTTTGATGATTCTTCTGGCAAAGTCTGGATCAGAACAAAGTTTCTCCCGTGCTTCTTTTTGAATAGGAGTCAGGTTTTTGTAGGGGGAAGAAGTTTTTTCTCTTCTTCGTGAGGAAGAAGAGGCAGCTGTTTTTGAAACTTGATGGATCGCCCATTCAAGTTTTTTACCAGTTTGAATGTCTTTCACATTTTCAGGGGAGCAAAGTTCTAAATAGAATTTCTCCCACCATTTAACCTTGAATTCTCAGACTAACATCCAAGGGTATGGAGAAGGGAGTTGTGGTTTTAGACTGTAACTCCAGCAAAGTATCCAAGGGATTTTGAATTCAGCATGGAAAAGAAGAGGATTCATGAATTTTTCAGACTTTGAAGCTGATGAAAATACTTGGAATCCTTCAACGCAAAGAGGAGGAAGGATTTCTTAAATCGAACCATAAAAGTGCCACCAATGGAAAAACCATAATGGTATTTGTTCTTTTAGGAAAAACTTATTAAAAGAGAAAAACCATGAGTGATTAAAAGCATGAAGGAGGAAGGCTCTTGACCAGGCCATTTTGTAATCAAAATATGAGTAGGTTTGAGGGAAGAAAGTTTTTGAAAGTGATTTTTCATCATAGGGACTTAACCATTCAGACTGGTTAACAATCCTTCTAATGATACATTTTGAATAGATAATAATTCTGGACGGAGATTTAACATGTTGAATTTCATAGGAGTTTGAATCAACCAATATGAATTCATAAAATCTTTGAATTTTTGCGGGGTTTTTAGGAAACCATTCACATCCTTCTGGGAAGGATCGCCTATTGAAGACTTTTATGGTGTCTGGGCTTTGCGGGGAAGAGAATTTTGTAAGGCAAATGGCTTCAGTTGCTTCTTTAGTGAAATAAGCTGATTTTGGGTTTTTTGAGTCTATTTTTGAAGGGGTTGTATTTGTAGGCGATTTTTGAAAAATTTGAGAATAAGATAGTGGTGGAAAGTTTTGTAAACTAGCAAATTGGTTTGTAGTTGTAAAATTTTTTGAATCTGAAGGTAAATCTTTTGGAGGTTTCATCTTATAATCATCTGCTGGCTGAAACCCTTTGAGTTTGTCAGATTTCTTCTTATGAGACATTTTAATGTCCTTGTAAGAATTCTCTGGTAAGAAAATTAGGAAGAGAATTATTTTCGCCTTTAATGTGCTTTATTTGAAAATAAAATATAGATAAAATAGCTTGCCAACGGGCAAAGATTTGTTTTGAAACAATATTTTTGACATCTTTTTCCAAAACTTCTTTAGCAGATTTGCAATCAATGCGAATAAGAAATTTTTTATTATATAAATCGCTTTGAAATTTTGAAACACATAAAACAATTGATAGAACTTCTTTTTTAATAGTAGAATAATTCTTTTGAGGACCTAACCAGACTCCGGAATGGAACCGTACTAGTTGTTCTAGACCATCTACCTTTTGTTTTAGTATACCACCATAGCCTACGTCTGAAGCATCTGTTTCAACTATCATGTATGCAGATGGATTAGGTATGCAAAGACAGGGTAATGATTTTATCTTTTCTTTGAGGGTCTTGACAGTCTCAGTATGTTCTTTTGACCAAGCAGGGGGATTTTTTTGTAATCTTTGAAATAATGGAGCACATAATTGACGAAGGTTAGGGAAAAAATCTGAAACATAATTCAGACATCCTAAGAATCTTTAAAGTTGGGTTTTCTCTTTAAGCTCATTAGGAAATTTTGAAGCAAACTCTATGGATATATTAATGGGTTTAATGGTTCCTCTGAATATATCATGGCCAAGGAATCTAATTTTGGTTTAGAAAAGTTTCATTTTTGAGCTTGAAACAACTAAACCATTCTTTTCTATTATTTTTAAAAAAGATAGTAAATGTTTGAAATGTTGCTATTAGAGAAAACTAAAACATCATCTATGTAAACTATTATGAATGGGAATGGGTTGAGAATATCATTCATAATATGTTGGAATTCAGAAGGAGCATTCTTCAAACCAAAAGGCATGACATTCCATTCATAGTGACCAAAGGGTACTGTTAAAGCTGTTTTGTACCTATCTTGTTCGGCAATTTGAATTTGCCAGAATCCTGATTTCATATCAAATTTTGAAAAGATCTTAGCATTAAAGAGTCTATTTAAAAGATCTCTTTTGTTAGGAATGGGGTATCTAATCCATTGGAGAACTTTGTTTAAGGGTTTGTAATTTATTACTAATCTAGAAACTCCTCGCTCTTTCTCCTCTCCATTCATTACATAAAATGTTGCACAACTCCAAGGAGATTTAGAAGGTCGGATAAGCTTTTTATCCAAAAGAACTTGAATCTCCTTTTTACAGAATTCTACTAATTCAGCATTCATCTGAATGGGTCTTCCTTTTGTAGGGATATTTGCTTTGATGAAATCTTTTTCATAAGGAAGGGTGACAATATGTTTTTTTCTATTCCAAAAGGCATTAGGAATTTCTGCACATACCTTTAGTTTGAAAGTATTTTCGAGGTCTAGAATCTTTTGTTGAATAGAAGGTTTTCGAAGTTGTTCCTCTATTTTTTGGTGGATAACCTCAGTTTTGAGGGTAGCAATTAAATATTGCTTGTTATGGATTGTGTTTAATTTCTAAAAAACTGATGAGTTTTGTAAGAGGTTTATATCTTTTTGAATCATAGGAGTGAGGAATTTAAAGGAGATTTTCTTACCTAAGATATTGGTATGAACTCCTATATTGTCCACCTTAAAAGGATAGATTTGAGTTAGAAAAAGGGTTCCAAGGATTATTTCTTCCTTAATATCCTTAACGACTATGAAAGTATTTTTGAATTTATAGTCGTTATTGACTATATTAGCTCTTGGAACCTTGAATTTGGTATTCATAGGAGAGCTATTAGCACTAAGTAACTTTGTGTTAGTCTTCTCATAGAATTTTGGTGGGATAATTCCTTCTTTGATACAATTCTGATCAGCACCACTATCTCTATAAGGGCAATAAATTTTTGTTTAAAATCACCGATTTGGAAGGTGACCTTTGAGTACCATTTATGAAAATTGATCTTATTAATGAGAGAAACAAATCCTGTTTCTTCCTGAGTATCAACAATCTCCTCAGAAGTTATATTCTGAGTGGATTCTTCTTCTAGGATTGTTATACGAGTCTTGATCTCTAATTCATTGATTTATAAGGCTACAAGGTCATTTTTGAGTTCATTGACCTGGGTTTTTAAAAGGTTGATTTCTTACTGGAGATCATTAATAGAATCTCTTTTAAAAATATTCTTGGAAGGTGATGTAAGGAGGGTGCTATTTTTTGTATATTCTGGATTTGAATATTTCTCTAGTAGTTTTGAAATACTGAAGGGTTCTGTAATTGGTAAGGAGGTGGATTGAGAAGGGTCTTTTTCTTTGAGGACAATATTTCTCAAGCGAAGAAGGGCCTGAGTTTTTAACTCTGGATTTTGAACCTTATCTATTAAATCAAATAAGAATTCTTTGTCTTCGTTACTAGAAATGACATTTATAGTTTGAATTGGTGAAGAAGACTCTAAGGAGCTACTACTACTTGAGTCAGTATCTTCTACTTGGTCGAAAAATGGTTCTTCTTGGTCTGAGTTCAAAGGACTCTTAAAAAGGAGTTTGGTCAACTTTTCTCCTAGTTCAGCGTCATTTGAGAAGAGTTCTTGGATTTTCTTCTTAGTAGTACAATTATTAGCTTTGTGTCCCTTTTTCCCACATGAATAACAAACTAATTTTTGGGAGGAAAACTTTTGTTTAGGCCTTTTGTAATAAGCTTTGAAGGAGGAGAAGTGTTTCTCTTAGGGAATCGTCTAAACTTCTTTTCTTTCTAAAGTTTAGATTTGTGTTTAATAGATGAAGGGGCCCTGATTGTTTCACAGCCAAAGGCTTCGCAGAAACAACCGAGCTCTTTCCTAGATTGCTTCTTTTCAAAAAGTATACTTAGCTTGAAGCTTAAGTTCTTCGCAAAGAGCTAATCCTTCATTTTTGACTAAGGTGAAGAGTTCTCCATAGGTTTTGTCTTTAAAAGGGATCTCATCAGATTGAGATAATTCCTTTAACTTTCTGAATATTCGTTGGGCAAAAAGTTTAGAAAGACCAGATATAAATTTTTTTTCCAAAATGGTTCACCGCAATCCTTTCTTTGGAGAACATAAGCAAGGAACATATCTTTATACCACCTATAATCTCCTAAAGTAGGACATCTTAAGTTTTAAAGAATTGATTTCCCTGATAAAAGGAAGACTTTAGGGTCTCCTATAAAGTAATAGGCAATAACTATTCTGAGGAAATCAAGCTATCAAATTTCTCTATGACTTTATTTTGAGGATTGAAAATGGTGATTTTGTGGTTATAAATTTCTAACTAATTATCCGGTGTAAGACAATTGTCCCACCAGTTTTTCAATTGACCGATAAACCTTGAAATAAGGAGTCCAAAAATGATTTGTTCATTAGACTCTCGGGTTGAATAGGCAATTTTTTCCATACCCATCTCTTGAAGAGTATTTAAAATCTCATATTCTGATTTTCCATCTATATTCCATTCATGGACAGAATCAGGAGAATAAGATTTGGTTTTAAACTTAGATCGTTCCTTAAACTCTATATCTGGAGGGGTTGGTCTAGGATAATAGGTTTTTGTTGGAGCATTTCTCCACTTGTTCTTAATTTTATTTAGAAAAGAGGAATCCTGAAACATATTTTGAATATTATCTATTTCATCTTCTGAGTGAGAATTATTGCTTGATTCATTTTCAGAAGGACTACTATGGATGACTCTTAATCCTTGGGAGCTGGCTAATTTTTCTAGATTTTGAGATATTTTGCTCAAGATAGTCTGGGAGCTATTTGAAGAAGAGGAAGTATTGACTATGGAGTTTGCCATAGTTTGAGTTAAACCTTGTGGTTTAAAGTGTAGAACTGAGACATTAGTAGGGAATCTAGAGGATTGTCCTTTAGAGAAGGTGGGGGACTGTTCCTTTATAGATTCTATTTTAGTAGAAAGATGATCTACTTGAGAGGCAATAGTATGAAGGGTTTGGTTGGTGAAATTATTCTGATGGTAAACCTTAATAATATCTTCCACCTTAGCTAGGTCATCTTTTTGATTATATCTTCCCTTTTTAAGAGGGCAGGCAGGTATTTGATTGTCTCCACTAGGAATTTATAGGAGAAAAGGGTGGATGAACAGTATTAATAGTTGATCCATCCTCTAAATGTCGATGGTCTACTTCCCAGTCACATGATGAGTTTAAGGAATTAGTTCTCCTTGGTGCTATTAGGTATTCTACCGAATGACCAGACCGAGAAAAGTCACTTAATGAAATCACTGTTGATAAGGAGTTGGCCCGAATTTTCTACAAGCTTCAAGATGAATCAATAATTCGTAAAATTCCAGAAGAAGAAGAAGTTCAAGTAGATGAAGATGAAGATGAGTATTAATTCAAAACAACAAAAGTTGGGATGTCAAGACAACACTAGAAAAAGTTAAGCAATGAATAGAGAGTGTCAGCAGAATATTTCAGAAAAGCAAAAGCAGCAAAAGAAAAAGCAGAGAATTCAAAAGCAACACCAGTAATATTCAAAAGACAAAAGCATAAGTGTCGGCAGAAGATCTACCGCACACTTGGCAGCAGATAGTTCAAAGTATTTTGTAATAGTTCCTTTTCCCTTCTATAAATAGCTTTCACCTCTCTATTCATTACATAAAATGTTGCACAACTCCAAGGAGATTTATAAGGTTGGATAAGCATTTTATCCAAAAGAACTTGAATCTCCTTTTTACAGAATTCTACTAATTCAGCATTCATCATAGTTGATCCATCCTCTAACTGCTAATTTCTCCTTCAAGTGGTCTGGGTTTGAATATAGTGTTGGGTAAAAGGTTCATTAATACCTTTATCTTCACAAAATGAGGTAAACCATATGAAAAAGGGAATATTTAATTGGAGACGATTCATGTCTCTATACCAGATTTCTCTGATCTGATTTCTTAAAGACTCATCAAAAGACATAAACCATTTTCGCTTTTGAGTATTTTCTTTTGATTCGAAATCTCTTCGTAAGAAATCTTTATCAATTTGAAAACCTTCCTTAGTGATGGTGTTTATAGTGTTAAAGTTTTGCATATCCGAAGCTGTAGGTGATTGGGGAGGAGAAACAGAGGAAAATTGATATTCTGGAATTGGAGATTTGTAATGGACTTTGAAGGTATCTTCTTGAGTTCTTGAAGACTCTAACATTTCTGGTTGATATTTGGCAGGAATAGAAAACGATCTTCTAGCCATATTAATGGAAGAGCTAGGTCTTGGTTCTCTAAATGAACCAAATCTAAGAATTACTTTGGTCGAATCCTCTACTATTTGATCTATGTCTTATTTCAGACATTTATTTGGCATTGGATTAGGAAATTGTAAAATTTCAGAAATAGTAATTTGATCCCAAGCTAATTTCTTAGCTGAAGTGACCAAGGATTTAGTTTCATCAGCATGGACTTCTATGAAAACGGTCTCTCCTTTAGAAGAGGGAACATGAATAAATTTTGGATTCACAGTGGTATTCATCAACCTAAAATATATCCTAAAAACTATTGCAAAGTTTTTAGCAAATTCTTTGAATTTATTTTCTATAAAATGAATATCTAAGATTAATGACTCTAAAGCTAATGGATCCTTTAGATCTATAGTAAAATCAGGAAAGCAATTAAAATATATGGGTCCATTGCAGACATTTGTTTGAACTACAACTAACAATGAATCTTTTTAGGTTTTGAGACGATTATCTCTTAAAGCTAGGAATATAGGGCAATCAACACCTTTATGAACTAAAGGCTTAACAACTATTTGAACTAGACTAAAATGAATGAAACGATAATTATAAGCAAGATATGTTTCAACTGCTGTATTTGATAATAAATATATAGTTTCAATATCTTGTTGAATACTCCTAGTTTCTTCATGAGTCTTAATACTAAATGTAGTTTTGAATTCCAAAGGACCAATATTATATAACTGAGTAGGATCTTCTTTTGGTATATTCCAGTTTGAGAAATCAACAGTATATGAGTTTTTTGACTTTGAATTATATCAGTCTTAGAGTATCCTAATCTAGCAACTCTTCTTAACCAAGAGGCCATAGATTATAGGTATCTAATAAGTAAAATTTATGCTAATTGGGAACAATGGGACCACCAATCAGGAGCACCTACATACTGAGGCTCACCAACGGATTTACAGGCTTGCCAAACAATTAGTATAAACTTACTTTATAAATACTAATAATCTATTGGCTCTTATACCAAAGGGTGTATGATCGGGATAAAACAAATAAAACTGATATAAAACTATAAGAAATTGAAAACAAAATTGAAAACTTAAGACGTAATAGAAGTAATATACAAACTGTTATTAAAACTTTGAAAATACTTACAAAGATTTGAGCACTGCTTAAGGCAGTGAATACTTTTCTTACAGAGCTTTTATTGAAAACTAGAACTAAGGTTGATAAGCCAAGCCTGCCCCTCAACTGAGATGGGAGAAGGCTATTTATAGAAGGGAAAAGGAACTATTACAGAAACCACCATGTGGTGATATCGTGTAATTGAATTTTTTAATTTCGTAATTTTTCACAATATGGTGTTTTTACGATGTAATTTTTTGCAAATCACCCTACATTAAAGTATATCGTAATATTGTTTCTAGAGCTCATTACTTTGCCATTAATAGCTTCTTTGTCATAATATGAGTTATATCTTCCTACACTCAATTTTTTACAAATGGTCATAGGGTCCGCGGAACTTGCCTGGTGGGGTTCGGGGGCAACGCCTCGATGTTTTGGTATATTATTGGTTTTCATATCCGTTTCTCATTTGGGCCCGTGATCAAACCAATTCTGATTAGGTTTCCTAGGGGTCCTATTTAGACCCTTGGTAACCTACTCATTGTATTCTGGGATTCAGTATTCAAATCTCTCCTTAGATATGAATAAAATTCGTTATCCCTATGCATGTGGACTCAACTAATACATTGTTAGTGAACCACATAAATTATGTGTGTGATCTTTATCATGAGTTTATCTTTGTTTTATTCGTTACAACATTATTAACTTTTATTCCTTGCCTTAAAGAAAATAGTTGAATAGAGGCCTCTAAGGGGAAATGCCAAATTCAACCACACTAGTGAATACACCTTAGAACATAAACATCCATGAGTATTATGCAAATTCAGGGATTAATTTGGGGAGAAGAAAGTGTCAAATTCATCCGTGAGTGCTCTTGATTATGGAAATTGAAGAGAGTATATTCTCTTGAGGAGAAAAAAAGGAAAAAGAATAGGAAAATCCTCTTTAGGAAGAAGAATCTCTTGCACAACTCTTCAACATTTAAAAAAAAATTTGGTTTCACTAAAAGTGGGTCTCACAACTACTTTAACTCACTTTAGACACATGTATATCTTGAATTTTGACAGCACTAGATTTTGACAAATGTCATTTGTCTATTGGCTATAATTTATTAATTTAATTTCAATGAAAATATATTTTTTTTAAATCTAATTTTGCCAAATGAAAATGAATTTTATGGTGTGGTAAATATAAAGTAGAAATGGGGGAAAAAATAAATTTTATGATATTTAATATTATCTTGGTTTCTTCTTGGATTCCAAATAGGGAAAAAAATAAAAATTAAAACTAAAAATACAACATTTAACTCATCTTATCTATAAAAGGCAACCTTCAGTTTATTTCTGAAAAATACCACCTTTTCACGATTCCTATTTTAAAGTGATAAATAAAAAAATGACCGGATGACTGGTAGCTCTAGCACCATCAACCTCGTAAAGCCCTTGGACACAATTTGATGGTGTGAATTTTTTTATTTTTTGCACATTATACCCGACAGTCATTTTAATGACATGAGCAATCAACTGCTACGCAAGATATGAAGTATACTATGTAACATTTTTCAAATTTCTAATCGACAAAACCAAAATCACTCATTCACTCCTATAGATCCCAGGACTTCAAGATACAGACTACAGGTCAATAAAATTTAAAAATCTAAAAATGTCATTGTCCAAATGTAAGCCACTTAGTTAACATCATATTGAAACAAAGTGATCTAGTCTAAACTTTTAAGTTTTGGCCTAGTTCATTGGTTTGACAATTGGCATAGTATGATTTTTAGACTTGTTTTATTTTTAAAAAAATGAAATATAAATTTCAGCATCAAAGTATTTTAAAAAATAACCTTAGAGTCGGTACGGTATAAAACTGTTGTCTTGTGAAAGCTGCTATCCCAAATAACGACTTTCTTTACTATTACTTTTTTAATTGAAAATAAATTTTTTAAGAAAAAAAAAACCAAAATCTGAAAGTCGCTGTCTTTTAGTTTTTTTTTTTGGTTTTTTAATAAAAAGTTGCTTTTTAAAAAAAAAAATCTAAAAGTCACTATATAAGACAACGGCTTTGAGTTTTATTTTACTTTTTTTTAAATGATATTTTTCAATTTGAAAAAAAAAAAAGAAAGTCATAACAACTTTCACGAGCAAAGTCATTGTCACCGAACCTGACTTCAAGGTTAGTTTTGAAATACTTTGATCCGAAAGTTATATTCCATTTTTTTAATAAAAAAAGGTTAAAAAAAAGTCTGATTTTTATTCTAATTTACAAATAAAAAATGTGGTATAGGTGAGATTCTTCTCAATGAGTTACTTTCAAAGGCCTAACTATTAGTTACTTTTAGAATTACACAATCAAAGAAATTGGCATTAAGAAATTTTTTCAAAAAATGTTAAAAAAAAAACCATTGATAGTAAATTCGTGAAATAAGAAGGCAAGAAACATACTACACGATGTCAAAAACTTGACAGTCTAAACAGAAGCCACAAAGTCAACATACTCGGCTGTGCACATACATAACCGAGTTACCGACACTGACACATTGACAGCACCAAGTAACCAACGCTATCAATATTTAATCATTCCCATTTTCATTGACTGCACTATCTATTCCTCGTCCGTACGTCAACTCCTTCACCCCATTACACATTTAAACGTGTTCCTCTACTTCCAGTCTTCCAACTTTCATTATTGGTCCAATGATCCAATCCAAACACACTCCCATTTTCCACACTATATACTTCACATTCACACCTCATTTTTTCATGAACAATATATCATCGCTGCATCCTCCTTATTTCTTTGAGTTGTCACCTCTTCAATAATCCTCTTATCTTTGGTTTGCTCACTTAGTATACGCACCAAACAACAATGACTAAGCACTCCAAGAGTGGTAACAGTAGCCCTCCTAGTTGTTTTTCTAGCATTCTTCAGAGGATTGTCTGTTCTGGAAATCTCCCTACCCACCCATCTCCTCCTGATCAAATACTCGAAAAACATGGAAACTTGCGCTCATTTTCCCGCCCATCAACCAATGTCGCTCATGGCTCGGTCCTTGCACTTCAAACACAAGCTCAAGCTCAAGTTAGTAGCCGTCCTGGGGTGATTGCAAGACTAATGGGGTTAGACTCACTGCCCAACACTGAGAACATTACTACTCTTGACTCGCTTTTTCGAAGCAAGTCATTGAATTCATTGCATTTCTTGCCTGATTTTGATCCTGCAAGAGCTGCCTTTCATCGCCGTGCTAGGACTTCAGCTTCTTTTCATGAACAAGGCCGGAATCACAGCTCTTTTGTTACAGAAGTTGATGATTTAGGGTGTGAAGTGAAGCAGCTTAAGAAGGGAGGCAGAGAAAAGGAGGCAACTTCGAAAGCGAGTAATGAGTGTAAGAAAGATAGGAAGGATGATGGTAGAAGAAAGGATATTGGGAGTAAGAAAAGGTTTGAAGAACGTTACACGAATAGCAGTAGGAATAGGAGTAGGAGGCCGAGGAATAAGGATAATGTAGGTGAGAAGTGTGTGAGAAGTGACAATTTGAGGGAGAAAAGTGGAAAGCAAAGGAGGAAATTAGCGAGTAATAACAAGGGAAAATTAGCTGGGAAAATTGTAGGTTCAACAACAGTTTCAAGTAAGAGGAAGGTTGATCATAAGCAAGATATGTGTATTGAGGCTCAAAGTGATGAACAAGTACTCTCAAGGAGTCCTGTTTCTGTTCTTGATCATCCCTGCATGGACATTAGTCCCTCTTTCGAAGGTTAGTTTACTCTACTCTATACATGATATCCTTATCCAATTATATGCAATTCATATTTCTCCTGATTGTTATTAATCTGGCACATTTGATTTATGTTTCTTTTGTCTTTTTGAAAATGTGTACGCCTCATTTATACCATATGCTATAAGTCAGTCTCCTGTTTGGGACGAATGATATCCGAAATTTGGATCGTTATCTCATTTTGAAAAAGAAATGAAATTGAATGATTTAGGAGAGATGAAGATTTAAGTAGTCAAAATCTGTACTCAGTTTTGTCAATTTCAATTCCACTTGTTAGTGTGTGTTACTACTTGTCTCAGGCGCTTTCGTTGAATGAAAATCAATCTTTGGCACTCTCATCATATGTGAAGTTTATAGAATACCAAACAATTGTTTAAGATGAGTATTGAACTTGTTAATTGCTTGGAAAACAGGGGAAGGGAGGCAAATATTGTCAAATTCAAGGACAAAAACATCACCAAAAATCAAAATTAATGATGATTTGCCTCAAGATATAATGCCACAGTCAAGGGTAAATTATCAGGACTACTGTGACAGCAGAATAGCCAGCAAACAGGAGTTGGTGAAAGCAGAGTTGGAGGCAGCAGACTATTTTGTGGATTTGAAGGGCAGCATTTGCAAGTTGGCTGAAGAGGAGCATATAGGAGACTCAACATGGGTAACAAAGTATGAATTATTGAAGGTGCATTTTGTTGAAGAGTTTTCTAGTCATTTGGGCCAACAATTGTTGGACTTGCTAGTAGATGAACTATTGGATGAAATAATAATGTCATTGTAACCTAGGCCCAAGATGGACTTTTTACTAGCAGCCCACTACATTTCAGACATTTTTCTTTTCGATAGTTTATAGTCTCTAAATAGAAAATTACAAAGCAACTATCACCCCGTCTCTAAAAATCGCCCGATTTTGACCAAAAAACTTTTAAAAAAATGGTCAAACGAGGCAATGTTTGAGAACAGAGGGAGTACAAAGTATTTACATAAGATAAAATAAGGTTCCTCTTACCTCATTTTAATTGTTTTTACTACTTTTGCAAAACAAGCTGTTGGATCCCCAAGGATTGATTTCTTTTTCTAATTATAAATTACACTCAATCACTCATATGAACTTGAGGAAATGAAAAGTACCTTCTAGAAGTTAAGACTACAATTAGAATATGGGTTAAATAAACAGCATGTAAAAGTTAGAAATATCAATCTTATTATAGTTTTTGTAGCATCAACTTACTTTTGCAAACAATCAAGTTTAACAAGGATCTATCAAATCTACGTAGATGGCGTATCAAATTATATAATATTGTATTCTTATGTAATACGGTGAACAATTTTAAAGGTCAGAATCTCGAGCTTATTTGGTATAACATTAGGTGTTTAAATGTGGAGCCTTATGTATATCATGGTCGCCACTTGTATTCCAGAGGAGGTGACTAGGTGAGCTTTGGTGGCTTGTGGCGAAGTGTAAGTGTATGTGAGAAGTTGCAGCAACGTAGACCGCGGCTCGTGGCTTGACACTGTCAGATCATGTTGTTCTTATTATGAGCATGGCTGCTTAATATCTTAATTGTGTGAAGCTTCAAATTTATAACTACTTCACTAACTTCTATAATTATTTATTTATTTATATAACAAGTTTATCAAAGCACAATTATACTAGTTTATTCTCATAAATTATTTACATAATAGTTAAATATATACTTATCTATTCGAAATTTACAAAGCAAAAAATCAAACCACCCCTCTCTCGTATATATTACAAAGCAATTAGTATACATATTTGTGACACGTTTCTTAAATCACCAATTACTAGTACATTTTTAATCTTTAATATCTCTACTATATACAAGTATAAATTATAAAAAAGTTGATATATTTAAATTATATATTGAAATGAAATTGACAAAATCCACGTGACTATTTTTTTTTAAGAATAATTTACTAAAAAGAGTAAAAGCAAATCTCGTAAATAGCTAGTATAAAAGTCAAAGTATTACAAATAAAAAGATAAAGTATTAGATAACCCGTTTATAATAATCCAATTAACTATCAACGCTAAGATAGAATTATCTTAAAAATGTATGTAGTATTAGGGATTGATGGATGCATAAACTTCTTCACTAGTTGAACAACGGATCATTATACCCTAAAAATGAAATCAGTCTCCTTCCCATCAACGGTTTGATATGTGTAATCATAATCAATAATGATTAATATCCTGGGCGAAAGTGGTCAATTTATTACTTTACATTAAGCTGAAAGTAACAGATATAATTAGTTTTAGGGTCTAAATTTAGTCAAAGAGGCTGTGTGTTGAGTGATAATGATGATCAAACTGGTCAAACAATCTGGCAAAGCTTAGAGAATAAAGTTATGGACTAGTCAAGTCGGCGGTTTGTTAGGTAAGGATACCGTATTAAAGTCTCCCAAAAACTTTAGAATATACTAGATTCTAATGTAGTCAAGACTACGCATGGAAAATAAACGAATATTATTATTATACTATAATTATGCTTATACTGAGGAAATTTTAGACTAAGTTGTATAGTACTCCCTCTTATTTTTATTTGGAATTCTTTTATTTTAATCTAATATTGTGATTGGGTGAAAAAATTCGCAAATTCGAAGGTGCACCATACTCCTGGTACACCCACTTCAAAAAACTATACATTACTTACATGAAAAATGTACATTACGTACATGTGTACGATATACATTACTTCCATGGAAAATATACATCATGTACATTACTTACATGTGTATTATGTACATTACTTACATGGAAAATGTACATTACGTACATTACTCACGTCAGTTATGTGGAATGTAATGTATATTTGTACTATATAGATTTCCATGTACGTAATGTACATTTTTTTGAGCGGGTGTACCATGCTCATGGAACACCTAGATACATTGTCCACATGTTGAAAAAAGTTTATTGAGATCACTGTACATATGATATGTTGTCAATTAGTTGATTTTTCAATTGCTTAATAATATAAACTTTAGAAATTTCACTACTTATTTAATGCTCAATTCACTTGCATCATTTTAATATAATCTAATCTTATTTTTAGATTAATTTTAATAATATTTAGAATCCTAATAATATTTAATATTGTCTTGGTTTAGTTTCTTCCTGATTTCAAATAGGAAATATTTTTTATTCATTGATTTAAGTGATTTATATTAATAATTTGATAATTTTGTATTTATGTAGCATCGTTAATCTCTGTTGCGTGAGTCTTGCCATCTCGCGCATATACGTACACTTTTCTTGTGATAATGACTTAATTATTCTTTTCGTAGCCATCTGTGAGAGAAGGACCTGAATTCACAGATGTCATTAAGCATTGTCTTAGGGGAAACCTAAGCTAGAATCACTCTGTCTCGGGGCCTGGGAAAGGGTTAGGTCGTCGGGAAGTTGGCTTCAATTCCGGAACCTTGCTTAAAGATCGACGTTGATCAGGAAGTTAATTCTTACAAGTAATTAAAAAAGTTCATTTTTTTGTCGGGAATAGATTATATTACGATTCAGATACTAGAAACCAATTGAGTGTTGAACAAACAACAAAGTGTGGGTGAAAGATGTTGGAATGGACCTTGAGAATAATTTCCTTAGCTTGGATTGATGAACGCTGCACAAATAATGTTAAATCGGCCTCGGATGTGATATTTCGAAGAAATTCATTCGGATACTTAAATAAGTGATGTAACTTAAAATTAGTGAAATCTTCCTAAAAATGAGTGTATGTAAGTGTTTTCTCAATGAATGCTTAGACAATTAACTGTACCATATCCTAGTGTCTAAATGAGGTGAGGTAAGAGGCTAGGGGTGATGGGTTGGATGTACTATCAAGATGGATTATATTGTCTACGACTGAAGACAATTGAAGACAATTGGACCAATACCAACTTCTCCTTATTTTCTAAATTTAAACCGTGAATGAACTAATGGCCGTGGCTTTTTGAATTGACCAATCCCATGATTTAGTAGTAGGCCCATACAAATTCAGTAAAAATAGTCATGCCCCCAACATTTTGCTTGAAAATTTTAATCAATATTATTACGGACGCCTATCAAAGTGAAAGGTAAAATGGGCAACTTCAACTAAAATTTGGCTTATATGGCTGGTAAATGATCTATTCTACGCATTAATACGCACTAGTTACACGTATTAAAATTGTTAAAAGACACATACGTAATCTAGAAAGCAGAAGCTATAATTTATTTTTCTCTCAAAAAAAAATTTGTTATGCGCTGCTTTGCTTTGGCTACTAATAATCGATGGCTGGCATAATGACATACTTTTCCTTTGACAGAAACGTACAGAAAAAGAAAAAGAAGGCATATACATATGCCATACTGCTTAGCATAATTTCAAAACATTAGAAAATTACGTAACAACTTCAGCAAAATTATTGTTGGTACATAAGTTACGAAACACGTAGCTGCTGACCTAAGGTCGACCAGGGGTACAAAACCTAAAGGAAGTTTAGTCGAAAGTGGGTTAGTATGTAGGCTAATTTTTATTTTGACGTTTTTTTAAAAAGAAATTCGAAAATTAACCCTTATCCGAAATATTTCGAAATATGACCTTCGTTTGTAAACCCCTGTCACTGACAACGGTTTTAACAGAGTCGGTATATTGACTTTCTGGGAGTTGAATTTACCCAATGTAAAACCGTTGTCCTTGACAGCGGCTTTACATTGGGTAAATTAAACTCCAGATCTCATTTCCCCATCATCAAAAAATATTTAAACACCAATATAAAACCGCTGCCAATAACGGGGTTTTAACTTTATGTAAAACCGTTGTCCTTGGCAGCGAGTTTACACTAAGTAAATTAAATTTTCATAAAGTCAATATACTGACTCTCTTAAAACCAACCATTGTCATTGACAACAGTTTATAAACGAAGGTTATATTTCGAAATATTTTTAAGGTAAGGGTTATTTTTCGAATTTTTTTTAAAAAAAATATAAAAAAAAATAAATAGCTTTAGTATGTATATTACATTATTACCTAGCAACATGATAAATTCTCAACATATTATAATAATATCCGATGAAACTTCATGATAGTATATGGCTCCAATTCCCAATACAAGGGAATTTTCTCCTGCGGGAGCGTGGATAAGTCACAACTCACAACCACGTGGCTTCTTGTATTGAGTTTCTCTCTTTTGATTTTTGCTTCCTAGGGTTATTAATCTTCATGGTTAACCACCTACGCATTTGAAATATGTTACTTAGATTAGTTCATTGGGTCAAAACTAGTCACATGTAAAACGGGTTGAATAGTGTCGAGCCAAATAAGATACAAAATAGGTCAAGTTGGATCGAACCGTTTAAAGAAAGTATAATTCTATATATAAAGGTTGATAATTTGCTTGTATCAGCTCCAATCTTTGACAATAAACTATTGGCAAGTAAGTGAAAATATTTATTATGTGATAGTGTTTAAAAGCCATGAAAACTATTGGCCCATAATTAACACGATTTGACCCATTAAAAACCAAAAAAAATATAACCATTTAAAAATCGACCTAATTAAATCTATAATTGGTTAGATTATTTTATAAATGAGCCGGTTAAAAACCCGTAATAAAGCCTAATGTTAGTCACGGTGGTGCACTGATGCGTGCCATATAATCTACACCACCTGTTCGATCAATAGTGTCTTAGAATGTTTGAAAAAGGGTGTCACGTAAGACGTTGCTTGTTAGTTTTGAAGCAAGAGGGTGGAGTATTAAAATTAATGCTTAAAATAGTAGACATGGTGTATGTGTATCATGCACATTATTGTTTACGTATTAGTGGGTTATTCCACTTTAATTAATTAGTAGCCAGATATGGTGCAAGTTTTAAAACTTAATGATGTACTTATTTGAGAAATGCTTAACAATGAGATTATACCGCACCAAATTGATCTATATTCGTATATATATACTTTATATTATATATGTTTTTAATTTAAAACACACTATTTTTTAATAAAATTTAGTCACAAAGTTGTGTGATCGACTGAATAGTGACTACGAAAACCACCTAATTAATTAGCGACCATCAATAAGTCGTCGCAAAAATGGGTAGGTCGGTGGCTAATTGGGTAGATTAGTCGCTATTTTTTGCAACGATTATAAAACTAAATAGAGACTTATAATTTTATATTTTCTCCCCCTCTCTCTCTATATATATATTTAAACATTGGAGTCACAATGCATAATTATGCGCATTTGTATATAAACCTCCGCGACCATATAAAAGAAACATCCAAAAATGATCAGAATTCATTCTCCTAATCAAATGTAGCAACGTATCTGAATACAGAGATCCAAACCAATCACCAATATAATTGATTCAAAAAATCACCTCGTAATGGCTAGATATTCCAAAAATCTCCATTACAAGTTTGAGTTTGACACACATAAATCATATCCGTTGTAACTATGTCTAACATAGTTTTTGTCACGAGCCTTATAATAGCAACAACCTAAGACCAGAAGAAATTACGTAGAAGCGTACGAGGAACCCCCTCCAGATGGATCACGAAAACCAGTAGTTAGGAGTCAAGAATAGGCAGGATCTGGGCTCTTATTTTGGAGATACCACTTGAAGTGGATGGACCTGTAACAAACTGATCTTTGTGTATGAGAGGATTTTTGAGGAAATTGTCATCTTTGGAAATTTTGCACTCAAAATCAAGCAGGAAAGTTGTTGCTTACTCTTTGGAAATTAATGTGATTCTAATTTCTCTCGCCTCACATGTTACTCAGTTTACTTAATGCCTAAATTTTTTTTCCAGAAGATCAACTCAACCTTACTCAAGTTTTGGTGGCGTTCATCAGGAAATAAGAAGCCGATTTATTGGAGGAAACAATAAATTTGTCAACAACCAAAAGTTGAAAGTGGTCTTAGAATGGAATATATTTTCCATATTAATAGAGCTATGTTATTCACAAAAAAGTTTGGAGAATCCACGCCACTCCTCATTCTCTAGTATAGAGGTTTCTATCAGCTAAATAAATTGTCACTTATTCAAGCAGCTCAAGAAAAAAGAAAGTTTTCCAACAGTTTTTGGGCTTTCCGAAGTTTGGTTTATTCGGCCCACTTGTTTAAAGAGGGTATTGGAAAACTTATTGGCAATGGACATAGTACAAGAATTAAGGAAGATTTTTGGCTATCGTAGTGAAGGGTTAGTATCAAGAATACGGGTTTACAACCTCAGGATGCTAAACCAGAGTGGGTAGCTGATTTGATCAAGGAAGGTGAGACCTGGAACCAACGTAAGGTGTGGAGACTATTGGACAAGCACACAACACAGGCAATTCTTAGCTCACACATCGGTCAGTATGGGGATCCTGATGTTTCAGTCTAGTGCAAATCACATTCAGGATCTTTCTTGATAAAAGAAGGTTGCGGATTTCTATGTGATAAAGAATCTCAGGCTAATGGATCCACAAGGAACGTAATTCAAACCCAGGATCATTTTTGGACAAAATTTTGGAAACTTCAAGTGCAATCGAAATGCTTACTCTTTGGGTGAAAACTCCTTAATAGAGCAATTTTGGTACGAGTAGAGCTATATAGAAGAAATAGCATCCCAGATAACTCATGCCTGATTTGCCAAAAATACCCAGAGATGCTAGATCATCTTTTCCAAGATTGTGAAATAATCGAACATGTTTGGCAATCGTCTTCACTCGGTTTAAGAATTTCTAATCTAGGATCAAGCATGGCAGTGTGTTTGAAGAATTAGCTTTTATATTTTTAAAAAATTGATCTACAATGTTAGGGAAGAGCTTAAGCTTTTTCTCCTTCTATGCTGGGGCATATGGCTACATAGAAATAATGTATGCTTCAAACATTCCTCGCCAAATCCAAATTCTATCCTAACTATCTTTAATGACTGGAATATAAGAAGAATCAGAACTAGAAAAGAAAAAGACCTAGATATGGAAGATATTCTTCTTTCGAGCCCACCAATAATATTGAATTGGACGCTCGGTGAGCTACAAGGCAGAAATCTCACAATCGTCGAGGTTGATGGTGCTTAGAAAAAGGTCCGTAAGAAAGATCGGGTTGGTCTATTCAAGTTTGGATATGATGGGTTATTCATATCACAAATGGTAGAACGGAAGGCCGAGGCAAAAAATTATTGGCAACTTCTGCATTACACGTTGAACTCCTAGAAATAAGACAAGGAAGTAAGAAAGCCATCATAAGAGGTGAAACTTGTCTGATTCATACAAACAATGCTTTGGCGACTCAATATCTCATCGACCCATCCAAATGACTGAAAGAATTAAAGCAGCTTATACAGGATATAAGACAAGAAGCGCTCAAGTTCAACTTCTTCTCGTGCATTAAGGTGGATCATGACCTACCTGGCAACTGCAATGTTCATTTCTAAACAAAACTTATCATCCTCATTCTTTAACTTAGCTCTTTTCCTCTCATATTTCTCGATCTGTAGTAGCTTGAACCAATTTTAAAGCATAAAATCCATGAGTATTGTGCAAACTCATGGATGAATTTGGGGAAAAGAGAGTATACTCTTGATTGTGAAGATTAAAGAGAGTATACTCTCTTGAAGAGGAAAAGAAAAAAAATGGGAAATTCCTCTTAAGGAAGCGGAACACTTGTATACGACATTCTCACATTTAAAAAATTCTGATTTCACCAAAAGTAGACAGCATCTTGCCTTATGTCTTAATTTATCCCATAACATTCACGATACACGCTAGCCGGTTGCTCAACCTTGAGAATCGCGTGTCACACACAATAGGTTTGTGCTTCACTCGAGTCTTGACGCGAAGTTAACCGCCTCCCCCAACTTCCCAACACCTCTTTTCTTTCGTCCCTATATAAACTACCCCTCGTGCCTTTTATTAATCATCAACAAATTATCAATCAATATCAACATTTTTCAATAATTCATCATCAATTATCATTATCAACCAACAATCTTTAATCCTTCTAGATCTCAAACAATCTTGAAGCACTCTCTCTAATTCATATTATGACCAAAACAATCAAGGTATAATCTCCGAAGGCTTAAAATTACTTTAATTCTATACGTACCTTTGTTTTTTTACTACCTTTTATTATTTTTTTTAACAATGCGAATCTAAGCGTTTGGGGAATGTTTGTGCATAGATCTTTTAAATTTTTACTTTTACTTTTCTTAAATATTATTTTAGTACATTGAACCATGTTTTTAGTAGGATCTAACAATGTTTTATAAAGGGATTTTAATTATTGAACTATTTTGATTATTTTTTGCATAATTCATGTTTTATTTCATGACTTGATTAATGGTTTTATGTTTTTATTCATATTTTAAATACTTTATTTTATTTATAAATACTCCCGTTATATTTACTACACTAAATAAGACCTGTATTTAGAAATCACACCTAAATTATATAACTATGGACAACCTTTTTAGGACCCTTTAATTATGATTATTAATGAAGTGATCGATTACCAAATACTAAATCTTTTTATGTGCATTAAATCTAGCCCACCATTAATAGATTCTAATTATGTGTAATCTTAGTCACTTAATATTATTGATCACAAGTCAATGATTGTGTGATATATGATTGGAATGAAGTAAAATCGCTTATTGGTGGATTATGCTTGTGGCACTACTTCATATCATATCCACGATTCCACTTTGGCTCAAGAATATATATAAACATATCTCTCAAGAATTTACAATGTAAAAACTTTGCTACAACTATTTTCTTTCGGTTTGTCTCTATTCGTTTAAACCTTAACAAAGGTTCATAAATCTCTTTTAAATATTCATTGGTGACTTTTACTTTGTCCTTTCAATTATCGCCATCAAAATCCATCACGAAACCTTCATGTATCAAATACGTTCTCTCATGCAAATATCAAACATGAGCGTCACCCCCTTCAATCGCTATGAGGCTTTTTTCTTGTAATGCGAGAGGTTGATTGAGATAATTAATGTAAGACAACTAGTGTTGAACTAATGGAATATATACGTGTTACATCTATGAGTTAAATCTTAGGTATAAATATGTATACAGAGTCAATTAAGTTCACCTTAGAAATATGAACGACCATAAGAATAAGAATATACTACAATATTCTTGCTAGGTTGGCCTTTATTTTATTTTATTTTATTAACAAAGGGTCAGTAGATTAGAGTTCTCGACGGCGACGACAATTGTCAAGCCGTGTGAGCTGACAAGGTTTTGTTATTGGAATTTGGAAGAACGAACCATTTCAACAATAGGGAGTTTAAGTTGCAGATTGTTTTATTTTTTATTTTTATTTTGACATCAATTAAGTTGCAGATGTTGGACAACTAAATTGATCGATTTAAAGTTAATGATATCTTGGAATTTGATGAAGCTAGTGTATACATGCGTCCCCTATTAACTATATCTACAACAGTTATATCCCCATTTATTTATTTATTTATTTATGTACAAATGTTACATAGTTTAATTGGTTTGAGAGTTAAACTCATAGTCGAATTTACCATGAAAATAAACATTAATGGTATTTTTATTTAATTGAATTAATTATTTGGATCTAAGTTCCCACATTTAGAGAATAACAAAAAAACTTCCAAGTATAACATATAGTATGTTTTAAAAAGATAAATTCCTAATTTATTACTGATATAAATATATTATAGTGTATTTTTGTAATTTCATTTTTATATCTAAGATCATAATGCATGTCTATTCCTAATATGAGTTTTTCTTTATTTTTATATCTCCTATATTTTTATATTTTATATAACAATACTATATTGATATAACAATAGTTATATCTTATATAACAATATCTGCATATGATATATCAATATTTTGATATGAATTAGAAAAGTCTCGTTTCAAAAAAATAGTTTTATGTACGTTTTTTTAATTATTTGTATCTACATAAAGTAGTGAACTTCTCCTCAAGAAATATAATTTGGCGAAGATGTATGAATATGCATTTATAATCGAGCTTCTTCAATTATTTTCAAGTGGGAAAATCTTAAGGGCAAAGTCAAAACTTTGCTAAAGCTCAACGCGTCTAAGATTAAAATTATTACATAAAGAGGCTAGTATGCAACTGTCAGAGATGCCATATACTATTTTAAGTCGAAATGATAGAGCATAAAGGAAATCAATCTTTCTTTTTTTCTTTCCTAAAATAATAAACCTTGTTTTTCGACATTATATTAAATTTAACAATCCGTATATAATAATATACGAACTATATATGTTTATATCCCTTTGAGGACTTAAAAAAAATATAGTAGTGGTAAATTTTCATGTATATTCATAAAAGCGTTATTGAATATCTATCCTTATTCTAAGACAATGTTTGTGAAACAATTTACTACAAAGTTTCTTGATAATTTCATTTCTCAAGCTATTATCTTTGATTATGCAAATTTTTTTTATCACAAGGGATTTCAAATTAATATATGGTAAAATAGTGATGTTTTTAGTGTCACTACGTACATGATGAAACTTTATATATAAAAAATTAGACAAAATTAGAGTCATTTTAAATCGTCTTAGAATATTAAGGAAATAAGTGTACTTTATACGTTAAGGAAACGAGTGAGTATTAAATATGCCCTATATATCTTAATTATGAACTGTTTACTATCAAGGTTCAATTCAAAGCTAGTAATTTATTAATAAATAAAAATCTAATTCGACTTAAAATTATCATAAACTTATCTAAACTATCATTCACAATAGTATAATGATACTACTAATTATGAACAATAATTTAGGAAGCAGGTCGTATATTTTATGTGGTGCGTCTAATACATAAAACTACACAATTAAAAAATCTCGATCTTCGATCACTCTATGATAAAAATGTATAAACCAATTCTAATGGATGAGCATACTATAGTAATTGGTTGAGAATCGCACTCCACATAATCAAAATGGCAGTACTAAAACTAATGACCTAGTTAATTGGCCGACTAAGTTAGCTAGCTAACTAGGTAATTATATTGATTCCGCTAAAACTACTAGCTAAGCTAGGTGGATTAATTACCTAATACACCAAAAAAATTTAGGGGAGACTAAAATGAAGTAAAATTAAGAGAATAATTGCATATAATTAATGAATATGAAAATCAAATTTGTTTCTAAGCTAGCTAGCTATCATAAATTCACTAAAATCCTCTTCTAATAATATGACAAAAACTAGGTGATTAAAAAATTACCATACTAACCTTGTTGCATGATCTAGCTAAGCTAAGCTACAACATTTTGGAGAAGAAGAATAAAACCATGAAAATTTGAATGTTTAAGTGTATGATGATATGATGATCACATGTTGGAGGAGTCTTCTCTTCTAAGCTTGTTTAAAAGAGTGGTGATAAGAGCATCCCTCTTCTCAGCCCTAGCTTCCTCCCTCATTCTCCTCTGCTCCTCCCTTTCCCTCCACCTGCTCTCCATCACTACCCTCTCATTCTCCAACTCCTCCATTCTTTGCCTCCATTCCATCTCCGCCCTCCTCCTTTCCTCCTCCCTCGCCTCGTACGCCTCCCTCCATTGCACCTCCATCTGCAACTGCTGCTTCATGAAATCCTCCAGCATCTCCTTCATTGCATTTATACTATTACTAGCACCCGTAACACCTGCACCACCACCACCAACACCAACCATTGTCTTCGCCTTCTTCGCTTTCTTCTTGCTACCGCCTTTCTCTCCGTCTGAATTTTCCTCCTCTTCCTCCTCGTCTGATGTCATGCCTTTGTTCTTCTTCGACGACATGCTCGGCCCCCCACCTTCTTCCTCAGCCCACAGCATCCTCTGCATCCTTGCTGTGAAGATCGCCTGCATCTCGTTGTAGAATGGGAACTGCTGCCGCATTACCTCGGGCTCCATCGTCTCACACCCCTAAGCTTCCCTCAACAAACATATTTCCAAATATCAATGCCAATACAAACACGATTTTTCATAAAAATAAGTTACTGTAACACCGCCCCATACTATATATATTCTACAATTATCATATAAGAAGATTTCATATTCATAAACTACATTAGACTTTACTAGTACGGCCATATCATATACACCCGGATTATTTGTATTAACATAGAGGCCGGGTGCAGTGTATAATATATTAAATTTTCTAAACGCGTTTTTGTTTAGCAAATATTAAAGCATGTTTAATTAATAAATAAGATAAATAAATAAATAATTAATTAATTAAGGAGTTAGCAGGCTAAGCTAACCTTGTAACGGGTGACGAGGTTTTTCCATTTGCACTTGCACTGCTCAGCACTACGATTGAAGCCTTTCTCACGCATCTTAGTAGAGATAACTTCCCAAAGAAGCTTGTTTCGTTTGGTTTCCATGAAATTGCGGTCGAGATCAGCCCGGATGACTAAAAACTCTTTAGTCTCTTGAATACTCCACTGAGGGAATCTATCCCCTGTGTCCACCCCCACCGTTCCACTCATTTGCTGCTGCTGTTGATGATACTGAAGTTGCTGTTGGTGTTGTTGTTGTTGATGGTGATGCATATGCCCTTCCATATGCGAAAAGTTACCCCGGCCCCAAGAATAAAAACAAAAGAAAACCGAAGTTATAATATATGTTTTTTCCTTAACAAAAATAAATCAAGATTATAGTATAGATTTGTAAGAAATACTAGATATAAGGGAAGGAATTGAAGGTGGGAAAGGAGAAGAGTGTGAAGGAAGTTTCAAAGAGTAGTAAACAATTTGGAGATGATCATGTTATGTTGTTTGTAAGAAGAGGAAGAGGGGGATATCATGTTGATAAGAGAGGGGGAATAATGAAGAATATGAGGGAGAGGGGAGAGGGGAGAGGGGGGAGGGGAGCTATGAAGGTTGGTCCATTTCTTTGTTTATTTGTTTTTAAAATTTAAGGAGTTGTTGTCACTTTCAAGATAGTCTAATTACCTCATCTGTCTACGCGGAATTCTTTCCTTTTATTTTTCTCCCATGAGAAATCACCTGTTTATGAGAATATTCTGTCATTTTTTTTTTAAAATAAATAAATAAAGTATTGGATAGGCAGGCATTTGCTTCGTGATCTGATACTCCGTAGCATAGTAGTCTTATGAGAATGCAAGTTCAGATTTTATTTCTCATTCGACAGAATATTTCTTATTTTTATGTCGACAAATCTATCTATCAGGAACACGTACTATTAGTTACTGTAGTAACTTTAATTTTTACTTTTTTTTTTTTTTAAAGAGTACTCCCTCAATCTCTACAAGATTCGAAAAGATTGCTCTAATTTGACTTTTACGGTCTCTAATATACGACTTTAATCTTTTTTATCTCCAAGTTCGTAAGGCAAGAAATTATGAAAATTTGATATTCTAAAAATTTACATTGAGATGCATCCAACAAGATCCCACTTGAATATAATATTTTTTATAACATGATAAGAATTTGTGGTCAAACTTTTCGAACTTTGACTTCAAATAGTAGATTGGGGCGATCTTTTAGGGACGGAGGGAGTAGTAATTTTATGCACTTTGATTTATCGTATCTAATACATGTTTGAGGTAGTTTTAAATGATTTTTGACCCATTTTGTTAGAGGATTAAAATGGCGTTAGTTGGCTTTATACAGTCTAAAGTAACTACGATGTCAAATAAATATATATATATAAATATAGTTTAAGTTATTCTTGTTGGTTGATATGCTAGTTTTATGTGGGCTAATCCATCACTTGCTCAAACAAAATAGATTCGAATGTATCTAAAGTATTGTGTTTCTAAATATAAAGCCATTAAACCTGCCTTCTAGAGAAAAGGAGTATTAGTAATTATCATTTTATCTAAGCGTATGTAATGCGTTAAAATCTGTAGTGAATCTGTCTCTCCACCAACTTGATGGAGTTGTTAAAAGAGGTTATGATCGTATGATGTGTGTCTTAATATGACAAACTATAATCTTAATTGTAAGGATTCAATCTATATTATTATCAATTGTGACTTCCTAAGACCAACCAAATATAGGTAGTACAATTATATTTTATTTTATTTTTAACCTTTTGAAGTACTTTTCAAAATTTGCACCAAGGAAAAGTACTTTTACGATCATTATGATCCCACATATTCCACTTTATATAAATATTTTTCAAATAAAAGTAGAAATCAAATTTTACATTTTAGAGCTACAAAATTTTAGGTGATTACTTTCTCTTTTCTTTTATTTTTGTCTCATTTATACTTATGGAGTTAAAATTTTAAAATTTGACTATAAATTTTTATCATGTTATAAGAAATAAAATATTCTAGTGGGATCTTATTAAATATAATGCATCTCAATATAAATTTCAAAATACCAAATTCTCATAATTTTTTTGTTTAACAAATTTGGAATTAAAGTATGACCGTAAAAAATCAAACGAAAACAATAAAAGGATAATGGGAATATAACTTACAAGTAACACTTCAACAGAATTAACTATACGTGCAGTGCAGAGGACGTGATGGAGAACTAATCAGCCACAAAAAGATGGCAAAAAAAAAGTGCAGCAAAAAAAATTGTTAGCATATCTTATCTGATATCTTTTCAATAAAACTGTACTGAATGTCTGAATTGCTTCGTATGATCTTTGAGGGTCCATGTTATTTACTTTTTAAGGATTTTCCCATTTGTTCCCATTGCGTTGAGAAGGCGTCATGCTTACGCGATAGATATTAAAAGATGAAGCTTAGCTGCTTAAGGCGTGTTTGGAGATGTGGGAAGAATTAATATTCTCGTTGGATGTTTGCAGTACTGTTGTAGACTTGTAGGTAAAAAGGAAACTTGCACCGTAAGGAAAAGCTAGGCTTCGTGTGTGTATAAAAATCGTTGTTATGAAGGTGTATACATCACAAAAGTCAGCCATCTTCCAGAGTGTACATTTGAGGGTCTCATCAATTCATCCTTTGCTTCCATCTTTTTGGATTTTTCTTTTCTTTTCTTTGGCCTGTTTAATTTCAAGAGGATAATTTTATTCACTTTGAGCATCTACTCCTAATTCTTGTAACTTTTTCAAACTTATTTATTAAATGGAGATAGGGGTGTTTATGAGTCGGGTTAAGTTTGAGTTTGGTTAAACTCCACTCAAACTATATAACTCAAACTCAAATTTAAGCTCGATAGCTCAAACTCGAATTGAATTCGACTCGAGTTTGAAAGTTCGTGAGCCAAAAAAACAAAGGTCTTTTAATTTCAAAATCAAACTCATTTCAATTCGTATAAAAGGTAATTAAGCCTAAGTATCTATGTCTAAATTGAGCCTTTTAGAAGCCTAAATTTTAGCTTTAATAAACTTGATTTGTTTTTAGATGGGAGTCCCTAGTGGGTTTATATATACAAATTGACTCAAATCATTTATAATTTTTTTTTCAATGTGAAACTTTGGGTTTATATATATAATTTTCTCCAACCATCTTTCATTTTATTTTAATTTGAGACTTTGGGTTCATCTTTTATTTTACTACAATCTAATATCATAAATATATTTTTATATAAATATACTACTTTTTTTTAATTTATCACGAGCTAATTGAGACAAGTTTTGATTTGCTTAACCAAATATACACTCCTAGACGGAGCTCAAAATAGGTAAAAGAAAGCACATGATAGATTCATCACGAACGTATCCCATAACTATAAACTTCGCACTCCATAGTATACATTGCTAGGGCATTTTTAAAATACTTAGCGTGAGGAACTAAAAATGAAATTGAAAAGTCGTCTAAACTATTGTGAAATATTGAAAGATAATATGTTACACTAGTAGGAAAGATAGTAATTACACGGAGTAATATGATTGGTACTTATGATCCCATTTTACAAGTACTCTACAATTGTTACTTTATTCATTGTACAATGTTTGGATTAAGATAGCATTTTAATGTAATATCTTAACCTTTTTAATTTCTAAAAACTGTTGTAATAAATACTCGTATTATAATAACATTTGCGTACACATTAAATATTAAATAATAATCTAAATTTTTCATGTTTTTTAATATATTTTGGAGAAAAAAAACAACCATTATATTTTGTCTAGGGAAGGTGTTTCTTTGTTTTGTTTTTTTGTTTTAATCTTGGGAACTCAGCTTTAACACTCTAAAGACTAAAACTATTAAAACCAAAGTTTATTTGACTCCTCACAAGAAGTTAAATTGAATAGATGGGCTATCCTATATAAAAAAAATAAAGAAGGCTTTTCTAATTCATACATGATATAAATTTTATCAAGATATAGAGATCTCAGATATAGTATTTTTATATAAGATATAGCTATTATTATATTATATATAAGTATTATTATATTATATATAGAAATACAAAAACTATAAAAATATTATAAAACGTATAGCAAGTATAGATATTATAATTTCAATTATAGAAATAAAACTACTCCCTCCGTTCCTTTATGCTTGTCACGTATTCCTTATACGGTATGTTCCGAAAGTTTGTCATATTTGAGATCTTTACTATATTTGGTTGGTTAAATGGAAGAAATTGTCCTCTTTCCCCTCTAGACATCCCACACTTGCCCTCATATTCTTTGGGTTTGTGTGAGACGTGGCATTGGATTCCTTGCCTAGTCTGCACACTGTTGTTTCATTTCACTCCCCAAAGTCTTATTGCCTTTGTCATTCTCCTGCAATTCCGTCATCCCCCCCCCCCCCCCCCCCCCCCCCCCCAACGACTCTTTCCTCGGTTCTTTATCCAGATCTTACTCTAATTCTCAGGTGAAAGGCTTCGAAAATCAGTCCAAAATACTCCTCTCATTGTGACAAACTTAACAAGACCCATTTTAGTGCCTTTCCTCTTCGGTGGAACTCTCTCCCCCTATCTTCATCTTTTTTAATTCTGTTTGATTTCTTGTCTCTTCTACTACACCCCTTGTTTGATAATTCGTGTTTCTAGGCATCTCCACACTAAATTCCCCTATTGCGCTGTTGGAGCCACTATGAGCTACCACCCATACCGAATAGAGCCAAGAGGTGATGGCCATTGCTCATATGCCATGACTGTTCATGTGAAGAACGTGGAAGATCCCACTCTTACAGTGGTTCTCTCCTCCGAATGAGCATTGAGCCACTTGAAGCTAAAAGGCTATACAAGGCAGATCTTCGAGATGATGATATTTTGAAGGTACGACCTTACTATGGTCCCATTTGTTCACAAGGTGGCCTTGATTCTCAACCCTTGAAGGGTAATTGGTCACCTCTCCCTCACTACAATCCTCTTTGTTCACCTCTTGAGTCACCTCCTATGAGCACACTCCCTGAGTTTTTGTCGTTCCCCGACACGCTAGAGCACATTCTACTCAGTATGGAGCGTGAAAACCCTAGAAAACGCCATCCAGATGGGTCACATTTTGTGGATCGAAAATCTAAGGCTACGTCATCTAGTTAGTTGTTTTTTTTTTGTTCCATGAATTTGCTATCTCAATTCAGTTGATTAGTCAATTAAATATGAGATATCTCACTTATACTAAACTCATTTGCATGGACTTTGAGCACGGGTCAAAGTTGCTCTTCCAAGAGAACAAAACATAGCCATTGATGATGGTGTTGATGCCGGTGGAAAAGATGGAAAACAGGTAAAGCTAAGTTATCTCATTTGTACTACCATAGACTAGGTTGTTAGTTGGTTTATGATTTATTTGTTGGATTCTTTAGCATTGTTGGTTTACTTTCTACTTGTTCATGTTGATATATGTTGTTACATTAATTATTGTCGGACGTTGGTTTTGTTTGATAATGGTGGCTAATGATGGTTATTCTTGTTTATTATTTGAAACTTTTGGCTATTGTGGGTTAGTGTTGGCTATATGTTGGTTACTGGTGGTGGTTCTTGGGTACTATGGGTTAGTGATGGCTATCTGTTGGTTACTGGTGGTTGTTCTTGGCTATTGTTGGCTCTAATTGGAATGCTTGATGAATTTGATTGAATATTTACTTGAGTTGTTGGTGGATATTGTCATTAGTGGCTTTATTTGGATTGCCTAATGATTTTCATTGAGGATTTGGTTGAGGTATTGTTTGATATTGCCATTGTGCCTTTATTTAGATTGCCTCATGAGTTTGATTCATTAATTATGTGGTTCAATTATTGTTGGATATTTCCATTAGTTCCTTTATTTGGATTGCATGATGAGTTTGATTCATTTATTGGTTGAGTTCTTATTGGATATTGCTACTAGTGCCTATATTTGGACTGCCTTATGAGTTTAATTCATTCTTTGGGTAGAGTTCTCATCTACATGGATATTGCCATTTGCCACTTTTAGACTTTCTGGTATTTGTAATGGCTGACTGTTATTTTAGAGTGTGAACTATGACTGTCACTACTGCCTTATATTCCCTGGTTTTTTTGCTTCCTTTTCATATGACTCTATGATGAACTTAGTCTTTGCTTGCAAAAGTTTACAATGTTCAATTGTAGTTGAGTAGCAACTAGGGCCGGATATGAGCCGAGCTAGCTTGCGAGCTACTCGGGATTGGATCGCCTAAAGTTTGGCTCGAAATCGAAATTAGGCGAGCCCGAGCTCGAGCTCAAAAAATTCAGGCTCGAGGGCTCGACGAACCTAATTGAGCCTAAACGAGATGAGCTTAATTACTCGAATAAGCATTCGAAAAATTTGAGCTAAATGAAAACCTTACACCGAGCCGAGCCTGAGCTCAAATTTAAAACTCGGTGACTCACTAGCCCGAGCTTTATGAGTCTTAGGTGAGCCGAGCCACGAGCTTCTCGAGCTCGGGCTTGGCTCGGCTCGTTTCCCGCCCTAGTAGCAACACAATGGCCAGATATTTAGTGAAGGTGTTGTCAGTTTTAGAGTAGTTAAGGCTAATTAGATTGTTGTCTATACTTTGAAACTGAGAGGGTCAGCTCCTCTGACTCTCAATGATGAATCAGGGGGTTACATATAAGGAAAACCAATGCTTAAGCTACTCTAATATTGACCATCTGATTAATTTCTATGTTACTTGTGTTTATTGCTCCTATGGCTTGTTCAATGTCTACCTACATATGGAATTATTATGTTTTAAGAGTTGAAGTGCAATGATTTCTAAAGTTTTTCATTGTAGTTTGCATCCAAAAGAATTCTTAAACATAGTTTGTTACATTATTAATCTTGTGTTTCTTCCATTGTATCCCCTACTGTTTCTATGTTGACATCTTCATCTTGTGCTGCTTCTTCCCATTCTTCTGCCTGTTCTGGTCCTTGAACCATCTATATGCTTATTATGTGTAGAGCATCCTTCACATCTTCTTGTGGTGTCTTTACTTGTATTATAAGCCTGACATTGCCTTCAATAACTTTTTGTTCACTTGTATGTAGTCATTGGAACCCTTTGCTTTCTTATTTCATTTAGATGATGTTTTAATGAGATCCATACACATGTTAGTGTCTTTGGGTGTAGCTTATAAAAGGCCTCTTCAACTGCTTGTATTAGATGCTTCATATTTTTTGGCATTTTTTTTATGCATAAGGGATTGAATACTCCTAAAGAACCCCAAATCCAATATGTTGTAACCTGGACTGTTAGGAGGTTGTTTTGTGAGTATAAATGTGACCCACCATATTTGTTATTCTACTGCCATATTGCATCTTCATTTGTAATATGAGACTTGCATTGTCTTGCTGAATGAAAATAACTCTTACCCCTTCTGCTGGCCCTTTGTTGATGATCATTGGGATTAATTGTGTGATTAGCATATCCCTGTACACTTCTTGATTAACTGAATCAGCTAGCTTGATTTTTATTATGCCCATCTATCTATTCTTAGAATTCTTCTTTGCTGCAACCTTCTTAATAAATGGGAAAATGCCAATTTTTCCATCAAATGAGCATTGTCCATATGGATTCCATCTTGTCCTAGCCATAGCAGCTAGAAATATAGCCTTGGGTATGTGTTTTGAGGATATCCCAGCTTTGTATGGTACTGACTCTTTATCTGCTAGGTAAACCCTCTGTATGTATTTTGAGGATATCCCAGCTTTGTATGGTATTGACTCTTTATCTGTTAGATAAACCCTATGTGTCTTCTATGGTAAATAAAACCATTTTTTATCTACATGGATAAAATCAAACATTGGAATGTACTTTGGTTTACTTGACTTTGAATCATTTAAAAGGCTGAGAATTCATTCTAGCCTCTTAGTTTTATTATGTTCTGTGAGAGTTGGATGAAGAGGATTGGAGTGAGATTTGATCTCACCGCTCTTCAATAATCTCCACACTATTGTTGGTGCTTGATTCAAGAAACTAGCTACATCTCTTATGCATGTCCTATTGCCCATTGGTTGTGATTCCAACAAGTTTGTTGGAACAACCACCCTCTCCCTTCCAAAAGTCTTGAACTTTCTGCTCACTTCATATGGTTGTTTTCTTATTTGTTGTGTAATGCTTTGCTCCATAACCTGCTAATTGTTATGTGATATCTATATTCTTCATAGACCTGATCAACATTGGCCCAACCGCTGGCCTGGCCCGGCCCAAAAATTGTCCGGGTTTGGGCATAAAAAACCAGCCCAAAAATAGGGTTTGGACACGATATCTTTGGCCCAAAAATTAATGGGATGGGTTTGGGTAGTGATGCGTAGCCCAAAACCCGACCCGCTTAGCCCGAAGGTCCGTAGTATATCACTGAGGTTTTAATGTTTTATTGATGTAAGAGACTACTAGTGTAAGTCTGTAACTTCGTAGTTTGTAAGGTAGTATAACACTATAACACTGTACTACTATAGCAGCCCATAGTCCATTACTCCATTTATCCACTAACCCATTTGGCTTTGGCCATTTTGGGCATTTTCTTATGTCTTCAGTCTTCTTCCCTCTACCAGTCTGCCTTGCCGTCATTTCTCACTCTCTCCCATAAGGCCATAACCCTAATTCCCTTGAAGTTCACAGCATCCGAGCCTCTCTGATGATCTCCAGTCTCATTGACTCATTCCAGTGAGCTAAGAAAGCATAACACAATAAAATAACGAAAGGAAGAAGAAGAAGAAGAAGAAGCACGGGCCGTATCACTTCACCATTTCTTGATCTTCAACGAGGTACCCTCATGTCCTACTCTCCCTTTTGTTAGGGTTTAACCAATTCAATTTTATCTCCTCATATTTGGTATTTTAGGGTTTTTATGATTCTGAAATTTTTCAATTGAGGGTTACCATTTCTTGTTTTATGCATTTCAATTGCTAGAATTTTTATATGTTGGACTGTAGAATTGTAGCAGTGTTAATGCGATGGGTTTGGATTTATTGTGTTATCTTTGATGGGTTGATTATTTGGATGAAATTTGTGTGTTATGGTAGTCAAATATGGATAATATTAGGATGTCTCGCTACTGCTGGTAGCCGGGTGCTTTTTAGAGACAGTGGGGTGGTGTTGATGATGATGTTGAAGGAGAGTTTGCTGTGTTAGGAAACTTAGGATGTCTCACAATTGCTAGGTAGAAGTCTACATGGGGGAAATTGGGATAAGGATGGAAATTGGGTTATAATAAGTTTATTAAAGTAAGTTCATTTAATTATATAGCTAAAATAGGTTCAATTATGTAGTGCATGCATTCTGCGGGTTTTTGATTGATTGTGTTGATCAAGTACCCTGCCACGTAATCCAAAAGCATGAGTGGATAACATGTTTTAAGTAGCTAATTATTAAATAAATTGACCTAATTCTGATTTTTAGTTCCAATCATTCCCCCAATTTATGTTAATGTGTCACACGTTTGGTACATTATTCTTGCATAAAAGTTGGACTTTATCTTAATCTTGCACAATCTTTCCACTATATTATAAACTTTTAGATTAGATATTTTGGATAAATATGTTTTTAAGATCTAACATCATTTTCTTTCATGTTCCAGTGACTAATTAAGATAAAAATTTGTTGATTTTTTATATTCTGACTCCTTACCTTTTCTTATAGTTTCTTCCCAATTTTGCCTAAAAGGAACCCATATCAAATTAGAACTTGGTGATCTTTATATATAAATTCAATTCCTTTAATAATATAGTTTCATACTCATCAACTGTTGAATTTTCCCTCCCTCTATGGCTCTATTTTATAAATGTAACCGATAAATAAGTTTATTTCTATTGTTTAAACAGTAAAAATTGTAAAAAGGTTCAAAATAGTGGTTACCCCCTCTATTTTTTATTTGTATAGTATAACCTCTCCCACTTTCGCAACTCTAATTATTGGAATCTATCTAAGTATTCGTTAATTATTGCTAGATGATGATGACATTGCTATATTGGATGAAGATGAGAAAGATGAAAAAGCTCAAACTAAAGGAGGAGGAGGACGTCGATCAGATGTTTGGAGGAAGATGGAGAAATTCGACTCTACCAATAAGAGTGAAACAAAAGCAAAGTGTGTGCATTGTAAAGGTATTTTTACTGCAAAATCTAGAAATGGAACATCTCATTTGAAAAGACATCTTGATAAGTATCTTGCAAAAAGTAATGCTTCAATTAAGAGTTTCTTACTTGGGACTGAATGTACTTCTGGAGGACAATCAATGAACTTAAGGAATCCTAAACTTAATCCAGAAGAACTTAGGAAAGCGATTTGTATGTTTATTGTGGTTGGGACACACTCTTTTTCAATGGTCGAAGAACCTGCGTTCAAACACATGCTTTCAGTCACTTGTCCAAGTTATAAAGTTTTGAGTAGGCACACAATTAGGAGAGATGCCTTGAAGTATTATGATGAGGAGAGAAAAATTGTTCAATCTGAATTGCAAAATGCACGAAGTCGAATTTGTTTTACTTCAGATAATTGGAGAAATGATAGTACACAAGATGAGTATATTTGCATTACTGCCCATTGGATTGATGACAATTGGAAATTGCAAAAAAGAATAATTAGATTTGGGGCATTAACTCCTCCTTTTGATGGGATTAGTATTGCCGAGGATATTTATCTTTGTTTATCTAAATGGAAAATTGATGGGAAAGTTGGATCATTTACATTAGATAATGCATCATATAATAACACAATGGTTAATCAAATTAAGAGACAACTTGTGAGGAATGGAAAAGAACTTTTATTCTTCGGTGATTTTTTTCCAAATTCATTGTTGTTGTTATCTTATGAATTTGATTATGCAAGCCGGTCTTAAGCTCATTGATGGTGTTGTTGCAAAAGATTAGAGCAATTGGTAAGCATTTTAGACATTCAATTCCAAAGAAGAAGAAGTTTTATGAAATAGCTCGACAAACCTATCATTTAGATGGTAAGAAAAGAATTCGAGGTGATTGTTGTGTTAGGTAGAATTCAACTTACTTGATGCTTGACCGTGCTCTTTATTTTAGGGTGGCTATTGATCATGTGGTAGAAAAGGATAGTGAAATAAAAATGTATCTTCTTGATAATGATGAGTGGAAAAAAGTGGCAGTGATTCATGAATTTTTGAAGGTTTTTTATGATGTAACAAATGAGTTTTCATCTTATAAAACTCCAACAGCAAATATTTATTTCAAGGGGGTTTGGGATATTCAATGTATGCTAGTTGAAGCCGCAAAAGGACCACATTCATTTTTAGTTGATATGGTAAAAGTAATGCAAAAGAAGTTTGTCAAGTATTGGTTAGATTTCAATTAGTTGTTGTCTTGCGCATGCGTTTTGGACCCTCGCTTTAAGCTTGGATTTGTTGAGTATTGCTACACTACTCTTTATGGTGAAGAGTATGCTAAAGCTAAAGTAATGGAAGTGAGAGTTATTTTGTGCAATTTACTCAAAGAGTATAGAGATGTTGATGGTGGGGGTATAGGTGATAGCGGTGAGGTAAATGAGGGAACCATTTGTCATATTAGTTTTGGCAGTGGAAGACTAGAAAGGATGGCAAACTATGGTTCTTGGATGAGTAATCAACACAAGAGTGGGAAGGATAAATCTCAACTTGATCTTTATTTAGAAGAAAAAAATATAGATTTTAATTTGAAAATTGATGTGTTGGCATGGTGGAAAAATAATGGTGCACCTCGACATCCACAACTTGCGGCATTGGCTCGTGATATTTTAGCTATTCCTATATCTTCTGTTCCATCCAAATCCACTTTTAGTATGGGAAAGAAGTTAATTAATCCTTAGAGGGCTTCTCTTACATCAATGACTATTGAATCTCTTTCGTGCTATGAGGATTGGCTTCATGCAAAAGGATTCTCTTTAGGTGAGCTTTTATCTCATTTTCACTAGTATAACTATATATTTATTATATTTTATCTTAGTTTCTCTAACATTTTATTACTTTCTTTTAAGGACAATCAATCTTTCCGACACTTGAAGATGAAAATGATGAAGAAGATGACACTAAAGATGAAGATTGCACAATTGTTGTTTGATGAGTATGATTGATGATTGTATTTTTGGTTTGATACTTCGGTGTAATTGCATTTTTATTGGTTTGATCTTATATTTACTTAATGGTTTTAAACTTTGTGGTCTTGTGGAAGGCTTGTATTGGATAATTTTATTTTGTTAGTTATTTCCTTTTAGTAGACTTAAAAAGAATGTATTGTTATATTCCCATATGTTAGTATGGTTTAGTACTTTAAATATATTATTGTTGCTTCAAATCTTTAATGTAAGCATTATAAATGTTTTTTTTGTAAGTTGTAAGCATTAGATGATCAAATTCAAAGCATAGTAAAATAGGCCCGCAAAACCCGCAAAGCCTGATTTATATGAGGTATGGGCAACAATTTTAGGCCCGAACATAATCTCGGCCCGAACCCTACCCGAAGAATGGGTAGAAAACCAATCTTTTGGCCCGGCCCGAACCCGCCCTGACCCGCAATTTGATCACCTCTAATTCTTCAGCAACTTTCTTTATTGCTCCATGAGGTAAGATACCACTAACTTTCATGTCAAACAAAGTCTGAAGAATGAGTTGCCTCTCGACTTCATTGAGCCTGGGCATATGATGATTGGGAGTTGGAATGGGTTGAGGTATGGGTTGTTAGTGTGAGATTTTAGATGCTAATGAAGAATCAGGTTCTACATTTTGGTTGCCAAAGTGCCACACTGCTCCCATGTCTTCCCCATCTCCATATTCTTCATTAGATGCTACAGTTAAATTTGATGCCATTGTAGGTAATGATGTGGGGTCTGATTGGTAAAGCTTCTTCTGGTTTTGTGTTAGAATTAAAGTTGTGGCTGACTTGTTTTTGGTTTTAGTTAAAGAATGGAGGCTGAATTATTTATGGTTTTTGTTCAAGAACAAAGGCTAATTTTTTTGTTGCCTTTTATGGAAAACAGATGCTGAAAATGTTTAAAATTTTGGAGGGAAAAAATTTTTCATCCAAAATTTCTAGCCAAACTCTTCTGCTACACCCCCTGTGTAATTCGTATGATGCCCTTCTTGTGTAATCTATGTGTTATGACTATCCACCAATGAGAATTGAGTTATTTAATTATTTTTTTTTGACACATTAGCATTCCACTAACATCATTTTCCCACTAGCAACTTCCAATTTACACATCATCTCCCACTCACTAACATTTTTTTATTAAATAAATAATCCACTAACATAACAATCATTACTCCATACAACAAAGTTCCAGATTCCATCTCTATTTTTTTTAGCTTTCATTCCAAATGTGACAAACATAAAGGAACGAAGGGAGTAATAAATTTCCTCAATATATTTATATCAGATATAAATTAGGAATTTCTCAAAAAAATGAGATCATATTTTTAGAATTAGATTTCATTCAAAAATCAACAATTAATAAAATGCATGATTATAATTTTGTCATTAGTTTTACTTATTTTCATTGTATATATGTGGGATAACTCCACCACATGTGCATAATATTTGGGCAGTAGTCAAGAATCAATACCCAAACTATTATATTAAATTATGTTGTTCCCCAACATTGATCTAGCTGAGTAGCTGATACATATATACGTATTGTATTTCTGTACTTCATATTTGTTGTTTTAGAAAGCTTGAATGGATATGTTTCTGTGCGACATTTGAATTAAAATGCTTAAAACTTAAATTTAAAATGACATTTAAATATTAAGCAAAATATAATAAATTATACTACGTATTACGTACAAAGTATTTAATTCAACTTTCTACTAATGTAGTAGTATCTCATTTAATTATTTAAGGATGCGGAATATTATACAGTATACGAAGTTAATATTAATGTCGATTTAGTTTGCCTTTTTTTTTTTGTATGACCATAAATCATAAACTGACAAAGGAAGTTCTAATGTATACGTCTCAGCAAATAATTCTTCTGAGGTGAATCACACTCTTAAGTTTGTTTTTTTTTCTTTTTTTGGCTTCATTAATCCAATAAAATTTTTCAAAAGATCAATTTGATTTGTCGTTCTTTACTCTTACTGATATGGCATGTTATTTAACCTACATTATCATGCTTAATTTTTTTAAAAACAAAAAAGTATTTTATTATGTCTTTAGTATAAGTATATCTCAGTGTAATAAAAGTTACCCTTTAATACAACACATGTCAATTTTTAACAACTTTGATGTGATAACTTTTGTTATATTAATGGGTCATTTTTAATAAGGACACAATGACTTTATTGTGTACCATATGTACACAATATTTTATGTTTTAAAAAACCTAGATTTTCATACTAAAGCATGTCATCTATTATTATATATCAATCAAAAGTGTAAAGTAAATACCAATACATTCAATACTATATAGAAAATACTCCATTTTTTTTTTCGAATATAAAAAAACGAATCTAGTTACCAACAAACTTGCGTTCTTCTAGTAGCTCTAGACCATGACCTTATTGAGAGAAACATAACTGTATTACCTTCTTTAAGTCCAATGATGAAACTCCTTATTGAAAAGAAAACTTTGCAATACATTGGTTGGTAAGGTTAAACCAAAAGATAGAAATATTTCGGGGCAAAGTAGTAACAGGTGGACAGTGCACCCGGATATATTATGCATTGGGTACACCGTGGACTGGTCCAACATTATAAAGTTCTTTTTTTAAAATGCGTATTTTGTATAAAGCAGATTCAAGACTAGTAAGTCGTATAATATATGGTTTATGTCTAAAATTAAGACACAGCAGCAATAAAGATGAGATTAAGCATCGACGCGGTATTTCGATTGGTTTGTCCCACCCCACGTGTGAGCTACTAGTGTGTCCATCCACGTGGCCATCATGCATGCCGCAAGCTAGATTGCCCGCTGCGCATGAATATGGGCCCCGACCTTTAAGGGGTTCACACCTGATATCTCATATGTTATACTCTATCCTCATTTCATTACATTAATTAATAACTAATTGAGGATTCTTTATCGAAATCCACTCCAATTATTTTAAGTTTTTTAACAATTTATTCAAGTTCACAAACAAGTTTGATTAAATCCCTATATAACACAGTATAACTATAAATAATATATTTTTTTGTCTTTTTTTTCCATCTGCTTTTTGTGTAAATTTCAAATATTTTTAATTATACATTTATAAAAATTATAAAAAAATTAATATTCAAAAAATATACATTGATAAAAACCTACCAAAAATTTAAATAAATATGTTTTTTAATCGGAGAATTCATATTCAAAATATGACTCTAAAATTCATAATATTTTAAATGGAAAGAAAAAAAAACGAGAATACCTTGATAGTCAAAAACCACTCTTTTTATTCAAAATTTTAACTTCTTTTTAATATGTTTTCTTTAATTTTATGATCCAATTGGTACGGTTATACAATAATGATCAATGGTTAGTTTATTGTCAACTTGTCGATCTATTATATTGTATATATTCCTCACCGCCTCATAGGTACGTTTGTCTATTCCAAATTTCCATGACATGCAAAATTACTTGTGGAGTTGTGGTCATGAACATTTCATTGACGTAAGTAATACTTTCATCAGTCTCGGACCTTTTTTTTTTAACAAATCACCTCCCAGAAAAAAAATGAAAAAATTTATATGCTAATCGTTTAACATTACAATACTTGTTATATATTAATATATATACACCCGTAGTACTTTAATGGAACTTAGAAATTTGAATTTTATCAAAGTGATCTGAAGGTCTTCTAGACAACTATTATTTATTTCAAGGTCTCCTTTTTGTCAACTAATGACAACGAAAATTATGCACTACTTTGAAGAATTTGAGTATGACATTGGCACATTGCAATTGGTTTGTTGGTAAGCAATGAACCGAATAATATTTCATCTTTTGAAATGGATGGTATTTGTCTATTTGATCACCGTTTACCTTATGTTTATGTTTTATTGTATAAGCTAGATAAATAAAAAGAAAAATAATTAAATCCGGATAAAATAATAAGAGTTGGTCTATTTATCAATTAATTAATTGATGCGGCTTATATACTTTAATATAAAGAATATTTATCTTAGTGCATTCTAAGTATTTAAACATTTTAGTCGTGTTCACAACCAGATAATACGTAAAAAAAACTTTATTCCATTCGATAATATGATTATGGAGAAAGTTATATATATATATATATATATATATATATATATATATATATATATATATATATATATATATATATATATATATATATATATATATATATTAACATGGAGTACTATTGTAACTATACATTACTTTCTACTAGATATAAACTAAACACCTAGCTAGTGACATATTTTATCCGTCCTTTAATTTTTGTCCCATTTTTATTTATAGAATCAATATTTGAAAAGTTTAATCATAAATTTTCATGATATTATAAGAAATAATATTATATTCAAATGAGATCTTATTAGATGCATCACAATATAAATTTATATAATATCAAGTTTTTATAATTTTTTGCCTTATTAATTTAAAGACAAAAACGTTTAAAGTTGTGTTTTAAAGATCGTGAAAAATCTAATGAGATAAAAAAAATTAGGGACAAATAAGTAGAAAATATTTTTTTTACGGAGTACTAAACTATTGAACAAATATTTTTAGCATACAACAATTTAGACGACCCAAATACCTGCTAGTGATATGCAAGATTTCAGCACAAAACACTAAAACCAACGTAAAAGCACTGTCAAAGTGTCAAACAGCTTAGATATTCAAACCATTGCAGAGTTACTATATTGATCATTAGTCCCAAATTGTGGCCCCAAAATCAGTGAACGTTTATTGAACAATTCATACGTTTATTGAACAATTCATGGACTCTTTTAGTCTTTTTGTATCTTCTGTAATTCACTCCCAAACAACATCATATCCGCCAAAAGGGACAGCCCTTTAGGAGATTTACATGTTTTATGTCAGTTTGGTAAAACATCATAAAATTTATATGGGTTATAGTTAGAATACTTTTTTAAAATCTTGCCAATAAAAACCCTTATATTTGCCTTTAAATATTTTTAATACACACGGATACAATAAAGTTATTATATTCTAATAAAGTTTACTCATCAATATAACAAAAATTACCTCTCAATATAATATATGTCAATCTTTATCAATTTTGAGGAAATTAATTTTGTTATTTCAAGAGGTTATTTATTTTGGGATTACAATAATTTTGTTGTCTAGATTTTGTGAATATTTTTCCCATGTTGAGATATTAGAGCTACTTTCTGTGTGTGAAAATTTTCAATGTGCGGACAAGTTTTGGGAAGAAATTCCGTTCCAATGGGTGAGAAACAAAAAGTTTCCACACCAAGTAACATTCTCTTGGAGACTAAGGAACTTTTTTTTGGTATGACTTGTCTGATGTGGGTTCTACTATATTAGAATTTTTTTAAAATATTTTTTGATTCTCTATAGTTTGGTAAAAAAAAAAGAGACTAGTTAATTAATTAGGTGCGTTAGTCAAGTCACTCGTTACAGTGATCACTTGATAAATGTCCCAATAGTGCTTCTTACCAATTACTCCGTAGTTTATTTATGCAAAATATTCTCTTATAAAAATTTAGGATATAAATTTACTTTATTATAGAGTACTTGCTTAGTTTATTATGTCAATTTTCTAATATCCTCATAATTTTGTTGTGATCCAGATACTTGACAATATAAAAAGGGGATTGTTAAACGTTGCTCCCGAATTTACTATATTACCCCTCACCTTTTTCTCACCCTCCTTCACTCAAACAATCACTTCTCTCTCTCATACCCCAACTCACACCCAAGCCGGAACCACCATCCACCATCGCCGAAACCACCAGACTGCCGCCCCCACCACCATCTCGCGCGGAAGACATGAGTCATCGCCCCGGGAAGGAAGTTGCACCCACCGTAGAGGGAGGAAGACCAACATGCGCTCGGGTATTTATTTATTTTTAAAAATCGTCGCCGGAAATGGGGGGCCGTTTGATTTTTCTGGCAACCCCGGGGCTTGTCGCCCAACATTTCCGTCTTGCCCTAGGGTCGGCCAGAAATATTGGACGGCTAACCACGAGGCTATCCGGAAAAATCAAATGGCCCCCCTTGCCGGCGACTTTTTTCCTCCTTTTAATGTTAATTATTGTTTAATTATTATTTATTAGTATTATTGTTAATTTTTGTTAGTTACTATTATTTGATAATATTATTAATTATTGTTAATGTTATTCATGTTAATTAGAAAATAAAAGTTAGTATTAATTTGTTAAAATTATATATTTGTTAAAGGTTTGGTAAACGGAAATCGTAGTAAGGTTCGTTTTTACAGGAAAGTGAAGTGGGAAATAAGAATTGAAGTGTAAAATGTTCGATTTTTTTAAAAAATGCGTTAAAGGGAAACAATCGTTAAAATATGGGGCGTTTGAGTAAGTTGAGGGCGATATTTAGCGCTCCACTGTAAAAATGCATTGCACTATGCCTAGAATTTGACAAGTTTTCGCTGAAAATTTGTGTCACAACTTCGAATTGCATAATCAAAACAACAAGAATTAGAAAATTTTGTTGCCAATTTTGATCAATTTGTGATGTTATATAAATTTAATATTTCCTCTGTCTTGAAATTTTCCCTAATTTGATCCAAAAATCCTTTTTAGTCAAACGAAATAATTAAAATGAAATAGAAGGAGTAAACAATGTTAAAAAAAAATTGAAAACACACGGCTAGCACATAGACTTTTCCCAAATTATATATTGCATGCTCTCAATCTAAACCTTGACTTAATGTGTTTGTATTCTGAATGAGTTGTTAGTGTTATTAGACAGTTAAAGCGGCAACTAAATATGAAGGTAGTTACTTTATAGTAGTTAGAAAATGTGGAGTAGAGAGACAAATTGACTAACGCAGAAATTTTTATTTTACCATACAAATAAAAAAAATGCATTTAACACTGAACTAGAAAGAAAACACTTATTTAATTAAAACATGTTCAAGTAACACTGTTATGGATTTTGCAATCCTAATGAAGTCTATCTTAATTTTCATTTAAATTCTATAAAAAAAAAATCTTAACTAGAACAAAATCTCATGACTCAACTTGATCTTGTTAACAAACAAGCTCTTTCGAGAATTGGAGATCGAAACCCTATCTCATGGTTTGAAGGTGGAACTCTTTCTACTATGTCAACCTTAGCTTGGTCTATCCTAAATTCTATTAGTCTTGACAAACTATTTTAGATGGACATTTCATTCAAATCTATCTTTTTTGCTTATTTAATTTGCTTACTCCAAAGAGTTTCAAACTAGCAAAAATTGGAAGTACAAGAATGATCACACCATTTGACTTCTCAACAATGAAGTAAATAAGCTTAAGCATAATTATGTACCTCGTCAAAACTTATAGTAAGATTAGTGGATTAGTTCCTCTATAACCAATTGATTTTATGATAAAGTTCTCTTAAGATTGTGTGTAGTATGACGATTTGACTATCCTCCTCCAAAAAAGTCTCACCCAATCCAACCCTAACATTAATATATTATGTTTAAATTGGCTAATGATCTATTTGAGAATGAGTATTTCTTTTCATAATACTCTTTTCGTCCTCAAAAGATTGCTCCAAGTGTAAAAATAACTTTTTAAAGTTTTTAAGACATAGTGAAAAATTTTTTAAGGACAACCCAAAATAATTTTTTATTAAGAGAATTGGAAGATCTTTAGAAAACAACCCTAAATAAAAAAATTGGATTGCTAAACATCGCCCGCAAATTTTCAAATAAAATTACCATTACACCCTTAGTTCATTATATCAACTAAATCAAATCCATCCATACAAAAAACCATTCATTCATCCTCTCAAAACAAAATTTACAAAATTCCTTCAAACATCATGTCCCGAAGACCCGGCAAAGAAGTGTTGAGGAGGCCGACACCTGTGGCGACGACGGCACCAGCGGCGAAGGCGGCGATGGAGGCGGCTCCTCTTCCGGTGGTTGAGGTAATATTTTTTTTAATTTACATTCGCCGGCGGTGGAGGGAAGGAGGCAACACCGGCAGGCAAGGCGGCCGGCGGCAAGCGGCTGGATCGAGCGCTTGGGGAAGACGCCTCCGCCGTGGAGGAGACGACTGGATCCGGCATCTGGGAAGACGCTCCGGCAGTGGACGAGACGCTTGGATCAGGCATATGGGGAAGACGCCGCCGCCTCCTTCGTCGCGCCGCCGCCGCCTCTGCCGAAACCCTAGGTGATGTTATTACTATTTTTTTCAATTTTTTAGTTAATTACTAATGAATTTTATTAATTAATTATATTAGGCATTATAATATGTTTATTTAGGTTAATTATGGTAATTAGTTAAAGTATATGATTAAGATAGATATATTATTAGTTAAATTATATGATTAACTATGGTAATAAGTTAAAATATAAGTTTATGATATATTATATTAATTATTTTAATTAGGTAAAATATAATTAGGTATATATTTTAGGTAAAATAATAATATAATTAGGTAAAATAATTATTATATAATTAGGTAAAATAATATAATTAGGTAAAATATAATTAGTAAAATATAATTATTATAATAATTATTATAATTAGGTAAAATATAAGTTTTAGATATATTAGTATAATTATTATGTTAATTACCTAAGTAAAAAATATATGTTTAGTATATATAATTATAATTATTATATTAACTATGTTTAGTATAAATGTATGTTTAAGATATATTATTATAATTAATATATATTAATTGTGTAATAATTATCATATTAATTGTGGTAATTGATTTATTTAAAAATGTATGTTTAGGATATAGTATTATGATTATGTCATTTTCCTTGATGTAATTAGGAATCGAGTTACCGACCATGAAAAGGAAAATCGATGCCTGCTCATATGATTAGACAACACTTAGAGGATGATTCGGGTCCAAGGCATCCACGTACTCGTGGTGTGTCTGCCTCGGCTCGAAGGGAGAGGGTATCTACTCGATACGAGCAGTCAGTAGGTATGGAGGACGAAGAAGAAAGTGCTGATAGTTGGGATGATGATGAAAACATCTTCGAGGAAGATGGAGATGATTATATAGATGAATTAGAGGTTCAATTAGAGGGTGTTCGGGCTGATCGAGAAATAACTATTCGTAAGGGTAAGGGTGGCCGGTTCGTTAGTAATTCTGGTACAACTTCCTCTTCTATTTCTGGTCAAAGTCGGAAGAAGATGAAGGTTGATGATTCATGGGTTGTGAAACAGGCGGTTCCTGGTGGGCCGGTTGATGGGAGTGTTGTTCCTAGTTTTTTTGGGTCACATTGCTAGGCGCATATGAGATGGTAAGGAGAGGGAATCTTCATCATGTGTTGGTATTTTAAAATGCCAGAACAGAGATAGAGCGTGTGCAAATTTGCGAACTTGGTATGAATCATGGATGGCTGATGGTTCACCTATTTGTGCACGCTTAGATAACACTGGAGTGTCCCACCTGCCTTGGGCCATGTTCAACCATATTGATGCTACCCTTTTATCAGCTTTTATAGAGCGTTGGCAGCCTGACACCAACTCATTTCACTTCCCTTTTGGAGAGATGACGATTTTATTGCACGATGTGCAGGAGATACTTAGGCTCCCTATAGAGGGTAAATTAGTTAGTGAAAAACCGGATGTTGGGGATCTGAAGACTTATTGTGCTGAGTTACTTGCTGTGAGCATTGAATCATTGGATGCTCATAAATATTGGCAAGGAGGTGGACTGAATATCAAGGCAGTCGATGATTTATGTAGGAAGGTGGTTCCACCTAGGCATTTGAACAAATCAACTCAGTGCCTATTTTCTTCTATGCCTTGGATGTTGTTTGTTCCTTGATAAGAGTGGTTTTAGGGTGAGACCACGGGATATAGTAGAGGCGAGGGAACCTAGTACTATGGGAACATAGCCAGTCGTACTGATTGTAAGCAACTCACTGGTTGTCTTACTCTATTTCAAGCATGGATATATGAGTATTTTCCTGCTTTCGTCCTCATAGAGACCGCATTCCCATTGAAGAAGGGTACCCTCATGCCGGATGTTGGAATGTCCGCATGGTTACTAATTCTACAAAGCGACTGAGGGTGATTCGTCGGCAGCTTGATAATATGACTGCGTCAGAGGTTAGTTATCCTTGTCTTTATGTTCTTATTTTGGTTTACTTGACGTATGATTGGTAATCGTTTGCTTTGCAGGTTGAGTGGTTGCCTTACTTTCGGGACCCTGCTAAGAAGGTACCAAGGACTGCATTCCTCGGTTTCTTACAGTATTGGGACATCATTAAGCTTTACATGCCCGACCGATGCTTGCGACATCTCAGGTATGTACAGGTCATTCCGTCTCCCGCTCCCAAGCCTGTGTTCGCTTATCGTCCAGAAGTATCGGTCGAGTATAAGGTGGAGTGACCTATATCTGTGGTGGAGAACTTGTGGCTTCAGTTCCCGAGGGGTGCAAGACTCTTCTTAGGTGATTTAACGCGTACTGAGGTTCTTTCCTGGAAGTCTAGCAATATATGGGAATTGGTCAACGTCCACTCTACCTGTGCAGCCAAGAAAATGACAAATGAAAATAATTAATTACAAGTATCATAAAAGTAACAAATTAAAACAAGATTTGTACCAGTTGAGGGCATGTTAACATATGAGGACGAACGACCCATAGTCTGAGTATTGCTAGAAGATTGACTTCGACCTCGACCTCGACCACGACCCCGACCCCGAGCAGCATTTCTCTCCATGTACTCCCAAGCACTGAAATCACGCCGAGGTCGACCTTTGGTAATGGTCGTACCCTCGGGTTCTCTAATCTCCGACTCATCTAGGTGGAGCATACCATGCAGAAGTAGAGTGGCATCACGTACAAACGAGGGATGACTAGTTCGCACTTGGCCTATAAGTTCATCAAAACGTTCTATGTCTTGTGTGGATCGATCTACGATATTAGGGTCCACAACTTCACCAATGATAAGCGATCTCCAAAAAGGATGAATTTGATCTAGGTAAAAACTCTCACCCGACAGAATGATTCGCGCTATTGTGCAAGCGCATGGAATCCCATGGGTTGTCCTCAGCACACACCCGCATCTAATGTAAATCTCGTCACTTAAAGCACTCATCCTACTCTTCTCTTGTTCCAGCAAGCTCAGACAATGATGGGAAGTGCGATCATGGAGATTCTGGTATAGTCGACCTCGATATAACGTGCCATGTCTTCGTCTGGAGTCCTCCAAACACTGTTTAATACCGTTGACTTGGGTCTCAATCGCCTTGTTAACACGCTCGAATAACATGTCAAGAGCCAATGTGGAAGAGTTAAGCCAGTCCTTTAGTGCATTGTGGGCACTCTCGACTCTACAAGTCGTAGTGTTTCCAAAATGAAGGACCTGATTCGTCCAGTATAGCACAAATTTCTCTTAATGAGGAATCCATTGTTGTGTAACGTATTGTAAAAGTGTAGGACACCAGCTATAGCAATCCATCATGAACTGAACATTATCCTCATACTGCTCTTGCGTAGTAGCATACATAACTTGCCTCCAACGCCACTTCTGGAATTTTTCAGCTGAAACCTTATTCTTTCCCATGCAATGATAAGCTTTATTCAACACACACTTATTGATATGCCACGTGCAAAGTAAATGTGTAGAATTAGGGAACAAATCCCTAATCGGGGCAAAAAGACCACCCTAGCAATTGGTTACTATAGAACTCAGGTGCACCTCAGGACCAACATAATTCTTCAACTTCTCCAACACCCACCGATAACTTGACTCCGTTTCATCTTTCATGATTGCATAACCAATCACGAAGTTCATGTTCCCCGGAGTCATCCCAATTATCTCCACTAAAGGATACTTGTACTTATTTGTCTTGTACGTAGAATCTATAAGGATCACATACAGAGACATTGCATAACAAATCAGCAGACATCGGGTGCACCAAGAAGACATGGGTCAGAACATCAGTGGCTTCATCACTCATAAACCAATGTAAGTAACTATACTTGATTACTTGATATAGCAATTGCTGAATTAGGTTCCTTCCTTCTGACTTTTCTCTCCTTATCTTATCTCTTTCATTGTACACGTGTCTTTTATTTGGATTATCTTCTGGATATTTCTCCAACAAAGTTGCTAGTATTTTAGCCGGTCTCACTTGTGCCTCAGTCATCTCGTGCACAACTTTCTTCGCACCAAGACTAATGCCGGTAATCTGTCGATGTCCTTGTGGATACACAACCAACTCATGGTTGTGTTTACCCCATTTTGAAGCACCAACAATGTGCCAACCGCTAAGATCTCGACGCTGACAAACCTTAATCTTAAACAAGCAACCACAACCTTTCCTCTTCGTGTCGAACCTCACGGGTGTTGTCAAATCTCGATCAACTTTCTTCGAAGAACGATCACATTTCAACAATTTATCATATCGACCATCTCTTTGCGTTTTCTATGTTGAAGTCGTCAAACAAAAACCGGATTGAATTGCAACATTTTTAGCCCATTCAATTGTCAATTCCGATGTTGTAAAATCATCATGTTCAAAAATACCACTATAATCAATCCCATCTCCACCGTAATCTTCATTATTATCCTAAAAGAACAAGATTTTCAATATTAGGAATTTTTTTTTTGAGGTGTCTTGGGAAGAACCTCCACCATGGTGGGAGGCGTCTAGGAAAGACGCCCCACCATGGTGAGTGGCGTCTTCCCAAGACGCCCCACCATGGTGAGTGGCGTCTTCCCAAGACGCCCCACCATGGTGAACGGCGTCTTTCGAAGACGCGTCAGCAACATATCGGTAAAACAATCAATTTTTCAAATATAATCCGAACTTTTACCTGATTTTCGGGTGAAGGCGTTCTCGGTTGGTCCGACATTATCAAATTGTCACAGTTAATGTCAAGTACACCTTAATTCGTCACGTACACCTTCCCTAATTTTGAGTTTTGAATGTTTTGAATGTCAAATACACCTTACTATAGTGAAAAACAATTTTACAAAATTACAATGTTATAGTGACCGATGAAACGAACTTATTTATCTTTTATTTGTTTTTTTTAAAAAAGGGCAAAAATGTCATTTTATGATGAAAATGCGGGTGATCCCTGGTAATTCGCGGGCGATGTTTAATAACTCCCTGAAAAAATAGAGTAATATTAGAGAATGGAGAGAGTATTAAATTTGGACTAATTCCTTTGCTCTAGAAATATAAATATTTAAAATTATATTTGGGCCAAATCCTTCCCAAAGTTCTCCCTTAAACCAGCCCAAATAAATCAATCCCAAATTCTCCCTTTGGCCGGGGTTTCCCATCGCTTGGCCGGATACTCACCCTCAGGTCTTCCCTCAGGCCAAATCCTACCCAAAGCTCTCTCCCTTGGTTCAAGTAGTTCTTGACTTGCTTCTGATATTTTGTAGGTTGAAACAGATGAGCGCATACAAGGCTTACAAGGGGCACAAGTCCCAATAGCATGGAATCCCAACTTGTATATAACATTGGTGAGGGGTATGCCGGGAACCAGAAAACTTCACAGACGAACCTTAGAGGCCCTACGTCTTGGCAAGTGCAACAGGACTGTGATGAGATGGAATACTCCAACTGTTAGGGGAATGATACAGCAGGTTGATCTGACTATTATATCATATGATGTGTGTCATAATTTATGGGTTTGTTTCTCACCTATACATGCCACTCTTGCTCAGGTTAAAAGTTTGGTGGTTGTTGAGACTGAAGAGATGTACAAGGCCCGAAAGGGTAATAAGGAAAAAGGAAAAGCATCGAGCTTTACGTCCTCCCCTCATTGTTACCCATCTACCTACCCCAGCTCGTCAATCGTCTTAGCTCCTATAATATTGATATATTGAGGTTTGTTGCTTGTTCTTTACTTTTGTCTACTTCTCTTGTAGTCTCGTTCCCTTTTGTCATTCCGGGGATAGGCTATTGCTGTGATTAAGGTACGGTGTTTCTGTTTAACTAATGTGAAGCTGATCCTCTAAGGTTCACTTTTCCCAGATTTTTTACCTTTATCCTTCAGAATTTATTGAGAATTGATAATGTTTTTCCCTGTTGTTTTTCTTACGAAGTACTAGATTTCGTCCTAGACTGTTGCTAGAAGTTTGAGAGGAACTGACAATACGCTGAAAGGAAAAATGTTATCTATGTTTGATATTAGAGTGAAATCTCTTCATATTTGCCAGCTTATTATTGTTAGAATATACCTTGAATCATAGATTAGACTTCAATGGTGTTGTAGACCGTAGTAGACTCATGTCCTTTGTGGAGATGACCTACTTCAACTAGTTAGATGTTATAACTAGTGTATAGGTCGACCTCAATAGTTACTTTCTGGAAGTATGTCTATAAATATATCATGTGTAACTTAGTTATTATTCTTCATAAATATTGTTGTTTTGTACTATCTATGTTCTAGACTAATAAAACTAGTCTTCCTTAGCTCCTTGGACGTAGCTAATAAGTTGTAAGTGAACCATATTAAATTCATGTTTTAAATAAGTCTTTGCTTGTCATTTGTTCTTACTTTCTTGCTTCTTGTTATGACAAACTGGTATCAAAGCTTAAGTTTTTCTATTTATGGCGAGAAAAATGTATGCTTTGAACGTGAAAATTGACAAGTTTAACGGGATGATTAGTTTTAGAATGTAGACTATGGCAAATCAAGATGTGAGTCTTATTAAAGCAACAAGGGTTGTGGGCGTCGTTGAAATTGTCAACGGATCCAATCACCATTGAGATGACTAGACGTGAGGAGAATTCATATTTGACAATTATGTTTGTCTCACACATATTATAATCACATAATTCACGGAGACGGGTTTGTGGGTCAAAGTAAGAGAGTTTTATATGACGAAACCATTAATAAAGAAGTTGTTTTTGTAGCCGTCTATTTAGCCTTTGGATGCAAGAGGGTACACTCTAAGAGACATGTTGATCAATTAAACACTATCATGTTAGATCTACGAATATTGATATTTGGATTGAAGATGAGGATGTTGATTTCATTTTGTTGGTATCCTTACTGTTGTCATACGAGAACTTTGTGCAATCTTTTATGGTGGGTAAGGATATGATATCTCTTAAAGAGGTTACATCGTCTCTTTAAATGGGTGAGTTATGCAAGGAACTTCCTGTGGTGCTCACATATTCCAGGAAGAAGGCGTGTGGTGCTCACATATTCTAGGAAGAAGGCGTGGCCAGGGGAACCAAGGGAGCTCGTAAGTTGACTCATGCAATGGGAGATCACAAAGAAGTATATATTATTATAATTATGTGAATAAAAGGAGAAGGAATCTAATTCTGTTAAAGTGAATAGACTTGTATTTAAGGGGAGGGGAACTGATGTAAGGGGGGTCACAAGAATATTATTTAGTTAAGCTTTTACTTATTAGGAGAGTCCCTTTCTCTCGAACAAAAGGAATGTACAAAGAGAATTATCAGCTACATCAATACAATTCTTCACTATAATCTCTTGCTTGTCTATTTGCTTAATCCGTTACTATGAGTCTTTGTCCAAATTCCCTCGATTCTTAGTCGAGTTTGCCTAACCTCCTCTGATCCCCTCTGGTATTAGAGTGCGCGTCTCTTGGGAGTGTAGATGGCACCCATGACGAATGCTCAGAGATTAGAAGCGATGGAGAATAAGATCTCATCATTGGATTCAAAAATTTCACAAGCCATAATCGCAACATTAGGTTTGAGAAGCAAACGAATGATATACTCGAAAAATCCATACATCAATTGCGTACTAAAGTCTCAGCTCTCAGGCGAAAAATCGAGGCACAATCGTTAGAGCCGGGGGAGAAACCAATGGGGTAGAGTGTAGTGGCAGATTCATTTGTACCCAGAAACGACCAACGCCAACTCAACTAGTGGGCCAAATGGGGGACAACATGGGAGAAGGGGTAGAAGGAGGAGGGTTGAATTGGAGAATGCAGGTATTGGATTTACCGGCGTTTGAGGGAATCAATCCCGATGGTTGGATTCTAAGGGCAGAATGATACTTTTGTTTTTATAGACTTAATGAGGACGATTGTTTGGAGGCGGCAGTAGTAGCTCTAGATGGGGATACGTTGCTCTGGTTTCAGTGGGAAAATTGTTGTTGGAGGATAAGCAAATAGGAAGAGCTTAAGGGGCTTGTTCTTCGCAAGCTCAGATCAAAAGCCTCTGGGAATCTTTATGAACAATGGCTTGCGCATCGTCAATGGGGAACAACAGTGAGTGATTATAGGAGAAGGTTTGTGGAGCTGATGACGCCATTAGTGGGGGTGTCGAAGGAGATAGCCATGGGAGAATACATGAATGGCTTGAGAGATGATGTGCGTGCAGAGGTAAGGTTGTTGAGGCCACACACCTTAGATGACGACATGGACCTTTCACTACGGGCAAAGGATAAGTGCAAGGGATGTGCCAAGGCCTCAAGTGGTTGCAACATACAAGAGAAGGAAGCATCCATAGCAAAAAGTAAAGGAAGACAACCATCCTGTAGAAATGATAGCATGAGGAATAATTAGTTGGTTAGCTTGTTAGAAAAGGAAACAAGGGGTATTGTAGGGAAGGGAATAGAGTCAGTAGGAGGGAATTAAATGCAGTTAGAGGAGTGAGAGAATATTTGTAATTAAATAGAGGTATTGAGTCGATTTTAGGGGATATCCAGACTTCGTACATTGAATCAATTGGAGAGTCCCTTCCTCTCGAAAGAAGATAACCCTTTACACTGAGCATTGCCACTAATATAATATTACAGTATTTCAATCCCCATCATTGTTTCAGTAAGCACACTAAGTCATTACAATAGAATTCTCCTCTGCCATAATTCTTCAGCTTAAAACCATACTCTTTAGCGACTCCAGCGGCGGTGCGATGGCCCCCATGACGAACGCACAACGAATGGAAGCCATGGAGACCGAAATTGCCTCTTCGGACTCCAAATTCATAGTGGCGCTTACAACAGCCCTTGAATCCATGGAGCAACGATTCCTAAAGCATACAAGTGAGGTGGTCGAAAAATCAACCCAATAGTTTAGAGATGAACTAGCCTCATTGAGCAACCGATTCGATACCCAGAAGATAGTGAGTGAATGGAGACCGTCGCAAGAGGTGGTTCAAACTCAGGGGTTGTTTATGAATGTGGAATCCCTCCATATGGACGAACATCAACAATGGCCCATAGTGGAAGGACACTCCATGGAGTTCATGGCTAATTGGAGATCGAAAAGGTTGGAGTTATCGAATTTTGATGGGAGTAACCCAGATGGGTGAATTCTTAGAGCAGAGTGATACTTTTATTTCTATCGCTTGAACGAGGAAGATCGACTGGAGGCAGCGGTTGTGTCATTGGAAGGTGACGCCCTACTTTGGTTCCAATGGGAGCACCGTCGGAGGCGGATTCATAGATGGGAAGAGCGCAAGGGTCTCCTTCGTAAATTTCGACTGACTTCTCAGGGAAGCTTACATGAACAGTGGCTAGGGCACAAACAGGGGAATTGACGTTGGGAGAATATGTCAGAAGGTTTATAGAGCTTTTGGCTCCGTTAGAGGGAGTTCCTGAGGCCATTGCTATAGGGCAATTTCTGAATTGCTTAAGGGAGGACATTAGAGTGGAGGTGAGGTTGCATAGCCCGAGGAACTTGGATGACGCCATGGACTTAGCATTGAAGGCCGAAGAAAAGCTCAGAGTTGGATCTAGTAGATGGTTTGAGGCCAAGGGGTCCAGTAGCAATAGGTCACTTATGCACTCCACGTATAATGTCACCTATACCATTTCTCAGCCTTACATAAATTCCGTCCACTCATGATCCTCATCATCAACTTACAACACGGCTAACATCAACCCTCAAGTCTTTACGAAGGGAAATCAGACGAGACCTCAAGGAGAAATAAGGTGCCTGAGTGAGCGAGAGTTACAACACAAGAGGGAGCAAGGGCTATCTTTTCAGTGTAAATGTAAGGAATTGAGCGTGATGTTGTTGCTAGACGATGAAGAGGAGTTTCCAGAGTAGGTGATGCGCCATTGGAGGAAGGTGAGGTAAGTCCGGTTCCAAAACCTTATGTATCATCTCCTTAAATTCAGTAATGGGTTTTTACACTGAGGTGATCGTTTGTGATTCGATATAAACCGGGGTCTAGTAATATCGTTGTCGATGCATTGTCCAAGGAACACACTGAGGTGATCTCTTACTCCTAAATATCTGCATGCGGGTTTCCATGGGCCAAGGTGGAAGAAGTTCTCATCCATGATAAGTTTATTGAGGGTTTGAAGGATAAGATTAACAAAGGAGAGTCAGTTCCCCGGGGTTCACTTTTCTTTTAACGAAGAGTGGTGATCCCACGTTAACTTCTGCCATTTTGCATGAGTATCACGACTCTCCGATAGGGGGGGCATGCAGGGGAGTTCAAAACCTAACAGCGCAATGGTTTTGGGTTGGTATGCGGAAGGATATTTTGGCCTATGTTCGAGTTTGCTCTGTTTGTAGGCAGAGAAACAAAGCTTTTACTGTGAGTCCTATGGGCCTCCTCCAGCTTCTTCCTGTCCCTGACAAGGTGTGGGAGGATATCTCTATGGATTTCGTTGAAGGATTGCCAAAATCAAATGGTTGGGACACGGTGTTGGTGGTGGTGGACAGGCTATCCAAATATGGCCATTTCATTCTCCTAAAACATCCTTACACCGCGTTTGAGGTAGCTAGAGCATTTGTGCAGGAAGTAGTTAAGTTACATGGCATTCCTTCTACTATAATTCCAAACAGACATAAGGTCTTCCTTAGTGCCTTTTGGAAAGAATTATTCATGTTGCAAGGTACCTTGTTAGCTAGAAGCACGACTTATCATCCTCAATCTGATGGCCAGACAAAGGTACTTAACAAGGTGTTAGAAGCATATTTGAGGTGTTTCGTAAATGGAAAACGCAAGACATGGGCTTCTTGGATACCATGGGCTGAATATCGGTATAACACTCCTTTTCATACTTCCTCTAAGCATACTCCTTTTCAGATTTTGTATGGGAGGGAACCCCCACATTTGATTCGCTTCACTGCTGGGAGTGCTATGGTGGAGGAGAAATTAGTGGAACGTGATGCCATGTTAGATGAGCTTAAGTTTCACTTATTGAGGGCTCGTGATTACATGCGGTCATTTGAGAATAAGAAGCAAAGGGAGGGACACTTCGAGGAAGGGGAGTGGGCGTTCCTTTAATTACAGCCGTATAGACAGAATTCTGTGGCTAGAAGGGGTTACAAGAAGTTATCTCCTCAGTTCTATGGACCCTATCAGATTATACAGAGAGTGGGAGCTGTAGCATACAAGTTGCAGTTACCTGAGGGGGCAAAAATCCACCCTGTCTTCCCCATTTCACAACTTAAAAGGGCATATGGGCAGCCTATATAATCAACACCTTTACCTGATTGACTTACAGCAGATTTGGTGTTTGAGATGTGTCCTGAAGCGGTCTTAGGCGTTCGGTACAGAGAGCATGACCAACAGGTTATCAAGGAAGTTCTGATTAAATGGATGGATTGGCCTGATTTGGATGCAACGTGGGAATCTTATGTGGATATTGATACTCGATTTCTGGATTTCCACCTTGGGGACAAGGTGAGTCTTGTGGGGAGGGGTATTGCAGGGGATGTGCCAAGGCCTCAAGTGGTTGCAACATACAAGAGAAGGAAGCAGCCACAGCAAAAAGTAAAGGAAGAGAACCATCCGGCAGAAATGATAGCATGAGGAATATTAGTTGGTTAGTTTGTTAGAAAAGGGAACAAGGGGTGTTGTAGGGAAGGGAATAGAGTCAGTAGGAGGGAATCAAATGCAGTTAGAGGAGTGAGAGAATATTTGTAATTAAATAGAGGTAGTGAGTCGGTTTTGGGGGATATCCAGACTTTGTACATTGAATCAATTGGAGAGTCCCTTCCCCTCAAAATAAGGCAACCCTGTACACTGAGCTTTGCCATTAATATAATATTACAGTATTAGAATCCCCATCATTGTTTCAGTAAGCGCACTAAATCATTACAATACAATTCTCCTCTGCCATAATCCTTCAGCTTCGAACTGGTACAACCACCATACTCTTCAGGCAACCACCGGAACCTAGCAATAAGCTGAGGGTAGGCTCGAGAATTTGAGTGGATACACGAGCCCAAAGCGGATGGAGACATAACCCAGACCCAAATTACAAGTAACCCACTAACAAATACCAATCATTACCAACCAGCTCCATCCACTGCAAATAACCCGAAAACCCTTCCATTCCAGCAACATAGTAATGTGAGAAGATTGAGTGAGAAAGAGTTGCAGTACAAGAGGGAGAATGGTCTGTGTTTTAGGTGCGATGATAAATGGAGTAGCAATCATCGGTGTAAAAGAAAAGAGCTGAGTGTGTTGTTGACATTTGAGGAGGATGAGGAGCTTAACGAAGACAAGGATGATCCAGGAGAAGAGGGTCAATGGGATACGCCCCCATAATCCCCCTCGAACAAACCCACCATTTCCCTGAATTCGGTTTGCAAGAGGTTTTGTAGTAGATCTCACATGTAGGTATACACACGTCCATCAGAGTGCTACAAGCAATAGTTGCGCTTCAGGATCTAAATTTCAGCAACTAAATGTGAAGACAACCTTTCTTTGTAGAGAGCTGAAAGAGGAGATATATATGACTCAGATAGTTTCAAGGTTTTCGGTAAGAAAGACGGCATCACCTTAAATAGTCGTATGGACTGAAGCAGTTTCTGAGACAGTGGTACAAGAAATTTAACACCTATATGTTACAGGTCTTGTACACTAAGCGTGCTATGACTGCTGCAAGGTGGATGAACTATCTATTTGGTTTTGTGTGTAGATAGCATGCTGATAGCTGCAATTTGTTGTCAAGAAGTTAAAAGTTCTCTTTAGAGTATGAGATGAAGGATTTAGGTGTGGTACGGAAAATTCTAGGCATGGAGATCTATAGGTAGAAGTCAGATTATTCTATCGAAAAAAGCTACATTCAAAAGATATTGTCAAGGTTTGGCATGTTTGTAGCTAACCCTAAAAATTACCTTAAATCTCCATCTATCTGTTTTGTTTGCACCTAAGTCTGTTTAGAAATACATGTCTCAAGTTCCTTATGGTAGTAAAGCTTGATGTAAGTATGGTCTGCACTAGTCCCTGTAATGTTGTCAACAAGATTATGAGTGAACTTGGAAAGGAAAACGGGTAGGTAGCTGTGAAGATATTCAGTACTGAGAGGTATTTCTAATGTCGATCTAATTTATGGAGGTGATGAGCAATGTGTACTAAGAGGATATTATGCCGACGATGTTGACAACAGAAGATTAATGACAGGCTACGCTTTTACCCCCAATGGATTAGAGGTTAGTTAGAAGCTACCTAGAGTACTTGGCACTAAAATACGCGCTGCAAAAGAGGGAATGTGGTTGAGAGGTCTAGTTAGTGATTTCAGTCTGCATAGTTAAGGAGTAAGTTCATCATAAGAGATCCAAACATATTAATGTTAGAATCATTTCCTAAGGAATGAGATGAGAATCAGGGTGAAGAAAGTAGGGATTACCGAGTGCCGACAACCCTGGAGATATGCTCTCCAAATCTGTTCTTGTTATCATATTCCAGCGGTATTTTGAATTGCTAAATCTCATACTTTGTGATTTTGTCTTTTTTCTCCTGATGGAGAAAATCTTATACATGTGGCATCAGGGTACAAGAACTCTTATACATATGGCACTGTGGCAGTGCATCTGGTACATATGGTACAAGTTTGAATTAGGTTGGTGCATCTGGGACATTTGTTTATTGTAAGGGGATTCCAGTCAAGGTGGAGATTGCCCCTGAATCGTAGATCATACCTCAGCAAGACCTAAGCAGACCGTAAGACTGTAGATTGACTAACCATAGACTTTGCATCAGGTAGAGCAAACCTATGCACTTCGTGCAAATGTCCCAGTCATGAGTTACTTTCTGGGTAATATGGGTTTTATGTCTGTCAATATACCATGTGTAACTTAGTTTTCATTATCTACAGCTATTTTGTATGATCTATGCTCTTTTCTCAAGATTGATAAAACTATTCTTCCTCTGTTCAATAGATGTAGCTAATAAGTTGTTAGTGACTTAGTGAACCACATTAATTTTGTGTGTTAAACATGTCTTTGCTTGTCATTCGTTCTTAATTTCTTGTATTCTGTCCTAACAATTATATCGATTAGATGTTATTTCTGGATGATGGTGCCTCATTTCCGATGGAAAGGAGTTTTGAAACATATCATTTTTTGAGTCTAGTTGTCGTACTTTTAATGTTTGCAGTAAACCGGCACTGGAAGTCTCTTGTTAGATACCAGGTCACTCATAAAGTTGACTTTCTATCAGGTTCATATTTTCTTACTGCATTTAATTGTCAAGGAAGCAGCAGTATGCTCATGGGCACCACATTTGGGTCAGCATATAGGTTAATTTGGCTCTAAGCTCTTAGCTTTGGGTCTGCGATATGTGTGTGGTCCTAAATGAGCTTTTGTCCAAGTAAATAGTTAAGCTTAGTCAAGTTTATGTGTGCGCTGATAAAACGGCTTTGTTATCAACCATCTGATTACTCTTTGACAAGATGGCTGCTAAAGTTTGTCTTCTTAGGTGGTCATATTAAGTCCTACCTCTTAAATTGCTAGGGATTGAATCCTTTGGGCCCTGAAGACATTTGACTGCCCCACTACTTCACCGCTAATAATGAGAAACAGCTTAGTAAGGCAGAACTACTTATATGAACCTATCACCAGCATATTCATGTTAAACATATGTTATTCTACCACCAGTTTATAGATATGTAGCTCCCAGTAGTCAGTCATGTCACAGTCCCTAAAGAATTGAATCCTAAAATGGACTTCATATATTAGAGGAATTTGCTGAATCAGTCTTCTGAAGTATCTAGCTTTGTGAATTGCAAAAATCATGTCATTAAAATGATATAATAAAATATATCTTTTGTGGAGTACGAACTTTAGATAATTAGTTTGATTTGAGATCATTGATGGTCGAGATCAGGTTTGTTATTTTAGCATGATGAGAGTTAGGTATTTCATGCAGTCTTGGCTCTTGAAAACTATCACCACCATTGGTGTAATTTGTAACCTTAAGACCATTAGGTTGCTTGGACGTTGTGTTGTTGTGAGCTCGTGCTTTCATGATGGTCTAATTAAGACTAGAAGCTGGTCTCTGTCTGTCTCAACTTGCAAAGACTGGTCATTGCCTTAAACAGTAGGTGATGAGTTTCATTTAAAGGATAGCCCACGAAGACGATTGATATATGCTGATTCACAGTGCTAGCTCAAGTGGATTGCTGAAGTTCTAGAATTTGGATTGTGATGGACTTGATTTGCTTCTTATTTTTGCATTATTTTTCTCCAAAATTCTGCTGTTACTCCGGCACTGAGAATTAGTAATTGATGTTCCTTAGTTTGAGGTTTTGACTTTTCTGTTATACTTGGCAACTGTCGTTGGAACAAATTTTCTGATTATGTGTTCAAATATTCATGGCCATGCAGATCAGCCAACTGGGATTTAGGAACCAAGAGTTGAAGACCATCCAGTAGAAAGCCATTCATATGTTTATATGGATTTGCCAATGATTTCGAATATGTTCCTGTAGTTGTAATGCTGCAGTTGCAAAGCCTTTTAGAAATGGTTGCTTCCGAAATGTGTGGCACGATGTATTACGGATTGTCAATCAAAAACTCAGCTGAAATAGGATCAGTTAACTAGTGATGATAAACACCATTCAGGGGTTTCACGAAACCTGATGGGAAGTTTGCATTGTTGACAGGAAATCAACTCTCTGTATGTCTTTATTTATTCTCGGGGCGTTTTATTTGCAGCCGCTTTGTGTCTAAATTATAGGCACTTTTGACTTGTGTTCAAATAATGTCATCTTTTTTACTCTTGTTTACTAGTGCCTTTCATTTTACAAAGTTTAACATGTAAAAATGTGATCTGATGGAAGCATGCCCCATTATAATCATAGAAATATAGTATTGATCATAGAAATCGAAGGTGGCCTAATGTTTGTTGAGGAGGTCATGAGGGTAATACTGCCTAGTACAACTTTACATCTTCACCGAGGCTTATGGGTTCATTTTAACAGTTAATTATCAAGCTCTACCACGGATGCACATAGAGACATAGGGTGCTACCCCAGTATTCCCCTAACGTTTAGTCTTCAACCCAATCATGTGCCATTATTGTTGCTACCCCTATCTAAATCAGACATTGCCAACTACCTTCAGAATTTCGATGCTGTCTTGTGGACGTAAGTTCTCATATAAGTTCTCATAACTCTAAACCAGCATCTAAATCATTCTCACGGTTATACCTCAGCATTATAATTTTCTGACATGTAAGTGCACAAAATTATAGCAGCAGAATTTTTCGTGAGTGCATGGTGGAAATCGCATGCAAGCGGATTGAGGTTATAAAATTGGCGTTTTGAGGTACTTACATAGTACTTCGTAATACTTCCAAACCATGGAGTGTTAACTAACTCAAAACTCTGAGTGTTTTTCTTGCTGATGCAATCTTGCCTTTCGCAGCTCGAAATTCAAGCTCTCGGTTGCGAATTTGAATTTGCAATCATGTATACATGATTGACGTTTATAAGAAAGAGCTAAACTAGTTTCCAGGTTACAATATTTACAAGGAAGAATGCATTCCGTGATTCTGTTGTCCAAAATTTAATGAGAAAAACTATCTACCAACTGTGTTCTATTCCACTCAATGTCCAATGTCAGAAGTATTAGAATGCCGGTTTCTATCAAGCTCTTGCAGCCGAACTAGAATAGTTGCATCAAAACGAGCATTTTGGGGGTTCTCAGCAAATGCCACATGGTAAGCAGAAACACATGCCTGTGGCCAAGCCATGGCAATGCGACTAACAAAATAACCAACCAAAAAACCATAGATTGATATCTCAGTTGCATAGTCTTTATGAACTACAAGTGTCCAACACCCTCCTGCAAGTGCACTCAGAGCGCCTCCTGCAATTCCACAGAAGAAGCAGAATGAACTAGTTAAATCACAGTCAATAAGCTCTTCCATCCCAGCTCTCTGGAACATCTCCCACGTGTCAGATGATGATTGTATGATTCCCTTACAATAGACTCCAACATGGACGAACCCCCAGCGATTGGCACATGTCACAAGTCTTGAGGCAATTCCTGAGTAACAGTCAGCACAAGAAAAGAGGAACTCATCAGAATCCCCTGCTATCAGGCTGACTGCCCTCGCTGAGCCACGTACGAAGCTGACAGTAGGAACTAAGACTGAACCGAAGCAGACAGGACCCACCACGGGGCCCACTACCGCCCTTCCAGATGTCCAGGTATTCTCTGTTTCATCTCCACAAGCAAAGTTCAGATACCTGACACGGGAGACTGCCACCTGCAGGAAATTCTTGATCACTTGCAGTGTCCAGATCATGCTCAGGAGGATTACGGCGATGAAAACCATATCGATGTTGGTTCCAGTCGCAGTAGCCCCACCTATCCCACCCACCAACATAGAAGAGTAGACGACTGTTATGATGACAGACAGGAAGGTCAGTGTGATGGCCTTCAGTGGAGGAATTGCAGTGCAGACAGATAAAACAGAAACAGCATGATTAAACCGGGGATTAGCCCAACAAGCATATAACGACTGAACAACAGCTACCAAGATCGATAAAACCCCTACAGCTAAGCCAGCTGGTGAGCCATTAGAGATAAAAAGAACACCCATGGCACAAGTGAGCAAAGGACTAAACCAAAATGCCAACCTGATAGCTCTTGCAGGGTTGTAGCAAGTTACAGTCTGCCATACTAATCCAGTGATTCCAGCCAACCCAACAGACAAAAGCATCGGTGGATACCATTCCGACGGATGAAACTCGTGGCGAGCATGCGGAGACAGGAACCCTCTAATGATCAGAATCACTGCAAGTACTGAAATCACTATCAGCTGCACATAAAAAACAATCCCCAGTAGCTTCCCACTGAGTTGTGGCTTGTCTACCGTGATCCTTGGCTCTTCCACCTGCATTATCAGTGATCTTTCTTAGAAACTTTCTATGCAAAATCAAAGTTAACAATAAAAATAACCCAAACAATCAGCTCTTTAAGGGTCTATCTTTTTCTCTTTTTTTTTTGGAAGCGGTAAAAATTGTGTAGTGGAAGCAACAAGAAAGACAAATGAACAAGAAATGGAGTAACGTGTTGAACTCAAAAATCAATGATAAATTGATAACAACTTCCATTTAAAGATACATAAAGAGAGAAAGTAACTACGAGGGTGGGATTCTTGTGATCATCTGCTTGGATTTGAAGAACATGATCTCCTTTGTTTATAGGAGTTACTGAAGAACTACTACTACTCATGATTCTTGCCATGTGAATATGTGTTGAGACACTCACTTTCATATTTCTTGGGATCAAAATTTTTCTGCTTCTTTCTTGCGCCTTAAATTCAGCAAAAATATAAGGATAACCGATAATATTTTTTTTGTAAATTTAAAAATCGGTTGGTAATGATAGGAGAGATTTAAGATAACAATGACAACTAATATTTGACCAATAATATGATTATGACCATTAATTCCACGATAGTTTACCTTATGTTACGACTCTTTTGGTGTAGCTTTGTTATTGGAAGGATGTGGTGAGGGGCTTAGGACTTTTGGAGTTAAAGCAAAATGGTGGCTCACGTGGGATTGTTATGGCAGCAGGTCAACGGTTCTGCCGCGCAGTTGGCTGGCTCCCCTATGATTCGTTTTCGTTTAATAGGACTAAACATTACGTCGAAAAATGGCTCATATACTCCTTGTGAACCATTTGATTTGCGTAGCATATACTTGATTTATTGTCTCCCCTTATAAGTCAATACACACTCGAAAACTAACCCGATTTAAAATGACTCGATCCATAATAGAATGACATGTAATTTACTGTGGCTCAATATAATACGCATATATAGTATGATTGAAATGGATTTGTTATGAATTGCTTATATAGTATGTTTGAAATGGATGTACTTTCTATCACTAGTTTTAACGATTGATTTGAAAGTCATATGAATCAAAGAATTCATCAAAAGTACAATGAGATCTTTTAGACTTTAGAGTCATCAACTCAATCCATATTCAAATCAAACGACTCGGTTACGTCATCATGTAGGTGTGTATTTAGATGGGCGATCATATATTGTACCCTTTAGAGTTATCTAACCAAAATTCAAGGAGAAAAAATAGGAGTTGCATTGAGTTGAGGAGTATGAGGGTCAAAAAAAAAAAAAAAAAAAAAAAAAGTTGTTTTTGGATTCTTAATATGGTTCTTCGTAAACAGAAAGGTTAGAAAAAAGAGCATTGTTTTTTTTATTCAAGTACAATTGCATGAGACATACAAGTATTTGTCATCACTTTGATTGGTATTTCTAAGTTTTTCTTGTACGCCGTACAACGTAAACAATAAGTGTGAGTGTGACAAAATTCTAATCAAACATTAGGTTTCTATCTCTTTCACCTACTTTCTACTTCCTAGTTGCTACCAAACAATTAACTAAAATCTAGAGAGATAAACCTTGTAACATAGGAATGATTGAAAGATAATTAGAAGCCTTTGACATTATATACATTTATCACAATAAAGAAAAATAATATTTCTAAAAAGATAAGACCGGTTATGTAAATCACGAGTATGTTTCACATATTCATCCACAAATATTCCTACTCCTTTATTTCTTCTATTTAACGTCACGTTTTCTTAAAAACTCATTTTTTTGTAGCTTTATGTTATTTCGTTCATTCAAGTCACGTTGTCCTACTTCGACCACGATTTGAATTATCCATTACCTTAAAACTCCACTTTTTTCACTCATGTATCGACATTTCACTTTTAAAAATTTACATTAAAATATATTCAACAATATTTCAGAATTTATGATCAATCATTAATATACTTTTATGATCCATATATCTCACTTCTACCTTTGGGTGATTTATACTTCGTACAACTTTATTTAATTTCTTGCACCCATTGCGTCAATGTACTGCGTGAGTTTAAGACGTATTGCATTCTCTGCTGCGCTGTCAAGTCTTATTGGTAGGTTGCGAACATGCCTAACATTATTGACTTTGGTGTACTTCGTGTCTATTCATCTACCTTCCTACTACTACTAACTTATCTATAATTATTACTAAAATAAAAATTATGTTAACGTCATATTTAACACGTAGCATGTTATTATTAAAAAAAATCTTCTTTTTTAAAATTAATGTAATCTACTTTTTTCTACTTTACATTAATATTATAGTGAAAAATATTATACATAAAAAAATTTATAACTATAAAACTAACTTGATTTCTTCCTTTTTTCATATTTTATCTCTACCTTTTTCTATAATATTTTTTTCATCTAATATTATAAAGTATTATCCCAATTAAATTTTTAACAGTAATTCTATAAAACCTATAAATTTTTACCAATAAATAAAAATATTATTATAATTAAAATATTTGACAAAATTAATTTATTATAAAACCGTGTATTGTATAGGACTTACCTATTTACTGTGAAGATAGGTTAAATATTGTCAATCACAATAAATTACGATGAAGATTTATAATGACCACTGGCAATTACTTATGTACTGATTGTACAGTGTAAACTATAAAGGAAAAATTGTTAGCTTAGATTGCTGACGACGACAGTAAAGATGACGTATGATGTCGAATGTTTGAATTAGATATAGGCTTTCTTTTTCTTCGATATTTTTTTTGAATTTGATTTATTTTTGCTGAATTTATTACTTTTCTAAATCTGTCTTTTTCTGAACTTAATTTTATTTTGCCTAACTTAATTTATTTTTCTTAAACTTATTTTTATTTTTCTTAAACTAAACTTATTTTTGCTAAATTTATTTATCTTATTTCTATTGAAATTATTTTTGACGTAACTTATTAAAATAAGTTGAAGAAAACATAACCTTAGACATGCAATTTTAATAAGAGTTGTGTCTTATGGAGCATTAAATTTATAAGTTATTTAAATCTTTACTAACTAAAAATCCCTATCCATAAAAAGCGTAATAATGGAGGCATTGAATGGACTATGAGAGATGCTGACACTAATATCAATGTATAAGGAGGACGACCAATCAAAACTACCTCATCCTTGCACGTTGAAGGGGTTTCCTGTCTTGCAGCCATGAAATGGGCAAAGGCAAGGGATACACCCCATATCCTCCGTTATGAATACGCTCCTCCAATGGATATCCTATGTACTATAGAGACCATCAGGGAGGAAGGCCAACATTTCGCTCACTGCATGCGTGCATGCTCCTAATGGTCCATAAGGACTAGGTCTCTCAAGCTCACAAGATTGCAAATTATAGTAAAATATCTTTATTATCGTTTTAGTTTTTCTTCAACTATGTCAAAAAAAAAAAAAAAAAAAAAATTCCTATCCCACATCACTCCTAATTATCTCCTTCCACGGTTGTAAGGGGGGCTTTTGGTATTGGGTGTTTAGGAATGGTAAGCAAATCAACTAGGGATGATTCCTTTAGTCTTTGTTTGTTTAGTCATATATTCAATGATACCCTTTAATCCTTTAGCCTTTTCAACTTTAAAACAAACAAACAAACAGGTTCTAAAGAATCATAGGTAAGTCGTTTACCATACTAAAGTTCAATTGTGAAATGTTAAAAATTAGGTAAATATACTTATATATCAAAAACCAAAAACCAAAGATGGCATTGGCAACCCAACCTTTCATTTAGGCTCCGTTTAGTAGGTTGTAAAACGTTTTCAATTGAAAATGGTTTTCCATGGAAAATCTTTTACGGTGGAAAACTTATTTTCATAGAACTTTTCCATTGTTTGGTTGCATGAAAAATGATTTTACATTTAAATATTTTCCGTTGTTTGGCTGAACTGAAATCAATTACTTCTATTAACTTTTCTAATAATATTCTCTTGTCATTTTTTAACTCTTTTTTCCGTCATATTTTTTAGTTGTTTGTCATTAGCTAAATTTGTTATGCTATATTAAATATATTTTTTTTATAAAATCTACAGTAATTTTCTCTGATCTATTAATAACATATTATATTATAAAGAATACCGCCATAAAACTAGAGAATCCTAAAAATTTGGTTCAACTTTATAAAAAGACCTTAAGCTAACTATAAATGATTATTCACAATCGAACACCAATCAATTGGTTGTAATGTAATAGTTTGTACTTTTACATTTTAAATTCTAACGAAAAGAAAATTTCTACTCTAATTTTAAATAAATTGTTGATTTCCCACATTTCATGAGAAACTTACATGATTCAATTGAATCGGGAATAAATCTAAGTTTTTTTTTCGACGAAAATGGATAAAAATAGTTCAAATTCATGATATAATTCGATAATTTAATAATCAAAACATGAGATTCGAAGAAAACGTACTAAATTGATGATATTCAAAGAAGATGAAAAGAAATTATGGATTTTCTCCTAATGTTTAAGAGAGAGAAATTATGGAGTAGAGAGAGAAGCTACCGAGAAGATGAGAAATGAAAAATGCATGAGTAGAGCTGGGCATGGGCCGAACCGAGCAGACACGCTTTAAGCACAGTACGACACAAGAAAAGTCGTGGTACGACACGATACACTATCCATGGAGTGGGCCGCAGGCCAGACCGCATAAAGTAAAAAATTTAGGCACTAGCATGCGAGCGGCACACCAATTTGGCACGAGGCATGGCCACCAGAGCATGCTATTATTTAGTATTATTTAATACAATTAATATTACTATTATTTTAAATATTATTATATTCTTATAATATAATTTATATTATTTAGTATTATTTAATACAATTAATATTACTATTATTTTAAATATTATTATATTCTTATAATATAATTTATATTATCTAAAATTATTTTTATTCAATTCTATTGTATACTTTATTTTTATTTTTTGTTAAAAAAATTAGACCAGCACAAAGCAAGACACGACACGCCAAGCACGTGGGCCGTGCTAGGCCATTGACCGAGTTTTAGGGAATGGTAGCATAACATAGCGCGACATGACCACAATTAGGCACAACACGACACAACACAACAAGAGGCCAGGAATGAGCTGACACGGTCCATTACAAGCACGGTACAATCCGTGCCCACCTCTATGCATGAGTTGATAATGTGTGAGTTGTTTGTTAGTTGGTAGTTTTTTTTGGAGTGAATGGATGTGAAATTGTTTTACTCCCAATTTTAAAGGAAAATGTTTTCAATAGGGTGTAAAATAAATTTACACTCCAAGTTTTACATCCTATATTTTACTCCAAACTAAACAATGTAAAATGGGAAAACAGTTTTCAGGAAAAATATTTTATTCCATACTAAACAGAGCCATATATAAACAAGAAAAAGTAAAAAATTTCAATACACATACTATTCTTAAATCTTAATCCTGTAGTTTTAAGGCCAAACAAACATTTGACAGTATCTTAACTTAGATGTTCACTCGAATCAATAGTCATATCGATACATATTTGAACAAAGTGAGAAGCAAAAATAAAGGTTAAATTAGTACTACTAACAAATATTATTATTGTGACAATTCAAGAAAAACTAGTAATGAAAGACTCATTTTTTGCGAAAACAAAACTTTGAAAAAGTAGCAGCATTTGCCAACCACGCAACCAATTGAAGTCAGCTTATGATTCCAGTGGTCAAAAATATATGATCATTGTGCAACCCCATCAAACACAAAGCTATACAAAATTTTCCTTTCATTTCTTTTTTTGGAGAAGTAATCAAGTGGATGTTGATCACTACCATGCAAGTAGGGACTGTATTATCCATATTTGCAGACAAACTATCTTCAACTATTTTCCTTTTTCAACTTCTGTAAATTATCTCTTGCATTTATCACCTTTTATTCATTTACAGTATTCCACTTCGATCCATTAAAAAAAATTGGCTACTTTTAGTAGTTGATCATCACTACTCTTAATAGTCTTAATGATGTTATCTATTTAAAATTAAGATATTTCTAATTTATACCAGAGGCATTTTTATAATTTCCTTTCTATACTTGAGATTATAATTTTTGTACCTGATATACGTATTTATGTATTTCTATATCTGATATATATAACCATATCTATCTATTATATAACAATAGCTATATATGATACAATAATATTTACATATGATATTTTAATATCCCGATATAATTTATATCATATATGAATTAGGAAAACCTAATTTAAAATTAGCAAGTGTTCATTTGTTTTGACCTTACAATTTGACATGTACAAGCCCCATGCATATAAAATTGAAACAAGATTAACGTACTCTAGCCTAGACTCATTCCACATATAATATTGCTACACTATATATGCAAGTACAAAATTAACATAACTAAGTGAATTATCATTTTATGGGAAAATTATTGTTTAGACAGCTTATCACTGGATTAGAGGGTTATGGATATGCATAAGAATATTATAGCCCAGTAAAAAAAAAAGTATAAATATATGCGGAGTTATAAGTTTCAAATGGAAGAATAGTTTTAAAGGTATTTAAAATAGGAAAGATGAAAAAGTGTATATACTGAGTTAGTGACCCTTTTTTAACTTATAGTGACCAAATTATTTTTTACACTTATAGTGAGCCTTTTCATTGTTATAGTGACTTATTTTTACGTAAAATCTCATATGTTGGATTTTATACCACTTAAAGGACAAAAATCCCTTCTTATACTTCTTATTTGGTATTAAGTATTCTTCTCACTAATTCCATATATATATAGGAGAGAGATCATATGAGAACCCCATACTTATATGAGAACACTTGTGTATATAAAAGTTCATCTCCCACCATTGATTAAAAGATCTAATGGCCCACGATATTTCAGCTTTTAATGACAAAAGTGTAATTTATTAGAACTTTTATGTACTCTAACTGCCAAAGTACAACACCTTTCCTCTATATTTTCAAAACTCATTATGTACGAACAAGACCTTGTTTTTCGTGATATTTGAAACTTTTCATCTTCTGAATTTTTATTCTATTATTCTAAAAATTAGTACTAATTTTTCTAAATATTTATTCTATTGTTCTAAAAATTAGTATTGATGTTTTAAAACTTCTGTTCTATTGTTTTGAACTATTTGTCTATTTTTTAAACTTCTATTCTAATGTTTTAAACTTTTGTTTCTAATATTCTAAACTTTTGTTCTATTGTTCTAAAGATCTGTTCTATTGTTCTAAACTTTTATTCTATTATTCTAAACTATTGGTCTAAAATATTGTTCTAATGTTTTAAACGTTTGTTCTATCATTCTAAACTTATGTTCTATTGTTCTAAACTTCTTTTCTAAAATGTTCAAGACATCCATATTAGACCTTAGAACACTAGTATTAAACTTTAGAGCATCATTATTAGACCTTAGAACTATAAAATAAATATTTAGAACATATGTGTTAATCTTTAGAACAATAGAATGGAAGTTTAGAATAATAGAATATAAGTTTAGAACAATAAATCAAAAGTTTAGAACATTAGTACAAAGTTTAAAATATTAGAACAGAAGTTTAGAAGAATATAATAGAAGTTTAGAATATTAGAACAATAGAACAAAAGGTTAGAACATTAGAACAATAGAACACAAGTTTAAAACAATGGAACAGATCTTTAGAACAATGAAAAAGAAGTTTAAAACATTAGAACAAAAGTGTAGAATATTAGAACAGAAGTTTAGAACAATAGAACAAATCTTTAGAACAATAAAAAAGAAGTTTAAAACATAAGAACAAAAGTTTAGAATATTAAAACAGAAGTTTAAAATAATAGAATAGACATTCAGAACAATAGAATAGAAGTTTAGAACAAATGTTTGAGAAAGTACATCTGAAATAATGTCCAAATATGTAAGTTATGTTATAGTTGGTTGTTCTTGAAAGGGGCCTATATATAACAGATAGCTTCAGTGAAACTCAATGTATAGTCCATGTCTTTGCAAAGCTTAGATATAGAAATAAGATTGAAATGAAAGTCAAGAACATATAACACATTCTTGAGTATGATATTGGAGCCTAAATGAATCGTTCCAACATGCTGAACGAGTACTATAGATTCATTTGGATCTTTGATGAAATTATTTACACCATTGACATTCTTGTATCATTTAAATAGTTTAATGTTGAAACACAAATTAGATAGCTTTTTCTAGGGGTTTGAAATTTACGAGAAACTATGTATGCAACTCTTTTCTTGGGGTTTTGCAATAGTGGGGAACACATGCTGGTGTGTTATGTTATAGTAAATTACATTTTTGCCATTATTTGCTATCAAATCTTGTCCGTTAAATTTGGGCAATGGATGGTGCTAGATGGGCTCTTAATATTGAAAGAGTTCATATATATATTCAACTTTGTCATGTCACTCCCTAAACACCATTTTCCTTTAGAACTCTCAAACTTGGAAGAGTTGGAACACTTAGAGCTAGTAAGCTTTGCCACGAAAAAGATAATACGAAGTATATAGTACTCATCTTGAACTTAAAGCGATGCAGGTAGGTAACAAGAGATCAGCTAGATAGAACAATTAGACTTTTCTAATTTATACCTGATATAAACTATATCAGGATATTGAAATCTTAGATATAAGTATTGTTATACCATATATAGAAATACGTAAGATATAGAAATACCGAAAAACATATATCTGGTAAGACAATATAATCTTAGGTATAGAAATAAAATTACAAAAATATCCCTTAATATTTATATGATATATAAACTAGAAATTGAATAGACCTGAAAATGTACAACAAACTTCTCCTGCATGGCTGTATGTCACCATATATATTATGATGGACCTACATGTCTCGATAAGATAAGAATCAAACCAAGTATATATGATCCCTTTTTTAGTAGTCTATTTAGTATTATTTTGCCTTTCGATATCATAAAATTGTTCTCTTTGTGCAAGCAAAAAAACAAAGGCGGTTGCCATCATATGAATCCCACTTGGGGTCGTAAAATTGAACAAGAATTGAAAGGCTGATGCAGCTGGGGTGGTTCCTCTTTTTACTTGGTCGCTGATCAAGATACAGCACATGTCTTCCTCTCTTAGCATCTTTACTTTGCTCATGAATGTTTGCATAATATATACTAGAGTTTTGGAGCTTTTCATTCTTATTCTGTTCCCTTCTTCTTGTCTCTTCGTCTAAGTTTTATCTTAGAATTGTTTATGAACATTAACCAGCATCATTATCAATTTTATTATACGGTAAAAGTATCGACCCAGTGTTGCTCCTAAGCAACGGCGCGCGGAGGAGGGGAAGAAAGAGCTATAATAAAAACAAATATGATGAGTGTGATGCTTCACGTATACTTCTCTTGAGCTAGAATAACTTGATCTTGTAGTGTCCCTACTAAAGTGTGCATACAACTGTAATTTTGGTCATGTACTCGTATACCTAGAAAGCGTATTGACTTTAAGAGAACATGATGAACGAGGATATTATCCTCGATATTACTTAGCTAACATAAAAATGTTAATTATTCATATATTATATAAACTCAAATGAATATTGTCTAACCTCTCAAGTAACTAAGTATTACCTTGTTAGATGATCTAAGACTACTAGACTAGCAAAACTTCCATACATACAAAACGACTGCATCTTTAAACAATTATAATATTTGTCGACTTAATATGTTCATATACGTGAAGCCGTGTAGGGATAATTGTTTGTCACATGTGGATGCCAACTAGCTTAGTTTGTTAGTGTTTTAATAGGTGGTATTCAAGACCTATGATCAAACCACGTCTACATAAGTTGTTACCTTGCCGTTTACGACTCTCTTTACGTCAAAAAAAATTGTTTGTCACATGAATATTGTAACACTATTAATAATACCCAACTAGATTATAGGTCAAAAGTCATTTAGTCTTATTCAGAAGCCCACGATTAAAAGGCCGCTACTAGCCGGATTCTGATCATGAGAAGGAGATTTGTCTAAATGCAATATCCAAGGTTCATACTTGGAAAATCCTTGAGAATTTTTACCACCCGACTTACTATTTACTCCGTAGTATTACTATTATTTAGCATGGGTTGATAAAAAGGAACACGTGAAATCTTGTTTTAAGGAATAGAAAAAATTGAGGTTAAAAAATGGAAATTCAAAAAGAGGAAAGCAGAAGCAGTACAGCAGTAGCATCTGGATTCTGGATACTCAAGTGTCTGAAGTCTGAACCGTTACCACCTCACTTACTGTCACTTCAGTACTTCACTACTCTCTCTCTCTCTCTCCCCTCCATTTTCATACTACTCAACAGTAGCAGTCCTCCGAAGTATTACTTACTATACAGGTGTGATTGTGTGAAGTGTTCCCCTTCATTCTCCTCAAACATCCTAGGGTTTCTCAATTCCCCCAAATTCCCCAATTATGTGGAGTTGGTGTTAGGGTTCAACCTCCCTCCAACCCGGTCTCGCCCCCTATTCAATGGGAAATTGCTGCAGATCTCCGGCCGCTGTCGCTCGGGAGGATGTCAAATCCAACCAATCAAACAACAAGAGGCGAGAGAAGAACCACCACCACTCTGCCGCCGCTAAAAAGCCCTCCTCCTCCGCCTCCGTCACCGTACTCCCCGACGTTCCCAAAGAATCGATCGAGGAGCGGTACTTAGTCGACAGAGAGCTAGGGCGCGGCGAATTCGGCGTCACTTACTTGTGTATTGACCGGGGAACGCGGGAGTTGCTGGCGTGCAAGTCGATTTCGAAGCGGAAGCTAAGGACGGCGGTTGACATTGATGATGTGAGGAGAGAGGTTGCAATTATGAAGCACTTGCCGAAGAGTTCCAGTATTGTGAGCTTGAAGGAGGCGTGTGAGGATGATAATGCTGTGCATTTGGTTATGGAGTTGTGTGAGGGCGGAGAGCTCTTCGATCGGATCGTTGCTAGGGGGCATTATACGGAGCGTGCCGCCGCGGCTGTTACGAGGACGATTGTTGAGGTTGTGCAGCTTTGTCATAAGCATGGTGTCATTCATAGGGATTTGAAACCTGAGAACTTCTTGTTTGCTAATAAGAAGGAGAATTCACCGTTGAAGGCTATCGATTTCGGCCTTTCCATTTTCTTTCAGCCAGGTATAATTCTAGTGTAACTCGGAGAAAAGATCGAAAATGCGGCTTGTTTTTATTGCTATTTTCTGTTTAATTTTGTGTTTTGGAGTGGACTGTGCTTGTTTGTTTGAGTGTGAGTAGGAAGATGTGAATGTTTATATCATATGATCGATGGAATCAGGTGACTGCAGAACTTTTTTGGTCAAATTTAGGTTGTTTAATTATTATTCATTGTGTTGCATTGAGTTGTTGGAGTATTGAAGACAAGTACCTCAGGAGGAAGCACAAAATTAATGCTGCTTGAGACTGTAAGAGGTTTCTGAGATTGCTATTTGTGTTTCTCATTTTCTGTTATGGGTGGCTTATGGTTGATGGTACTAGGAAATGATTGGGGATTTGAAAACAGCTGTATTTTACTCGTCTTTCCTAGTGGATGCTTGGTTATTGATTTCACTAGCATTTAAACCTGCTCTTCAGTTTATGAAAAGAGATCGATTTCTTGTGTTTGTGAACTTGAAGATTGCACTGATTCTATTGTGAAATGTGATGATTTTGTATGCTGGACTAATTGGTTCAAACACAGAAGTGAATGATGCACTCAGATGGAAATAAGTCAGTAGTCAATTAGTCATTGTATTCTGGTTTGATTACCTTTGCCCATTCTACCTCTGTTTTTCCAGACAAGATTTTTTTGTCTCTTTATTGTATTTTCACTATTGTCATAAATGGACGAGGCAGAATTAAGTTTATGTAGTAATCTTGTTCTCCACACAATCCCAATATCTTAGTCTGTTGAACTGGTCTCCATCCATGTGTACAACAGTATGACTGTATAAAATATACCACCCTCTAATTTTCACATTCCAGATTGTGGTTGCTTCGGGATGGGTAAATTAGGCAACAGAGTGTTGCTTGATTACATGGATGAATCGTTGATTTATGGATTCTGTGCGAATCTGGACTGTACATTTTGATTGAAATCCACATCGCGGCTTTATTTGCTTGAAACATTATTGTCACACAAGTATTAGGATTGTGAGCATATAATGGTCATATGTATACAAATTTTGTCCTCTACATGTTCGTTGTTAATTTTGCCCTTTTGGTTATATTTCATTGTAATTACAAATGATCATCCATGTAACCCTGATTTGATGTTCATTTGTAACTCTTGTGAGCCTTTTAGTATTATCTGTAAATTAATCAAGTTCCCTTTCCTCGATGATCTTATGGTTTTAGGTGAACGGTTCTCTGAAATTGTTGGAAGTCCATATTATATGGCTCCTGAGGTGCTCAAGCGAAATTATGGTCCTGAAATTGATATATGGAGTGCAGGGGTTATTCTGTATATATTATTGTGTGGAGTTCCTCCATTTTGGGCAGGTAATTATCTTTGATACGTTGCACTACCTTGTTCTTGAGTCTTTGGTTGTGGTGAAATTTGTATCTTGCATGCCATGTGGATGTTTTGTTGTCTCAAAAAACAATGAGAATTTTTCATTTTGGAAACTGCATTGTTTCGTTATGACCTTGAGCTTTCCACAATGTTGCCGCCCCTGTATTTACTTGCATGAACGTTTTTCAGAGTCTGAGCAAGGTGTGGCACAGGCCATTCTACGTGGTGCTATAGATTTCAAACGAGATCCATGGCCTAACATTTCAGAGTGTGCTAAGAGTTTGGTTAGACAAATGCTGGAACCTGATCCAAAGAAGAGACTATCTGCAAAACAAGTACTTGGTAATTGCACATCTAGCACTTCTCTCATGTGATTTAATTATATTCCAAACTTGTTTAATAGTATTGTATTCTGCTCTAATTGTATCTTTGTTGGAAGTTATCATTCCATTGAGGCATTGACCATGAAATTGTCTGTCTGTTTCATAATTTACCATGAAGCACTATGAAACCAGTAGAAACTGAGCTCGGATTATATATCGAAGACAATGTTACTTTGAGGGAAAAGATTCTGGAAAACATTCAATTTTGAGATGATGCTTCACCTGATTTCCCCGCACAACCGTCCTAGTCCATGAACATAAGCTAAAGTTATCGAGTCTGTTTCAGCAGTCCTCTTTAATCATTTGCTTCACATTTCGTAGATAGACATTCATTTGCTTCTTGTATAATTTGTGACACAATCTCCATAACATATTAGTATTAAAAAAGTTACTCCTTCAAAGCTTGATGGAGTTTAGAACTTGACTGATATCTTTTGTTTGATAGATATGTGGGACTAATAGGTAATGAGTAACTTAAACAGATAGGATATTGCAGTAGCCAAACTGATTCACTGGCACCTATTGTAGTACTTTATAGTGTGTGGACTATTCATTGATATTCCATTAACGAAAGATGATCCTGGTGTTGTATTTAGTATTTACCCTTTTCCAATCAAGCCTTTGGACAAGCTTTAGTCTGTATCTAACCCCAATCCTTCTTGAGTGAATGGGAGAGAGGAAGATGCCAATGTTTACAACTTCATTTCTTCTCCCTACTTTTATATTTACTGTACCTTTTGACTTCTTCTGTGTTCTTATATTTTTTTCTTCTAGACTTGACCTAATCAAATAGGTTTCCAACCCTTAAAACTGCTGGATTTCACTTGGAAGTTTGGATATCTCTGGAGGAAAGAAGCTCGGTTCAGTTCTTGAACCACTGTTGTGCAGTGATTCCAAATGTGATTTTGCTATTTAAATGAGTAATTGCAGTTTTGGCAGACTTGGAAAAACCACTTCCTGGCTATTGCCAAAGTATTTGCAATTTGCGATTGTGGCATTTCATTTTTCAAGTATTCCAACAAATAATTATTCTTCATATGATGTGAGTGCATCTGCCAAACAGCTTGCAATGATAAGAATGTTAGATATTAATTTATTTCTCTTCTCATCTCTCTTATCTTCCTAGGAACATGTGTAGCATGCTGGATTACCTTGACTCCTTACTGTACCTTGTGCCTCTTGGCTTTTTTTATTTTATTGGATTTCTTGATACTGGAGATGGACGAAGAAATGAAACATTGGGAAAGCAATATGCTGGAAATGCCATATTTAAGTCCATTCTTTTATAGAAATTTCGTATTAATGTATCCCTAGCAGATTTGATTGCATATCACTTGTTTAACAGATCCAGGGGAACCAATACTCCATTTCCTTAAGTATTTTCATAAAAAAGGTGTAAAGTGTTTTCATCCCTTGTAGAGCTCAGTGGTGCTTTCTAGTGACCAGCAATGATGTGACTAATCCTTCTAGGTAGCCTGAAATAATTGAATCCTCTATAACTTATGTAGGAACCTGAAAGCCGTCTGAGGTGACAGAAAACTCATGCTAGCCGCTGCAGAACTGCCCCTAGTGCTAGGAAGAGACACTATAGCAAATGCTAATAGTCTATTTTTTAAAAATGAACTGCCTGGACCACTATCAGTCAACTGATGGGTTTATTTAGCTTATCACGACCTAGATGGACCAGTCACTTGAAGAACACTATATTTGAAATTGGTACTAGAAACTCCTCTAGTGGCAGCAAAAATTGATTGTAGAATTCTAGGTAATTGTATTCTAGTGGACTTACGGACTGGCTTTGCTGACAATAAGGATTGAAATTAGATTATTGCACTTGCCTTTCCTTAGAAACCCTATGCCCTCTTTTATAGGAGTATAGCATGATTCAAAAACGAGTTGCTGAGGATTTTGCTCACAAGTTTCTGTCAGAGAGGGCTTGTTAAATTGTATCTGATAGATAGATTTGATATTGCTTACATTTTCATATGACAAGGCAGCTTTATTGGCATATGTGTTGTCTCATAGCTTATATGTTATCTCATTTGCATGCCTACAACTTTATATTATCTTACCCTATTGGGAAATTTAAGAGTGCTAGTGCTTGACTCTTGAAAGTTGCATCCTTTCTCTGAAATAGCTAGTACATTATGGATGTTTTTCTGAGTGATGCATTTAAATCTTTTATTTTACAAAGCATTACGAGGTATTGCATGTCTATATTGGTTTCAACGATAAATGAATTCCCAGTATGGCTTTGTTGGAAGCATGTTGTTCTCTGTTTATTTACATGGTTTCCATACTTTTCAGAGCATTCATGGTTACAAAATGCTAAAAAGGCTTCAAATGTTCCTCTTGGAGATGTCGTAAAATCACGGCTGAAGCAGTTTGCCTTGATGAATAGATTTAAGAGGAAAGCGTTGAGGGTAAGTTTCCTGCTTCTATGACTATTGGTTTCTTTGTTGCTAGAATTTGTTTGTATCATTGACTGCATCAATGGCACTCTATTCCAGGTTATTGCTGAATTTTTGTCTGCTGAAGAAGTTGAAGATATCAAGGAAATGTTTAAAAAAATAGACACAGATGAGGATGGAGTTGTTTCAGTTGAGGAACTGAAAGCTGGACTTCTTAAACATGGCACCCAGCTTGGAGAATCCGAAGTGCAACTGCTTATCGAAGCTGTAAGCACCCATATTCTCAAATTCTTCCCCATTACCCCCTCCCTATAGGCCTCCTTGAACCTTTGATGATCTATGTTCCCGCTTACGTAGTCCTCTGTTCTCACATCTGCCTTTCTTTATTTGGATTTTTTTATTCTCAGTGGAAGCCTGATGAATTGGACTGTTATGAGCTTGAAGTTAGACTTGAACCATAGGCTAGGTGATTAACATTGACAATAGATATATTTTTTACCAACATGGTTAGTCCCAAAACAGCTATAAGATTCGTGGTCATCACCCTTGCCTCCAGATGCAAAGTTGGTTTCAGAAAATCCTTCCATGGAGCTGAGCTACATTTTTTGACCTGTTTTCTGCATCCTTTGCACTATAATAGACTGTGATATTTCATAGGTTTTTGTGGCTTCTACTTTTTCTTAGGCTGTATGCTTGCTAAAATTTGAGTCAAAAGGAATTGCATTTTTTCCCCTATTCCCTATCTGCCTGCGCCTAGCATGGAGTGTGCCTAGGCATCGTGTAGTCCTCTACTCAGGGTTGGTTTGATCACACTTGGAACCCCGAGGCTGAGGCTGAGGCTGAGGCTGAGGCTGAGGCTGAGGCTGAGGCTGAGGCTGAGGCTGAGGCTGAGAGTAGTCTTGGGAAATATGGTGCCTTCCGAACCTGACCCAATTATACTTCATTTCTACAATATTGCTCTGTCTCTTCTCTCTACGGTTTTGTTTCTGGTGTCTTACCACCAATTGCTTGAGACTTTTTGTAACCAAGAAAGTAGTGATTATAATAATTTCTTCATCCTCTCAGAGCCTATCTGTTGAAATATGGCAAGCCAAAATAACCCAAGGTGGAGTCAGGTGTTTGTAGGCTAGATAGTGAAACCAATTGTTAAGACTGTTCTTCATGCTTTAAAAAGTTGAAGTAAAGTTTAAAAATTGCTTCTTATTGTCTTCAATTCATCACTATATTTTTCCGCCCTCAATGCAGAATTCTTTTAGCGAAGCCTGAATCTGAGAAGTTTGGGTAAATCTTGTCAGTCAATAGTTTTCTTAGCATTATATTATTGGCTGCAGGTTGACACTTTTGGAAAAGGAACACTGGACTATGGAGAATTTCTTGCTGTTTCCCTCCATTTACAGAGAATGGCCAATGATGAACACCTTAGAAAGGCATTCTCTTACTTTGACAAGGATGGAAATGGTTATATTGAACCAGAAGAGCTCCAGAATGCCTTGATGGAAGATGGACTCGAGGATTGCACCAATGTTGCCAACGACATTTTCCAGGAAGTTGACACAGACAAGGTAAATTTCTTTTTGAATGTCATCATATTCTTTGCTGATCCAACAATTTATATGAAATAGCTAATGTGAGATGCATATTTTCAGGATGGAAAAATAAGCTTTGATGAGTTTGTTGCAATGATGAAAACTGGAACTGATTGGAGAAAGGCCTCTCGGCATTATTCAAGAGGAAGATTTAACAACCTAAGCTTGAAGCTTTTGAAGGATGGTTCTGTGAAATTGGGGGGCGAGTAATAACAGGATTAGGTTTGTGTTTGACCCCTCCTGCACGGCCTATTACTTGGTCATTTTGCATATATTTGGACCTGTTTTCTTTAATCATGTCATTGATTTATGGGGGGATGCTGATTGGATTGAGTAGTGTTTTTCTGGCTTGCAAGGTCAAATGAGAGGTATGTTTGTAAAATCTCTTGTCAAATATTAATGAAAAAGTCTGCCTTTTTTGGCCTTAGGTTCGGCGAGGTATGATTACATTCCTCTTACAGCTATAGCAATGTGTAATCATGTTTTTGGTGAAGAATTATCAGGGTTTTATCCTGTTCTCTCTTCTTCATTCTCATCTTCCTTCCTCCCTGATCCTCTTTTTTTTTTTCGTGTGGGAACCCCCATCTGACTATTTGAAAGGTGTAGAATTATTTAAAATACAATTAATATAGTAAAGAATTTACTGAAAAGTTCCAGTAAATTTCAGTATTAGATGGATTTTATGAATCGAAAGCCATACACATTTTCTGCAATGGAAGCTAAGTCCAACTAAGTTAAATTTGTAGGAAAGAAATAATAATTCCTTGCATTTTAAAAAGAATCCTTTTAGTGGGTAACTTGTACAAGGATAATATTTTAAGTACACGGTTTACATATTGTACTGATAATAGAGTTATTATGCACAGTATCGGGCTCAATATCAGGAATTACCCGGACACACTTGACCTATCATTTTGCAAGCCTATATCTAATATTGGGTTATTTACAAAATTCTCCCCCCAAAGTAATCGAACTTTGGGTTGTCCAGAGAAATATCATTGGACCAGCAAAACAACAGTTATACTGGTAAATTTATGATATTGGCGCATATCACTTTCTGTCTGATTGGAGATAAATTTTCGTTTGTCTTGTGTATATATATAGTCTGCAGAAGGTATAGACTATCAAATAAGGCTACTAAATTTGGCATCAACCCTTAATCATTACTCTTCCAATACTCCTCTACCAGGAAGAACAGTAATAAGCCGCCAAGTACCCTTAAAATCAACAAAACCGCTCCTGAAATGTTGTAAGTTTGTAGCAGCATCTAGATCTTCCTTTGCTCTTCGTACAAGAAGAATATCAAGTGCTACAGCTGCTGTTTCTACAACTGATGCAACCAGCCATGTGGTTGCTGAGCGCCTGAACCAGGCTACTCCATGACTAATGTTGCATCCAGTAGTAGACGAGGTGACACTGGTTGATGCCCAAACTCTTGGGAAACAGAAGAAAAAGCATCGAGGTTCTGATGCCGCAATATACATGGCCTCGACAGTGGGATGGTTAGGTTTTGTCAACACCAAAGACAACTACTCTGTCTATTAGTCAAACCCTTTTCTCAATGATGTATTAATTTCTAATTTTGAGACGATAATTTCTGTACTTGATATCATTATTTTTATTCTTAAGATCAGATTACCTATATTTGAGATATTGATTTCTAATCTTCATAGAACAACTTATTTTAGTCTAATAATTTCTATACTTTAAATCATTATTTCTATACCTAAAATCGTTACTTATATTTATGAGATAACACTTTCTATTTCTAATATTAGAATACTTATATCTGAAATTTTTAATTTTAACTTCTAATTATGAGATATTAATTTTATCTTGAGACAAAAAATTACATACAGGAGATAACTTCTTATTATGAGATAATAATTTATATATCTCAAATTATTATTTTTAAATCTAAGATAATAATCTCTATACCTTAATAACAATTTTTATTCCTAAGATCAAGTCATTGAGATATTAATTTCTTATTTTGAGATAACAACTTCTTATCTTGAGATGATAATTTCTCTATCTAAGATCATTATTTCTATTCCTAATATAATAATTTTATTCCTGAGATAATAATTTTTATTACCGAGATCATAAACTTTATCCGTGATATCATAACTTATAGTTCTAAGATAATAATTTCTATACTTGAGATATCAACATTGTACTATTTGCAAATAAAGTTGTAATTAAAGAATATAAAGTTGCACTGTTAGAAAATGAAGTTGGACATAACATTTCTACATATTAGAAAATAAAGTTGTCATTTATGTATGAGCCTCATTCATATATATTTTTCTTTTTTTTTTTTTGGAATTTCCCAACGGGAATAACGTCTCTTTTCATATGTTGGTTCAATAAAGATTTTCTTTTTCTTTTGCTTTTTCCCATGATATATATAAATTGCCAAAATTATATTAGGTATAAATTAGGATTTTCTCGCATACACGGTGTTCTACACTTGTATACTTATTGTTGGACTGATCATCTGAATAAAATAACTGTGTCAAGGACTGAAAGGCTGAACTAGTTCATAAATAAGAATAAAAAAGACAAAAGGAGCATGTACAATGTATATGCAAGATAAAATACCTGAAGCAACTCACCAACATTAATAACAAGTGTGCCATGGATTGGTTTCACATTAATCCACTTGACGTCGTGTTTGACTTGCAACTAGAGATGGCAATGGGTCGGGTCTTATTAGACCCGAACCCATACCCATTATTTAACAAATTAGACCCATATTTGTCCAGACCCATTGGTTCCTAAAATTTCAAACCCTTATCCAGATCCACTAGATCTAATGGACCTCAGTTCTAAAATGGATCTTTAACATATTTTTATTTTTATGTGCTTATTATTCACATATTTTATAATTGGATGTATTTTCGCATTTTAGACCTTAGAATTGTTTACCGATTAAGTGTTATAAAGGAAGATAAATTGCATTATTATGTCAAATAAAATAAATTAATAAATCCTCTCTTAAGCACATAACTTATATCGTTGAAATACTTGCAAAACAATCTTTAGTTTAGTGAGTGGAAAACAAGTAAGCATTAGAGTCAAAATCTAACACTAAATCAAAAGTCCTAAACTCAACAGTACTCTATTACAATGCTTTTAAGATCAAGTGCATTGCTACTCGCAAGTTTTAAAAACGCACATAAGCTAGTAATCTCTAACACATTTGAATATGTTTGCGGGGGCGTGAAAATGAGAAGCTAGTAATCAAAAAGTATGCATCAAATTATATGAATATATTACCTAGCGAGTGGCGATGAGAAAGAGTTGAAGGAGATGAAACAATATGAATGAATCTTTAGTTTTAGTTCTAAATGGAGATTAGATTTTAATTTTTTTAAATGTGTGGGTCCATGGGTCGGATCTGGTCTAAAGTTTTTAGACCCAGACCTATATCTGACCCAAGGACATTTCGACCTATATCTGACCCGGATCCAATGGATCTAAAAAAATTAGACCCTTAAAAATGGGTCGGGTCTAATTGGCTCTGGATCGGGTCTTGGACCAATTGCCACCCCTACTTGCAACCCACTTATTCGGCCTTGCAATAGCATTGTGAAGATGGTTAGACCTGTATGGATTTTGATCCCAACCGTCAAACTAGGCTCGAGACAGTAAGGATATGCACATGAAATCTCTTTCAACTAGCTTGGCTGCACTCAGTCCCAATACTTGAGAGAACAATCCCAACCATCTATCTCTTGGTTGTTACACTTCCTTATCCCACTCAATAACTTTAAATCTCCAAATAACAAAGTCAAATAATACTGATACATCATCATCTTTACTAAGAGAACTAGTAGATGAGATTGAAATAACACATATATTACATTAAGAGTAATGTACCACCCCATTAAAGCTTAAGTTAAGTTATACTCCCTTCATCCCAAAATATAGGCCTCTAAAAATGATAATGTACCTCCCTAGTGAAATTTAAGCTGAGCTATACTCCCTCCATCCTAAAATATAGACCTTTGGAAAATTGAGGAGTGACTATAAATTCATATCCTACAGTGTTGTTAAAGTGTGTCCACTTCTAGGAATACTTTTGAATTCTTGTATGCTTAAGGGACAAGTTTTGTTGATCAATTGCTAGCAATTTTTCTTGATCTAAAAATGTGGACTAGTAAAGAAATTGAAAATCAGAATCAATCCTTATTGTATAATTTGAACGTCTTTCAATACATAAGAGATATATAAGACTTTGCTAAGAAGATATAAACGCATCAAGGAATAAAACTACAACAAAATTTAATTGAACATCCAAAAAACACATTTATGAATAGATACTAGGGGATAGTAATCAAAAAAAGAATTTTTTTTAGTTTATTTTTTCAAACTAAATTAGAAAATTAGTTTCTAGGCAAGATGTTTTCGAAAAAGAGTTTTTCTTAGGTATGGTTATAGTTGTCAAAGACAACCATTTTGGTTTAGTGAAATTGTTGTCACATACATCGATTTCTTCTTTGTATGGATTAGGGTTGTTACTAAAGCTCGTACTCATTGAATAAATACTAAAAAGCCAAGGACGGTGTAGACCAGGTTATCATCCTTAAGAATGGCCTCTAAGTGAAGGGTCGGTGTAGTCTAATTTTGTTACGTGTAGAATGTATTAAATCTCTCTCTGGAGGTATACCTTAAAAAGCCAAGGAAATATATGTGAGGACTCACTCTGGATAGACATCAACATGAACTCATAGTATGAGGGATATCCTTGTCTTGAGTCGAGGAGGGTGTGCAAGAAGTATCTAGTGGAACAGGAGAATATTGAAATGGTCAAAGTATATGCCTTTTGCCAATACTCTCCACATCTCTTACACACATCTCTATGACTCTATCTATTATAATGTGACTAGGATTGTGATTATCATGAAAATAATCACGAATAGCCAATAACCACTTAATCTAAGAAGAACAAACCAATTAGGATTAATCATAGGAAATAAATCAAATAGTAATTTGAAGATAGATCTTACCATGATGTTATGCGGAACAACTGTTGGAAAAATATATAGGAGACGACTAAAATGTTGGACTAATGAAATTTCTAGTGATACTATGATACACACAAGCTATGTATCATAGTAATCCATCGATCCCTTAGCTAGGTCACCCTAGACAACATGCTCTAATCATTTGTCCTATTGAGCGATCCACTAAGCATACTATACCGACTAATCATCGCATGACTTTCCTCGATGATCTATATCATGCAAATAAGTATAAGTGTATGCTGAAGGAGGTACAACTTGTCATAAATAAAATTATCGCATGATTCGATATGGCAGATGCATTTCTACGTCAACAAAGCAAATAAGCGGCACTATGACACGTCACTTTGACTCATCACCGTTACATAGGAGTAAAGGCCCTAGATCATCTTTAGTATGTAAACAACTAAATAATACTTAATTAGATAAATACTTATGCAAAGAAACTAATAGTAATAAATTAAAGTTACCTATTCAGTTTTCATCCTATCGAATAAATCTCGTAGAGTTCACCGACTCTCCTTCTTCGGGCTACTTTGGTTGAATGTAGATAAACATGAGGTCATTTATCACCTTTTTGAGGATGTGTAAGAATTATAAGGTGAAAGAATGAAATATACTCTCATGCCCATAATTGTGAAAGTATTTAATTAGAACACAAAATCTTGTAAAAAATCATGTGTACACTAGAAGCATTTATTTGAAAAGAGTACAACACCTAACGAATCACCAATGGCACAACAATCTCTATAGTTGGTCTACCATGCATGACATGAAGATCTCGGCAAAAGTTAGGATATAAATATGCTAGGTGCACTATTAGCTCAGCTATATGATCCAATACTATCCAAACCTCGATCCAAAAGTTGCAAGTAAATGGGTTGGACTGGACCTCGTTCCTTGACTTATTTGCAAATAGAAAGCAAAGAGGAGTAACCAACAACTGAATGCTTTAGTGAAGGTCAATCGATATTACTACCAATAAAAAGAAATTCATACAATTTCAAAACCTAAATCAATAGCCTCAATTCATGACAAAATAAATGAAAATACCTTAAAGGGATGGAGATTGACAGTTAAAGCTTGTATATGCAAGTCAAAGACAAAAATTTCACTGATAAATGGCTAGATTTTGAGGGAGAGAGCAAATTTTCACTAAGGAGTTTGGGAATGGACACTGTGAGAGAGGAAAGGATGAAGAAAGATAATAGAGCTTTGTAGGGAAAGAAGGTTGGGCAAAATCATACTGGGTGAAAAACATTGTCTCATATAGAGATTTTCCTTATAAGAAAATCACATCTTATGACAGCGATTTTCATTGAGTATGAGCTTCAGTTAAAACCCTGGTCCATACAATGAGAAAATCGTTGTCCATATCAATAATTTCACTTAAGCTAAATTGTTGTATTGGACAGCGATTTTTACCAAATCCTACATAAGCTTATTTTTAAAAATAGTTTGACACAAAATTTATTTATTAAATTAGTTTGGAAAATAAGCTTTAAAAAATCAATAACAAACCCAAACTAATACGGCTAAACAAATAAAGAAGGAAGTCAAGAATTAAGCATAAAATAGGGGGGAAGAGAGAAGGTTTTCAATCATGTTATTACTATTTATCCAAGCGTTTCATGTCATAATGATCAAAAACTATTGATTCGGTCTCAAATAACTTGTTCCATCCACTTATTTTATGGTCGAATTTGATAAACTTGAGATCGAGTAGGTAACAAAGAAATTGGCCAAAAATAAACAAAAAATCATTACCTGCAAACAAGGGGAATGGCGTCAAACCATATTAGGTGTACTAGTGGTAACTTCCCTACTATTTCTTGGATTTGACTCACCATCGTTGGTGTAGGGTAGAGGTGGCCACTAAACCAGACCAAATGGGCTAGGCCAGGCCTGGCAGCGAGCCGGGCTAGCCTGGCTTGGCCCGTGTTCGGACCGGGGGTCTAGGTGGGCCAGGCTGAATACGAATCGGGCTTAGGAAGTTTAGCTTGTAATGAATCGAATCGATAACAGAATCAAGAACCAAATCGAATTGAATCGAATCGAACTGAATTCACATAATGACATTTAGAAATTAGAAGAAATCAATTGTTTCAAAATTAATTCAACGTTTATATTCACATAATGACATTTGTTATAAAGTTTTATATTCACCTAATCTCATTCATTTCTCATTTATTTTGTCGATATTTATATATTCTTTAATAATATCGAGAGATATTCTCATATTCATTACATATTTACATAAATTATATTAATTACATATAATCACAAAAAGACATAATCATAATCAATTTATATAAACTAAATTATATTCAACTAAACTAACATTCATTGATTCATATTATGATATAACGTAAACTATATTCAACTAAACTAACATTCATATAAACTAAACTATATTCAATTAAACTAACATTCATATAAACTAAACTATATTCAACTAAACTAACATTCATTGATTCATATAATAAAAACTAAACTATATTCATTTACACTAGCATTCATATAAACTAAACTATATTCAACCAAACTAACATTCATTGATTCATATAATGATATAAATTAAACTATATTCAACTAAACTAACATTCATATAAACTAAACTATATTCAACTAAACTAACATTCATTGATTCATATATAATTAAACAAAAGTATATTAAACTAAACTAAACTAAACTAACATTCATATAAACTAAACAATATGTAAATCAGCTAACATTCATATAAATTAATTCATATTCAACTAAACTAGCATTTATATAAGCTAAACTACATTTAAATAAACTAAATTTTACAAAATCAGAAGTTTTAGGCATGTCAAATAGGGTTTGTCTGCTAGATTGGTTCAACGGGCAGAACCAAACTGATTCAGTGGGCCAGGCCGAATTGGATTTTTTGTGGCTCGAATCGAATTGGGTCAGGGTTTAGAAATATGTGTTCGTGTTCAGTCCACTAGCTCCAAATCCAGACTGAGCTTCTCGTGAGCCGGGTCATTGGTCACCTCTAGTGTAGGGTCTAAATTTTGAAAGTATGTCACAGGTATCGATTCAACACCTGGGTGTGGTTCCAAGTTGCTCGTGTCACACAATTTTCAGGGGGTCACGGAAGATTGAAGGGATTAGAGTGATGCCAGAGTCAAGCAGGCCTTTGACTCCCTGTTTTGTGTCATCCAAATCTTTCTCTTCCTTCAGGAGATAATGAAACACTCTGATTCTGGTGCGCAAGTGGTAAACAGTACTACTGCTGCTTAGTGATGCCATTTTGAGAGTATGTAGTGTTGGGACTTAGGGAAAGTAAGGAATATGGTGATAACTGATAGTGGGATTTTCACATTCCAAGTATAACGATCTTAATTTCTCAAGTTCTATGGGAAGAACGGTGTTATGCTAAGTCAAGACATTCATATCTATTTTTTGGACCGTATTCATCTTTATAGGCCACTAGCCCTTCGCTGGTGTACTGTATTTTTCTTGCTCATATACTTCCTTCCAAAAGAAAACGGTAGACTAAACGTATTTCTAAGCTAACTAGAACTCCTAAGATCTCAAAGTTCCCTCTATTTTTATCTTTCATCATTGACCACACAAGAAATGAACCATCCCTTACCTAAATGAAAAGGATAGAATCCTCAGTCCTTGGTCTAAGATAAAAAAGAATTCTAAGCAATCGCATGGCCTTAAAGAACGAGAAGCTCTAACAGATAACCATCCGTAGCAATGCCAACAATAGCCATCAGGTCAACAAAAATAAGAAAATTGAAATTTTGGTGCTAAGCTTGATAAATTCAGCTTCTGATGTATGCTGACCACTTCAAGTCTTAAGACAGTGAACCTACGTGTTACTGACAATATTGAATTGTGATTGGCTATTGCCTATACGCTACTAATTCGAATACATTTACCATAAACCAGACTATCTGATACATGAAAATACAAGGATACTCCCAGACAGCAGAAAAATCTTGAATCACATTGAAACAGGTGCTGTATAAACAAACATCAGCTGGCAATAAATTTAACTACAGATTTCATACTTTGAAGATAGTAGAAGTATTTGCTATACTATGTCAGCCACCCAGGTAAAAATCCTTCTGACCCCCCATTGTACCAGCATCAGTGACTACGGCCTACCTTCTTCAAGCTGCAAGATGGGCATTTGTACTGCTTAATGTTCTCAGCCTTGGCCGGAGTTATCTTAACACACTTGCCATGGAACCACCTTTCGCAAATATCACAGCAAATCCAAAATTCATCAGCACTGTAATTACCACCACAGCTACCACACAGAGTTTCACCCTGCTCGTCTTCTTCATCCTCAAAGCCCTCATCTGCCAGCTTAGGAGTGCTTTTGACCTGCCCATCACTTGATCTCTGGAAAAATACACAGGCACATTATTGACCCAAAGAAATGACCCTAAAACATTGGACTCAAAAACTATCAGGAGAAAACAAGGTCTCTCTCTCTCTCTCTCTATGTTGTATTTTTCTCACATAAACATCCCACTTCTATCTCCTAGTTACACTAATTGCCAGAGCAAAATAATTCTCAGGAATTCTAACTTATAACCTAATGTGAAATGAGGAGATACTAAATCTAAGAGTACATTAATTTTTATTTAGCAGTTACAATGATGCAAGTCAGAGTTGAACCTAGCATACAGGATACTAATCCAGAGATAAGTCTAGAATAAAAGGTGTCCAAGTGCAGGCTGATGCTTTTGTTTGCAAAATAAAGTAATCAATTTAGATGATATTTCTTCATGCAATTTACTTATGAAGTCCTAAGAAACAATTATGAGATATTCCAGACACCCGTTTGTGTTTACCCAAAAAAAATTACGGATCAAAAATTCCCTCTCCAACTTTAGCCCAGCCAGAAGAATTTTCCAAATTCATGAAAGTTTAATCTTCATGGCTAATTAAGGTTGAATTTTATGTAACAACTTGCCAGCAAAGGATAAGTCATAAAGTATGTGCATTATTTAAAAAAGAAACATTACCAGATGTTTAGTTAAGCTCTCAAGAAATCTAATTATAAATGTACCAAGACAACTTAAAAATGACAACTGTGCCTATTTATCTTACCTTTGTGCTTCCTCGGGATTTGCTACCACTATCAACACTAGGTTTGTCCTTTACAGGCTTCTTTTCTGTCACAACTTCAAAAACAGTTGGCAGTTCATTTATCATACTGAATAGACGCTTCCTGAAAAAGAGATAATAGAACTATTCAGTAAATGTCCCTTTGATTGACAGGGATTCCATGACAAACAAGAGAATAGTTTACAAAAGCATCTTGCTAAATCAGGCAGAACAGATAATATAAGCCGAGACCATCAGAAAAAACTCCACAAGTGTTAAAGCACTACACTGAACAATACAAAAATTAAGGATGCACCATATACCAAATGAAAATTCGCCTTTAAAATGAATTCTTTAATCTATACATCTTTATTTTTACAGAATTCCTTCTTTATCCTTCAATTTATACACTATCTAAGTTTCCATTCTGACTTTCTTAATTTAGTTTTACATGGTGCAGAGAGACAAAGGAAGCTCACATCCAAAGTGATGGAGGCACATGCATCACAGACTAGATGAGCAAAGCTTGTAAGAATGCTAATAATAAACATATTCTCAACTTAAAACATTGGAAATATAGGGTTAGTAATGACAAGCTTCAGAAAAATAGTTTTTTTTTTATTCCTAGAAGTAGTTTTCCAGGAACTGATTCCTAGAGAAACTGTTGAGTGGCTAGGCCACGTATTTTGGAAATACTTTTAAGAAGTAGAAACAATATTACACTTGTTTGGCCTACTTTACATTTCTAGAGTTTTCCTCTCTTTCCTTGTTTCTTTCTCTTTCTTTAGTCTACGTTTTGACCACCAATTAACCACCACACAGCCCCACCATTGACAACAATGGTTTAGCACCACCTGAATGGCTAAACCCATTATGTATCCACCTAATTCACCATGGTAATTCAAATACTAGCAGCATCCTAACTCTCACCTCTAAAAAAATTCTATATGGTGACCGAAAGTTATGGGAAATTCTACATGGTTTATTTTTACTTTCCTATGTGACCTTATGGTATCGTAAAACAACCAGACTTGACATTAATGAGCATTTACTTCCAATATGCCATTAACTTTTTTTTTAAAGAAAAAAATAAATAAAGGAACCATCTTCTCTCTCATTCAAGTTTTCCCATCTCCTCCACTACTTCCCACCACCACCACAACTGGAACAAACTGCAATAATCACCAGATAAGAAGCTTTGCCAATTGCCCCCCTCCCCCCCACCCCAAACATCCCAGATTTTCTAAACAAATTTGAACAAGTTTAAGGGTTATGCCCCAACAATCCCTAAAAGAGATATTTTAAAATGATGTTTTCAAACAAGATATTGAAGCAGAAACTAAGAGTTAAAAATTCGCAAAAATTTAAACATCAAAAACTCTAAATTCAAAAATTCAAACAAACCTAAAACTTCTTAAAATCTTTGAAACAATTTCTAGATTCAACAACACAGAAAACCTAGATTATCAAAGAGATATAAATGCTGGAAGACATCTCAAATGGTGAAAACAAGTATACTCACGTTGAGGAAACTTTTAAGGGGAAGAAGAGGAGGAGAGAGAATATATATGGGTGATGAAGATAAGGTAGAGTTGAGCTTGAAGAGGTTAAAATTAGAGTTGAGAGTAAAAAATTGAGTCTCAAGAGAAAGGGAACAAGGAAGAGTAAAAAGTTGTAGTGTAGTTTTGACCCAGGTACAAAGGCCAAATTGCTGAGCCTCCTAGTATGATAAGAGTAGAAGTGGTGATGAGGTGGAATAAGGTTGTACGTAGAGCAATAAAATACCACACCAGCTTGCAGTAGTAATTCTTAGTAGAGATGAGAAAGATTTTCGCATTTGGTAGTCATTGGAATGAGAATATTAGTGAAGGTAAGGAAGGAGATGAGAGAGAATGTGAATTTTATTTGGGCAAGTAAAGATTTTTTGAATTGTAGGAGGGTAAAAGTGGCCAAGCAAAAGTTTCATTATAAAAAAACACCCTTCTAATCTCATATACAAAAATCAGGGTCCGTTAGCATCAACTAATCAATTCATCGTTCACGAATCAAACAAAAATTAGAGAAAGGAATCCAGGAGTCGGGAGGTCAGTGCTTCCAAATGCCAAGGCACAGCATACTTATAGATCAAAGCAGCCTACTACCACAACTAAATGTCCATTATAACACATTGACAGAACTCAACAAGTGAAGATGTAATAAAGACAGCACAGCAACTCAATTCAATTCAATTCTATTCTGAATGGAGAAGCCAAGGCAAATTGATCAGAATATGAAACAGCTACTTAAGGATAATAACTGATATAATTATACTCCAAAGCACATATAGAAACCTAGATAATTATAAATGCAATGCATGCATCCTAAGCCTTTAATCTCACTCACAAGAGTACCAACCATGTTCATATAAATAATCTGTCAATGACAGGAAGACCTAAAACCCCTCCTCTTGGACCTAAAATTTCCAGCTGTCACAAGTCATAACAACCTTTCAAATCCAGCATGTCAACAAAGGTTGCTATAATTAACCAAAATCAATGCCTTACAATACCTAAGTCTTCAATTTATCAGAGGGTTGCAGCTCACTAAAAAGGATTGAAGTTATTCAAATACTTAGATCTGCTAGGATAGACAATTTCCATTCTTAGAAAAGGACAGAATGTGGCTTAGGTAGATTAAGCAAGTGGAAATCAATCAGTTATGGTTCTTCTAGAGTCAGATATAGGAAAAAAATCAGTTGACTGCATCCCAAATTTGTCAAACTCAAGTAAAAAAAAGTGAAAGAAGAAAATAATGCAGAAGGCTTGAGGGGGATAGAGGCTAGTAGGCTACTACCATTAGAATAACTAATGTGTTGACATCAAGAGTGAAAAGTGCAAAGGAGATACAAGATAGAGTGATTGTCAATCTTGTGAAAGTAAAATTCATCAATAGTGCCGTAGGCCCACACTCATCAAAAAGAGGACAGATTAGACTACTTACAAACCCAAAGAAGGTTTCCATTCTAAAACCAATTGGTAATAGGCCTCAAAATTATAAATGATTTAATTCTCTGGTGAAGTTTACAAAGTTCTTTAATAACAATACGAAAGGATCAAAACTATGGATGGAGGAGAGTTTGGACCATTTAAATGCCAAAAGGAGATTCAATCCTTAACTGATACTTTCTCTATTTTTTTCACTTGCAACACTCTAATTTTTGCACTATTTACAAGTTTTGCTTTGATCTTCATTGGTGGAATTGTCCTTAAGAAAAAATTATAATCATGTGGAATCTTATTAGATTCGACTCGATATATAGCTTCAATATATCCATTTTTTATAAATTTCACTTATGCATAATTAGAAATATTAACGGTTATCATATTTTGAGAAGTGTTGCTAGTAAAAAATAAAGTGGGTAAAAGGTTCAACTCCTCAAGATTATAAAGTGGCTTGTTTCCCTCTCTTCTAGGGACTCCAACATGTTGATTTTTTAATAAAAGTTGAATAGGCCAATAGTTATTTTTTCATTTTCGCAAGTTATCCTTAATAATGGTGTCTTGAAAAGTTGAAAAAGGCCAACAAAAATTCATTCATTCAAACGATCTTGCTTTCAAAAAAGCCTATTTGATTGGCCACTCTCCTTATAACTATTCCTTTATAAGAATAACTCTTCTTATAACTATTCCTTTATTTGATTGGTCACTCTTCTTGTAAGAAAGTGAGAACAAACTATGAACCTCTAATTCCTACTAGCAAGTACTACTAAATTACTTACACTCACATAGTCACACTATATTTCTTACCCTCAAAAATGTCCTTCAAGCATTAAAGAAATAAAAGGGGATAAACAAGCATCTTAATTTTAACATGTACTAATAGATTGACTCTTTGGTAAAACCCGTAGAGAAAGGGTTTTTTTAGTTCCTTGATGTTTCAAAACTCCTATTCCCCCTACATCTTTCTCGAGCTCTGAAGATTCTAAGCGTTTCTTTATCTCCTACCAGCACTCAATGAACCCAAAGTTGACATTGCTTATCCTCCAATTTTCACTCTCATTAATCCTATTCCTTTGGTACATCATCTGCCCTAATGAAAGTTGCCATGTGTCCACTAGTCGGCAGATCTAGCATCATCATCTTATCCCTAGCTCACTGCATCCATATCTAAAGGATGCATACATCACTTAGTACATAACATCATAAACTTAAGATTCAAAAGGGTAATACAACTCTCCATTAGCATTAACATCATAACTTGTAACATTCATGTCAAGAACATTAAATTGACCAAGAAGATGGAGGATATGCTGCCACATTGATACTCAGCTAGTATACGGAGGATTTTTGTTATGCCCAATTGTCTAACAAGGTGATTAATGGTATGATGTGGGATGCTATCAACAATGTGGTTATGGAATGGTGGTGAAGGCTTGCAAGACGGCGCTTGTGACGTGGTACTGGACAGTTGCAATGTTTGAAATCCATTCCTCAATATGGAAAAACTAGATTCCATTGTAGAGGTGAGGGATCATGAGTCATGTTTTATTGTTTTAAAACTGGAAAGTGAAAAATAAGGTTCAAAAGTGCACAGCCAAACAACACTTGTGAAAGACAAGGGTGCTGATGTCCTTTCCCTTTCTTACATCTAAAGCCAAACAGCTTAATTCGCTAAAGAGATTCTAAAGACTTCAAGAAGATCAAAGGGCTTCAAAAAATTCAGGGAATATAATGTAATATCCTGAAATAAGTAGACATTAGGCATCCAAATGAGGACTACATCAAAGAGGGATTTTACAATCCCACTACTATTCTTACTTTTATCAAACCAGTCTCTTGAAAAACGTATCATATTTTACAATTATGGTCATGTGTAAATATTGCATCCTAAGCATAAAGAGAATTATAGGTGTCAGCCTACAAGAGTCCATGAATATCCTCATCAAACAAAAAAAAATTGCTGAATTATAATTAACAAGATAAGTTAAAGCGATGTGTGAGACATAAAGGGAAATAACCAAAAAGAAAAGGTATTACGTGGACATAAGATTATGCAAAAATGGAATAAGGCTGAGATTAAATGGTGAAAAACTTCCAACTCAAGAATTCTCCAATAAATTAGAGCCTTAGCTTCAATCCTCAAAAAACCTGAACAGTCTAAACAAGAAACTATATCTCTTCCAAAACCATTAGAATAGGAAGTTGCAATAATAAAAATTGACACACAACGATAACAGAATTTTTCATTTTTTTTTCAAAAATGCAAACTATTTCACAGAGATTCCATGATAGCTGGGGTCAATCAATTTTTTCTTATAAAAAGTGGTACAGTGACGATAAGGGCTAAGAACCATCTAGCATATGCAGCGGCTCATTTCATTTCAAATATGCAACAAATGAGCAGCATGTGATCTAACATGTAGGTTGTCACATTATGACATCACAAGAATGGGGAAAAGATGCATGATCTAGTGATCTGATAAAATATTTCACAATTGTGTTGTTACATAAAGTGTCGTGATTGTGCACACATCCATGTCTGTACACTTCCAAAAATGCTTCTGCATCATTGATCTCTCTTACCATCAAAGTTTTGGGTGTAATGGAGTTGGCTTTGAAAAGAAAGGAAGGAAGTTACCGGTGACAGAAGAAGGAGAAAACAAAGAGGGATAAGGAACGCATACAGTGATTCAAAACAGGACCCTTTATTAACAAAGCGGGTCAATTATCATAGAAATGAGAGCTGGAAAAGTACAGCATACAAAAAGTGACCATCCTCATGGGCAACTTACAGAAAGATTGATACTGAATCTCATTAAAGAGCGAGTATGACTATTACACTAATAGTTACTCATATAATATGAGAAAAGAGGATATTCAACCATACAGAATGAGACAAGAAAGCATGGGAGTCCTGGGACATAAGAATGAAGTTTATTAGTTGTAAGTAGGAAAATGCCTTCCAAAAATTGAAAATGATATAAATACAGCAAAGGATAGTTACTCCTTGACGCTAGCCAACTCAATTAGGCAAGTGAGGAAACTCCAGAAAATGCAAAATGATTGTTAAGAGGACTCAAGTACTTGAAGTTACATATTTAGGTGTCCAACTCACCACGACCAAAAAAAATAGGGATGTGAAGAATTCACTCTAAATTTGGACAGGTGAATATAGTTGCTTGTTTATTTAATTACTAAAACACCTACAAGATTCAAATTTATATTCTTTTAAGCAATCGCAAACCTTTGAAAAGCACAAAACTACAAATTAATTCCTCAAATCTGTAATAACTTTTTAAAAGGTTATGCACACATTGAGTAACAGTTAGTTAAATTGGCATTATAAAATGGAACAAGAAAAATTGATTGGCATTTAAAACTGATAAGTAAACAAGTAATAATACATTGTCATAATATGTGAGATAATATCAAAACTAAAAAATGAAAAGAAAATTAAGTGAATGGATTATTTGTTAGATAATATGAATAATAAAAAATTTAGAATCAATTCATTTTAAGCCCAATGGCATCATTTTATGAGATTACAACCCCTGTTCTCCCCTATCCTCCTTCACCCTCAGGTTTTTTCTTCTCTATCCTCCCCAAAATAAACTGCAAATCTAATTTCATAGTCTCCTATCTTGTTCTCACCAAACAAATCAATCACCATTGGTTTTCTCTTCCTCTTGCCATTTCAGACCCTATGCCTAAATTAATTCCACACGATCACCACTTTCACAAGTCATCTTCCACACTCATGGTCAACTACTTAAACCATTAATGTTTCTCTTACTCACCAATTGGCATTCACTCCTTTTTCTATCTCCCACACCATCTAACACTGCCTCTGAAGCCTACAAAAATGTTAACCACACTTTGTCCCCCCTTGGTCAGCTCTTTCCAACTCTTGGCAACATTCCATCCACATATACACATTAATCACATCAACATGAGAATATGACAAATTTATCTGTGTCCGAGGATCATGGAATGATATCAACGAGCCCATATCATTCACAACACATCCATCTATGGCATTTGACATACAATTCATAAGAGTTTGTGTGTTTGTGTGTGTCTTAATTAACCTGCATGCAACCATGTCAAACCAAAACTAGAAAAGGCATACCTTTCATTTCGGTTTAGACGAGCACCAAAATAGAAACCCACAGATAACAACCAACAATCGCTATGCACAGCAACTAGAGAAAGCCAATCTCTCCTGTTCATTCCATCCCTTGCAAAGTTGATCCCAAGAGCTGGCTCGGGAAGCTCTGGTGGAACTTCTTCTGCAGGGAGATTAACTTCCCAAGATTCATTTGGATGCCCATACAAGCACAAATTCTCCTTCTCTGCAGGGAGATAGCAAATCAAGAGAGATAAACTATATCAGTTGCGTACTGAGAAGAAGATGGTGTACCATATAACAACTTATACTAAATTACTAATAGCAAGGCTCTGGCCTAAAACAGAGCTCAAGGTCAGATATATGCAATCTCATACACTCACTTTATACTCTTAAGAAGAAAGCTTAAAATAGTTTACTTACTACAAATATTCCTTTACTCCAACCTCAACATTAGAAAGGGGAAAGTAAATGATTAAATCCCTGTTTAAGTCAGTCAGTCAGTATATCAGCTTTGGAGACATGACTTCCAAACAATCACAAATATGTCTACTATCAAAATTTTGCTCATTTCAACTCCCATTTTACACAAGTAATGTTAAGAAGATAAACACAATCTACCTATACGCTCTGTACAACATAACTTCACACGATAAAATCACATCCATCAGAACTCATCACAACCAATCACCATGCAAATTTTTTTTAAAAAAAAAACGTCATAACTCGTGTAAATACCCGCGTAATCAACAACTAATGCATCACCAACTACTGGAATCTGACTTCGAATCTAAAATTCCGCGTTACCAACAAGTCAATAACCACCAAAATTTAGTAACTGAACCTTCAGTTGGATTTACACATTTCCCAAAGATGACATATTTTCATCAAAAACTTCTCAAAACTCAGTTTTAACCAAATTATAAAAAAAAAATATATACGCACACACAAATGACATAGGACATTCAACTGAGTATCAACTTAACAACTCATCATTAACCCCACAAATGAAGATAGCATTGACCCATCAATAAACATTGCCAAATCGCAAATACCCAAAAATAAACACAAAACATGAAATGATACAATTAACATAATCCAAAAGTAAACCATCATTAATGTGTAATTAACAACCAAATCTGGAACCCCACTTTGTCAATTAAGGAAAACTAACATCAAAAACCCAGAAAAATCAACAAAAAAGACAGCAACATACCCGGATCGCAAAGTCCATAGAATTCGTCAACATCTGAAACCAACACAAACCCAGATCACAAAAACGGAAAACAAAAACAAAACCCAAAAATCAGAATTCAAAAAAAGGGGAGAGAAAAGGGTACCAGAAGTGAGAGCACGGACAATAGCAGAGCGACGAGCGCTGAAATCCTTGAAGATCTCCTCCACAGTTCGAGGATTTGAAGACGACATAATTATAAATGGCAAAAAAAAAAGAATAAATTTAATAAAAATATAAATCTTGGGTTTAGATTGTTGAGTTTAGGAGAAGGGGGGTGAGTGAGGATGGATTGTTGGCATCCCCGAGAGGAGAGAGATTGGGGAAGGAGGAGGAGATGAAGTGCGGTGAGATCGCCAGAAGAGACAGATTGAGAAAAGAGATGCAATTTGTGTGTATTGTTATTAACAATACTTGTATGCTAACCTTGACGTTTGGACCCCTCATGTGACTCTGATGTGACAGCTGACTCACTCCTATAGTCCTATACCAAACTTGACTCAACCATTGTCAACCTAACCTAAACCTCATCGAACCACTCTTTTGGCTGACTTGTGTCTATGCTATCAATAGGGTAGTTTAATGGCTCCTTCGTATGAATTGATGCTGGTTTGGAATTTTGGATTAAATTTCGTCTATAGCAGTACTAATTGTGTGATACAACTAATAACAAACATTCTTAAAATTGATTATGATTAAGGCTTTTTTTTATCTAAACTTATTTTATGTAATTTAAACTTATTTTATTTAAACTGAAATTATTTTTCGAGGCAACTAATACTTTCTATTTTTTATTATAAGGGGTAAAAGAAAAAATAGGTTTTAAATATTACCTTGAGAGTTGGTGTATACGACGTAATTGAGATCATTTAATGAGAGACAATCTTGTCTTTTGCTTAACTATAACTCCTAACTTTGTAAAAGTAACACCATTGGTACTATTTGTTAAGTAGTAACAAAAGTCATATAATCCCAATTCCATTTCTATACTATATGCCCAATCCCAAATACAAACATGAGATTTTTGTAGAGGATTTACCATGATGCTATAAGTCGAGGCTTTGTTCCTCATTTTTTATTAGGAGGTGAATATGAGAAGAATTCTAATATGAACTATAAGGCTTAATCATTCTCTCTTAGCTAACCCCATTTTTAAATAAACAGTAATCGTAGATAAAGAATTATATAAAAAGTATGAGAAGATCCCCTTGCTTCAATATCTGCATTATTATATTTTTATACAAAGGTGTAAATACATGTTGTTTAGGATCGCCTTTTCCATTAATAAACTGCAAACAAAAGAGAGGTAGGAAAACTCCGAATACAGGCCTAGATCATTATTATCACTAGTAGGTATCTCCAAATCGTGAATCAATTTAAGATATGGCTTATTTTAATATCATTTAATAATTCTTATGGGATTCTCCATCAAGTTGATTTTTGGTAATCTTAGAACAAATATATCTTATCTCTTAGCATCAATTTTTCATACCAGTTCTAGCTTCTAAGCAAAAAGAGAAAATATTCCTTTGATTTTGGACTATTTGATTAAAGTTTTAATTTCTTTCAAAGGGAATGTGATGAGGTTCTTTTTATTTTAGTTGAATATAGAATATATAGGTGCATATATTTGTTCTATTAATAGTAGGGTGGCACTAATTTATTATTAAATCTAAATTACTTCTTTGAACACCCAATGAGAACCTTAACCATAAATGAATTTTATTGCTATTTTGATAAGAAATGGTTTGTTATTGGGTCTTTGATGTTACCACTACATTTGTATTTTTTTTTTCAAAACGAGGTGTATATTTTATATTTTCCAAGAAAAACTTTTAACTATTTAACATATGTGTTGATTTGAAAATGAGTGTTGTTAAAGATAGATTATCTAAATAACACGTAGGATGTCGGCTCAAGATCTTTGTATAGACCAACCACAACTCTACTTCTAGCAAGGGCACCAAGCTAGCAGAATTTTTTAATTAATGGTAACTTGGTAAGGCAAGTGTGTCTTTGAATTCTATGATCATAAGGTTGGCCCAAAATGCATATGTCATGGCAAGATATGCCACAACAAGGTCCTTTGGGGATTGTGGGGCAGTCAGGGTCAAGTACGAGGTATAATGGGCACGTAAGGTTGAGGGTCTCAATGAAGTTGTAATATGCCAATAATTTATGGTTTTATTAAATGAGTTTTAATTTCTAAATTATTTTATGTTCTTTCTAAATTTTTGGAGTGATTGTACAATAAAAAAAATTAGTATAGTACTCTTTGGATTCCCATTAGCCTAATTATTTTGTGAACTATTTTCTTGATCTTCTTCTTTTGGTGGTGTATTGGTGTTTGTGGCTTATGAATCAACTATCTTAATATTTCTTCATAATTTTGTATAATAAGGCTCTATTAAGTTTATCTCAAAAAATTATTAATCAATTTTACTTAGTAAAAATCAAGTATCATTAATAAAATAAGTTTTAAGTAATAAAACTTAGTTTAGCTTGGTAAGAAAATTAGTGGTCTAAAGAATAAAAACTATAATTAATAAGAGAAAATCAATTTGAAAATGTTAAAATAAGCTTTAATTAGTAAAATTTGATTTTGATTGATAAAATCATATTTAATTAGCAAAAGTCATTTTAGTCTAGTAAAAATTAAATTAAACTTTTTTTTTATCCCATTAAAACTTACTTGATTGACTCATATATGTATAAATGTCTCCACCTTTCTAAGTTCGACATCAACTATGTAACATCACCATTTTATTTATACCTCGTCAGTTAACTTATGTTCCTTATCTGTAAACAATATAGGACAAGTTATCCCACATTGAAGATCGTAAAGAAAAATGACTAATATATAAGACTAGTGGGCTAATCTTTATATTTCCAATTGGTTTTATGATAGAACCTTGTTGAGCTTGTGTTTGATCAATGATAAGTCCTATTTTATGCATGTTCTAGAGGTGTTTTAAAGGCGATTTGCATATAATGTAGTCACTTTTAATATAGTTTTGCATCGTTGTAGCTCATTTGTGTTCCCACATTGCTTTGAAACCATCTTGGTAGTTTAGTAAGCCTTGGACATCATGGTAATCAATTCATGGAGCCTTGACATCTATATCGAGGATTTTGAGACCTTAAGGCAAAGTATTAAGCCTTGTCAAAGTGAATCATGGAGAGCAAGAGACAAAATAAGCTTGGACACGCCGTGCTTCACATGCTAAAAACGAGAAGTTGAGAAAAATGAGAAGTTGATTAGAAGAAATATGAAGAGGCACGTCCATGTCCCCTACATTGTGAAGTCATGCCTGTCCGTTCTCTTATCATTTGTTGAGGTTCCTAGAAGATTTTTGGGCATTTGGAACGTCCGTGCCTAAATGAGACATGTCTGTTCCCCTCTGGAAAGCAATTGTAAAGTTTGTATATTGCATTCATGGTTTTTGCACGTCTATGCCTACCTAAGGCACGTCTACGCCTCGTTAACCTTGGCCCAATTTCATTTGACGATTTCTCCTGCTTTACTAGATTCTTAGCTTTGTATAAATACATGAAGACTTGTTACCTTGTAGCTCTCTCTATATTTTAGACTATAGTTTTATTTTCTTGTGAAGAATGCTTGTATCACTATACAATTCTTCATATTTGGATTCTGTTTTCAATACAGGTATTTATCTCTTTCTCTCTTAATTTCTTCAAATTTATCAATCATGTATTATATATTTATTTTCCTTACGATTATGAATATCATGAGTGAATAGTCATCGTATAATCTAAGGCTCAATAAGCCCTAATCATTGGTTGATGTGAATTTCTATTCTTTAATTGCCCTAATGTATAATGATTCAACACTTTCATATTCGATTGGTTATTTTTCTCCCATGTTAGATTATGATGTTTTTCTAATATTGTAATGAATTTATTGTCATGATCACAACAGGAATCGGGTTTGATAGATTTAGGTTATTCTAGTTGACGATAGAAAATTATCCACATGATCGAAATAAGTAGAATGAACTATTGGGAAATCAGAATGTTGTATTTATTATCTTTATCATGAATGAATCCATCGGAGTAGGCATGAATATATGTTAGAGAAATCGTGAATACTCGGGAAAGGTTCATAAAATTAGTCTAGGTGCGTCTTTCCTCTTGAATCGTTTGGTTATCATTTGTTAGAGTAGATTCAAATTTTGCATCAATCTTTATTAGTGGAGATGCTTAATTCTACGGTGTTTTTCCCTCATTGTTATTTATTGTTATTTAATTATTAGTTAGTATTATGGATAAATCTTAGTGGTAATCAACTTTTTTTTAATATAGTTACTTATATGTAGAAGTTCATGTAAATTTAACTGTTTAATCCATCAGTCTTTTGGGATTCAACACTACTTACCTGAATGTATTGCAAGGATTGTGACTGCCTAATCAATCAACCTATCATCCGAACACAAAATTACACTCAATCTAACATAATAACACCACATATTTCTCCAGAATAAATACTCTGAAATACTACAAGAAGTACAAGGATATAACCATCGTGCAATAACACAAGATTATAACTACTTCTTACTAACCAATATCTAACCATAGATACGCAACAGAATTACTAAGTGAAGACTTTCAATACCTTAAATTAATGTTGACATAGTTTTCAGAACTAAATAAATAAACCAATATTCTTGAAACCATTAAACTATGAACCCTCAACTCAAACCCCATCATGAAGATGTCTATTTATTTTTCAACCATTTCTAATAACTAAATCATGAATTAACAATTTTAAAATAATTATTTTATCATTTATTTAATTTGGCCAAGGCATACAATGTAGAAAATATAATTTTAACATCATTCTTACAAGTACATAAATAATTCAAAAATCATCAACTAACATCTCAAAATAATAAAAATCCAACATAAAAATGTTCATATTCTATAAAAATTGTAATTATCAAGCATTTATACATGATCTTTCAAGGTATTAAGTCATGTGAACGTACCTTGTTCCAGTACCAAAAATATCAATCAAGAATAAGAGCATCTCCTTACTCAACTTCTTATCAATAATAAAATTAACACAATCAATATGCATTTTAATAAGATTTCCTTTAAAATATTGGAAATCCATTGTTTTTCCAATCATAAGTATTGAAAATCACAACTTTATTTTAGAGAATAATATAATATTTTCAAGTAGTCAAATGATATTAGTTTTAGTCCAACACATAAAAGAATTAAAACAAAAACCAAAAGAAAAGAAGAAGCCAGGTGATTTGCTCACCATGAGGTGCTTATGGTGGCAGGATGATGCGCAAGGTGGAGAGGAAGTGGTGGTTGCCTTAGTGAATGTATGAGTCTTTGAAAACTTTTGGTAAAATAATAAGTAAAGTAAAAGAATAAATGATTTAGTAGGTTGGACATTTAAAATAAGAATTAGATAACTCAGTTAGATTTAAGAGATCTAATAGCAAAAGTGATCAAGTCAAATAGGAAAAACTCATTTGATTTAGCTAATAAACCTTCCTTAAAACTAATTCAAATCTTTTTTGAAAATATCTTTCAATCAAATTTTCAACCAAACCAAAGGATATTCAAAATACTAATTAAATATATCATTTCAAACATATTCCATAAAACAAGTTTTACAATATTTTAAGACTTTATGAAGAATAAAATAAATCATTTGATTTTATTAATTAAAGAAAGTACTTTAATTAAATAAAATCATTAAAATTAAAATATAGTTTTCTTCCAAAAACCATTTAGCTCATTAACTAAATTATTAAAATATCATATAAAATATTTATAAATATGGTATAAATACCCTTTTAAATACTTTGAAAATATGAATTACTATAAATATGCTATTTTTCTATTACAACAGTACGAAAATAAAAGCTTAAAATTGTCATTAATTTAACTTCCATTTTTAAAATCAACTCTCCATGATTTTTGCAATCACAATTCTGTAATTATATCTCATTGAACAACCATGTTAAGATTCACGTCACAAGATCAATGGTCATCTTTGTTATATAAAGTCTAATATCTCCTTCATTCCACTCACACTTCTAACTCATTCTTACAATGTAAAAACACACACATTCTATCTCTATCTCCTCTTCTAAAATTAACTAGTGAAGGTAACTACATACAAGAAAACCTTAGTGTGCTTAGATTATAGATAAGGTTCTATGTTCATTAGCTTGATTAACCTTGTTAAATTATTTTGACGCAACTGTTATGTTTATGTAATTTTTAGAAAAAAATTGTTTTTGGTGGAACTATTTATGGTTTATAAGACTTAATTATATTATTTTGTGTTGTTGGTGAGCAATTGTCACCAAAGTATAAGGTTTGTGGTATTTATATATTTAGAAGTGTCATATTCAAATAGAGAATTTGAGTGGAGTGATATTTACTTTATTGCATTTTGTTTTGAATACTTGTTTAACGTTTATCATTGTTTTGGGTTTTCATTATGTTGGTTTTAAGTATTGCATTTAAGGGAATTCGTTAGTTTAATGTTTATGCACTTTGAAAGACTTTAATAATGGGTGTTTTGAATAAAGTTTTATAACAATAATTTTATTAGTTTTTTCACTGCAAAACTCTAAAGAGTTTATTAAAATATTTTTTCTCGTGGCGGTAATGTTCTTATAACTAGTGATTGGAAATCCTAATTCCCCAACAAAGTCTGATCTATCATTAGGTTCTAGAAGAATTTGAAATATCTAGAAAATTCTTCTTCAACAATACACTTGGACAATAGGATCAGATGATAAGGTAATTTCTTCAAGATACAAATGGATAAATGATAGCAAACCATAAGTTAAGTGTTGTAATAAGAGAGGTAAAGATTGGCTAGTTGAGGATTTTATCTATAATAGTCCAATAGAATGGAACCCTAGAAAGATCATATAAAGCTTTGAGTTTAAAGATCCACAAACTACTATGTTAATAGAATTGCCCAAGGAAAAATAGAATGACTACCTCTACTAGAATAATTATCCTATGAAAAATTATTCGATTAAGATTAGCTATGCTTTTATTCAAGCTCTTAGCATGGATAAATCTAATGAGGAGGTTATAGTTTTGGGAGATTATGATGCCACTAAAGATAATATTGGAAAAATTATTGTTAGTTGTATATATTGGATTTTACTTTTAACTAAAGATAAGGAGTAAAATATTCCCTCCGTTCTCTTTTTATTCTTCCTATTTTTTCCATTCAAAAATTTTAAAATGTTGTTCTCATTTGGAAACCTTCTATTTTAGTTTAATATTATGATTGGTTCAAAAAGTTTGATTAGGATCACTATCCATGTGATCTGTAGCCCATTGGTTGGTTTTTAATTGTTTAATGTCATAGACTTTATAAATTTTACTACTTATTTAATACTCAACCCACTTTCATCATTTTTAATAGAATATATATTCTTAGTTTTAGATTAATTTAAATTATTTTATAGAATTTTAATGATATTTAATATTGTCTTGGTTTCTTCCCTGATTCAAAATGGAAAGGAAAAAAAAAGAACAGAGGGAGTATTATATATAGTTTTGGAGATTATTACTTAATAAAATAGAAAAGTATGAAAAGGCTAAATAATTATCTATATTTTATTGAAGTTCTTTTAAAAAGTAAACATGATAAATGCGATGATATGCACTAATATGGTTAAATAGAACATATCAAGGGATAAAGTTGTAACATATATATGGTTTTAAATTTTAATATATTTATATTATAAATAAAAAATATTTTAATGACAATGGAATAATTAAGAAAACTATAGTAACACTAAAATTGATCAAAAATACATTAAAGAATAATAATATAATGAAAATTACATAAATTATGATTTGTAGAGCTTCTATTATGTCCTACAAACACTAGTGGAAAAATTGACATATACTATATTTTATATGCTCCGATTCTTTATAAAACCGAAGAATAAGCTTATGGTTGATTCGTTAATATTTTTTTGGGTATAATATTGTAATAGTTTCTTCGGTTTATTAGGAACCAGAGCATATACCATACTTAAGGCTCCGATTTTTATAAAACCGAAGCATAAAACATTAGCAGGAACCAATACAAATCCATTGTGAATTCAGCATGTAGTGAATTGTGAATTCAAACAGCATAAAACCTTCGAATTCGAACCACCATTACTCCCAACCTTATTTCTCACTTCAAAAATTTCCAGCGAATTCGAACCGCCACGAATTGTTTCTATTGAATTTGTGGCACATTGCGAATTCAAACATTACACCAAGCAGCGAGTTCGAACAAAAAATTACACCCAACTACCTCGCAGCAAAACATCGAATTCAAACAACAAATTACAACCAGCAAATTCGAACAACGAATTCAAACATTAGTAATTCGAACCATGTTATTCCAACTAGCGAATTGTTTAAAGTTGGTACGTTCCTTAAATTTGTCAACCAGCTCGTAGTGAAATTTCACACAATTTGTGGCACATCGCATTTAACTTAACTGAAAATTTTGGTGTAGGGAATTGAGAGTGTGTAAACAAGGAGATTCCCAATTTTGTCATTTATGGGTATGATTTTTTGCTTTATCTATTATTCTTCTTAGTTTTTGATATTTTTTGGTGAAGCTTGTCGGCAATTTATGCTCTATATTTTTTCTGTTAATTGGTATTGTCTATTGATGATTTTTCTTGTTAATGTATCGTTGTTGAAAATTGCTATAGAGTGTTTTGATGACTCTACGCTACTTCTATGTGTCATTGTTTCCTTACAAAGGGTTTTACGGAAATGATTCTTGTAGATACACAATATGTGACCTGAATGGAAATATTGCTACCACTTCAGTTTTCATTTCTGTACTTAGTATCCCACCTCAGCTCTTATCTTTACCTACATCATTAAAGGGAATTGAAGACCTCTTGTGTCCCAAATTTGGGTAATGCATTGCTGGGTTTGATGAAAAGGTTGTTTTTACTTGCATAATTTACCTACTTTATCTCGAAACTGACTGGTGTTCCGTTGTGGCAGTGGATTTCATGCTTTTGACGTTGTATATCTCGATATAATGGAGAACATCTCGGTAACTTTAACTGTCAAGTTTGGGACAATTTCCCTTTCTTCAATGATGATGCAATTTTGAGAACCAATATGGAATAGATTTGCTGTTAGTAGGGGTGATGAAGAAGCTAAGGCATTGACTTTGTCATGTCATGTGGATGTAATCAATATGGCTCTTCAGTCGATTCAACATCTTGGGTAAGTTGATTTAATTGATATGATTAACACTTATTATCTGTGAAGGATGTTGCCTATTTGGAGTGTGTTAATTGATATGATTAACCCTTATTTTCTATGAACCTTCTGGACTTAAGTTGTTATTATGCTCTTTGTTCAATGATCAGGGATGAGAACTTTTATGGTGAAGACACTATTAAAATCTCTGCAAGGAATAGAAATGGAGTTTTTGATTTAAATATCACAGTATTTGTTGAACCTATCAATGATCCTCCTTTTATCATCACTTCTGAACACATCATTTTAGAGGAGAAGGAAGATGATGGATTCCTTATCTATGAGAAGGGAAGGAATATGTTTTAGTTCTTAGTTGGAGACCCTGATATGCTTCATTTTCCAGGTATGTACGTAATTTTCAGCTATGTGGTTGGACTAGTGGGTCTCTCTAACTTATAGTTAACTAATAGTAGACTAAGTAGAGTATAGCTCTAGAAAAAACTCTATGGTGTAACAATTTGGGTCTAAGTAAGGTTTACTTTGGGTTAATCATAACTTGGATACTTCTCAATCCCAAACTACAGCTTTTGGATTCAGGTTTTCAACCGGATTCCTTCTCATTTTTCTACTATCAATGTTGATAAATGGTTACATTCCATTTAGATAGGCAACCAGCAATAGAACTAATGTGTAAGACTGGGAATAATATGTAATTGGCTCCTATGATATTTCAGCTCATCTGAACGTACCAAACAAAAAACTATTATTCAAATTAAGATTATATTGACTTTGAAATATCAACTCCAATGCTACAAAAATATTCAACAAACCTTCCCTTGAACTGAGCACCACATGCTCTGATGGATTTCACCTAATAAGACAGAGCATGCTATAAATTTGTTTGACTCATTTTACTTAATTTTTGTAACTTTAGCTTTTTTTGCTAGTTACAAAGCTAGGAAAAAGTTAGTTGAAGAATTCTGATTACTTTTTTAGCCTCAAACTGAAAGGTGTTTATAAATACGAGATTCAAACTTTTTACTAAGTAATGATATATTCTCTTCATGTACGCCATTACATGAATGCTTGAAAAAGATGTAAGATCACATTGTTTTTCCACATATGTTACACTACTCTTAACTACTATTGTTATTCCTGGTTGTAATCATATAGGTCACAAGTCTGATTTTTCAGTGATTTTTTCCATGGAAGTAACTTCTGGAATTTTAGAAGCTATCCTTCCAGCAAAGCTTATCAATACCATAGAGCTTAAGCTAATAAATAGTAACTAGTGGCAGCCGCTTTAGACTTTTGTAACCATTTCAGATCACTTGGTTGTCAAGGCAAGAGGTCTGAGATTTCAGACGACAGTTGATGACTGCAATAACCAGTGGTATCTTCTGTATAGCTTTGTATCAGATATGTTTTACGGTTGAATGAAAATAATTATTTTTGATATTGTTGGATCTTTTTCTTATAGAGCTGAGGAGATGTTTAAGGATCATACAAGGAACCGCATTTAGTACATAGTTAGATTCTTGTATTCGATCCTTATATATAGCCGTCGTACATTGTAGCAAATTTCTGTATTTATATCTCTATATATACATATATAGTTGTTATGTTTAATTTAGTTTGTAACTCAAATCATGTACAATTATATTTGAAACTTAGTTTTTTATAAAGAGTATTGAAAGCCTTTGAGCTTGCTTTGTTCTAATATTTGCATTGAATAATATTTCCAATAACAATAATTAGCATTTGCAAAAACAAAAAAACTAGACTTTATGCTCGGGTTCTTGGAAAACCGGAGCATAAAATGCTATTATATGCTCCGGTTTTCCAAGGACCGGATCATAAAGACTATTTTTTTTAAAAAGGAGACTATATGCTCCGGTTTTCCAAGAACCGGAGCATAAAGTCTCCATTATGCCCCGGTTCGAACCGGAGCATATAAACATTTGTAATATGCTCCAGTTAAATTTAGTTCGGGCCAAAACCAGAGCATATGTGGTTTTTTCCACTAGTGAAATTTGATCTAAATTTTGTTGAATAATTCATATATATAATCTTTGACTACCCATTTCTAATTTATAATTGTATTATGCTATAAAATTTTAATTATCTGGAAAAAAAATTATAAAATTAAATTTTAATTATACTACTTTGTTTATTGTCCATAATATTCTTATTGCATTCCTAATGTTTCCTCGTATACCATAATTAAATCAAGTATTTATTCAATTAGAAGTTTTTGATTATTTATTTATAAATTATCATTAGTACTAGTAATAAAGTAAAACAAAAGTTGTATTTCGTATCAGGGATGAAAATTCAATTCGAATCCGATCTGATGCGAAGGAAAAAATCTTATCCAAATAGTTAAAAAAACTCCGACTCTGAATAAGAGATGGGTCATATTCGAATATTATATTATATCTGACCCGTATATAATCCAAGTCCAATCCGAATCAATAGTATAAATAGTCTATCAAGGCCATCATCAACAAAAAAAAAAAAACCCAAATATTACAACCCAAAATCCAAAATTATTATGAATAAAAATGAAAAGTATGAATACCCTTGACCTTTCCCTTCTCAACCGACATCAAATAATGTTCTATGCCCTAATACCCTTCTCTTTCATTCTCTCTTCTCTTGCTTAGTTGCTCCCCTTCTCCCAAGCCTTATAGTTCTCTCTTCTTTTCGGCTTGAAGTTGCTTGGTATGTTCACTAGAATAACATAAGGTAAGTTACTAAGTTAGTTTGTGTTATTATAATGTGGTTAATTGTTGTACTCAAAAGACATTTTGTTACTATTATATTGATGTATGCGCGTGTGGTAAAATGGCCCCATCGGGATCTTGGGATGCATGATAGCCAATGGTAGTATGTATTTGAAAAACCAAAGTTTGTTTCTTAAATGCAATGTCAAACATGATCAAACTCTTGGAATGATGATATTATGCTTGGGTAGTATTTTATTCTACTTTATATATTATAAGGAAATTACAATATTAGTAATGAAATTGACAGAAAAATAGTTAAGAGAAGTGCAAAATTTAAGATAGATAAAATTTTGAATTATAGCATAGGTCCAATGGATCGGATCGGATTTAGAGGTTCGAAACCCCTAATTGGGTTAAAGTCAGATTCAGAGTTCACGGAGTCGGATTCAGATACTAAATTAAGGTCCACAAATTTGTCAGATCGAAGTTTGTTAGGTTCACCCCGACTCCAATCCATTGTCATTTCTACTTTATACTTTAGTACCTAGTGGCTAGACGTTAGTGGTTTGCTTCACTATTTGATCACTCGAGAGTCAAGAGGAGATTTTCCATCCATTTCCCAAAACAAAACCATCCCACCCTCAAATAATGGCGCCAAAATACAAAATTCACCAAAAAAAAAATAAAAAATTCATTTCTCAATAATTAGCGGGCTGGTAAGCCATAAAGATAAAACCCCCTCATGCAAGATTCTCCAAAATACCCAAAAAAAAAAAACCATTGACCCAAATAAAAGACAGGAAGCTAGAATGGTCAGTAGTCCCCAAAGAGCTACTCGAACCTCCAGGTAGCCCACATTGGCGAAGGCCATAAACTCTGCTACTCTAATGGGAACGAGGATGTGTTCTGACTCGAGATTTTCCCGCCCTGTTGTAACTACCCAATGAGTAGTAAAGTGGTTATGTTTCTAGACCAAGATTCGCAAACTGACGACATTTGGTCAATGATGGAGCAATCGTTGGGCCAGGGTCGGAGTTTAGGGACTTTGAAGTTATATGAGGAGTGGAGTTACGTTGATTTAGGCCCGGTTTTCAATTCGACGATGTGATAAGTTTGTATCGTGATGGAGAGCTTTGTGGGATTGATTGTAAAGGGAGGGCTTATCTTATTTATGGGAGTGAATGTAGTGTAGGGTCATTCGAACAATGAGTGATCATTGTTTTGACAGGGAATTATATTGTTTTTTCCTAGAGAACTTGTTTGCATTGCATTCTTGAGAGTTCTATACGGATTGTAATCTTTTTGAGGGAGCAGACAAGTATATGGAGGTTGGTGTGTATCATTTAGATGAGGATTATTGTCAGAAATTTTTTTATTTATAAGCTTTTTTTAAAAAAATATTACAAAAATAAGCTATTTTAAAAAAAGTCACTTTTAATTTGGACAAAAATCTGGTAAAGTTGGTTGAAATTGGGGCAATAGAAATCGTTGCCAAGGCAACGATTATCTTTGAGCTAAAATCGTTGCCTAATCGTTGCCTGGGGCAACAATTTTAGTCCGGACCAAAATCGACTTATATTTTAAAATAGTTTCGAAAGTGGTTTATTTTGCAAATTTTTTTAAAAAAAAGCTTAGAAAAAAATAATTCTTATTGTCACCTTGTAAGTTCTTAACCTGTCTTTTCGTGGCGGTTACCTGATTCTGAATCCCAGGAATGGTACCACAAGTTTCTGTCTTCTGTTTTAGATTCATTCTTCTTGTTCTGAACCGATTCATGCTTTTTATGTATGCTAGAAATTTGAATTTTTACAGGTTTTTTTGGATTGTTTGTTGTGGTGTTTGTCTGTTTTTGAGCCATAATTTGAGCACATCATACCATTTGTCTGTTTCAATTGCTTTGATTAGAAACAAAATGCGAAAACTCTTACAACCTCTAGAGTCTAGAACAAGGTTCTGATAAATATTTTGATTTAAAATAGTGATTCTAAGGAAGAAGATAAAGACATCGATTCGTTCAACAACTTTTATGATTCAACTTACAGTTCAGAAGGAGAGGAATCTCATGCCTCTTCGCAGAGGATAGAGGAGGACACGGGAGCTGTTCTGGGTCGTTCTCAATCTTCAAGTCATGGAGACAAATCTCAACAAGATATTGCTCCTAAGTCCTCTTTGCATTGTTGCCTTTTCCATTTCCTTCCGTCTAACTCTTTATTTTGAGTTATTCTACTTTGGCTACTTATCTACTTACCTAAGAGCAAGGTGACTAGCGGAGTAGCATGAGGCAAACTATTAATAGTTTCTTAACCCGAGTCTTAACTATGAACGTTTCACTCAATAGTTCCTTAATACGGGTCTAGACTACAAATGTTTCACTCTTTCTAGTTACTTTACTAGATATGCAGATAGAGTTATTCTTTTATGTTCCTCACATCAGAGTGTTAGTTTTTTTGTGTGCTAAACAATTCAATTTTGTTTCAGAGATTCAAGATGTGAACAATGAAGGTTATATGCCAGTCGATAATTGTTAAGATGTGGTAAATTTTATAGGTTTTGTTCTTTGATTGAATAATGCCTTACATTTGATGTCTGATGATACCTCTGTATTTTTATGTTTTTGGACAGACAATTGAGGATATTGCATCACAAGTATTTGAAAGACTTGAGTCCTTTTGTAATCAGCCATCCACAACTAATAGAGTATTATGATTATAGTTTAGGAGTTGGTTAAGGGACATATGAGTCCTTTTGTAATCAGTCAGTTATGGGCAGAGAAGGGAATATGTTGCTAAGAGTTTGTTAGCTAGTTGGTTAGCTTAATAAATAAGCAGAGAAGGGGGTTGGGGGGGAGGGGGGGAGGGGGGGGGGGGGGGGGTATCGAGGAATTTGTAATCAGTTAGTTACCTGGGAGAGAACCTTCCACTCGAATTAAAGGCTAATAGAACCGATATTTTCGACAGCAACCCGGCAACGTGGTATCAGAGCATCACGATCCAGGGACAGTGATAGCTCCGGCGAAGCATAGCAGCAGTCAGGAGCACGTGGAGCCAGACCTTGCACACTTGGATGATAGAATTGCTCGTGTAGTGTCTTAGGCTTTGGTGGCAATGGAACAACTTAGGGAAGACATGACCGCCCTGTCCTTGCATTTGGAGAAGAGGTCTGAACAAGGGACGTCACAGGGAATGTCGAGCAGGACACCGGTGAGGGGGGAGTTTGATTCGGAAGCACCTCATGTGCCTCGGAGCACGAAGGAGGACATTGGGTCGTTTTCGGGTGTACCACATCAGGATAGGGGTCAGAGTGAAGGAATGTTTGCAACCTGGAGAATGCAAAAATTGGATCTACCTATCTTTGAGGGGACAAATCCAGATGGTTGGATCCTCAAGGCTGAGAGGTTCTTTTGATTCTATCACCTCAACAAAGAAGATAAACTCAAGGGAGCGGTCGTAGCCTAGATGGGGACGCTCTATTGTTGTACCAGTGGGAACACCGTAGGCGGTCATTGATGCATTGGGAGGAGTTGAAGGGGTCGCTCCTCCGGCAATTTCGAACCATCGCCTCTGGTACCCTACAAGAACAGTGGCTTTCCCACCAGAAAACGAGCGACGTATTGGAATATCGAAGGAAGTTCATCAAGTTAATCGCCGCGTTGGAAGGAATACCAGAGGACTTAGCACGCAGCCAGTACATTAATGGATTAACGGTTGAAATCAAGGGAGAGGTATGTTTGCTCAGCCTTAGGTCCTCTGATACAGCCATGGATTTATCTGTTAAGGTGGAGGAGAAGTTGAGAGTGGGAGCAGGGCGACGGGCCGAAAGGAATCCAAGCCCAAATACCACGAGATACCGAGCTGGACCCTTATCACCCACACTTATTACTTCAAGACCCAGCAACCTTTCGAGTTTTACCAACCCATCAAACAACACCAACTTGCCATACAAGCCCAACCTCAGGAATGCGACACCCATCCCCATAGCCAAACCAGTGGGGGAGGTAAGAAGGCTCACTAATCGGGAGATGCAACAAAAACAGGAGAGAGGGCTCTATTTTAGGTGCGACGGTAAATGGTCAAGCATCCACTGTTGCCCAAGACGAGAGCTCAGTGTATTGCTCACGATGGACACTGGTAATGGAGAAGACGGTGATTCTTCGCGAGTGGGGATGATTGAAGAAAGGACGGAAGAGCTGGAGAACCTCAATCAGGAAGATGTCCTAGAGGATAATGCTCACAAAGTGTCCCTTAATTCAGTTATGGGGTTCACTAATCCCAAAACTATGAAGCTCGTGGGAACAATTGGTGTAAAGGAGGTGGTAGTGATGATAGACCTGGGAGCCACCCATAATTTTGTGTCGTCCCAGACAGCTAAGCATCTGGGTTTGCCCGTAACTAAAGGGAGACAGTATGTGGTAATTTTGGGCACAGGAGAGTCAGTACAAGGAGATGGGGTGTGCATGGGAGTGATACTGAATTTACAAGGGCTGCGAATTGTGGAGGATTTTTTACTCCTGCTGTTGGGAAATTCGGATCTCATCTTGGGCATTCAATGGCTAGAGAAACTGGGTATGATGATGACTAATTGGAGAACTCAAACCATCAAGTTCTATGTGGGTAATGACATGGTAGAACTACGGGGGGATCCGTCCTTGGGGCGGACTGGCATTTCGTTAAAAGCCATGGTACGTATTCTGCAGAAGACCAAGAGGGGGTTTTGGGTAGAATGTAACCGATTGGAGAATGAAGATGGAGTGACAGGAAATGATAGCCAAGGGCAAATGCCGATGTTCATAAGGAAAATCCTAAAGCAATTTAAGGTTGTTTTTGACATGCCCAAAGGATTACCCTTGTCCAAGAGTGTGGATCATGTTATATTGTTGAAAACGGGAAGCAACCCTGTGAGCGTCCGTCCTTACAGGTACCCTTAGTTCCAAAAAGACGAAATAGAGCGGCTTGTGCACAATATGCTGGTAGCTAGTATCATCCGACCGTCTTCAAGTCAATTTTCAAGCCCTGTATTGTTGGTGAAGAAAAAATACGGCTCGTGGCGTTTCTGTGTTGATTATCGAGCCCTCAACAAGGTAACCATTCCCGATAAATACCCTATTCCCATGATTGATGAGATGTTAGACGAATTACAGGGATTGAAGGTATACACGAAGTTGGACCTAAAATCGGGTTATCACCAAATTCGTATGAGACGTGAAGATATTCATAAAACAACATTCCGGACTCACGAGGGCCACTACGAGTTTTTAGTAATGCCGCTTAGTCTCACGAACGCCCCAGCTACTTTTCAGTCATTAGTGAATGACATCTTCAGACCTCATTTGCGAAAATTTGTCTTGGTGTTCTTTGACGATATATTCTTTTACAGCCCAGGGGAGGAGGAACATACGCTTCATTTGACAAAGGTGCTTGAAATTCTGGCCGAGCACAAATTATTTGTGAATTCAAAGAAATGTGAGTTTGGGGCAAGGAGAGTGGCCTATTTAGGTCATGTTGTATCTGAAAAGGGGGTGGCAGTGGATGCGGAAAAAATACATGCTATGATTGCTTGGCCCTTACCGATGAATATCAAAGAGTTGCGAGGGTTCCTTGGTTTAACGGGGTATTATCGCAGATTCATCGGGGGTTATGCGTTAATAGCCAAACCGTTAACAGATCAGCTAAGGAAGGACAACTACTACTGGAATATAGACGCGACAACAGCTTTTGAGAAATTGAAAAGGGCCATGACTGAAGCCCTAGTCCTGGCATTACCAGATTTTTCATAACAATTTATCTTAGAAACTGATGCATCAAGTTTTGGGTTAGGAGCTGTTCTATTGCAGGCAAACCATCCACTAGCTTTCTTTAGTAAGGCTTTGGGGAGTCGGGCTCATAGCAAGCATATCTACGAGAAGGAGTTAATGGCTATTTTTGCCATTTAAAAATGGAGACATTTTCTGTTGGGGAGGCATTTTATTGTGAGAACAGACCAAAGAAGTTTAAAATTTTTGTTGGAGCAACACGTGGTGGGACATGAGTACCAAAAGTGGGTATGCAAGCTCTTGGGATACTCATTTGATATACACTATAAGCCAGGCGCATCAAATAAGGTGGTTGATGCCTTATCGAGGGAATTTACGTCGGGTATGTCTTGTTGTACACTCCTCAGCAGCTGTGCAGTACCTTGGGAGCAAATACAGTAGAAAATATCCCAAGATCTGTGGCTCTGTAAGCTGCATCAGGCCCTTCAAGAAGGTCTTCCAGCCCCTGTATGGTTTTCAATAGACAAAGGGATCCTCAAATACAAATCTCGAATTATTTTACCACGCAACACGGAGCTTACTTCTCAGATTTTGCGGGAGTATCATGATATCCCAATAGGAGGACACTCAGGAGATTATAAGACATATCAAAGAATCGTTACGGATTGGTATTGGCCGGGGATGAGAAAGGACGTGACAAACTATGTGTTGTCTTGCCATGTTTGTCAACAACAAAAATCTTCTAAATCTTCTTCCTTGAGTCCCATGGGTCTTTTACAGCCCTTACCCTTTCCCGAGCAGGTTTGGCATGATGTGTCAATGGATTTTGTGGAGGGGTTGCCTAAATCGAGTGGATGGGATATAGTTTTGGTCGTGGTGGACAGACTCACCAAATATGCTCACTTCCTATGACTACGCCATCCATTTTCGACACAGGAAGTGGCACAAGTCTTCATTCAAGAAGTAGTTAGATTGCATGGGTTCCCTCTTACTATTGTCTCAGACAGGGAAAATGTTTTCCTAAGCAAGTTTTGGAAAGAGTTGTTTCGTTTGCAAGGTATGAAGTTGCATTACAGCACAGCTTACCATCCTCAAAGTGATGGCCAGATAGAGGTTGTAAACAAAGGGTTAGAGACTTATTTGAGGTGTTTCATCAGTGGCAAGCCGAAGACGTGGGCTTCTTGGCTTCCTTGGGCAGAATTTCACTATAATATAGCATGGCACACCTCAACCAATTGCACTCCCTTTCGGGCCCTTTATGGGAGGGATCCACCTAAATTAATACGATTTGAGAATGGGAAGACTCAAAATTTCTCATTAGAAGAACAATTGCCGAAGAGAGATGCAACTTTGGATGGTTTACATTTTCATCTTATGCGTTCTCAAAACTTAATGAAGCAATATGAAGATAAGAAGAGGAGAATGGGGGAATTCAAGGTGGGGGACCTTGTCTATTTGAAATTACAACCTTACAGACAACGCTCTCTGGCAAAAAAATCAAATGAAAAGCTTGCTCTAAGGTTCTATGGCCCATTTGAGGTGGTGGACCGAGTTGGACCCGTGGCATACAAATTGTTACTACCAGCACACAACAAGGTTCATCCAGTCTTCCACGTTTCCCAGTTGAAGAAGTTAGTAGGTGAGGCTCATGTATCTGCATCCTTGCCTCCATAGCTTTCTCCAGAGTTGGTATTGGAAGTGGTTCCCCAATCAGTGTTGGGAGTGCGCAGAAGGTTGAGGGATGGCAGCCTGGAGGTGTTGATCGGTTGGGAGGGCCTACCAGAATGTGAAGCCTCATGGGAGGATGCTGAGGCCCTATCCCTGAAGTTTTCTTCTTTCCACCTTGAGGACAAGGTGGATGTTTGGGTGGCAGGTAATGCAAGGAACTTGAACAAGCTGCCAGTCAGGCTTACGGCTTACCTATGCACGAAGAAAGAAGAACGAGCATCAGCCATCCACAACTAATTGAGTATTATGATTATAGTTTAGGAGTTGGTTAAGGGACATATGAGTCCTTTTGTAATCAGTCAGTTATGGGCAGAGAAGGGAATATGTTGCTAAGTGTTTGTTAGCTAGCTGGTTAGGATAATAAATAAGCAGAGAAGGGGGATAGGGGGGAGGGGGGGTATCGAGGAATTTGTAATCAGTTAGTTACCAGGGAGAGAACCTTCCTCTCAAATTGAAGGCTAATAGAACCAATATTTACGACTGCAACCCGCCAGTTCCTGGCAGATGATTCCCAAGCTGAATACTTGAAATCTACCCTAGCTTAAACAACACATGTTCTTCCTTGGCTGATTCCCAAGATGTTAACCAGCAGGTGGGTACTGCAATGGAGCTTGAGACAACAAGATCTAAGCTGCGTGCTGAACTACATGAGCTAAAAGCGAGATTAACTGATCAGAAGAAGTTTGTCAGGGAGAACATCCCGGACTCAACACCTTTGATTTTAGAAGAGAGATGTCCACTTTTATTTTATTTAGGGTAACACATGACCTGTTTCTCCAATTCCATCTTCTTAGGCTTTAATTTTTAGGAATTTATGGGTCTGGTATATGTAATCTCCACTTTTTAACACTTTGACTTGGTGAAATGGGCATTTTGCTTTCTTTAATTTCCAGTTGAATCCTTTATGCTTCATGGTCATAAGGTACTGAAATGTGAGACTACTGCAGAAATCACATCAAGTTTCTTTCTAGTTGAATCCTTTGTGCTCCATGGTCATAAGGTACTGAAATGTGAGACTACTGTAGAAATCACATCTAGTTTCTGGTTTTTACAGTCCAGTACGACAATGAGTATTATCCAAGTCACTGATGGAAGTCTATAATCAAAACTCTGGCTACCACAGATTTGTGCCCCTAAGACAAAAAAAATTTAAAAATTATGAAAAAATGACATTCTAAAAATTTATATTAAAACACATTCAATAAAATCACACTTAAATATATTATTTCTTATAACATGATAAGAATTTATAATTAAATTTTTAAATTTTGACATTATAAATATAAAAAGGGGCAAAAATAAAAGAAGTATACATTTTGCAACATCATAATAAATTACTTCGTACATGACACAATTTTGTCCAGAGCCTAGATAATTCTATCTCTTTTCTGATCATCTGATCTTTGAAGTGTACACAAATCAATAGGGATTAAAAGTACAAGTGACTATTAAATCAAAATGGAGGATTTTATTTGTCCTAATGCGACCACAGATCCTAATTCTCAAAGCTGAGGAGTGGACGAACGTGTCTAGTAAAAAATGAGGTAGACCACGTACCAAAACTGTAGTGGAAGAAACGAAAGAAAACATGACAGGAACATGATGAACTCTGAAAATTCTAAGTCTGAACACAATATTTTAAATCTGAAATCCGCAAAGGCCCAGTAAACATCTTTAGGACAAATTAACTTGCAATTAACCTCACAAATAACAAAAATCACTCAACTCAATGGGCAAACCCAGCTGACCCGTTTGAAAAACTTAGGCTGTTGCTTGTCATATAAGAATCCTGACAAACACAACCATTTAGTAAACAGGAATGTTGCTTGTCATATAAGAGAAACTCAGTAATACTTCAATAACAAATGCCTTATTAAACTGTTTTACTACGATTACAGGCAAATCAATCAACCTTCCAAGTTAAAATTTTAAACAGAAAGTGAACATAAGAGAGAAAAATGCATTCCTATATACGCCTAACTCAAAGTAACATTATGTAGCACCAATAAGGCAGCTGTGCAGCACGATAATAGCTTGTGTAACCATACATCGTCAGGATTCACAACAAAATATGAGGAGCATACATGAACACTAATCTACCAAACATACTTGATGAATTCTCCTTTGTTAAACCCCTGATGTTTTCTGCATGGATAGTTACTCAGAGGTTACCAAAAGACATGTCAGATGCCTATTGTTAGAAAATGAAAAGGCCACGAGAAGAGATTAAACTGGTTGCCAGACAAAAGCAACGCATGAAATGCAGAGATATTTGACAAGAAGTAGTCATGAGGCTGAAGAGGGAAAAAACAATCCCATCAAATCAAGAATTCCAAACTAGTCTAACATGGGAATGCACAATTTCTTAGCAAAACCAACAGCTAAATGAATAGGCATAGTGGCATAAACAAAGTAAAAGCCATGACCACCGTTCATGAAGATAACAATCGCTTGATACCACTCTTCTGCTCTGAAGTAAGCCTGGTTGGAAATTTGATGTTAAATTTAATTCTCAAGTTACCTCTTTTGGAGGGCTCCTTGGGGATAGGCATCCCCTCTCCTTTAACCACCTCTTCATATGAAAGGCCAATAACAGAGTTGATGGGTACTGTTAGAGTACGGCCATCAAGTGTTGTTATTTGTGCACTATAATCAGTCAGAGCTTCAACCAGTGAGATTTTCTGAGTGACAACAAGATCATTTCCATCCCTCTTAAAAACGCTGTGAGGCTTCTCATCAATAATGAAAACCAGATCTGAGGGTAAAACGCCCCGCAGCTCGTTTCCCTTTTCTGGAAAAGTGATTTTTGTGCCCTTTTTCCAGCCTGGTTTGATCTCTATAGTGAGAATCTCCTCCAAAGTGGATGGCCTCCTACAAGAGGGAGAACAACAATTCATTGACGCAACTAGCAATAATAAGCAGCCAGTTCTGGTATCAATCAACTGCAATAAACAATCATGAAGAACAAATAAACATCAAAAAAATCAGTCCAAGGTGTGTTAAGGTTGCTTTGCCGGTAGCAACCTCAATCTCAGCCTTTCAAGGCTTCAAAAATATGTAACAATTGCCCCCTTGAGTGCCATCACCAAGAGGGACAATGTCTTGCCAAAAAAATATTGGAAAATAAAAAAGGCCCACATTCTACATACATTTTAAACAGGCGAAGGCATTGAGATCACTACGGCTCCACTCAGCTTACAACCACATTTTATCTCCAATTTCTCTGCCCTCTCCAAATTCCCAAAACGTGCCTCAGAGAAATCTTTTCAAATCATAAACTTTTTATACATATAATTTATGATTAGTTTCCACTGAGCTCCATCAGTAAATAACTTGTTATCAGCAGTAATATTATTATTTCCAAATTAAACATACTTATAATCAAGCTAGCAACTTTCAAGTAACATTTCACAATGTCTAGACATGCCAATATGCCACAGGCATATCAAATCATCACAAGTCTAATGATCATCAGCAGCAAACATTGGAACTAAACACTTAGTAATAATTACAGGCAGTTTGGTATAGTTCAAAACTACTCTGGAGCAGAACCTTAGCACAACAAACTTTGAAATCACAAACCCATTGCTCGTTGAATATGCTAGTAGATCAATGTGGGAATGTGGGATCACAAATTCACAATCAATAAATCAAACACAAATTAAAGAAGACTCAAATCAACATCAAGAAATAGTAATCAAGCAATATACACAAGTAGAACTAGAAGCAATCAATTACCCGGAATAATCGACAACATCCCTCGAAATCTTCATCTTCTTAGTAGTCCCCTTATACAAATCCTCTAAGCTACACTGCAATGTGCGCTCAATAGCAGCTGCCTTTCGTTGCATTGAAGGCATCGATGAAGCCTCACCACCTCCACCAGTACCCCGACTAAACTGCGAAAAAATATCCTCAAAACCTCCTCTCCCAAACGCAGAACTACCCCCAACACCCCCACGAGATCCCCCCATATCTCTCATACCACCAAACGGGCTCGAAAACCCAAAGAACTCCGAAAAAATATCATCGGGGCTCCTAGTATTAAATCGAAACGACGAGTACCCACTTCCCCCATCTGCACCCCCCGGAAAACCACCAGATCCTGGAGGCGGGACATTCCCCTTCAACCCCTCCTCCCCATATTGATCATACACTGCTCTCTTCTGTGGGTCACTCAAAACCTAATTTCATCATACAAAACAAAAATCAACAATCAAACCTAAAAAATAGGCAACACAATTTGAAAAAATTCAATCAAACTTAATCAAAATATGCGACTAACCCTTACAATTTAAAAATAGAATTTGATTGTGCCGACAAAAAAAACACAAATTTTGCGATCAGCCCTAAAAGTTAAACATCATGAATTGACGGAATTCATATAAAAAAAATCAAATATACAACAAACTCTAAACGATTATAAATGAGATTTGATTGAATTGACAAGAAAATACCAAATTTTGCGATCAACAAAAATTGGCAATACGAATAGAACAAATTGAAGAAAATTAATCGAAATAAACCACAAAAAGCGACTAACCTTAAAAAAAATGAGAAATGGGATTTGATTGAACAGACAGAAAAAAGATCAAATTTTGCGATCAAACCTATAAAATTAGCAATGCGAATTGATTTAATAGAACGAAATCAGCCAAAATTAATCAAATTTAATTAAAAAAAACACGCCTAACCTTAAGAAAATCATAATTGTTTTGATTGAATAGACAAAGAAAGATCAAATTTTGCGAGGAACCCAGGAAAATTAGGAGTGTGGATCCATGATAAGTGAGAGAATTACATCATAAGCTTCGGAAATTTGCTTGAATTTAGCTTCAGCATCTTTCTTGCTATTAGGATTTTTGTCGGGGTGCCATTTCATAGCAAGTTTACGGTACGCTTTCTTAAGATCATCGTCTTTAGCAGTCCGATCAACTTGAAGAATCTTGTAGTAATCCACACCCATTGCTTGCTTGATCAAATTTCGATTGAGTTTTCGTGGGATTTATTCAGGTTTTTTGTGTGGAAAATTGATAAAAAAGATGATGATGTGGGCCCCTTGGTTTGGATTGTGCACTTATTATTTTGGTTTTGGAACCCAAATCTGTACTGAGCCGACTTGATGCCTGTTTAATTACTCACGTGAGTTTGGAATCTTATGATGATTGTTTTTAGAGGTGGGTGACCGCTGTATATCGTATCAGCTCATTTCTGACATCTCGTGTCGGATCGTGTTGGCTCATGGCATAGAACGCTCTATAGATTGACGTGTTATGTCGAGTCTTGTTCTAGCCTAATTTTTTTTAATAAAAAATAAAATACATAATATAATTAAAAAAAATAATGTTAGATAATTTAAATTGTAGTAATAATAATAAATATTAAAAATAATAGTAATATTAATTATAATAGTAATAATAATATTATTACTAATAATAATAGTAATAAATAATATTAAATAATAGCGTACTTCGAGAGGTGCTTATAGGTCGTGCCTCGTGCCAAATTGGCGTGCCGCTCGAGTGCTTGTGCCATAATTTTTTTACTATCCGCGGTCTAGCCTGCCGCCCATTCAAGGGATAGCGTTCGTGTCGTGTCATGATTGTGCTCGTGTCGTACCGTGCTAAAAGTGTGTCGTGCCTACTCGGTCTGCGTACTTGCTTGACCCATACCCAACTCTAATTGTTTTACCACCCTTTTAATTCGCTTTTTTCCTTTAAATTTCACTCTCCCAAATCCTTCTCTCCTCCTAACTAGCCAACACCCACCACCACCTTAAGCCACCAACCGTTGTTGCAACCAATTAGATATCTTGCTGGGTCGAATAGTAAAAATCGTGTTTTAATATTTTATTTAGTTATTAATTATTATTGTTAATCATATTTAAATATAATAAAATGTTTTATTATTGTTATTATTGTTTTATTATTTTTAGTGTATATAATGCTTAGTTAACTCTAATAGTGTATTTATTAGTGATAACAATGGTAATAATAAAATTAGAATCAATAATTAATGTTAATTGTTGTAGTATTAAGAAATTACTTAGTAATAATAATTATTAAAAATACTTTAAGCAAAGATAATAATTGTTTTTAAAATAATTAGTTAGTGTTAATAATAGTAATTATAATAAATAATATAAATTATAATGTTAATATTTAAATAGAATAATAATAGTAAATAATATTACTCTATATGTTGTTCCTATTGTGAATGGGAGGGGAAAATATGTCAGCAATTAGAGGCATTGGCAACTAGGAGATATTACTCCCTATCTACACTACCTTATCGTAAATTCGAAGGTGCACCCGGGTACATGAGACGCATCGTACACCTTATCCTACGTGGCAAGGTGTCACTGAAGGAAAATGTCCTTTGATCAAGTGTAATAATTAAGTATAACATGGATAAATTTATGGAGATAACTATAATTGGTTATTTTAGGTGATCATAGTGTTTTGCTAGAAACCGACTATGATTTGTGAACTAATTTGATTAGTACACGGCTAATAATAACCCGGTCCTATGAGGTCACATATATAAGTATATGATTGAATTAAAATGCAAAAGAGAAAAAGAAGCTAAATGGTCATGCTTATGTGAAGTATGGACTAAAGAGTTTATTTTATAACATATGGATGTTACTTATAAATAAGCATGGTCATGAGCAACAAAGAGACACTCATACTTAACCATATTCTAAAAGCTCTCTTTTCCCCTCTCTTTGTCATCACCAAGAAAAGCAATAAGGAATTGTTCCTTATTCCGTACTAGCATACTTGGGGATTCAATCGTTGCTTGTGGACCAACACTAGAGGAGTAGCATTTGGTGTTCTAAGGATCTCCATATAAAAGTGTGAATCGTTCATTGCTTTGTGGAAATCACGCTTCAAGGGTATGGAATTCTAATCATATAATTCGTATTGAAATGTGCATGAGATCCTGTTGTAGATGCAAGAAATTGTTTCTTGAAATTTTGCTTTGTGTATCTACATTCATACAGTGGTATCAGTTAGCCTCTTGCATATTTTGATATGATTATGATTGATTATTTTGATTCAATTAGGGGAGGTTTGATATGTGGTATTGAAAATGCTTGATTAAAATTGGATTTTAATCAAATGGTATTGATTAATTGTTGTATAATGATGCTAGGATTAATCTCAATTAGCACGAATTTTATTGGAAATGTTTCATTATTTTCGTTGTTCTTGGCTAAGCCCCTGGTTCGAATTTATCTAGCTCAAAAATGTGTTTTTTAGCTTAACTAATGTTCGAATTCTTGAGCATTGTTGTTTGAATTGCATGAAATCATAATTTGATTGTAATTTTACTATGAAAATTCGCTCAATATTTGCCATGAAGAACCTTAGATTAAGCCCCAATTTGATTGAATCTTGTGAACATTGAGAATTTTCACAATTAATCAATCATGAAGTGTAATTATATAAAAATAAAACATTTTGCCCATAATTTGGAGACCAAATTTGAACATATGATGCTCAAATTTCCCCATAACCTTGCGCAAGTACCGCATGCTTCGCGGCGGCGCTTGGGTGGTCGGTTGGCCGCGATTCTTGGTCTGGTTGACTCGCCGGTCACCGGGGGGTTCTGGGGTGGGGTCTTTTTTTTGTGGGTCACCGACAATAGATGCCAGTGAATGGTTTTAGGGGCAGCAGGGGTGTGCGTGCGAAGGCGTGAAGGGAGATGATGCTGGCAGCATCTTGCGGGCCACGATGGGCCACACCGGGCTGGGAGCCCGCGCGTTACACTATGGGTGTTATTTTTTTTTACCATTATTGCATGTTAATTAGGATAATTAATTTAGGCTAATTAATCTAGTTAATACCACATTTATGCTATATTGAATCAACATAATTTATTTTCTGGTTTATTAAGTGTTATTAATCCATTGACTGATTTATTGAAGGCAATTACTAATAGGTTTTATTAATTTGATTAATAAAATGGGAAGTTATTATTTACCTTTTTATTACCCTCTTTAATGTGATTAATGAATTGGGTAGTTTATGATTTGCTTTTAATATTGTTATTATTTTATTTTATTAATATGATTAATAAAGTTAAATAATGATGTTAATAATAATTTTTTTATTAATGTTTAATTTAATTAATTAAATTAGAACTAATATGTCCTTTTAATAATATTATGACATGTTAAATTCTTTAATGTTTAATAATTGTTATTATGCATTATGGTTAATAATATGTGATATTATTATTTAATTTTATGCATTTAATAATATATGATATTATTATTGTTATTATTTTTATGAAATTTATAATATTTGATATTGTGATTGCATGAGGTGACTGGTATGACCCAAATTAGGATAGAAAATACGATCTGCACATCGTTAAAGTTTTTTTGTATCCGAAATACGATATGTGTATCATTTGTATTTTTGTAATTTATTTTAATTTGTTATTTTAAATTTCAAAAATATTATTTATTCTCTATGGATGGAGATCCATGGAGTGAAGATCCAATAATGATCAAGGATGGAGATCCATGATGGTTCAATGATGAAGCTCATGAAGAGTAATCTTAGGGTTTTAAGGGCCATACTAGGATCACATTTATATTTTAATTTTTTATTGCTTTAATATACTTTATAAAGTTTATGTTGTTTATTTATTTCATGTGTTCACTTATTAAATAAACCAACATAAAACTTAGGTCCCTAATATAATATTGAGTTAATTTGCTTTTCCAAATACAAACACCAATGAAAGCCTTAATCATTAGTGGTAGGTTCTGCCTAAGCAGGGTGTCACTAATTGATATAGGATTAAAAAGGGTAAATTTGGAAAATTTATATGTTTGATTGGTTATACTCAACAAAATCATCAAAAGGGTTTTGAATTTTGAAGCATAGAGACAGGTATTAGGTAAGGAGTTACCACCTGTCGACTAAGAATTACAAATGTTGTAATTAGTAAAAGAGTTTACTTACCCCGATAATATAACTTTAAAAGTAGGGCCCAAATCCGCTTAGAATTATTTTAAAAGGGATTTTGGAATCACTTAATTCAAAAGAGACATTATTCTTTTAACTTGAATTAAGTGTGCATGGCTTTTATTATTGAAATTGTTTAAATACTTAAAGATTATTATGATAAACATAATGAATTTTGCATTTTATATTGTAGATATCATGTCTAGTAACAACAACAACAGTCCATCACTTTTCAACTTACGTTCGATCCTTGAGAAGGATAAATTGAACGGGAAAAACTTCCTTGATTGGGAACGGAACTTAAGAATTGTTCTAAGGTCCGAAGAAAGAGAGGATGTTCTTGAAACCCCTATTCCAATGCTGAGCTCAACTCCTACGGATGTTGAGATAGCTTCTCACAAGACTGTCTTAGAGAGGTCGATAATTATTACCTACCTTATGCTAGCCTCCATGGACTCTTCCCTCCAAAAGAGGTTTGAGAAAATGGATGCTTATAGAATCATCTAGCAGTTGAAAACTATGTTTCGACTACAAGATAGAGTTGAGAGGTATGAGACTCACAAGGCTATCCTTGAGTGTCAAATAGAGATGGGCAAGCCAGTGGGAGAACATGTTTTCAAGATGATAGGTCATTTTGAAAACATGGAAAGACTAGGCTTTCCTTATAGCCAAGAGTTGGCTACTGACATTGTACTCCACTCACTTCATGATGGATTCAAAAACTTTAGGTTGAATTTCCATATGAATGGAGTGGAGAAAACCCTTGCTGAGTTACATGGGATGCTCATTACTGCTGAGCAAAACATCTAATTTGAACCTAAGAAGGATGTTCTTATAGTTCAAAAAGGGAAAGGGTTTAAGAAGGTTGGGGCTGGAAAAAAGAAGAGCAAACAAGGAGTTATTGCCAAAGCTTTTGTAAAGCCAAAGGCTACAGCTAAGCCAAGGGTGGCTGTTGAGAGAAAATTCTTCTACTGTGACGTAATTGGTCATTAGAAGAGGAATTGCCCCCAAATACTTGAAGGACAAGAAGTCTGGTGCTTCTACTTCAGGTATCTATGTTGTAGAATTTAATTTAGCAACTTCTACTTCTTCTTGGGTATTTGTTCAAATGTGCAGGGACTTAAAAGGAGTAGAAAACTGGCAAAAGGAGAGGTAGAAATGCGTGTAGCTAATGGAGCAAAGATTGCTGCCATAGCAGTTGGAACTCATTATCTACCTCTGCCTTCTGAATTAGTATTATAACTAAATAATTGTTATTTTGTACCTAATATTGATAAAAATATTGTTTTAATTCATGTATTAGATCATGAAGGGTACTCTTTTACGATAAAGAAATATTGTTTCTCTATCTATAAGGATGACATGTGTTTATGCCAGTGCTAACAATACTAATGGGTTGTATCTACTTAACCAAGATAAGTCCATCCTTAACATAAAAAGCAAGAAACTTAAATCAAAAGATATAAACCCCACCTATCTATGGCATTGTCATTTGAGTCATATAAACCAAAATCACATTCAGAAGTTACATAAAGATGGGCTTCTAACATCTTTTGATTTTGAATCATTTGATGTATGTGAGTCATGTTTGATGGGTAAAATGACAAGATCACCTTTTTCTGGAAAAGGTGAAAGAGCCAATGAATTATTAGGCCTCATACATACTTATGTGTGTGGACCAATAAGCACAAAAGCTAGGGGAGGTTATAGCTACTTCATAACTTTTACTAATGATTTAAGTAGGTATGGCTATATTTACTTAATGAAACATAAGTCAGAATCCTTTTAAAAGTTCAAAGAGTTCCAAAATGAAGTAGAGAACCAACTTGGTAAGACAATAAAAGCACTACGATCAGATTGTGGTGGAGAATATTTGAGCCAAGAGTTCAGTGATCATTTGAAGTGTTGTGGGATTCTTTCACAACAAACTCCACCTAGAACACCTCAAATGAATGGTGTATTTGAGAGGAGAAATCGAACTCTATTGGATATGGTTCGATCTATGATGAGTCTTACTGACCTTTCAGTATCCTTTTGGGGACATGCTCTCAAAACTGTTGCTTTTACACTAAACAGGACTCTGTCCAAGGCAGTCGATATGAAACCATATGAGTTATGGAGAGGAAGAGTTCCTAGCTTGTCTTATTTATGCATTTAGGGCTGCGAGGCTTATATAAAACGTTTACAGCTTGACAAGCTTGCTCCCAAAGCCGACAAATGTTTCTTCATAGGTTATCATAAAGAAACAAGGGGCTATTACTTCTACAACCGTCATGAAAACAAAGTGTTTGTTGCAAAGGATGGTACCTTTCTGGAAAAGGATTTCATTTCCAAAAAGGTAAGTGGGATTAATGTATTTCTCAAAGAAGTTCGAGAAGTGCAACAAATGGATGTGGTTTAACTCATGTCAGAAGTAGAGGTGCATGTGTCATAGCCTGTGGTAGAGGTAGTGCATCCAATGCATGAACCCTCTCCCATGCATGACCTTGTACTGGAGGAAGAACATTTAATAGTTGAATCTCCTACTGCTCCACTTGAATCTAATTCGAGCAAAAATTCTCAAATTGTTGAGAAGGAAATTTCTCTTATTATTGCCCCTCGTAGATCTAGTAGACCAAGAAATCCACCAAAGAGGTTTGTGGACTTCTTGGTTACTGAAAGTTCTGAAATAATGATTTTAGAACATGAGGAACCTACTAGCTAAAAAGATTCCTTGGCAAGTCAAGACTCCGAAAAATGGCTTGGAGCCATGAAATCTGAAATGGAATCCATGTTTGTGAATCAAGTATGGGACTTGGTTGATTTGCCTAATGGGGTTACACCTATTGGTTGCAAATGGATTTTTAAATTAAAAACAGATAAGGATGGAAACATTGATGTTTTCAAACCTAGATTGGTTGCAAAAGGGTTCAAGCAGATTCATGGTATTGACTATGATGAGACCTTTTCACTAGTTGCGATGCTTAAATAATCCATTCAGATAATCCTAGTGATTGATGCCTTCTTTGATTATAAAATTTGGCAAATGAATGTCAAAACCGCTTTCTTGAATGGGTTCTTGAAAGAGGATGTGTATATGACACAACCTGAGGGTTTTGTAGATTCTAAGAATCCTAAGAAGGTGTGAAAGCTTCAAAAGTCTATTTATGGACTGAAGCAAGCATCTTGAAGTTGGAATCTTCAATTTGATGAGGCTATCAAACAGTTTGGTTTTCTAAAAAATGAAGAAGAATCTTGTGTATACAAGAATTTTAGTGGGAGTAGCATTTTCTTCTTGGTTTTATATGTAGATGACATATTACTCATAGAAAATGATATTCCCATGCTTGACTCTATCAAAGAATAGCTAAAAAATTATTTCTCTATGAAAGAACTTGGAGAGGCTGAGTACATTTTGGGGATCAAGATCTATAGAGATAGATCTAAATGATTAATTGGACTTATTCAAAGAACTTATATTGATAAGGTTCTTACTAGATTCAATATGGAAAACTTCAAAAGAGGTTTCCTCCCTATGTAACATGGTTTGTCACTAAGCAAGACTCAATGTCCTTCAAACATTGATGAGATTAGGTGAGTGAGTAATGTACCTTATGCTTTGGCTATAGGGTCCATTATGGATGCCATGATTTGTACTAGACTAGATGTCTTATATGCTTTGAGTATGTGTAGCAGATACCAATCAAATCCAGGCGACGTGCACTAGAATGCAGCTAAGAATATCCTTAAGTACTTGAGAAGAATTAAGGATCATTTCTTAGTGTATGGAGGTGAAAGTGAGTTGGTTGTTGAAGGTTATATGGATGCGAGCTTCCAAACAGACAAAGATGATTTCCGATCACAATTTGGGTTCATCTTTCGTCTAAATAGAGGGGCAGTGAGCTGGAAGAGTTCAAAGAAAAGCACCATAGTGATTCTACTTTAGAGGCTGAGTACATTGTTGCAGCTGATGCAGCAAAGGAAGCAGTTTGGATGAAGAAATTCATTTATGAACTAGGTATTACCTAGTATTGGAAATGGTATTGTCTTACATTGTGACAATAATGGTGCCATTGCTCAGAGCAAGGAACCGAGATCACATCAGAAGTCCAAACATGTACTTAGGAAGTTTCACATCATTCGTGAAATAGTGGAAAGGAAGGATGTGATAGTTTGCAAGATTCATACGGACGATAACATCGCCGATCCGTTAACTAAACCATTGCCTCAACCCAAGCATGAAAGTCATACTAGGGGTTTAGGACTTAAGCATATTGGAGAGTGATTTTAGTTGTGTACTATTTTATTGTAAAATTAGTCACACACATAAAACACTTAGATATGTATGTTTATGTTTATCAATAAAGTTTTGTTCTTATTTAACTGTGGTTTGGTGTTAAATAAAATGTCCAAAGTATTGTATAACATTCGATAGGTTTGTCAAATGTGTGATTTGATGAATGAAACCCTATTAAGTGAACCAAAGTTATAAATACTATTAGTCCCTGGTCCGAATCATTAATATGGACATAAATGATTCATTCAAAGACTAGTTTGTAAATTGATTGATAGCGCAGTTTCATGGGCTATGGGGACATAAAGATGTCTAGTCATTTGCATGGATATGTATATGGACACATGTTGGATATACCTACTTGATATTTTTCAAAACGTTTCAAAAATTTCATTTGTTATATTTAATGGATTCCTTGACATGAGTCCAACACTAGTCTCATTTAGTAACTAGTATGTCTTTGACACTCTCAAATGTCATGTCATAAAAGGAGGTTATAAAGGGAATGTTCGGGTCTGCTAAAAGTTAAGTGAGAGCTTTGGTTGTGCAAGATTGAATAAGTCCTCCTAAATGTTAGGATTGGTGTTTTAGGCCTCTTGAAGAGTAAGAACTGAAAAATGCATGGTCGTGCTCAAATGGATTAAGAGTTAATCATTTGTTTCGATAGTTCAAGCTCATATTTCGAGAAATGATTTGAATATTAATATGGATAAAATGGGATGTTATCATATTATCAAATTCGATATTAAGAGACTTAAGGAATTTTCGGTTACACACTTGTTCTAGGACAAGTGGGAGATTGAAGGAAAATGTCCTTTGATCAAGTGTAATAATTAAGTATAACATGGACAAATTTATGGAGATAACTATAATCGGTTATTTTAGGTGATCATAGTGTTCTGCTAGAAACCGACTATGATTTGTGAACTAATTTGATTAGTACATTGCTAATAATAACCCGGTCCTATGAGGTCACACATATAAGTATATGATTGAATTAAAATGCAAAAGAGGTAAAGAAGCTAAATGGTCATGCTTATGTGAAGTATGGACTAAAGAGTTTATTTTATAACATATGGATGTTACTTATAAATAAGCATGGTCATGAGCAACAAAGAGACACTTATACTTAACCATATTCTAAAAGCTATCTTTTCCCCTCTTTTTTCCATCACCAAGAAAAGCAATAAGAAATTGTTCCTTATTTTGTACTAGCATAGGTGGGGATTCAATCGTTGCTTGTGGACCAACACTAGAGGAGCAACATTTGGTTTTATAAGGATCTCTATATAGAAGTATGAATCACTCATTACTTTGTGGAAATCACGCTTCAAGGGTATGGAATTCCAATCCTATAATTCGTATTGAAATGTGCATGAGATCCTGTTATAGATGCAAGAAATTATTTCTTAAAATTTCGCTTTGTGTATCTACATTCATACAGTCACATGCAATGGAGAGAAGTGGCATGGGGAAGGTTGAGGCGATCGAGGGAGAAAAAGTGGGAAGATATGGCAGTGGGATCAGAAAAGTGGGAAGATATGGCAGTGGGATCAGAAAAGTGGGAAGATATGGCGGTGGGATGAGATTTTGCTAGGATTTCATTTTCACATGCAACCTGATGGGTAATGATAAATGTGTACATTAAGATTTAAGAATCTTGATCTTTGATATTGCTGGGATGAGAAATTATATGTGTATATTTTTTACTTAATATATGTACATTTCATGACTAATAAATGTACATTTCATGACTCGTAGATTTACATTTCTTGACTGAGACATGTACATTTCATAATTGATACTTGTATATTTCATGACTGATACATGTACATTTCATAAATGGGAAACAAGGTCATTGGTCTAGGAATTGAATGTGTGCCTTTTTATTTATATATGTACTTTTTTTAATTCATACATGTACATTTTCTGATTCATATATGTACATTTCATAACCAGTACATGTACATTGCATGGCTCATATATTTACATTTCATGAATGACACATGTATATTTCACTATTGAGATATGTACATTTTATGGCTTGTACATGTACATTTAATAATTAATATATGTACATTTCACTATTGAGATATGTACATTTTATGACTTGTACATGTACATTTAATATGTGGAATACATTTCATATGTGGAATACATTACTATAGTTATATATACATTTCATATGTGTAATGGTAATGGCGAAATTTCAAATTAAAAAAACAAAAATAATTTAGAAATACATACTTCTTCTTAGACTAGCCCATAATTGTAATAGAGTAATTGAAGAAATAAAATCAGATTTGGAGAAAAATGGATGACTTCAATGGAGTTGGGTGGAATGCTTTAGCTGTGGTTCTTTTTTGTTTTTTATTTTTTTTTTGTTTGAAGGTTGAATTATAGAAGGAAGGAAAAGATTTAGTGATTGAAAATGGGAAATGGGAAAGTCTATTATTAGGGTTATTATAACTTCCCATTCCCGTAAAAGTAGGGTGGTAGTTGCAGAAGTATAGACTGACAGGCGATGGGTTGAGTCCCTAATGACCCCACTTGCATCTGACTCCATGTTATAAGTTAACATTTACCATGTACATTTCCAATGCACTTCATGTATATTTTAGTTTGTGTTTTATTCATTGTAGCTTGAGTTTTGGACCGGGTGCACTGTCCTTACATTGCTATCCTATTAAACTTGGTAGCATATGTCAGCTATAGGAGGCATTTGCTACCAAGAGATAAAGTCAATCACATATAATACTTTTAATCTCCGAAATGATGGTACATATCTCTCTCTGAGACCCAGTGGCGTGGCATGGAGGGTTTCATGAAAGGACAATCATACAATGATATAAGGAATCAGTAGCTGCAACAGAAAGGACCACCACTTGGAATTTTATTGACATTGCCGTGATCAGTAATATTTGCGCAACCATTTGATTTACAAATTGAAATAAACGAGTTATGATAACTAATAATTAAACTTTAATAAAAATAAATGAATAAGTGTAACAGGTTTATATTAAACATGTTCATTGACATTATTGACCATCATTAATGACTAGAAGCCGAACTTTGTCCATGATCGTGCCTTGACTCGTATATAACTAATACTCTCATGAATGTATGTCGCGCCGTCTATTTGAACGTCCACATTTAGACATCCTAGGCTTGGATTGAACGTAACCGGATTGATTTGGGTGAAGTTAAGTGCGTATGAGATGTGAGAAATAAGGGACAATAGTAAGATCATTATCATTGGCCTCATTATTAACAAGGGGTTGGAAAATTTGGGAGTCTTAGGTTAGGCAATCTTGATCATCTAATTGAAAAATATAGTGTCCTTTGATTTCTAGTGTTCTCAAGAAGGGATGGATTTGTTACAACTTAAAATATTTTCCATTGACAAGTAGATTGTGAAGTTGACACGCTCATGGTACGTAGCTAATGAGTCATATCATACAAGCACCACATAGTTCATACACTTCATCACCTAGTGATCTCATTCATTTCTCTTTCCCAATCAATAGAAATAGATTATTGTAATACCCCATATTTTAGACATTATATTAAAAACGTTTATATGCTAAGTTATATTTAAAATTAAATGTACATTATATATTAGCATTTTAAATAAAATAATTTTAAGAATGTTTTAGTATAATTAAATAATTTAAAAAGTGTTTTAGCCCAATTATAATTATGGACCGCCATTTTATATATTTATTTTATAATTTTATTAAGAAAATCATTTAATTTCATAAATAAATATTTAATTCCTCAATTATTCCATTAAATTCCAAAAAAGCCCTCCAAAATATCCCAAAAAATATTCCGAGTATCCAACTTTATTCTAAAATATTCTAGAAGCTTTTAAGATATTATTCTTATAAAAAAAATTAGTTTAAAATATTTATAAAGATTGTTTTAATTTAAAACCAATTATGTTAAAAATCAAATATATATTTACCAAAAAAAAAAATCAAATCTAATCATTAAAATTATTATTATATTTATTTTATCCTAATTTAAAGGATAATTTTAGTTGAAAAGATAATTTTAATTTAAAAACAATTGATTTTCAAAAAAAGAAAAAAAATAAATTATAATCTTATCATATCCTTTTTCCATGATTGATATTTCAAAAAAAATAATATTATTGTTATTATTATAAATTTTATCTTTTTTAACTAATTCTAATTGGTTTCTTTTGAATTAATTGATTTTAATTGGTTAAACTATGTAATAATTAAGTTATTTAAAAATAAAATATTTTTTTAAAAATTTGAAAGATAAATATCATTTTAAATTCATACTTATCTTTTAGTTTTCAAACCCTAAAAAATTTACCCTAATTTTATTATAAATAAACCCTAAACCTCGCCTAATTCTTCACACAAAAATCATTAAACATTTTCTCCTTCTCTCAAATTTTCCCCCCTCTCTCTAGCCTCTCTCTCCATCCCTTCAGCCACCTTGTGCCACCAATAACTACCAACTACTGTGAGCCTCTTCTTTCCCCTAACTATTTTAATTGTTTAGTTCTTAAAACTATTTCTAAATTTAATTAAAGTTTTAATATTTTATGCATATTATTATATTGCAGTATGTTGATTAGTGTATATTAATTGATAGGAAGATCATCTTGAAGTTTAGTAGGAAGTTGTTAGAAAGTACTAGAATTTAAGGTACATATATGTGTTAAATCTTTTTATGTGCAATAGAATATTTTGTTGTGAAATTTTGTGAATTATATTGTGTTAAGCTATAAATATTATTTTTGGCAAGGTTCAAAAATTTTAATATATATTTATCTTATTTATTTATTATGTATCATGTTTTAAAAGGGCCGAATTATTGAGACTCAATAATTTTCATGAGGTTTAAAGCAAGGTCTTTGTATTTAAAGAATTTATTAAAGGAGTTATAAAAGGAGAGTTATTAGTATACATTACAGTTTGATTTAATAATCAAGAAGGGTTCATGCTTCAAAGTCCACTTGTTGGCAAATAAAAAAGAAACTTTAAGGATAGATCTGTGATGGGATAACTAACTTAGGGGTGTGCACACTTAGAATCAAGGAGGAGATATAAGAAGGGAAAATTATTTTATTAAGTGTTTTAATAATTCCATTTATATTGGATTATTATAAAGGAAGATTTAAAGTTTATTAATTGTAAAAAGGCAAGTTCAAAATAAAGGAATTTAAAAGTTAAAGTATTTCTTTTAACATGTATATGTACACAGTTTTTTTACACTGACACGAATTTTCCTATTTGTTTTTTGTTCGCCATACTTATCATTTATGGTGAGTAGGTTTGCAATAAAAAATGTGCATGGGAGCATTACATCAAGGGACACATGCTAATTAGGAGTTTTCATAATTTTTCTTATTCAACTTTTGTACTTTTGGATAGTCAATTTTTTTTTTAAAAATAAATCAAGTTTTTCTTCTGCTGCAATATAGTAATTAATTTGCACAGTCGAAGCGTGGTGACATGTGGCGATAATACCTCTAAATTACTAAAATTATTATTATTATGTTAGTAATTTGGGGGTATTACAATTGTAGTGCGATGTTTGACCACCCGAATGCTGGAAGGGTATTATTAGCCTATACAGCTAATCACAAGTACATCTCGATGCCTCCAATGTATGACCAATCTTTATTAGTTGTGCATCAATTGTCATGTTTATCTTGATTTTAATGGTCTATCAAATGACCCATTTGAATAAGACAGCATGCTCTTCAGCATTGCATGTGTTATCTCTACTTGGCAGTTGATTGTGTTTTCAAAATAAAACTTGTCCTTCGTCCAAGACTTAATAAATTTTACTATACGAATAAGTCAATTATTCTCAGGTATTTAATCACAACAAGATAAGTAATGTCCACAAGAGTTCCTCGTGACCGCCAATGTATAATCCTAATCGACTTAAATCTCGCTTCTATGATATGCTGCCTTCTACCCTTCTTAAACCTCCTAGCCTATGCTTGTATCCTTACATAATTTTCCAATCTTGCTCCCCACATCCATATTGATGTGTCACTAACAAAGTAAGTGCACACAGTCAGGAACATTTCTCGAGTAGCTTCCATAAGGCTTAGTACCTAATTAGTGACAAAAAAATGTTGGAAGAGATCATTACCCTACAACTATTTCAGCTTATCCAACACTCATAAATAGCTACAACTCTACAAGTGGTCTCATCACTCAATATTCATAGATGATTAGAAAGTTCTTGTTACATGGAATGACCCCATAGATACAAATAAAAGGCAACTTGTAAATGTTCGTTTTGTGAGTACAATCCATTATGATGACCCATGAATACATATGTAATACGGTCACCAATGTAGGGTAACATATACATGACAACATCGGAATATTGTTCAGACCAAATATAGTTACTCTCCATATCAAGATGAAAAAACTGACTTACAACATTCATTCTACCATTCTCTATGCATCTCATCCGATCTTTAAGTTGTAGGTATGTCTTGCGTTTGGATAAACATCTAGAATTGGGAGTTCACAAAAGCCAAAATAAACTTCAGCTTTATTGGACCAACAAAAAATTCACGTACTAGATTCGTTGCACCAAGGCTCAAATTAGTCATATATCTATTACCCTCATGATACTTAATTAACTCATAGTTGTGAATGCTGGATAAAGCTAGGCCCAAAACTATAAACCACCCTCCAAACCATTCCGCCTTAAAAATTTACAATTACAGGCTTGACTTTTCGTGTTTGGTCATTTAGTTTCCTCTAAATCTTATTCTTGCCCCTATTTCTTTCTTCCCTATTATATCTCAATTAAAAATTTCTATTTTTTTGCGATGACTTGACCAACTAAAAACCATGTTGAAGTGAAATTTACTTAGCCCACTTAGTACCATATTTCTTTGTTGAAAATATTTCAAAAGCTACTAAATGTGGGTAATAGTCACCACTATTGCCGACAAAATCTTGTACAAGAACTTATAAATCAAACAATTTTTTGGAAATTAATAATAAATATAATAGTTAAACTTAATAAAAATTTTAATAATATTAATAAAAATGAAAATATTTCTAAATAATTATAGTAATTCTAAATGATAATTATAATAATTATTAATAATTAATAACAATAATTAATAATAAGAATTTAAAATAAGAATTCTAATCATAAATTTAATAATTATAATTAATAACTCAAATTAAATTATAGAAAAAAGGGTTGACCCTGGGGAGGCATCTAATACAGACGTCTAACCCCAGGGGAAGACGTCTATGTAAATGTCCAGTCCTGGGGTTAGACTTTTAATTTAAATGTTTTCCCATGGGGCTAGTCATCTTTGTTAGATGCCTACCCATCAAATGTCTCCCTCTTGGAGAAGAGTACTTGTTAAATGCCTTGTTTTTATAAAATATGTATGCATAAAGTTGAGATGAAGATGTCTACATGTCGACCATATCGTCATCGAGTTTTGCCGAAATTCTCTAATGGTGGTCACGATGTTGTTGGAAATCACCAGTGTGATGGTTGTGACAGTTGTCAAATAAATGGGGCTATGGAGAAGGTTGACAGAGGTAGTGGCAAGTAGGAGTGATGGAGGAGGAAGGAATAGAGGAGGCGAGTGGAAAGTGAATGTGAACTAAAGAAAAAGGACGGGAAATAGTAAATTCAAATGGTGCCTTGAGACCACTCTCATCAATGGGCAAAAATTCTCCCCATCCCTATCTCTCTAACCACTTTCTCCCTCTTCCACATCACTTTTCCCCATGGATGAGAATTTTTTCCAATATTCATCCCACTAATGAGTAAAAAAAAATCCTCATCACTCTCTCTCTACCCATTTATTCTCTCTTACTTTCTACCATATCTCATTATATTTTTATCTCATACATAACTATATCAATTATATTGATTATTACATTAACCATACATTTATAAATATTAATGACGTCAATTAACTTAATTAAGATTTTTACATTGATATAATAATAATAATAATAATAACAATAATAATAATAAGAACAACACAAAAACAACAAGAATAAGAATAATAATGTTGATCTTAAGTAAATATTGCAAAGAAATATAAAATTAATACTAATAATAATAATAATAATCGAAGTTAAGCAATTTAGAGGTATGAAGGAGAAAACAAAAGTTGTGCAAAACTATATCAATATGGATGTATATTTATAGATCACAAAAATTCATGACCGTTGGTACAAATTTTTTTTATTTTTATAAAGTACATTTCAAGAAAATAGCCGTTGAAAATATAACCGTTATAATAAAACAGATTATTTTGATTGGTTAGTTATTGACACTTGACAGCTTCTGATAGAACAGCTTTACACATTAGTAATTTTTTTTTTACAGGTGGGACCCACCTGATGAGGAAAAGAAATTTTCCTCACTTGATGAGGAAATCTGATTTTCCTCATTGCATGAGGAAAATTTCCTCATTGGTGGAGTGAGCATTTTTCCCCATGCGTCAGTTTCCTCATGCTTGAGGAAAAATCTGACCATTGGTGGGAATGCTATGAGGAAATTTCAAGCAGTAAATAGCGCTCCACCAAATATACATTGATTTGAGGGTATATGATTGTCTATTTGGGTGTTGGTATGAATGACTTCATCGATCCGAAGTAATACTTTTAATTTCGATGCTATGAGTATTTTCATAGGTTTTCATTTTTATGGTTTTTTTGCAAAAAAGAATAAGATACTAATTCTAATGTGTTCAAACCGTGCATATCCCCCATGTAAATTCAATTTCCATGTCAAACCTTTTAAAAAAAAAAACTTTGAAAAAAGAAATGAAATTTGAATTGAAATTGATGAAGTGAGGGTTGAAGAGAATCAAGAGACCCGACAATAATGGAAGGGATTCTTAACATTTGATCAAATAAGAGGAACCAATGCTTTATATTATGTTTTCGGAAAGCTAACCACCTTCTTTAACAAACTATTAAAACAGAGTACTTTGTAACATGAGTAGTTAGGATGATAATTATTTGCATATAAGAAGATTACTATATACATATTGAAAGTTTGTATAGTACATTTGAAAGTTGTTAAGCATACAAGAAATAAATGGAGGTAATTCGGTCAAAGATGGCCGTTGCCACCAATGTGTATTAATACTATATGTTGACAGTTTGACACTAACTTTTGTCCCTCCCTGTTGTGAATCACCCATTGCAGCTAATATCCCCTACTTTCCTTAGAGACTACATTTACCCGAATGTACATTGCATACAAGTCAAGATTTAATTGATGAAGGTAGGTAAGTGGGATTTTAAAATTATTGGGTTAAAAACTAACCCAAAGAAGAAAAGAAGCTGGGAATATTTCATGGTACCAATTAAAAATAGAAAGGGAGGGAGTATTAGTTTAATTAGGAGTTTCAGTTTACGATTGCATATTTCTTCTTACATTTATAAAGAAAAATAGTTGGCAACTTTAAAGTCTGCCTTTGAAATTTATACACCGTTTCTGAATTGTGTGTTAAATCCGATCCAATACATTAGTCTCTTCACAATGAAGTGCATCCTCTGCCAAACCAAATGCACAGACAACGTTCAGACAACGTTCAGGATATTCCATGTCCGTGCAAAGAGACTCCATTTAACACACCTCCAGATGCTTTAGGTCTCATGTTTGTCTATTTGCAAAGCCCGTTGATGCAACCAGATGCAGAGTCCCCATATCCAGTATACAGGAAGGACATAGTGACAATCATTTGATAACAGGAAGAAAATCAGCTAGGAATAAGATGGTAGCTTTTCCACCAGTTACACTAGCTTCCACCAGATGATTCTTTACTTTTCTCCTCTACGACATCTTTGTCTGAGCTGCCTGCGTTCCCAGCCTCAGATTGGCCTGATGGCAACTGACTTCCAGCTTGAGAATCAGAAGCAATGCCAAGTACCATAAGAACAGACCTAAAACAAATAAACCCAGTCATAATCCCTAGTCTAAGATCTTATGACAAATAGGTGGACAAATGCACCAGAAAACAGAGGCCATTTTGGACAGACCTTGGGAGTGTCGATTTTATATTCTGTTGGTTTGCATGAGCAACCAGAGGCGCTTTTAGAGCTGGAATTTTATTTAGAGCACCTTCAAGTTGAGCTTGCGGTAGCTGGTAAGAATAGCAGTAATAATCAAAACAAAACTCCAAAGGCACCAAAAAGCAAAGACACTGATAAAAGAACAGTTTATGTCCGGCAATATGTAAGTTAAATGAGATTTAACCACCCCAAGAAAGTTGATACAACTTAATTTTGACTGTCTGGTTCTTGATGGAGTTTGCAAGATGACAGCACTATTCTAAAGGAACCATACTTTTGCAAACAACCATGAGCTTAAGTACTCGACCACAGTAATAAGCAATGCTGATGGCAACAAGCAATCAGAGTTGCTCACTCTGTATTCCAGCTTCTAGATAATCTGCTTATATGTGTGTTCATTTAAGGGTGCTAGAACTTATTTGGATTGTTGTCCTAGGTGATTCACAAATATGGAAAACCAATGTGAGATAAGAAGCTTCAAACTTGGAAGAAAATGAAACTTGGAGGGGAAGAACTAAGAATGCTTTAAGTCTGTTTCCTTATTCCCTCTGATTATTTGCAGCAACAAGTTGACGGAATGAGATACTCTACAAAATTTAGGTTCCAAGACATTGAAGAGGTACATTTAGGTTACACTCTTCTGCTTTTGTTTACAGTTTCCATGCAGCTATGTAAACAGATGCAGCATCTTACATTCAGAAAATGAAGGGAAGCTCATTATAAACAATTAAACATGAAGGCAGTACTCAGAACATTGGACGTACCTGAAGCAACACATTAAATGAATGAGGCTGTGTCAATTGTGCACATTTGAGAAACCCAACCCATAATTTTGGGTATTTCCATATCTGTTAGACAATGTATCAATCATAAGATTTAAGAAACCATGGAGGAAGACTAATTGCAAGGCAATCTCAAGCTGAAACTTTTACCTGCTTGTTTACAAGTCGAGAAAGGATTTCCATTATGAAGTCCACCTACAGTGTCAAAATATAATTAGTGCAATCTCGAGTACTAGCAACACCGAGAAACCATAGTAATAACTCAGTCTGATTAATAAGATACATAGTATTCCCTCTGTCCAAGAATAGTTTGAACACATTCTTTTTTCATCCATCCAGATTAGTTTAAACACTTCCTTTTTTGGCATGGTCCCACCGGTTTTTTTTAATAACCGTGTAATTCTAACTTCAAGCTTTTGACCCACTAACGCCTTTTATACTACTTTTTCATAATTACACTACTACCTCGTATCACATCTACTGTTCTATTAAAATTACAATACAAAAGCAAACTTCAACTTATCTCAAAAAATTATGGGCATCGACAAGTATGTCAGCTAATACGGGAAAAAGTTCCCATACTATGTGCCTGTTTGCTTCACAAGCAAAGTACATTCCCTAGGGAAATATGTTTCTAAAGGGAAATTACTTCCCTTGTGAATTTCCTAGGAAAGGTTTTGCTCTTGTTTGACGTGCACTAAGGAATTTACACTTCCTAGGAATTCCAAGTTACCTAGAGGAGGGTAACTAAGCCACTTCTCATGTCCAAGGCAAATTTAAACCTCCCAAGAAAATTCCACTTCTCCCATTGCACTCATTTCAAGCCAAGCAAACAACATAGCATATTTGCAATTCCCATGGAAATCAACTTACCCTCTATTGGCTTGCAACTAAACAAACACTAATTGTGAACAAGTTTACTCTATTCTGGTTGAAATGTAAGACAATTAGGATCTAAACACAGTAACAACATAGCAAATTTGCAATTCCCATTGAAATCAACTTACCTTCTATTGGCTTGCAACTAAACAAACACTAATTGAGAACAAGTTTACTCTATTCTGGTTGAAATGTATGACAATTAGGAACTAAAAACAGTTATAGGAAGACACATTAATTTATTAGAAGGCTAAGATTTTTTTTTAAAATTAAGCATTTAGACTAAACTCTAACTTTCAACGACTTTGTTTAATAGTTGGGCATTAATTTATTCAGTGTAAGTTTTATTTGCTAAAAGACCAATAAGATCCTTGTTCACAACTCCAATGAACACTTGCATTATAAATTGAATCTGACCAATATAGTATAGAGTGTGTTAGTTTAAAAAGGAGATTTATCAGCTGCGTCATACATAATAGTGTATCTTGCTCTATTTACTTGTTTTAAGTGATAGTTCATTAAACGAGTTCCTCCCTATGCCCTTTTGTATTTGTCACAATTTCGTTTTGGTATGTTCCTAGCTTTTTTAGGATAAGCCTTTTCCTTCTACTTGGTTAGGCCCTACAACTTGCCCATTTCTTTCTCTCTACTTGTTAATCGCAAAAATCACATGAAAAGGATGACACAAAGAGTTTTAGATAAGATGGTTTATGAAGACAAGTGCAGAGGACCCTTAGTAAGGTCAAGTTCAGGATGACATATACATGACGTGCAGTTAGTTAATTTTTAAAAAGACCACACAAATGCGGTGGGGAAAAAAGCATCCCTAGCCTCTAATCCAATCAAAGAAAGGCCAAAGGGAAAAAAAAAAAAAAAAAAAAAAAAAAAAAAAAAAAAAAAACTAAACCAAAAACATTTTTTTGTCATATAAACATGCAAAAAAAAAATTCCATCTCACCAACGCTGGAAAAGCACCAATTGCCTGTAGTACCGTTCTCATGAACAACAGTGGAAGAGGAATCTGTTCAACCTAAAACAAGGAAAACAGAGGAAAAAACAGGATAACAAAAACAACAAAGGGATAATATAAAAAGAGAAGCCAGAAGATAGTACAGAACATACCAGCTGATTCAGAACCTTGGCAATTACTTGCTGCGTGAACATTTGTCTTTGCTCAAAGCAAGCATTACATGCATCAGTCACCTGATCATTAACAGAAATACTAGTTTACCATAATAAATTGGACTTTGAGCACAAGCAATCAAAAGAAGAAATCTAATTCGAAAAAAGAAAAGATGGCTGCAAGAAAATGCCTTCTTCAAAGGGATTCCATCTTTTTCAGGATCTATGCGGTGTATAGCAATCAACACTTCTGATGGAGTTAGCACAGGACTAGCAGTTGAACCCTGCTGAATGATTTGTTCAAGGGGTTAATAAGAAAAGAACCATAAATAGAGTTGCTGATTCTATGACAATTATCAAGCCAGTTAGCACAGAATTAGCGTTGAACCCAGCAGAATGATTTGTTCAAGGGGTTAATAAGCAAATGATTTAGAAAAAGAGTTGCTGATTCTATGACAATTATAAAGCCAGGATGATGCTTGGTTTCAAAAATGCTAAAGGTTTCAAGATAAAAGCTATGTAACTCGGACTCTTCATTTTTTCTGAAGTACCTGCGATGAACACTTGACACTCAGACATGGGTATGACACTTGGACACTTCAATTTGAACTAAAATCATGCAAAATTTCCAAAAATGACCATGTTCACTAGGGCATTCACCTGTCTTAGACACTTTTAGCCGAGTCTAAGTAACATACACAAAAAGTCATTCTGAATGGAAAATTTAGCCGGTAACAGTCTTGCTTATTCCAACAATACCAAAGCATATCTTTCATATCGCCAGATAGGATGACAAGAAACAGCATTGGGAAAGTTCAAAAGTTCACCGTTTTATCACAGAGTTAGAAATAAAATCTTCCTCAACTTCTTGTCAGCACCTTATCCAGACTTGACATGATACAGGGAGAGTAATAACAAGCAAGGAAACATTTATACTACTATAGTCAAGATCACCATCCTAGAAGTAGTAGAATATTTTTCAACACGGGAAAAAAATTTATATTGGCAAGGAGAGCAAGTACCTGCAGCAAGCGTGCAAGAGCAGCCTGGAACTTGTCTTGGGGGAGATTTACAGCATTAGGGAAGACCCTCAACACCTGATTATACAGAGTCAATAAAGATTGCCCCAAACATTGCTTACCCCCCAAAATGATGGGAAGTAAAGAGGATATAGTAGCAATTAATTTATTTGAAAGATAACCTTGACAATAAAGGTTTTAAAGATGTGATGGTAACAAATAAATCCAGAGGGAATATACTTTCACAACATTAATAATAGTCGGGGGCTCCTATATGCATCGAAGAATTGAAGTAAAGGTGATCATGAAAGCCAAGAACAGAATGACAGCAGCTGTGGTGATTTCTAAACTCTCTTCCTCAAATATTCCAAGGCGGGAAAAGGACAAAATGTCGCTTTATTTAGCACAAGAGAAACCAAAAATTTTGGGAGTTTATACACATGACAAAACAGGTTGATAATGATGCTACATGCCCATCAAAGTTCATGTTGATGCTTAAGGTGAGGGATAGCATAGTATACACTACCCAACCAGTAACAAAAGTGAGATTATCTGAGACAGTAAATATACTGTATGAATAGTGGTGTTTTCTCTGCAAGCTACATACGATATATCATAGGCCTCTACTACACATTGTAATAGACAAACAGGCTCTAGAGAGAATAACATAGAAAGGTATATGTAGAAAGAACCTCCTCTTTTGGTAGGAAGGGAAATATTGGAAATAAAATCTCTATATCCTGCGCCATACAAAAGTAAAGGTGAGTTAGTATGTTCTCCTACACAGATCAAATACGAAGCAGAAATAGCAATGACAAATAAACTATACCTTTATCTTTGTTTCATAAAGTTTCTTAATTGTAGAAATCAATTCTGTAGATGGAACTCTGCCATCTGTAAGAATGTGCAAAACCTATAGCACCGGAAAAAAAAAAAAACATAAAAAACCACGTGTATTAGATTAAGGCATCTAAGTCCCCTCATACCCCCCACAAAAGCATAAAAAGCAACAAAATCCCAGGTATAAAAATTTAAGCAAACCTGCATCAGAAGGTTCTCACTTCCATCAGGTGGATCAGATATAATCTCAAGAAGGGATGGTGAAGCACCCATTGTCCGAATAAGGATAGGCATCTGGCTATGAATTGCCTATCCATTCCATACAGTTCACGAATGAGCAAATAAAGTAGAGAATAAGTACCAAAATCATGTCTAACTGACACTTCACGCGCAAATCAAAATGCACCTGTTTCACAGACTCCGGTGAACCTCTATAGATGACAAATATTTGACGTAGAAGAGCATGTTTCTGCAACCAAAAATTGACCACAAAAGATAGATATTGAATGAGTCAATAGATAACAAAGTTATAAAGAACAATCCATGAAAATGTGTCACCTTTGTACATAGGGCAAAATACAGAGACATGCATTGTTGTGCCTCAGATACTGAAGTACTTGCAACACTTCCAGGTGGGCAAGACTGAGAATCATTAGCAGAGGGGTCTACTGCCAAGGTTTCTCCAGTCGTCTGATCTTTAACAGCCAAAGTTATTTCGAGATTCTGGTGAAGTCAAAAAAATTGGGGTTAAAGAGACAACATCAAAAACAGGTTGAAGTTTACAAGCAGAGAACTGCAACCATAGAGAACAAAAGCACAAGCTCAGCATTCAGAATTCAAGTCAAAATAGAGCACGATGACTCATCAACAAAAAAAAGATTAGCACAATACCTTAAGACATTGGTATCGTAACAAACTTCCTGAGATATACTAAATGCACAATAGGCAATTCCACATACATAACTAAACTGTAGGAAAAAGTTTATACTAACATGTATTTCCCATCAAGACCAGTCATCTCGTTTGAGACAAAGAAATTTAGCATTAAAATAAACATTAAAGTTACTGTATTAAGCATCTGTCCAGCCATGTCCTTAAGACAGGAGTGGGAATATAAAAGCAAGGGGAGCCATAGGCAGGGGAGATATACAATCATACCAAAATACAACCACATTACCTCTAGTTCAAGCTATGTCAATGCTTGAACTTCATTTATTTAAATAAAAATCTTTAAAATCCTTTATTAAAACAGGTTTCTAAAGGTTCAGCAAAGTGGTAACAATTATGATTTACACTCTTCACAACAATCATAAAATATATGATCTGTTTGGTCAAAGTTCACTCATACAAGTACGATCCCTATATAAATGTGTTCCAGTAATCTACAAGCCCTCCAAACTATTGATAATCTCTCATATTGAAAGTCATGTTAAAAATCACCAGCAGTAGCAGAAACCTTTTAAGGTAGCAGTTCCCACAATTATTAAAGACGCTAGATAGTATGGATCACAGATGAACAGAACAATCTAGATAGTTCTCTGTTTCACACTACTTTCACAGACAAGATAATAAATCAGGAGATGTCAGAACAGTAGTTGTTCTAGATTAAGGGTGTATGGTAAAACAAAGAAATGTTCAAAAATTTATCTTTACATTATTCAAACTGTTCCACCAACTGATCTAATAAGTTATAACAATGATAATTCTACACAATATCGAGTTTGTATATCAACAATAACACAACTGCCCACTTTCTTCCACCAAAAACATAGAAGCCTTTAATACCTTTTGCGATTGAATGCTTGATTTATCAGTGCTTGCATCATCTGGACTAAGGGTATTATCCACAGAAAGCAGTTTCTCCTTTGCAAATTCTTCTACTTGCAAAGAAATTGATGGCAAAGGATACAATCTATTTGCAACCTGCAAAAAAGGAAAAGCTCACATGCACTTAATTGCTTCAAATATATAGCTTAATTTGTTAGCATAGTAGGCATACCAGACGTATTGCCTTCATGCGAACTTCCTCCATAAGATGTACTGCACTCTTTGGGAAGAAAGAAAGCTTATTAGTGGATAAGAAAACTTTACAAAGCACAAGCATGTGTATTGATCACCATTTGAAGTATCATCAAATAGACAGCCCCAAGATTTTCTCCAATTGTTAATTACCCGTTTTCTTAGACGTTCTTTCACAAAATTATGTACTCTTATTCTTTATCTTCTCATTTTTTAACATTATTGTTTATCTTAATAACAAAGAAAAATTAAGCAAACACAGGCAAATCAAAATGAGCTGAATATTACTAACAGCAAGCAGTAATAATTTCATAACTTCTCAACAGTCTCAAAATCTCTTCAATCTATTGTGTTTTCTGCAATGAATCTATTTCCTCCCATATACGTACAATAGAATACAAATTTTTTTTATGAGAACGACAGAATACAATAACACAACTAAAACAACAAAATAATTACAAACATGGGACTCAGAAAGCCCTTCCTAGAAAAACCATCAAAATTTTTTACTTCTGAAACAATTAGAAAGCTTCATTAACAATCCAAGAATACTAGTGTGGCTGGAATAAATCCTATCTAGCTTCTGAGGGGACGATAATAATATTGCCCAATATCACTTTTTGCAAGTCGTAACACATGTCCAGAAGAACATTCCACACACACTAAAGTTCAAAACTTGATTTTTATTTAAAGAGCTTATCCCAGCAACATTCGATTAATTACCTTTTGCAATAATATTATCTTCAAGACACAAGCTGCATTGTTACAAACTGTTACTCTAATTTTAAATGATCCCCACTTTATTGTGTATTTTCGAATATCCACTATTTTCAAATTCCCATTGTCAGTCATTACAAGGTTGTCCTGTTGTCTTTTATGCCAAACCATGATTTTATAAAACCACTGGACCAAATATTTTATACCCTTTAGATGCATCAAATGGAAGCAATGTAACCATCTTTCCCCTCCTTTTCTTAACTTCTCCTCCCCTTTTATTAACTTATCTCCCAGCTGGATTTTGATGAGAGAGACAAAGCATAATTCAAGCACTTCATAGCTCTTTAATGATTACATGCATGATAATTTGAAGGCAGGGCATTGTGATATTCCTTTTCACACATTGCCCTTCTACACTTCCATAGTGTCTCATAATTCTTCTTCCCCTTCAGTACTTATCACTTCAGACATGATTTTCTCCTCAAATAAAGAAGCATAAACTCGGGGGGGGGGGGGGGGGGGTCTTGGTTCATGGAACAATGTAATCATTTGGCAACTTTCTGGGTAATAAAGGTGCCCAAAAATTTTTGAGATTTGTTGGCGTTGCAGTTACCCATTGGACCCCCTCTAAATCCTCCATGCTAGCCATTAATGATTGCCAAGTACTTTTATCAAGGTACATGGGTTTTGGTATAACGCTGGTAGTTTTTCATCCAGTAAAAGTGCAAAACATAACCTTTGGGTTATCTGTGAATCTCCCAAAAACAGCCTTATTTTTTAGCACTTTACTACACCTCAAGCTTTGGGAAATACTAGGGAGGATTTTCCAAAAGAAAAATAGGGTGTACAGAATTTAAATGAATTTATGTAGGCATTGAGGAAATAGATATCGGGCATGTGCATTAAAAAACGATAAAACACAAACCTGCAAAGCAATTTTCAACAGCACATCACGCAGAGTTGGTCTCAGCATTATCAAGCTCCACACAGCACTGAGACCTTGAGTTACCCGATCTACATTGGGCAATTCTTTTTCATCTCTATCTCCAATCTCAGGAGAACACAAGCATTCCAATAATTTAAGACTCGATTGGGGCAGATATGGAACTTCACTGAACAACCGACTTAAGGATTTGTCTGATGGTGGAAAAGAATCTCTAAGTGTTTCTGCCTGCATAGAACTTCAACAATTTACCACTACGAATAAATTCCCAATGGAATGAATGAGAAAAAAAATAGAAGACTTCATACTCACCACTTTTAGAAGAAAAGTTTCATACACAGAAGTAGCAGTTGTTGAAGAAAAAAAGTCACGCTCTTCTTCCGCCTCACCGTACAACCGGTAGAGGACACGTAACGTCAATTCGTGTCCCTAAAACAATTATTGGATCAATTCAGGCAGTGCATTTTTCAGGACAATTATAAAAATCTCACACATTTATCTCTTCCGTAAGTTATCACACATCAGAGGAAAAAGTAAGGTGCAGTCTATATTCTCAATGAAACAATGACAAGAAACAAGTTTGCTATATCTTTTTGACAGAATCTCCTTGATGCATAATATGGATTATATATTCCAAGCACTGCCAAATGTATTGGACTTTCAATTTCAAACTAATACAATTATATAATTTACCATAGTTTTTGTAAAGGATTGTAGGGATATTGAAAGAAATCTGAAAACAAACACCACTCGAGGTTGATAACGCAAACAAAACAATATGCATCACCTCATGATTTATGTAATCTGACAATATGTGCGTCTGTAGGCATGTCCAAAGGTCAAGGTCCAATGAGAGCTGCAGAAGGAAGAAGGTAAACTAGGTTAAAGTACATAAAATGCCACGGGAGTGAAAACAAATGGAATGCCCAATAGGAAGGCAATAAAAATACAAAACATGGCATCCTTATCTGTTTTATTTCTGCATCACTCTTTTTTCCCTTATTTTCTCATCATCAATATAAAGTTGTTTTTTCTAATTTCAACATCAAAAGAAAAATTTCTCAAGAGTGGAAGGAGGTAAATCAAATATAAAATATTCAAAAAGAAGTGCTGTAAGCATGACTTTAGAATCCAGTTCTATTACCTAATGAATTATACAAAATTCCCTCTCAAAATGCTAAAAGAGTATATGCACAGCATTTAAATGAACAATCTTCTTAAAACAATCATTTTAAGATCCTCTGGGTGTTTCAAATTTCCAGTCAAATCAGAGTAAGGGAAAAGTAATATTCATCCAAGAGGTTAATTTTAGAGAAATTTGGTAGGTTCTTTGCCATCTATTAATCTTGATAAAAAGAGCTATTGTGCACTTTCCCACAACCTGACCAATCTAAATCTGCATATAGAATTGCTCCACCAAAAAAATGTTAAAAAGAATGAATTGTTAACAAATAGGATGCTATTTGCCAAGGATAGAAAGTTAGAAATCATCCTCTAAAACCAAGGATTACAAAAGCAAGTTAAAAAAATGATACTTTAACAGTATAATTATTACCTCAACTCCCAAATAAGAAAGTAGAGAGGATCGAAGCTGTGAACCTCCTGAGACAGAAACCTGCTTGTATGCTTCCACAATGCGCAAAAAGACCAGCTTTTGAAGCTCATCCTTGTCTTTGCCAGAAAGGTCCATCACAGGTGCTGAGATCTTGGGCAAGACAAATTGGTGAGCTGGCTCTAGGGAACTTGCTGTGGAGGCCATCCCTATGTTTACGTCTGCTGCAGAAATTTTAGAGCTAAGTTCCTCAGACCTCTCAGTTGACACAGATGGAATCGATTCAGCTTTAGACATTTTCCCCACACTAGTAACTTGATCTTGGCTGCCATCATCCCGATCAGTGGAGGCCAGTGACGACGAAGCAACAGTATCAAGCAATCCATCACTATGAGCATTATCCAAGCCTGGAATGGCAGTATCTGCAAGTCCCATATCCTGTATCTCATGGACAACAGCTGAACCCTTGGGTACTTCCAAAAAGTTACTAGAAGAACAAGGCATATCTGAATTGACAAACTCGGTGGGTTTTTTTGATGTAGCACATGACACATTGACATCTGGAACATCCATAGCTTGATATTCCTCTGAAAGAGAATGCTGTCAATTAAGGGTAAACAGGCAGCTCAATCAAACAAGAGAACAAGAAGAAGATATAATTCCTACAATAATATGAAAATATTACACAGGCAAAATATGGCTTTTGATTTCAGTGAACAAAGAGCATGTAAGATAATTACAACACAAACAAAACCACATTACAACACAAAAGCATAAGATGCACTCATTCCACATGATAAAAGATATGCCCTCTGTTTTCCTACGTTCTACTCAATTACTGTAGCAGTAGAAATTAAGGAGAACTCTAATAGGGGACCACATAGGTGACAGTTTACTTTAGGAGGAATGAGATAGAGAGTAAGGAGTTTATTAAATATAATAGGGACCAATATAGTGGGATTGGAGATGATAAAATTAAATAGAAGGTTTCCACGAAAGGAATGGAAGTAAGAGTGAGTAGAACTTAAGAAAACGGCTGAAAACGTAAAATGAGTAATACTCAGGAAAACGGAGGTAGTAAAAGATAGCATATAAATCACAGAGAGAATTACATTTAAGTGGAAATAGCACCAAGTGCAAACAAGCCCAAAAAGGCTCCAAACACAACACAATCCCAGAATAACCTGAATACCGAACCCCTCAGTCCTATTAACATACAACCATTACCTAGTGAATAAAGCACCAAAATCACTACTAAAAATGAACACCTCTGATTTCACCCTCTTGACATTTACCCATCCCACAAAAACCTACTCCGCCTAGTTGTGCCTCACCATTTAATTTGTTGTTACTCAAGAATCAGGAAGCAATATTCCCACTAAGGGCGATAGAGCACTTCCTGTCCTTAACTAATCAAATTTAATATTTAAAGACTCAATAGTATATATTTTTATGCAACAAAAGGGAAGAAGGGAATAAAAAGATGCAACAATAGAATGGAAGCCACTTGCCTCAATGTCATGTGTCGGGGCTGGTTTGATTTCCAATGCTGAGACTGCTTGCTCAGAACTGCTAGAATGAAGGGCATTGGTAAAAAATGATGAAAGTTGTCCAAAGGGAGTATCAGTGTCAACTTTATTGTGATGCAAAACCATATGTGTTTGAAGTTCTTTATCTCCCTCCACATCCGGGCATGTAGGAGGAAGGTTTCTCAAGTTAGCCATAACCACTTCGGCAAGTAAGTCAGCAGAGATACCTGATATAAGTATCTCCAAAGATGCAGCAGCCTTTTCACCTTGGGAAACCAAGGCGCCAAAAAGCCCTACAAGTTGCTGCACAGGCCCCAATTCATCTTCTTTTGAAGAACTTGCCCCCTCAGATGAATCAAACTTAACTTCAGCAGCGGAACGAGGAACTGACCTATCACTTAGTTCCTCTGATACGCTGTGCATAGATCTGGCCCGTTTTCCAGGTGAATCATCATTTTCATATCTGTCACCAACTTCCAAGTCATTGGATCTTTTTTTACCCACCTTATTATGGGCTTGATCATGAACATCAAGAGACTGCTCCTCCTGTCAAATACCTCAATAAATTGGTGCAAGCTTAAATATTTAAGTTTTGTTCTCATGTAAAGCTGTTTTGTTCTCAAGCTAAAAAAGACAAACAGCAATGGATGTTGCTTAAAGCCTTAAACAGTAAGTCTAAAATAAAATTTCACAAGCCATTTCGTATAATGCTTTAGGCAATGTTGAAAGTAATGCTCAACATTAGTGTATAAATGGTCGTTGATTTTAGGGATATGATTATTTTATACATATTATTAATGGGTATCAGTGGGTCTTAGGATTCCTTTATTGTTGAATAGAACTTAGTGAACTATTCCACTTTTTGGTTATGGTGCTAGTTTTAATTATGTAGGGTGTATTATGAGCCTATAGAAAGGTTTTGTAGTATTATGTGATTACTTGAGAATCAATAGCAAAGGTATTATTTTAGTTGCAATTGCCCTTCACTCCCTACTCTATTATACAAACTCTAACAGGCACCTTGTCGAAAAACTCTCTAACAGGCAATGCATCCAAATAATATTTCAGTACCTTAACAGCTACTAAATCAGACTTTTCCTCCTTCACAATTCCATTGATATTGCAAACTCCTTCAAGGGCTTTTTCTGCCAAATGCCCAGCATTCATTTCCCTCAGAGCACCAACTAAGCGATCTCGCCACTGCAGAAATCAATTTACATAAGCTGAAAGCAAAAAATGCTTTATTGGAACAATTTCTTACTATGTAAGCTCTGCAGTTGCAAAGAATGACTAGATGACGTTACAATATCAAATAGACTCAACAACTCTGCAAGAATTGACAAAAAATCTATGAACTCCTATGAAGTAACTAAAAGAATGCCATCCCAATAATCCTATAGAACAAACTCATCGCCTAAAGCCTTATATTGCACTAGAGGTTAGTGGAGTAGGGGCACCAGAATAAGAAGTGACAATAGTAAAATGGAGATGAATCCGAATGCACACACTTAAATGAATGGATCAAGAATCTAGAAATCCAGATTCATACTAAGTGCTTTTGCTTAGCAGCAAAATTTCAACCCATGAAATACACTTTATGAAATTTGTGTGGCCACAAATCAGTTGTGGAGGTTACAAATAAATTTTTGAAGGTCAAGCACAACTAGAAAGTGTCATTACTAATGTAGATTGATAGCATGAGAACAGAGAAAGTTGGTTTTTTAAAAATAATAAAATCCACCAGTGGTGAAAAATGACTCCCTGAATCATCTAATTTGTGTATCTCCATTCAAATATGCCAAGACCAATCAACCCTATTTATCAAGTCAAGTAGGCAGTCATCATACAGCTACCCCCAACAACCAATCAGAACTTTGTCTATCTACATAAAAAACAGCACAAAGAGGGAAGATGAAAGAAAATACCGGGGTGGCACTTGGATGTGCACATTTCAAGCAAGAGAAATATGCATTCTTTAAAGCATTTTGGACTCCATAAGCATGCAAACCTTTGGTAACAGAATTCGAAGGATCCAGACCCAGTAGGACTGGAAGAATTCGTCCATAGAAGGATGGCCTCTTCACAGCAATGGCTGACAAACTGGTAAAAAAAACCAAAAATAAGCAAGACCAGACAATTACAAACACTTCAGACAAACAGATCCTAAAATTATTTTAAGAGAAACTTGGAACATAGGAATAAAAATTAAAAATGAGGAACTCGTGGTCATATAAAAGGCTTTTTAATATGATCTGATATCATATTTTCTTTTTTGACCTGAAAAACTATCCTAGGGTCACTCTACCATCACCTCTCTTTCTAATAAACTTTTTTTTATCCAACTAATTCAGAGACATTGATTTCTATGGTTTTTATAAACTGGAAGACATGAAATTACACACAATACAAAAAGTGGTGTCCTTCACAATACTAAAACATCAGACTTACTACACTTCACAACAATTAATGGAAACACTTGCATTCCAAATACTAAAAAAATAATCACAATTAGATCTAATTTAGAAAAGCACATGCAAGATCATCCACTAATTACCATTCAAATCCCAATAGACCAAAATAAAAGTTTACATTTCATCCATAACTCAATCCTACATGAAAAGGAAGTTCTGATCTTTGTTATACTTCCAGCTTGTAGATCAAACTTACAAAAAAAGAAAAGAAAATGGAGAACAAAGAAAGATAATTGAACTTTGTCAATTGACAAAAGATTCACCTAAAATTAAGAGGGAAATAAATAAAGTTGCATTCTGAAAACAAAAGTGCTTTCAGCTGAAGAGACTTTGGGGAGTAGGGGAGAAAAGGCATCACTTTACATAAGATTATAACAAATCCAGAATGGGAATATTTCAAAAGGAGTTGTAAACAGCATAAAGCACATACCACTAATAAAAATAAAGCCCCCTCCTAGTACTTACCTACAGTTAGACCAAGAATTGGACAGGTCATTGCAAGCAAAGCTTTTGAGGTTGCGGGCTAAAAATCCAAAGATTTCTGAATGTCAGATCCACTCATCTAAAACCAGGGTCAATTCAAGTTCACTAGAATTTTCCAGCATTAATGTGTATCTCCCTCAGTTAATCAGTATTGTTTTAAATTTCTTTATAGAGTTACAAATTTTAGTCATTCAACAATTCTGGCGCACTATTTTGGTGAATAAATTTCCTTTGCCTTCACCATACATACAACAAATTAGGTAATGTTCTCACCAAAATGCTTGTAGTTTCCACCAATATTTCCATAACCTTTGTCTTGCCAACAATTTTTGTCTTTCCAAGACAAACTCACACTTAGGAAGAGAGGGCAACTTCAAGAAAGGGCCCCACATCTAGGCTCCCTAACCTTACAAATACAGAGCATGAAACCATTCTCAATCCCTCCTAGTTTTCTTATATATTAGTCACAATTCTCAATTCTAATTGAAATTTAACAGCTTTACGGTTCAAGCTTTGCCATTTGTACTCCAAAAAAAACTAGATTCATTAACTTCATATACATTCTATTTTAAAATGATATTTGAAAATGGAAAGAAACCAGTAAATACAATAGATACACAAGGTATATCAAATCTCTGTGTAATGCCTATAACATCATAAAACTTCATAATAAACATATTAGTTAAGGGAACAATCTCAACAAACATTGCATGAAAAACAGTAATGTATGCTGCTGACCCCAAAATAATAACAAGTAAATATATGAACAAATAACAAAAAAAAACATACACGGAGACTAGGTAAGTAGAAATGAGAAGAAAACATCACAGAAGACCAGTACATAAACCCAAAACAAAGATGAACTGTTAATGTATATTCTACATCTTCAAGTTCTCATCCTAGCAGCAACAACAAAATTGATAACAGTCATCAGCTGCCAGAACTGAACAGTTCGGCTGAGCAATAAATGAAACCACAGAAACGCTGCTACAAGATCGCACACAATCTAACATAACATAATGATTTTGGTGATATAAGTGTACATCACACAACTGCATTTCCCGCCTATCTAACAAAATGCATCCTTATACGGTAATATACCCAAATAAAAAGCCACTTATACAGATCCGCATATATTCATCACAAATTGACAATTCCCATCAAAACTCAACAAGTCTTTTTGTTCAAAACATTTAATAGATGCCTCTATGTATTGAGTTCACTTTTAGTGATGACAGCATTTGAAATCAAAGTATTTCTGACATTATTCGTCTTTCAATTAAAGCCATTTAACAATACAGCTATATAATTTGTTAAATCTCTTACTAAATAAAAACATTGGAAAGGAAGATGAAATGGGAAGGTACCAAGGTCAAAGTCAGAGGCAAATTGAGCATTGAAGTTAAGTTAATTAAGCCCAATTAAATAGCCCAGCATGACTCAGGTATTTGATAAGTATGGCTTAGAATTAAATAGTAAGATCAACTTCAAGAACAACCTAACATCAGTTTCCAAGCAAATAAGAAACTTATGAAGAGAAGTATGATATACCAGTTAATGAGAACTACCACCATGGAGGTGCTAAGAGATTTCACAGTGGGGAGGCGCAGCTGATCAAGCAATAATCTCAAACTTTGACTGGCTTCAATAGACAGATCCCCAAGCTTCAGAATAGGATGCCCTCGGCGAACACACGAGATACTGAACCCTACTTCCTTACCTGCAGCTAAAATCAGATCCATAAGCACAGCCATATTAACAAAAAACACTAAGTACATATTCAAAGCTCAATTGAGCTGTCGTTTATAACTATTACCATCAACAATCAAATGAGATGGAACCTCAGTACCACCATTGGGGTCTGGAGTATAAATTAGTATGATGGCTGCAACAAATTTTAGAGCCAACAGTCGTCTTGCATCACTTCCAGACTGCAACAAAATAGAGTCATCCATCAAACACGTCAAGAATGAAAAGTTGAGTAATGTTTCTTTTTTACAAGAACACAAGTACTTATATAGAATAAGATATATGGAGTACAAGTTCAAATAGGCATTGGAGAACTTCAATTCATGTTACTTGCCTCAAAAGCTATTGAGCATATCTTTTCCTTCAACTTCAGCATCCACTCCCAAGCTGACTCAAGTGAATCATCCAACTTGCTTGCATGTAGACCCTAGACACCCCCATGTTAAGATTAAAGGAGTACGTTCTCATTGCAATTGATTAAATGGCAAAATGAAACAAAAAAATCTATAAGTGAAGTGGTTAGAACCATCCAGGGATTTTGGTTTAGGAAAACTGTAGATATATAAAATTCTAAGCAATTTGTACATCTGATAGAGCCCCAAGCTTGAACTCAGAGAAATAAATGACCTCCAAACCAAGCACAATGCTAAGCTCAAGCTAACCAAGCTGAACCAGAACACAGTGTGCTCAAAGCCTCAAATTCATTTTGGCCCACACACATCCCTAGAGGCAGCATATTTCTAGTCATAATAAGTCTCATGCACTGACATGGAAATCTCAGCGTGTCATTCTCTAAAAGGTTAGCAGAATCCAACCTTAACAGAGTCAAACCGCCCCTCTCAGATACTATTACTTCTACCAGCGTGATGTTAGATTATTATTCCTGACTATTAACAGCCAATAATTACAAATTCATCGTTTCATCAGAAAATTATAATGAATCATATCTTACAAGAGATTACCTGTATTGCTATTTTCTCCAGAGTACAGCAAAATATATTAGTGCCAGATGTGATAGCTTGCCGAGCTACTGCTGGAGTATCATCATCCACAACAGTCAACAATGCAGGTGTAGTTTCAGGTAAAACTTCCAAATGCCTCAACCCAAATTCACCGATTACCCTATATTTACATGGAAACATCAGAACTTGAAAAAAAAAGTTTGGAGAAAAGAAATATCTAGACAAAATAGAAGGTAAAAGAAAATTCTTTTCACAAAAAAGGGGGAAAGTGCTTAGACTTTTAAGGCCTCAACAAGGGAGTTAAAAGAAGGAAGAGCCTATCTTTTTCCCAAATAAATTAATTAAAATCAGAATTTTCTCAGAACTTACGAGCCTTCACAAACACAAGAGTGTACGACAACCAACGTGTAAATGGAGAAAATAATTATTTTTCGAGGCTGGAACAGGGGTTCTGACCCTACAGATCAGGATTTAGCAAAAAGAGAAGACGAACCAAAGGTAAAAGAACTGCAGCTCTGAAACCATTTATGCAGAGTGGGAAATTGGATGAAGCAGCTTACAGTCAATCAGGAGGGATAGGGGATGTGGGTGTGTCAGCCAAGTTCCATTTTAGGTATCAGCATAAGAAGGCAATTTGAATCATTGGAGAATTAGTCAGCTTAAAATGAGAACATCAGATTATGAAGGCTTTATCTTAAATTTGCATTTGCAGAATGGAATAGCAGGTATCCCTTGAAAACTAAGTAGCATTTGCAGAATGGAATAGCAGGTATCCCTTGAAAACTAAGTAGCATTTGCAGAATGGAATAGCAGGTATCCCTTGAAAACTAAGTTCCCAAAAGCCTGCCTAAGGTTGTCTTCAGCCAATCAAAAAAGCATCTCCCATGTTCCCTTAGAGACCACATGAACTCTAACAACCTTGTGCAAAGAAAACACCATTCAGCAGACTGCTAAAGCCACTTGACCCACTCAGGATATGTATCTAGGCACCACAATACATCAACACTAACCCAATTTACCTTTTTTCACAGGGATACAATCAAATTCTATTGCTTCTCCCCCACATGCAGTTTACTCAACCAAAAGGGAGATTCTACTCGTCTTCTCTGATTTTACTAGCAATTCTATACAAATCATAAACAAGGAATAACAGCAAAGGGGCACCAAAACAAAACAAAAAAAAAATACAGCATATGCATGCACTGCTTTACAATCTAACCTCCAAGGACTCAACATTAAGACCTTCTATGCCTATTACACAAAGAAACTCATTCTTTTGACAACCACATAGATTAAACAACCTACCAAAAATTAATCTCAACATGAGTACAGGTACTCCAGTTGGGGTCATTTACCACTAGGGTAAAAAAATTCTCAAAATATTATAGGATCATAAGCACAATAATGAACTTATCCACATCATAACTTCACTAAGCACAAAGAGGACAACAACTTCAGTATGCAACACAAACATACCATCCTCTCCCTTATAACCACAAATTCCAGTTTTCTAGAGCCAAGGGAAAGGAAATGAAAGGTAAGGTAGTCATATCAAATCAAAACTCCTAGGTTCACCATCCATTGCCAAACCTTAGGAAAAACCACACCTCTTATTCATCTTCCCTATCTAACTCCACCAAAACTTAATCCAAGATATTCGAAAAAACTAAAATGATTGTTTTCAGACTTTCAGTAATTCATCCTTCAAATGCTCCTGATTGAGTCCATCACTCCATCCTCCCCTAATCCTCCTATGCAAAATCAGCTATTGCATCTATTCCACTCAGTTGACAAGACCTTGTATTGAAGTTCTCAGCCATATTATAAAGAACTTGCTCACACCAATTGCAAAAAGAGAATCCTGCCTCTCATTCTCATCCACCTATGAAAGAACCCTCTAAAGGAAACACTGTAGCAATTAAGGAAGCAGCTCATTGATGAAGAAGATATATCTGCATCCTGGAAAATAAATTCACACTGGAACTATTCTAAGAAGCAGAAGAGCTTGTCCATGAAGGAACGAACAATTAGACTAAACTAAAAATGATGGATGAAATAAGTAGCTCAACAACTGATCATTCAATCAAATCAAACAACAATTGGACTCATTTAGACAAACAGGCTGATCTTCAGACCAAAAGTCCTCAAGATAAACCTCTCACTGGTATTGGAAGAGCTAATAAAGATGGACTTTTCTAAAGCCACATTCTCCTTCACACACCAAAATGGACTAATACAGAAGTACGTCTAGCCTTCTTTCCTTGTAATTGGTGAACAAAAATAATTTAATTGAAAAAGAAACTGATTGCTCCTGTGAAGCCTTATCAAGCAAAATATTGGTCTTGCTTCCACGGTTGAAATTAGAATCACTATGTCTTGCACATATCTAATCACAGTAGGTAAAATAATACGAGTATGAAATCAAGTATAAACTAATCGACACACTATTTAAACCCTTCAAAATCAAGGATCAACCTTATTTGTCATCACAATATCCAAAACAATAGTTTGGACCTTCCAATTTTCAATCCAGCACTTAACTTAAAGAGGGGGGATATTGCAAGATTCATCAATAAGTCCTATTTTCAGGAAAAATGAAAACTTTTTTCTAGACATTCTTAAATACTATAATAACTATTATTTCTAATCAAGGGAGTTAAAAAGATTGATTCATCCTTTCTCCCACAATAACAAACTAATAAAGTTTGAATGTTCATCTAGTAGTCAGTACTCATTACAATCCCTAATGTAACATCATCAAATTAACCTCCTTTTAATAAGTAGCATATAAGAGACTCAAGTACTAAAATGCAAAATAAATTTAATAGTTGAATGATATAAATTAAAGTATAAGACCTAACTACCCCTGTTTATTCTTTTACATCATAATGCAAGCATCTCTCCTTTGAAACACCTGGTCAAACCTCTTCTCCTTCACTGCACACTTCAAGTCTTCGGTCCACTAACAATGGTGGGGTAAATGCCTTCTATTTGAAATTTGATATATATACTGATGGTCCTTGTTGAAATTTCTTGATTTATAGTAATTTTGAGAACCTTGATCTGCTACAAATATGATTATCTAATTCATATAATGGATTTTGGATTTATGTTCCACAGTTTGACTTTCTCATCTACTAGTCAAGGAATTGTGAGAATGGCTATGCTATTGAAACGATTCTACCAAATCTACCACTTCCATACCTAATTAAGGATGGGAACAGATAGAGAATTACAGGATCAAATTTCTAGTAGCCATGGAGAATTACCAGAATACACTTCTGGTACCCATGGAGCACCACCAGATCAGATTTACGGTAGCCCTGTAGAACTACCGTTTAGATGAATTGGTAGTTCACAAAGACTATGAGTTTATCTAACAGGTAGTTTCATGGGTATGCCAGAATTTTTATCCGGTAGTTACCATCGAATAGCGAAATTTATTGCCAGTGAAATGGCAAGGCTGCCGGAAAATTTCATGGTTGTCATTTTTAGGTAAAACTTTTTTTATCAGCAGTTCATTGATTTCGGAGTAAAATAACTATTATAATTTTGATCATTGCAACAATACAATGACATAATCTTGCCTTAAAAATGAAGTGCCCTGAAAATTTCAATGTAATGCAGTGATTGTGATTTGTAGTCCATATCAAACAATAACCCGATTCAAAGAAGAAGAATGTTAGAAGATGTAGAAAAGGGGAATTTTTTAGGAATATTAGAATACAATTATCATTAAGTCATTCTATAACCATTTGCATTTAGAATCCCCAAAAGAACTGCAACGTTCCAATCGTTCGAACAATGATCCATACCAAATATTCCAACTTTTCTAGTAAAACCAGTGAACCAAGAACTTACAAAGCATAACTTAGGCCCAATTTCCGTGGACTTACAAAAAGTTTGTTTCAGTCAGTAATCACATTCTATAAAAATCGGTTTTAATCGGTAAAAATAAGAGTAGGGAAAAGAGACGTACTCGAGCACGCATTTGCGAACAGGGCTGAAACAATCATCTAGAAGCTTCAAGAAAGAAGGGAGGAAATCCGAAAAAGAGACAGTAGTATCATCATCATCGTAAACTGCTGAAACCCTTAACAATTCCTCCTTGAGTTGATGCAAGTATTCAAGCTTCGAAGGGGTGTCAGCAGCAAAGGTAACTGAGTCTATCAGACCCTTGATTCTCTCTCCTGAAGTAGCCACCATTATTCCCACCATTATTGGTTGTTGTTCTTGGTTGGTTGATTGAATGAGGTTTACTGTTCAAGTTTATGAATTCGATTCGTTCATTGCGTAGGGGGTTGCATTGAGGGTTGGTTTGACAAAGGTGGGTTCTTGAATGATTCGCAATTCGATTTTGGGGGTGATTGGTAAACTGGGGATGAGCCGGAGGTGAAGGGGCTGGGGCTGGGGCTGGGGTTGGAGGAGAGAAATATTTTTTCAGTGTTTTTTTTGCATAGACGGACAGACATCTGGGGTCTCAACTCTGAATAACACGCAAATTAGATCGTGATCTGAATAAAACGCATGATATTTCATATGAAATGAACATTTTTTACAAAACAATTAACATTGAGTTGCGTAATATTCATTATTTCCCAGATGAAGTCATCATCAATGCTTCGTAATTTGCGCATTGATAAAAAATATGTACAAAACGTTGATTATTCTTTTAAATCTAAACTTTTTGCATTGGGAATAATACACGTGTTGTATACATATTAAAATCCATTATGTATTATAGAAATGAACATTATATATTATGAAAATGAACATTACGCATTATAACAATTAACATTATTTATTACCAAAATGAATATAGAACATTCGTGAAGAAAGTTTTTTACAATGAACATTATATATTCAGGAAATAAACATTTAGTATTACGAAAATGAACATTATGTATTACTTGAATGAACAATAGATAAGGTGTTAATGATCAGTACAAAAAAATTGCATTTGGGATAGAGCATTATTTTGCAATGATGATGCATTGGGATTCTTCGTAATTTGCGCGTTGGAACGAAGATACTTACAGAACTTTGCACTATTCTATTTAAATTTGAATTTTTTGCATTGGGAATAGTACACGTACTTATTAAAATGAATATTTTGTATTATAGAAATGAATATTATATATTATGAAAATGAACATTAGTTATTATTAAAATGAAAATAGAACATTCGTGAATAAAGATTTTTACAATGAACATTATGTATTGCGAAAATGAATATTATATACCACTTGAATGAACATTCTGTACAAAAGCAATGAACATTGGTTTCAATTCTATTAGAAAGATTAACATTATGTATTCATAAAATAAACATTATACATTACGAAAATGAACATTATATATCATTTTAATGAACATTTTGTACAAAGGCAATGAACACTGTTTTCCTTTATATCAAAAGCAACGAACATTGGTTTGCGTAATATTCTCATCATAAGTCTTATCAATGTTTCGTAATTTGCGTCATTAATGCCATTGAGATTCTATTATTTTTGCATTGAGAATAAGATATGTACATAACTTTGTAATATTCTTTTTAAATATGAACTTTTGCATTGGAAATAGTACACGTACACCTATATGTTCATTGGAAAATACGCAAACCATATAATGTACATTACAAAGTACTTATTAAAATGAACATTTTGTATTATGAAAATGAACATTACGTATTATGAAAATGAAAATTAGTTATTATTAAAATGATCATAGAACATTCGTGAATAAAGATTTTTACAATGAACATTATGTATTCATAAAATGAACATTGTGTATTATAAAAATGAACATTTTATATATCACTTGAATGAACATTATGTACAAAGGCAATGAACATTAGTTTTAGTTCTATTAGAGAGATTTTTACAATGAACATTATATATTCATAAAATGAACATTATATATTCATAAAATGAACATTATGTATTACGAAAATGAACAGTATATATCATTTGAATGAATATTCTGTACAAAGGCAATGAATATTTGTTTTAGTTATATCAAAGACAATGAATATTGATTTGTGTAATGTTCCCAGCATAAGTCATTATCAATGCTTCTCAATTTGCGTCATTAATGTTGTTGGGATTCTATTATTTTTGCATTGGTAATAAGATACGTACAGAACTTTAATTTGTGTAACCAGTGTGGTTTATGGGGGGAAACTTTAAAACTCTCAATGTTCATTGCTTTTGTACTGAATTTTCATAACGTTTTGCATCAGGTGCACAATGAGCACTGTGCACCCGGGTACACTGTCCAACCACTGTCAATAATGTAAGGCTTGTTCAGAATCATGGCTAATTTTGATTTAGGAAATCCTATTAGTACAAATTTGTTAAATTGGAATTGTAGCTAGTTTTAAGCTTTTCAAAGCTATAAGAGTTTGGTCGAGATTATGGTAGGTTTGTATCTTTTGAAAATCATAAAAATATGTTCAAAATTATGGCTAATTTTGTGCTTGTAAAAGTAATAAAAGACTCGTTTAATATCATAGTTAGTTTTGAGCTTTTAAAATCATAAAGGGCATGGCCACTTTTGATCTTTTGAAAGTTGTGAAGGCTTGGTTGAAATCATGACTAGTATTGAACTATTAAAAGTCATAATAGACTTCATTTAGGAGATATGGTTAGTTTTGAACTTTTAATTGTGGCCATTGTTTTAAGCTTTTTTGTGGTTTCAAAATGTTCTAGCTTTTTAACCATAATATTTGTATGAAGTAGTTACAATAATTGTTATAACTAGTATTGTTGTTATTAACTACTACTATTATTATCAATCCCTCCGTTCCACAAATTTCTTCCTAATAATTGTAACTACATAAACTAAGTAATATTATTAAGTTAATGTAAGTGAATCTCTTCTTTTTTTACTTTTAGAAAATGAGAGAGAAATAGTTATACATAGAGAGATAAGTATTGTTCTTTTTTCTTTTCCTAATTAAAAATTTTAGATTTTAGAATCAAATTTTGTTAATGAATTCTACCCAATTTAGAAAAAAAAATATATGGATCATGATAGATTCATTTTAATGTGTATTTTTAAATATCAAATTTTTATAATTTTCTTAAAAATATAAAGAATATATTTAGATTAAAAGATTGTCTCGGGAAAGAGAATAAAAGTATAAAATGGTTCAAGTGGACCTTATGATGGGTTAAGTGATAAAATAGTGATATTTAGTTGCCATAACAGGTTTTAAAATAAAAAAGGGAATAAATTTATGGGATACTATTAAAAGGAAATTCTTCTTCTCGTTGTTATTATTATGAAGTATTATAAATAATAAAATTAAATTAAAATTTTATAAAAGTAGTAATAATAATTATTATTAATTACAATTATCTAATCATAAAACTAAAATAATTTGAAGTAATAAGTGACAGTATAACACTAATAATAAAAATATATCAATCATTTATCTAATAATTTTTTTTAATTTAATTAAGGTACTAAATTGTACCATTTTAACTTTTTTGTATTATTCATATAGTGACTTAGGACACATTTTAGTACCAACATATGTAAAATAAATGTTATTTTGTAAAAAGTTATCTTACTACTCCGTTTGTCCTATATAAATTGAAATATGCTCACACTATTCATATACATAGTTTGACTGGATTTTTTTTTATCAATATATAATAATTAAATGTTATCATATAAAACATTGTTGAATTTCTCTTAATGTTTATTTTTATAAATACAATTTTTACAATATACTTATATTTAATTTTAAATATTAATGATCAAAGTAGTGTATTGACACGCGTGTTATTAAAAGTGTTGCAATTAGTATGAGAGGAGGGAATATTTTCAAAATATTAACTCTCTTTTGAAAATATTCACCATTAAATAATCAAATAAGTTTAATAGTCAAACTAGAGTATATTGACAAGCAAGAAAACCAAATTAATACTATTATTTTTATTTTATGTTATGACGAAGGTTGTAGTCGTCAACATTTAGTTTGATCGTTGAATATCAGCTATCAATTTCGATCACAATCTTTTTCACCACTACATCTAATACTTAAATCTTAATGACCCTTTTTTCGTGACATATCCCCTTGTTAAACCTTGATGGATTTGTAATCAAACACTCGGTAGCAGCTGGAATAATTTTATGTAATCATAAAGAAAATTGTATTTAAGCACCTTAATTTTTGTAATTTCATAATTGAGAGAGATAATCTAACAGTTATTAATATTGTGCACGGATCATTTTGTGGACATATATTGGAAACTCAAAACCTTATGGATGACATATTGAAATCTGGATTTCTTTGCAAAACTTACATGATGTGGACTATTTAGTTTAGTTCAGACATTATGTGAATTATCATCAAAACAAAGATCATTTAGGAGTAACTTTTGTTATATTAAAAATTCACTTTTATTGGTATTCCGTGTGGATACAATAATTTGTGTTTTTAGATAGTTAATTTTCCCTTTTCATTACATCAAATAAGCTAGGGCATATTCTTCATGTGGATTACTCCAACACCATATATCTTTACTTTAAAATAGATAAATTACACCTGAGGTTAGTATAAACCATTGATTGAGAGAGAAACAAAAATTGTGTAATAACAAATCAGTTGGTATTTGAGAGTTGATATCATTTACCCTTTTCAGGCTCTTAAATTTAAATTGAACCAAACAAGACAATAATTTTACAATGATAAAATACAAGTTGTCATATACTAGTAATATCTATACACGAGAGGAGAAACAAAATTACGAGAGGGAAGTTTGGCGAACATTAGACTATCTAGGGAAGCCGGCTAAACAATTTCGCCTTACTTCTCCCTGCCAATACAGTGACCCCACAATGCTTTACAGGTATTGAATTGTATCTGAAGTTCTGAACTATGATAACATAATACAAATGGTAGATGGTTAACCCAAAAAAAAAATACGAAGGCTTGACCGTTCACCTGAAAGTGCCCAGATGATAAGTAATCGATGTATTCTCAATCAACGGGATGGAAGAAGCTGAAGGCATCAGTTCTCAAACTGGCGACATCCGGTATGAGAGAGATTGTATGCTTTTCACTTACTCTCAGCATCAGACAGTGTATATCCTTCTAACTTTCTTCATCTTACGTCGACAAATAGGGCAAGTACCAGCAGCTTCAGCGATTCTGAGACGTTTGAGAAGGCATACAATGTGAATATCATTTTTAGAACGGATATAAAAAATAAGTGTACAGTCAGATAGCACATTTCAGACATATTTACCCAAGCATAATGTTTAAATTTTTATTTGTTTTTTCTTCATTTTAGTTATTTATTTAATTTTTTTTTTTTTGTGGGTGGGGGGGGGGGGGGGGGGGGGGGGGGGGAGGAGTGGGTTAGGGAGCAGAAGAAGCAATTTCATCATATCATGAGTAAAGCTCCTATTGGCTGGCAAAATTAGAAAGTTTGATTTGCAAAAGAAAATTATATAAAATACTTGGAATGCAATGTGGACATAGTGAATACAATATGAAGCATATAATGGAATGATTAGACACAAAAATATTTGCATGGTACTAAACAACTACTACAAAAGCAATCGATGGAATAAACATACTATGTATAAAGAGGCAAACGATTGGATCTCAAAAAAGGGACCATAACTAAGTAAAAACTTTGGGATGGAAAATTACTAAGTTCACACATTCTAAAGTGGCAGCCAACAGTTTATATGGCCGGCTAAGGTTCCTATTATTTGATTGCTTGTTAGCTAAATAACATAACCCTTGATATGGAAAACAGGCTAGCTGACCTGCTCAGTCTTCAATTAGCTCAATGCTAACTAAAGTTCACAACACATAACTGAGATATGATCCAGACATCCAGCTGCTCAGCCTTCAATAACTGATAGGCTGGTACTTTTTTCTAGTAAGCACAAAAAAGTACGAAAAAAGAACAGGAAAACATAGAAAGTTGAGTATACCTTATCCCACATGTAAAACAAGTCGCACAGTGGCCACAAGGAATGAAGAAGCAATCTTTAGGTGAATCAAAACATATCACACACAGTCGTCTACATCCTTCTTCCAAGTACTCTTGTGTTTCCTCGTCATTTTGAGAACCAGAATCATAAGATGAACCCAGGCTAGAAAGTTCATCATCTTTCTGTGACAGCAGGGGAGCCCTCTCTGATCCCAAGTCCCCTGATTGGTTTTCAGCTGAACCTTCCATGTCACGTCTGATCTTATTCAGGAAGTTGAATGCCCATAACATGACCGAAGTCATCCCACCTAATAAGCACCAGAGGTGGCAATTGAAATTTCACATGATTTGTACTTCAGCAATTCCAGTTATGACAATTCTTTCTTTTGAATTATGAAAAATAATCCTAAATTTTTATCTTTTTTATAACCTATAAGACTTACAGAACAAATAGTCAAACTATCTTTGGTTGCACATTTCATCATCAACATATTCTTTTAGTATAAAGTGATCTCAACTAGGTCTCAAGTCTAAAAATATAAAGAGGAATTTTACCTATACCAAGAAAATAAGTCATCCAGCGCGGTTCATAGGACAGTTTGACATACTCCCTGTGGCTTTCAAAACCCTGCAAGCATACATGCATACCCAAAAGAACATCAATAAAAACTTGAATATCTTATAGCTCACAATTCAATGACCAATCATTTATCAACACAATAATCAAAGTGATCCTCAATGCATGAGAAAAGTAAAAGCCAGATGAGTTCAATGCTCCATGAAGAAGAAAGGGAGTGGGCTTGAGTCAGAGCTGGTTACAGAGGTCCCTTTCCTTGAGCTATGGTTCAAAGGATAAATTTAATACCTGCCAACCTAATTAAGCATACAGCAAAGGCTGAAACTCTCTCTTTTAGAGGCAAGAAGAAACACTAACATACAATAAACATCTTTGACGATTCTAGAAAGCATTTGGGCAATAATCCAAAGTCTGACAGTATCAAGGTCCATCACACAATTCCCAAAATCATTCTAGAAAGAACTCAGGGATTAACCATGACAGCCATAGTTTGAACTTTGAAGAAATGATGTCAAGTTTGAGCTTCTTCAACTTTTTCTCGTGCCTTTTTTTCCAGAGAACAGCTAGCTCTCTTGCATTGCAACCTACTTCTTCATCCGAGGAAGAGAGAGGAGATGAAGAAGGAAACACAAATCCATGATACAGATAGAATTCATAAAATGAAAGAACATGATGGTCTAAAGGGCAACATAAAAAATGTTAATCTACTAGCCAAACTTAGTGCTGAAATATATGTTTCGTACAATTGTTACTGATGCTACTACAGTTTTCATCATAATTATCGATTAGGCTGTTACTGCTACCACAACAGGCAGGATTTAGTGGCCAGTGTGATATTATTGCTGGTTGGTTTTGCACTTCTATCATCAGCCTTCTAAGCAATGATTATTGGAAGCATATGAATCAACTATAATTATATACTCCGTATAAAAATATAGTAGAATAGTAGGGAGGAAAGCCACTATAAACTCGTGTCCCTCCAATGAGTATACATCAGTAAAACCAACAAAAGCCATCACCTCTATTGGTCCCGGGGTGGTCAACAATGCAGCATTGCCACCAGGGAAAGGAATCTTTATATTGCACCAACCTCGAGTCAAATTACACTTATAATAAGAATCTGCAGTGTCATACATGGAAGATCGTACTGAGAGGTTCAGTTCAACCTGTTTAGCAGAATGACAACAAAAGAATCACAAAACATCAGTATTGGATGTAACCAAAAAAAGGAAAGCATTACATACAAGCAGACAGAAGTAAAAATATATGGCCAAAGCCAAGACAAGAGTTATACTTCTTTAAGCCAAGAACAAGCCCTAAGTATTTTAATTAGCAAGTGTGTGTGTGTGTATATATAAGATGATACGGCTCCTACCTCGATTTTTAGAAAATATTGAGATAGCTCCTAAGTCTTTGCATAAAGTTGTACTCTCACAGGGTCACAGTGTCATCTGTACTAATAAGAAATTAAGAACAGAGTGTATTTGTGAATTGATCTTGGGTACCTCTTATAAGCCCTAAAACTTATCTGAACTAAACTTGAATGAACTTATTAGCCTTCAACTTATCTTAACTAGATTTTCCTTAAAATTGGTAAAGAAAGTGAGGAGGACGGAGGCTTAACCGTCAACGAAAACCTTCTTGATACAGGGGTTAGTAATTTCTCATCTCCTAATAGATATAGAGACGTGGATGTCAACTAGCTTAGTTGGTTAAAGTCTTAGAGGGGGATCAAATCTCGTCTACATGGGTTGTTGCCTTGCCGCTTGTGGCTCTCTTTACATAAAAAAAAAAAAGAAATAGATATGGAGACAAGTTGTTCACCTTATCACAATTCTTAGCACCCTTATCGTATTGCTCAATGAGTATATTTATTCAAACAATGACTGGATTCCCTCATCAGGGAATGGATTCGGCTTTTCTCACAATTGACTGAAGTTATGGACTATCATATCTCTTAGAGCTCAGTCACAATCTGATAATGAACTCTATACAGGGTACTTGAAAGCAATGCAACTTGTCATAAACATTTTAGGGGCGGAATCATATGATTCATTATAATAATAATTATGAAAATAAGCTCTACAGCAGCAGGACAACAAAATTCATATACAAAAAGAGAGAAGAGGCCATGTCCCAATCATAGCAAATCAATACAAGAAATATACCTTCACATCCTCGGAGTTAAGGTTTCCAACAGCGACATAATAATCATAAGAACTTAATATATCTTGCTTGATAAAACCACTTCCTGAAAGTGAAGGATCAGCCAACATAAGAATGGGTTTGAATTGCAAGTCAAGTTAAGTAAGTATATGTCAGACCCAACCTAAAGTAATTCTTGTACAGTCAAGTTAAGTTTATATGTGTTGGTACAATTCATTTATGGGGAGTAAGCAAAATCTACACCTCTTATTCTTACCATGTATGACATTCCATGACAAAGTGCTATCTGGATATGATGGGTCCTCAAGCCACTCAGCAAGTCCTTCAATCCCTGAAACATGACAGTCAAGAAATAAATCTTTTCCGCTTTCTCTCCCCAAATCGCCTAGTCTTCTCTGACTTAGGGCAATGGATATCACCATGATCACTATCTTAACCAAATAGTAATAGCCTCTGAGGACGTTTTCTTGTTTTCCCCCTTCGGACTAACCAAATTATAAAAAATCAGCCGAGCTAAAATATAACACAAGCATACAAAATAGACTGCAGAGAAAACAATAATACAGCCTTGGAAATTGTAAACATACCTTTTGCTACTATGAGCAACAAAGATGAAGAGCTTACAACATTGTACGATATACTGATCTGAGACCCCTTATTCAAGTAATAAATCCATTCCTAGAGAATATATAATGAAAGTAAATAAGCAATTTCAACAACTCAATTAAGCATCCAATAACAGCACACACACAGATGACACTTGAACAAATAATGAGAGAAGCACAAATGTTGGTTCCATCCCCAAAGTTGGAGTCAATCAATTGAAAAATAATAAAAACAGACATACCTTGTGAGACTCAGGTCTAACTGAAGTATTCATAGTTTCAGCCCACGTGTTAGTGATATCTAGCAGAGGGTTTTTGTAGAACCCATAAAGTACTGGAGCAACCTTCATTTTCTTTGATGCTTCCACCTAAAAACAAAGAAACATAACAACCATAAGTAAACCAAACAAAATATTTTGTGCTCCAGTTTGCAATGCATACACCTGGTGGAATGAGGAAGTCATGCCATGGAAAACAGTAAGAGATAAGGCTAAAGGATCTCTCTTTAGTAAAGAAAATATATCTGTGTGTTTACAAAATATTACCTTTATAGTATGTACAAATAAGGGGTTAGGACGTAAAAGGATGGAGCTATATGGTCCAAGCTGTAAATTTTCCGATCCAAAGATACCCATAATTAGTGTCATAGACACTGCAAGAAAGATATCTTTTTGTCAATTGGCATATGAGAGATATTTAAAACAGAGTTTATTAGTTCAGTTTGCAAGGGAAAGTGCGACCTCCACAACACAACAGGAAACAATGATTACAGATAAATGTACAAATACCAAGATGGAAGTGAATACAGAATAAAAGCATGCACCTCAAAACAAAATTGCTAAAGTAAAAATTATATATAGAAAATATTGATCCGTTGATTATACTCTTCTCAAGTTCAAATCTATTCATTCATCATAATTTATGAAGAACTCTACAAAATTTTAGGACCTTTATGTAAAGGATGAGTAGATATTCTTAGACGAATCTAGCAAGTCAAATACCCATGCTACCAGCAATAGAGATGCAGAGCGCTTTTTTACAAGTAATAATAAGAAAACTCCATCGTAGAAAGGCACAAACAGTGTGTCAATCATGTACAAAAGTGGCAAAGGACAAAATGTATGCCCTCAAACTATCATATAGATATCTATATACAATATCAGGGAATGACAAGCACAAAATCAGGGAATGTCATGAATTTATTCAGAACCCAATACTTGACTCCAACAATACAAAAGCCTAAAAAAAAAGGCGACCAAATGTTAACAAGGGGAGGGAGGCTATGCCCTCATCCCATGGTTCCTTTTCCATCCTAGTGTACAACAAAACTACCAGCAGAAACATCTTTCACACTATCACACTACTCAAAGCCAAATTTCTTCACCCATCTATTCCAAACTCAAGAGCAGTATAAAATAGTCTTTCACAAACAAAAATATCCATCTGCTGTATCTCTTTCATAGAAAGCTAAAAAATGGAATCTAGAGTCTGAACCCCTAGTTAATTGTTATATTAGAAGTTAAAAAATTACGACTTTTGGAACATCAAAAAGACATCCAAGTGAGCCAAATTACATGTCTAGCAAGCAAGGGTAATTTAATTGTACTTCTTATATTAAAGTGAGACTACTTCATACGTCTGGCAATTCAAGCAAGTCATGATAACAAAATTCAAGTACGATCATAGAGCCATAAATGTCATACCTCGGCTTTGATGAATTTTTTTCTTGGTTAGGAAATATTAGGAAGTTTTGGCAAACGAAAAGATAGTGGGCCTAGTGGCGTCTATAACTATGAGAAATTCGTACAAGCCATTAACTAATCGAAATGTTCATTATCAATGCTTCACACACTAATCAACAATTCATATCAAACATTGCACAAAAATGACAACAATCACACCATGAAACAATCAATCAAACCAGCTACTGAAACAAATCTACAAAAGGTGCAAGAAAATCAAGAAGAAAAGTACCAAAAAACCAAAATGTGAGGATAACGATGACACAGGACAAAGTATCATCAGCAGGCGGCTCCTCCGGTCCGGCCGTCGGCGACATCCGAAGCGGCACGTGTCTAACACGATACGACATGCTGGATTGCTGTTGTATAAGCTCCTGCGACTCCTCCGACCAAACTTCCGGCAACCTCGACGGACCACCGGATAACGTCGACGAGGAAGTCGACGGCTCTCCATCGGTCGACGACGACGGAGGTGGGGACGGCGGAATCGAGGATGTTGCCTCCATAAGAGAGGGTTGGGTTGGATAGGGTTGGTTCGGGTCAAAACCCTAGAAATTTCTTGGAATGGAAGACTTTTGCGTGTAGGTGGAGAATTCGCCCGTTTTGTGTTGAGATTGGGATTGGGGAATGGGGTGGGGGAGTGGTAGTTGATGTCAAATCAACTATAGAGGTGGCAGGTAGTTGGATAATTTTATATATTAGCCATCATTTGATTATTAGATATTTTGATTTAATTTTTTAAAAGTTTTCATTTTATTAGGTTTTTAATGGACTAAGTCTGATCAATAATGTAGATATATATTGCACATTACACAAAGAGTTATTATTGTACATATGATATATTTTTAATGTACATTTCTTATAAATTGAATGTACATATACTGTATGTACTTTCAATGATAATAATATATTGTATGTAGAAAGTAGGAAACCGAAAAGTCATGTGAATCAAAATGTTTAATATACAAAATATTCAACACTAATGTACATTATTTATAGTTCTAATATTCATTACAATAAAATCAAATGTACATGTAAAATTTTATATGTAGCAGTTTAACACTATGTGTAACAAGATGTTTAATAAACAAAATAGTTAACTCTAATTTACATTATTCACATTTCTGATGTGATGTTCATTACATTAGAAATCAAATGTACATGTAGAATTTTTTATCTAAATTTCATATACCACCACTTTTTCACCAAGTATATGCACCAAACTGTTTAATGTACAAAATACTCAACTTAAATGTATATTATTCACATTTTAAACGTACATGTACAATTTCATATGCAGAAGTTTTTTCACTATGTGTAATAAGATGTTTAATGTATAAAATACGCAACCCTAATATACATTATTCACATTTATGATGTACATTACATCAAATGTACATATATAATTTTTGTATCTAAATTTAATTTGCTAGCAGTTTTTCACTAAGAATGTATACCGAGATGTTTGATATACATTATTCACATTTATAATGTTCATTACAATCGAATCAAATGTATATGTAAAATTTCATATGCAGCCGTTTTTCAGTATGTGCAACAAGATGTTTAATATACAAAGTATTCACGTATAATGTACATTACTCACATTCCTAGTGATCATTACATTCGATTTAAATGTACATGCAAAATTTTTTATCTTATTAAATATACATGTAGAAAACTAAAGAGTCACAAACACCAGACTTTATGCTAATAATGGGTGAATCTATGTGAGACAGTGAAAAAATATGTTAGCAGTTACTATTAGAGAAGTGATGGTTCGTTTTCTACAGTTAATGATTCATGTTTTGGGGGAAACTTTAAACTACAGATCTTTATTATACTTGACAGTCATATACATCCTGGTGCACAGCACTGTGCACTCGTCTGCACTACCCATGCATTAGAACAAATGTATGAAGGATAAAATGATTAAACAGTAAACACACTCATTATTCGAACCTCTTTCTTGTACATTTTCAAAATAACACATCACATATAAGCGGCCAACATGCAAGATACTTATACACCATTTGGTTAGGTGTTAAGTTTTTCTTCATCAACACATATACAAACATAACTATGAGTACACAAGTTGGAGTTATAGTATTACTAATACCAAACATATATAACCAAACTTTCATTAATTCAAAACATCCAACGTGGATAGTATCAACAACATAATAAAAAACAACAATTACAATTCCAAAAACAAATCAAACAAGCACCACACAAATTTCTTATATGTTATGCACCAGTGCACCACACCATTAGTTGGTGTGACAAATTCAAATGAGTTTACTAACAATGCATATATATTAATCATTATCAGTAAGGTAATAACGTTATCAAGCATGGAGAAACATGATTATTGTTAAACTATACAAGGTTACAAGTAAAATTTCTTGTTATTCTAGGGCTGATAATGAGTTGAGTTTCGGTTCAACTCAATTGGGTTTAGGTTGAAATTTTTCAATCCAGCCTGTTTATTAAATGAGTTAAAAATTTCAACCCAACCAACATACAATGGGTTGAGTCAAATCAAACCTAGCCCATTTAAAAAGTAAAAATCTTATATATTCTAATTTTTTAACTTTTAAGTAATGCATAATGAACCCAAACCCATCTAAGCTATTTCCTTCTGCTTCCAAGAATCTCAACGTCATCTTCAGAACATCTACAAAGCATTTTCCTTCTCAATTACTAACAACAAACGAGACAAATTAGATTGATATAGTTTAAATGTTTAATAAAGTCATACAATTCAATATCACAGTTACTACCAATTAGAATTCTTATAACCATGGGCATCAATAGTGAAAACAAACGAAAATAGGGATAAAAGGGACTTTCAACATCATCTTTAGGGAAAACAGAAAACTGATACATTTGCTCCAATGTCCAAATTGATTAGCAACATTGTACATAACAAGTTTGCTCCAAACTAATTAGCTTGCCAAAACATGCTTTTATATTTAAACAACATAGCAGATTGTCTGCTAGATTTTGTTGGTTTGCAGATTGTCGGCAAAGGCATAGAGCTTAGATCTATTGCATTTTGTTTTTGAACAATTGCACGAAGAATTGCTTCTCACAAACATGTCATATATATTAAGAATTCTTACTTAAAATGTAGAGTTAATCTAAACGAAATTGAAAAAAATACCATTATAATTATTTAATTACTCGTAGCAATAAAAAACGATAAACTTGGTGAAGCTGTCACGAAAAAGCATAATGAAGTCGATGTAGAAAGAGGCAAAGTGAGACTAAGAAAGTAAAAAGACACGAAGAAGAGGTGGCAAATTAGTGAAATTGGGAGAACAGAGAAGAGAAGACCGCAGGTGAGATAAAGAGACAGAAATGCAAAATAGAAATCAAAGAGGTAGAACTATTAGAATCAACATGTTTTGGTAAGAGTATTAGTGTATAATATAATCCGATCCGTAGAGAAAAACTGAGCAAAATCAAACCCAATAAAAAAAACAAGTTGGCTGTTATTATATCGGGTTAGATTGAATGGATCCATTTTAAATAATCTGATTGATAATTTCTACCAAACTCTTTATAAATAGGTTGGATTTGAATTGAGTTAGAAGCTTTAGTCAATTAGTTGATACCAATTTAGTCAAGCACACACAAATCACGGACCAAAAGTTCAGCGCGCGACGCATCATTGATAAGACTAGTGGTACTGGAGAAGCCAAAAAGAGGCGGAAAAAAAAATAGGCGCAACTTATTTCGAATTGCGGAATACCCTTTCTTCGCTGCAGCTCTGCTACCATCCCATTCTCAAGTAATCTCAACATCCAATCCAAGACCCACACCACACTCACCCGCACACTCGTTTTAGGTAAGGCAATGGAATATTATTCTCGCTTAATTCTCTTTTATTAGTATAATTGCCAGTTATGTAATAATTCTGATAATATTTACTATTGTTTCCTCCTATCTTAATTATATCTCGATTAACGATTCAATTATTTCGATACTGTAGAGTATTATAGAAGCTGTTCGTTAGTGTCGCCCAAACATGGTGAGTTTCCCATTTCACACTGTTGATTTCCATTACTCATACTAATTTGTTCTCCGCATTGAACTGGATCGTTAAATCGTAAATGAAAGAGTATCGTGACCTATAGTTTTACTGCTAATTTCGGCTCAGAGTTCGGGTTTTTGCGTGTCTAAGGCTCTGTTTAGGTTAGTGTAAAGCATTTTCAACAATGGTTTTCTACTTGGAAAACTCATTTTCATGTAACTTTTCCGTTGTTTGGTTGCATGAAAAATGATTTTACATTTAAACATTTTCCATTATTTGGTTGAACTGAAAATCAATTACTTCTATTAACTTTTTTAATTGTATTCTCTTGTCATTTTTAACTCTTTTTTCTCTGTTATATTTTCTAGTTGTTTATCATTAGCTAAATTTGTTATGCTATAATAAATATTTTTTTATAAAATCTACAATATATTTCTTTGATATATTAATAACATATTACATTATACAAAATATCGCCATAAAACCAGAGAATTCTAAAAAATTTAGTTCTATATTATAAAAAGACCGTAAGCTAACTATAAAGGAGTATTCACAATCGGATAAGCAAACCAATTGAATAGGTAAACCAATCAATAGGTTATAATATAATAGTTTGTACCTTTACATTTTAAATTCTAACAGAAAGAAATTTTCTACTCTAATTTCAAATAAACTGTTGATTGCCACATTTCATGAGAAACTTACATGATTCAATCGAATCGGGGGGAAATCTAGTTTTTTTTTTATTTTCGACGAAAATGGATAAAATTAGTTCAAATTCATCATATAGTTCGATATTTTAAAAATCAAAACATGAGCTTCGAAGAAAACGTACTGAATTGATGATATTCGAAGAAGATGAAAAGAAATTGTGGATTTTCCCTTAATTAAGAGAGAGAAAGTGTGGAATAAAGAGACACTACCGAGAAGATGAGGAATGAAAAATACTTAAATAGAGTTGGGCATGGGCCGAGCTGAGTAGACACGCTTTTGGTACAGTACGACACAAGAAAAGTCGTGGCACGACATGAAACACTGTCCATGGAGTGGGCTGCAGGCCAGACTGCGCACAGCAAAAAAATTTAGGCACTAGCACGTGAGTGGCACGCCAATTTGTCACGAGGCACGACCCGAAGCACGCTATTATTTAGTACTATTTAATACAATCAATAGTACTATTATTTATAATATTATTATATTCCTATAATATAATTTATATTATCTAAAATTATTTTTTTAATTATATTATATACTTTCTTTTATTTATTTTTAAAAAAATAGGCCAACACAAGGCAAGACACGGCACGCCAAGCACAGAGTTTTAGGGAAAGGTAGCATGACACAGCGCGACACGACCACAATTAGGCACGGCCCGACACGACATGACAAGAGGCCAAACACGAGTTGACACGGTTTGGTAGTTGGTAATGCGTGAGTTGTTTGTTAATTGGTATTTTTTTGGAGTGAATGGATGTAAAATTATTTTACTCTCAGTTTTGAAGGAAAATGTTTTCAATAGGGTGTAAAATGAATTTACATTCCAAGTTTTACATTTTATATTTTACTCCAAACTAAACAACGTAAAATGGATAAACAGTTTTCAGGGAAAATGTTTTACACCCTACTAAACGGAGCCTAAAGTCAAAACGTGTCAACTAAAAAACCCACACTTGTCATAGAAGAGAGTTCACTTACAAGTCCAAGAGGGTTCCATCATAACATCATATGACAATAGGAGGAGTTGTCCCTTAGCCTTAGAAGTGTTTAACTTTCACTTATTTAATCAATGTGGGATAATTAGTCCCAACTTACAGTCGGTTTTTATCTTTTAACATAATTTGATCATTATTCTGCTTGTTGTGTCACCTGGTTGGATTGCCGTCTTGCTGTGTTGTATTAGCTTTTTTTGAGTTTTGTTGAGTGGATTATATTTTTGTTTGAGTAACTGAATCTTCTAATTGTGTCACCTTATTAAATGAGGAGTTTTTACAATTTGGTTTCGAATTTGTGGCTGTAGTCTAAGAAGAGAGGCCTATCACTGGAAGAGAAGCGCGAGAAATTGCTTCAGATTTTCTACGACTCGCAAGATTTCTTCCTTGTAAGTGTAAATCGTTGCCCCGTCGCCTGTGATGGATTCGTATTAATGTAATGCCATAGGCTATTTTGTGCATATACATAGGGTTGTTAGAAACCAGATAGATGCAATTCAATCTTGTTACAATCCTTTCCCATAACTAATCCACGTAAGGACAAAATGCAAGAATTCACTTCTTGCTTATGCCGTGCAAAGACCTTGTTAATAATCGAATATATTTGTGTGTGGTTCATCTATGTCTTTGTCTATAATAGATGCTTAAATCTCAGTAAATTTTAAAATTGCGCGATAGCTCTACCTGTGTATCTGATAGCTCAACATTCATCAGATCATTTCGCGTATGCTGCTATCTACTATTTGCAAAGAAATCCATCTTGCGTAATATTACAATTCACTTCAAAAGCAATGACAAAGAGATATTGGTCTATTGCTGTAAGATTTAGGTATCATGGTTTTGAACACTTCATTTTCTGTGGTGAGTTTCTGTCGCAGATGAATGTGGGTTACAGAAATAGGTTTTGAAACTAGGTTGAGCTGCTAATGTCTTTGGAAGCTTGGTTATTTAGTCTCTGGCCAGATATTTCATTATATCTAACTGGACTAATGAATGGTTTTGTTGTTGATTCCAGCTGAAGGAGCTTGAGAAGATGGGGCCAAAGAAAGGTGTAATCAGTCAATCGGTGAAGGATGTAATCCAAAGTCTTGTGGATGATGATCTTGTCTTAAAAGACAAGATTGGAAGTTCTGTAAGCATATCTTGTAGTATTAGTTCTTAACTTGGAAATGATTTACTTTTGGACTCAGCATAGTAGAGGCTTAACATTATGACCTGTCTATCTGTAATGCCATGACATTGAATACTTGAATGGTGCTATCATGATTGTCAGACTTTAGCCTTTTAGGATTATGTTTTGTATACGTAGTTATTCTCCTGGAGACATTAAAGGATGCTAGTCTGACCATCTTTCTTTTGCTAGATATACTTTTGGAGTCTTCCCAGCACAGCTGGAAATCAGGTATTTTACGGTCTACCCTTTGTTGTACTTTCAGAACTATGGGGAATGGCACTTTTCTTAACACTTGATCTGGATTTGACAGCTTAGGAATGTGTCTCGCAAACTAGAATCTGATCTTCATGCCAGCAAAAAACGCTATGCTGAACTGGTGGAACAATGTAATGCTCTGAAAAAGGGACGTGAAGAATCTGTCAGTCATAAGATATATCACTGAGCTGTAATTTTTATTATGCTGTTCTCCAAATGAACAAAATTTGATGGCTTATTTTTTGAGCTTTTTTTTTAAGGATGAAAGAGAGGAGGCTTTAAGTGAGTTAAAAGCTGTTGACATGAAGCACAAGGAACTGAAGGTTGGTTTGTTCTAGTTTGTCATTACACATTTATTAAACTGAATTTATATATTCGAGAGTGATAGCGTGTCTTGAATTTCTATTTTCAATAGGATGAACTGGAACAGTATGCAGATAATGACCCTGCTGCATTTGAGACTTTGAGTAAGAAGTGCTTATGCATCTTCTATATGGTCAATTGTGTAATTCTGATGATAATATCCTTGGTTTATTCTGTTTTGTCCTTTTTATCTTTCTGGTTGCTCAATTTCTCAGTTGTATTTAGAACTGACTGACTTCTGAACTGTTGATGGGGATTGTGGCAGAAAAAGCTATAGAAGTTTCCTACTCAGCTGCAAACAGATGGACAGGTTAAAACTGTTGCATGCTTTCTTATTTTCCTTTATAATTACCCAGGATAGATTTTTATGGAAGAATATTTTGCATTAGCTTATTAGAAAATGGCTTAATTATCCCTTCCCAAAAAAATACACAGATAACATTTTCACTATGAAGCAGTGGTGTGCAAACAATTTCCCACAGGCTAAAGATCAGCTTGAACACATGTACCAGGAGGTATGTTTTTAGTCTATTTGACATATAAACTGATTATAATAGAAGTTTTGGCTACCCTTCATGTCCACTCAGTTGCTTTGTACTTCTAACTTCAAAGTATTTTTACCACTTCAGAATATCTTAAATTTGCATTGTTTTATATTTGGCATTACTTCTATGGATCATTCTTACGAATATTGGGACTGGCAACCTGAACTTGCTACAAAACTTTTTTTGAATTTTACGTCCGAATCTTGTATTTGACTTCCTTGTGTAAAGATAGTGTTCAATTGCTTTCAAGTACTATTACTTGGTAATTTGCTTTGAACACATTCCATATAACCTGTTTTGCTAATATTATCAGACCTAATGTTGCCAGTTGGAGGCTATAAATTATAAAATGTGTGCTTGTCGCCTCAATTGTTTGCTTCACAAAGTAACTACTACGATGCGTTCCTTTGTGCTACAGGCTGGAATAACAGATGATTTTGACTATATCGAGTTACCAAATCTTGGATCACTTGGCTCTCCAGAGAACTAGTTAGAAGGTCATGCTGATGCTTCCTTTTCTATTTTCTTGGTATTTTAGGAAATCATATCTATACATGTACCTTTTACTGGTTGTGATTTGATATTTCTCATAGAATTATGAAAAAGTATTATTTGACATTATTTCATGTTTAATTTGGGTTTCCAACAACTTATGTTGTATAACTGGCAAGCTAGTTTCCAGAGCAAATTTTATGATATACAACTTCTCATTAGGTCAAAGAAGTGCAGGAACTAAAGTCAAATGATTCTAGTGTTACAATTGCCTCTTTTGGTTGTGTGCTTGTATCTGACTACACTATTTATCCCATCAACAGGCCCTGTCAAACTTTTGGTGCACCACCTTGCTAGCTTTTTATTTTCATGTGGCTAGGACTGAGAATTCATGTTAGGTTGATGTAGGATTGCTTATGTAGTGATGCTTTACTGATGTCAGCACATAAGTGAAAGCAAGGTTGATGTGGCCTCATTTGTTTGTTTACGTAAAGGTCTATCTCCCTCTTATACATCTGTCATTCACAAGATTGCAAGCTCAATGTGATCCAACGTTTATTGGAAGTCTGGTTGAATTAGTCATACGGGGTTTGTGCAAAGTGTTTACATGCTGATATTGATTTTGTTTTCATGCTTGCAGACTGGAAATCAACATTTCTGTTGGTGGCTGTGATGGTCTTTAACAGACATTTTCAAGGGTACCCATACGCAAACCAGACTGAATGTAACGTGCATATGGTTGTTTTGAGGCTGAACAGTTTGCTGTAAAAACTGCCTTCCCACCTTATCCTTTTGCCTATAACTAGTAAACTTTATTGAGCTTGGATTCTTTAATTTGCTGATGTCATTTGACAAACTAACTGATGAATGGATATGTGCTTGGTGATCACCTAGTCTTCCCTTCTCAACATTTCTTGGATGGGATCGACTTACAGAAATTGTTATGGTAAATGTTGTGTTTCTGAATCCATCATTACTTAGGGTCATTAGTTATATATTTTTTTGATGCAATACTTTTTACATATTTAATATCCTTTATATTTTGAGAAGATTTGTTGTAAAATCCATGACAATCTTTCTATAAGATTGTATATGACTGCATAATTTTTTTGTGGTACTGAAGTTTCTGACGTACATATCGAACATAAATGGCTCGAGTATTTGTCCATTACAATTTACTAAGTCACTCAAAATGATACTCTTTTGTCTGGATAGTCTCAAGTCAACTATTTTTTTTGGCTAATGAGATAGGCAAAACAATAATTAATGTAAATGAAAAATTACCAGTAAGCTAATCTTAAGCCTACTATGCAATACTTTAAAAAAATTGTTGGTCTACGAAATTTAAAGATCTCTTTAGATTATTTTTCTTGTAGAAGTATTGTTTTTTTTTTCCTCTCTTTTTTGCAGGCCACAGAAGTATTTGCAATGTAAATTATATAATTGAAGTCAAACCGATGAGTGTTCATGGGTTGTGTTGTCGGGAAAAAACTACAATAGTCTTATACAAAGATCCCACTTAAAAAAAACCACTAGAACAAACACTAGTAATTTTGTTTACTGTCAAAATCTTGAATAGAGATAGATTATGTATACTCATAAATCAAAGTTGTACTTAAAATCCATAAAACATACGGAGTAAAAGAGGTATTGGATAATTGTTTATCCTTATAAAATTTCAAAATATTTTTTTTATAAATTATAACTAAATTAACAAAGTATAAGAGTTCCAAAAAAAATATTTGGTAAATTCTAATAGTTACAACTAAACATAAACAAAGCATATCATACATTCATAGCCAAAAAAAAAAAAAGCATATCATATTAAATAAAAAACCTAAAAAAACAAAATATACAACAAGGACTCAATCAAGGAGAACAATCATGCTAACTTTTCAATTTCAGACAGGCTGTTCCAAAAATGGTTTTTCAAACTCGCTAATTTCCCATAGTACCCTTCCCTCACCTCCAAACTTCACCATGAAACAGCGTAATTCCACCCCTTTTCTAATGTCAATACCGTAAAACCACCCCAAAATTCCACATCCCCAATACCCCCATCTTTCAAACAACCCAACCCAACACAAGACACAAGAACAGACACCTCCCATTCCCAATCTCTCTCCTCCAATTCAGATCTACGATCGAAACCCTAAAAAATTCAATCAACCCGAAATTCCTCAGAAATGGGGGATTTCAATCTAGCATTGCTGATCGTTGCAATAATCGTAACGGTGTTAGTATTCGTCTTCAATGTGTACCTATTAATCAACTACCAACACCCTGATGACGTCAACCAAGCTTACTTCCCCAAGTTCGTCGTCGTTTTGGGCCTCTCCGTTGCCGTCCTCTCCATCCTCATGCTCCCCGCTGACGTCGCCAACAAGCACGCGTGTCGCCACGCTCTTTACAACGGCGCGTGTCATCTGACTCTCCCGATGAAACAGCTTTGGCTCGCTATTTATATCGTCGACGCTATACTCGTGTTCTTTGTGATTCCCTTCGCTATGTTTTACTACGAGGGTGACCAGGACAAGTAGGGTGCATTTGCTAATGTTTAAAATTTGGTTTTCAATTTTTGGGAGTTACTATTTTTAGCCTGATGGTGTGTGCTTTGGTGGTTGCAGGAGTGTCGGAAAGCGGGTTAAGAGCGCGGCGCTATGGGTGGGTGTTACCGCGGTTGTTTGTGCTCTTGTTCTTGGCATTCTTTATGGTGAGTCATTTACGTGAAATGCGATGTGGATTAGTATTGAGTGGTTTGTTTGCAATTGTACATTTTTGAATGTTGATGTGAACTTAACTTTGATTAGCACTCGGGATAGTGGGTATCGGGATCGAAGAATTCATAGAGTAGCATTTTTGGTACCTTGCTCGAAATGAGAAGAATTTAATAGGGGTCGTAAGAATGGAATTGAGCGTTAAACTCGCGGTATTATGCATTCATTTGAAATAGTCGATATTGTTCAAAGAACCAATGTGATGTGAATTTACCTTAAAGGAAGCACTCAGGATAGTCGACATCGATCAAAGGATTAATAGAGAGGCATTTTTTGTACCAAGTTTGGAATGAGCGGAATGGGTTATAGGGTTGGGAGTAATGGTATTGATGGTAAAGTTAGGAGTGTTATGATATTAGTTGGTGGAGGAACTTAATAGCTTTATTTGGAATATTTTAGTACTTGACGTTTGTTATTATGATCCTTCACTCATTCTGTGGTGCTTGAATTAGTTCTAGGTAGATCTTGTGTAAAAGTTAAAAGCTTTTGCACAACTAGACTTGTATGTATCTGAGTCAGAGATAGTGGCTAAGTCTGAGGAACATAGGCTGCGGGAGGGATTAAGGGAATACATCATTCCCATCCTTTTGCTCAATATTATAATGTTTTTTCCATCTAACTGGAAAAGTGACTATTCTCTTAAAAGGCTTGAGCAAGACCACACTCCTTGATTAGGCAGCGTGAACATTAGAATGATTGTTGAAAAGGTTGTGTCCTTTTCTTGCCTGAAATTATTGATGGTAAGATTGCTTGACTATGTTGATTAGTAATAAGGATTGCTCTTTCAATTTTAAAGATATAATTAGGTTGTTTGCTGGAAAATAAAGAGCAGAGTTACTGGGAAAAAAAAAGAGCAGAATTACTGTAAATATTCTGATCATTTTTCTTGAAGAAAGTGCAAGTGAATTTGAGATGAATGAAACTCTTTAATTTTATCTCAGAGAACATGAATACATGATGGAAAATTTGGGTGTAGACACATTCAATGCAGTAGATTCATTTAAACAAATGGAGTGGTGATGTAAATGCAGCTTTTGAAATTTTGATTTCTAATCTTATCTTCTTCTGATTGTGATTTGAATATGTGGAAGTTCCTTTCACTCCCCCTTTTCTACGGATTCTGCAACAAACCATATGTTAGTTAGAGAAAAGCTTAATGATTATTTATGTTACAGATACTTATGTAATATTGTACATATGATACAAACTCTGTTTTGCTGGTCTGCATCTGAAAGCGTTACTCTATGGAAATTGAAGTTACTATGAAACTTGGAAGTCCATGGAAGTTTTGTTTAGTTGTGAAATTGGCTTTTTTCAAATAATTGATAAATGAAAAAAGGTCATACCTACCTTTTTTTAGGCGACAACATGCAATATTCTGTTTACCTACACACACATACACAACCCATGCCCTATTGTATCATGGAAAGTAACTTGGAAGTCGATTAACAATACAATGGAACCTGATTAGCTGTAATGGTGAAGACTTTCCAGATTGTCATACATCCAACTAAGTCGATACCTTTGTGCCATTTTAACCAAGAAATAACCCCTCCACGGAGAATTCTTGGGTTTATGAACTTGTGAACTACTGAATAGAGCACTGATGGAAACACATCTCAAACCAAGAAACATAAGCCACTCCCCTCTCACAGTGGATATTGTTGAGGCTGTTTTATTGTCAGGGACTTGGAACTGCTAAGAATTGAAAATCATCATCAGGACAAGTAGGACTTGGGGGTGTATGATTGTTTTATTTTCTGTGAAAACTATCATCAGGACAAGTAAGACTTGGGGGTATATGGTTGGGCTGTATGATTCACTAGGTCAGAAACAAGATTCTTTTTCCCTTATGAAGTGCTATACTAATATGTTTCCCATTTATGGGAATCATTACCTGTCTTTGACTTAACACAGATCATCCACTTGAATCCTCCTTTAGCTCTGCTCACTAATTTATCTTCACTTGGGTTGCAATTGAAAAACATTAGAATCTTTTAAAAATAAAGGGAAGGGCTATTGTAGAGGTTGCGGACCATTGTTTGTCACGTAGCTAATTTATGGTGTTTCTGCTCATTGCTGTAATTAATCTGCATTTGGTTGCTTCCCTCCATGTTGTCTGCCTCTCTGCAATGATTTCCCCCCTGTCCTTGCTCCATCCAGCTATATAAATGCTAGGTTAAATGTTATTATGGTTTAAATCTCTATTTGTAGTTTCTGATCTAACTTTTCCATGGGTAATTCTGCCGCATGGGACTGTGTTGAGGGAATTGGTGCAATCTTCTCCTGGATTCCTATTCTGTGGATTTGATCCATGATGGAAATGGTTATGATTATTTTGCTGGTGGATGAGATGATGAAGGCAGAAGAGATGCTGGGAAAAATAACTTAATGTTAAATCTGGCATTGCCATAGACTGTGTGAGCAGCCTTCTGTTAGTACAAGGGTGAGGCTGGATTCATCCAACCATTCGCGTCTTCTCTTGCCAGAGCCTCTTTAGAGCCTTAGAGGCATTGGTTTATGATGAGTTGCTCAGTTCATGGGCTATAGCCCACAAGTGAAGAAGAGAGTGAGATAGATGAGAGATAGCGGATGTTGGTTTTGGGGTGCGTTAATGAGAATGGTCTAAGGTGAACAAGAGACAAGAGGGTGGAGATGCGTGGAGTTGTTAATGTGGCCTGTGGGGATGATGAAGACTTAGGCAACTTAGGTGTGGGCCTATATTAAGGGAGATTATATGTAAATTTTTTCCATCTGTGAATAGTAATCATCTGATTACTCATGAAAGCAAACAACTAAGTGAGAGGCGGGTCGGGTGAAAATCCTCGCTCACTATCTCATACTTGATCCCACACCTTGCTTATGACATCATTTTCATTGATTTGTTGATGCAAGTGAATCTTTGATTTTCCTTGCATTTATGTACGTCCTCTTTAGTCTTTGGAGGTCTTCGGCTAGGGAACAAGATGGAACTGTGGTAGCTGAAGTTTTGGCTTGCTCTTGTGATTTGTTGATGTCAGGTGCTGATTAATTATTATGTCAATTTGAAATCTTCCTAGCCCAATTGTTTTGAAGAATCTAATCCTGATTAAATTTTCAAATTAGAATTGAAGTAATTGCCCTCATATCAGAATGATTTTGACTTATGTGAATGTGTGATTGCAATCTTCATTTGTGGAAAGGTTACTATTTCTTTTACTGTTTATACATGGTCAGCACCTGACATTGATGTGATTTTTTCAGGGGTGATTGGTAAGGTGGACTTTACTGTTCGACATCTCTCTTCTACAACAACATCATTTCCCAGTTCATGGAATGGCATCACTACTAGTACTTCCCCGTGTATTGGTAATTCACGACAGGTTAGTGGGGTACAATTGTTGAATTTCACTTGATTTTATAAGTATTGACCTACTGGAAATTCTAGTTTCTCCTCCTGGTTTATAATATTAGGCTATTAATTTCTAAAATCTTATCGCTAAAATTCTAAGAATATAAAGTATATTATTAGGCATAATTAAAATACTTGAATAAGAAGTGTTATCTTTATCATAATATTTTAAAAAAAGTTATATGATTTAAACTCAAAATTTAATGACACCATATATTCTGGAACCGGGGGAGTAATTTGGTTATTCCAATATATTTATAATCAAATTTTCCTCTAACTTGGATTTTCTGCTTAGTGTTCTGCATATACGGCTAGCCCCTCATCAGAGACTACATGGACTATGCGTACAACCTTCCCAGAATACGTTGTTGCTCTTGCAACTGTTGCTGGATCTGTTCTTTTCACGGTATTTGCACTTCCTTTTTAGATGTCATTACTCTTTAGTGTTTCTTGATTGGGTTCTCACTCTTCTATCATTTGCCAAGAACATTATGAAAAGAAGTTTTACTTTTTTTGGTTTGTTTGGGAATCCTTTTCTCTGCAATTTTCGGTGACTATATTTTTTATTGGAATACTTTAAGTCAAATATTAGTATATTGCTATCATTTATGTCCTAAAATCTTCTTGAGGGATCACTTGTTTGAAGTTTTTTTTAACATTTTTTGATGAAGTCTGTCTCATTGTGCGGGAGAATGTCTCTTACCGAATCTTATTTCCTTTGATAGATATTTGGTGGTGTTGGCATTGCTTGTCTACCTTTGGGGCTCATATTTGCATTCTTCAGGCGTCCAAAAGCTGTTATAACTCGCTCACAGTATATTAAGGTATCTTCTTTGGTTGTCTAATGTATAGAACAAGTTGAGAACTTTGTGATTATGTAAGAATACAATTTCATTATATACAACACCAAAGCTGAGCCGTAATCTCCAATAGATGGGGTTGGCTGCATGGACAGAGAGTCTATCTTATATGATCATTCCTCCTCCATAATCTCCTATTTATTGCCACATCTTCTTGTGAACCCATTTTCTCCATAGCGTTTTTAACAATACATTTTCAATAGATGCCGGTACATTTTTGTGTGCTTCTCATGTCCTACTGCTGTTTATTAGGAAGCTACAGAGCTTGGTAAAAAGGCAAGGGAATTGAAGAAAACTGCTGATGCACTTCATCAGGAAGAAAGAAGTGGCAATAAGGGAAGAAAATGGCGTAAAAATGTGAAAGCAGTTGAGAAGGTAAGCCAGCTGATACTTTAAGTTAACTCAGTAATGTAATGTTTGTTATGATTTTATACTATTTTTTCAAAGTAGGTTACATGCTATGTCTACTAGGTATTGGTCTTTAGCAATCTCTTGAGACTTGAGGGGAGTAGGGACCTAAGTGGTATTTGATTTATGGTGGTTGTGGGGATATAGCATAAGTTCATCATGTCTTGCCGAGACTTCTAGTATATACATCTTTCAATGCCTCAGATTCTTATAGATTAATTTTCAAATTATTTTTTTTTAATTCTGAATTGAGTGCAGAAGTTTTTTTTGATACTCATGTGTCTCTATCTTGAATCACAAATGAGGCAAAGATGGCTGCTTGATATTTTTTGAGATGGGGGTAGTGTAAAATTAAAAAGAATACACTGTCCTCCCCCCTCACCGCGAGTCACCGGAATGCAAGATGCCTAGAATTAGGAATGCGTTGGCCATGGCCATATCAATAGGCTTATGTTTACATTTATATTACTATTGCTATAGATTTTTGGTTTTTTTTTTTTAATTGTAATATGTGTGCTTTGTAGGAGTTGTTGTTACTAGAAGAAGATATGAATGCTTTGGAAGAGATGTATCCTCAAGGAGACAAGGTTGGGCTAGTGACTCATATTATATATATTTTTTCTTTTCTTTCTCCATGTATCTTGCTGATACATCTTTTGGTTCATTCAGGCTGAGACTGCTTGGGCTTTCACTGTATTGGGATACTTGGCAAAACTCATACTGGGAATCTTTGGGTGTGTGCTGGTCTTACTGAATTATTTACTGCATCTTGACTTCTTGAGTAGATTTACACGTGTTATACTTTGTTATCTTTTGTGGCTGATTATCATCTTTGTGCGTTCCCTGCTTGCTTCTCTATTTGTTTTTTTTGGTAGTGCAGGAGTTTGGTTGTGGTGGTGGGGTGATATCTGGTAACAACAAATTCTGTTTGTTCTAAGCTCTGACTCTGTTTCAATGCAGATTAGGGTAGCTTAGCCATATAAATTTTGTTATTTGATTAACCTTGCTAGACTGTTTTTTTCATAACCATATGATAGTATATGTGTGATTTCTCATCGCTGATTATTGTAAAGGTAAATCATCAGTAATTCAGTACTACTATAATCAGATAAAAAAGTAGAATCAGTGGATATACCATATACCCTTAGATATCACTGGTAGATGTCTTGTATTCTTTAATTTCAGTTCAGCCTATCCAGTTGGTGTCTTGATGTCGAAATTGGGTGGATTGGTGCCATTTCCTTCCTCTTCATTTTTGACTTGTTATCTTAGTGCCACAAGTTCATCCCTTTGTCATAATCTTGTTGGTTTTCAGAAGGTTGTATGCATCTTGGCCTTCTTAACCTGCCAAAGGTTCTGTCTGTAGCACGTAGTGCTCTTTTTAAGCTATAGCTTGTCCCCAAATGGGTAATTAGATTGCCATTTGAAAGATGAAGACAGTTTGGGTTTGGGGATTATATATGGAATCTATTAGAATTTCTTTGGGTTTTTCTGCTGCAAGGTCATTGAAATCAATGATTTAGTGGTTTTTTTTCACTTCCGTGGATTTATTTCTAGCAGCCTAAATGAAGGCCTTGCTGATGCATTCTTTTTTCACCACTATTCAGATGAGTTTAAAATTTTCTGTGGTTGAGCTTAGGATGAATTGTGTGCTGTCAACTAAATATTTTATAAAACTAATTACCTTAGGCCATAGTTAAATGAAGAGTAACCTAGTGAACTGTGACTGCATAGTTTTGTTTTCTAACAAATGCTAACCAAGATTTGAACATGCAAAATTTGATAGATCTTGCAAACAAAAGAAAGGAGTGAATGTGGGAAATGAATGAGAAAAATTAGATTAGGATTAAACTGTCATCTATGAAATTAATCCTGTTGATCTCCTACTACTGATTGCCATGTTTCGTTAATGTTGAAGAATGGCTGAATGAGAGTTGAGAGCTTCCAGAAACTAGATACATTGATATGTGTCTGCTTACTTCCTCATTGTTACCCTGAATTAATCAAGATGGTTTAATTTACCTATCAAATTGGATAAATATAAGCACTAAATGGATTATTCATTGTGTTTCATGTGGTCAAATTCATTAACTTAAGTTTTCTGCTTTTGTGTCAGGTTTATTGTTTCAGTGGCCTGGATTGTACATATATTGATATACCTGATAGTTAGGCCTCCACTATCTCCCTTCTTGAATTTTATCTTCGTCAAGTTGGATGATGTTTGGGGTGAGTTTCTTTGGATACATACCGCTTCTGTTACCTTTGGTTATATGATTGTCATTCTTAACTCTATTTTGTTACTTTCCAGGGCTGCTTGGTACTGTAGCTTTTGCATTCTTCTGCTTCTATCTTCTCGTGGCTGTTGTTGCTGGAGCAACTATGCTTGGTCTAAAATTAGTTTTCATCACCATCCATCCCATGAAGTAATGAAATTTATAATACTTGTTATATGCATTGAGTGGTGGTATTTTATAGTATTTTATTTTATTGTCTTTGTTACAGGTGGGGAGCCACTCTCATGAATTCCTTCCTGTTCAATGTTGGTTTGATTCTTCTTTGCTCTATCAGGTTTGACACTAGGCCTTGATTTGTATTATTTAGGCAAGTTTGCCAATGCGTGATTCCAAACAATATTATCTTCAACTATAAATTAAAAAATGTTACAACAAATGATATTTGGATAATATACATTGAGACGAATCTAATAAGGCCCTACTTGACTATATTTTTTTTGTAAATAAATTTCAAATTGATAGTCAAAGTAGAGTAAATGAAGAGTGTTCAAAGTCAAAACGTGTCAACTAAAAAGAAACAGACAAAATACAGTTTTTATGTCAATTATACAACCTTGGGTCCCATTCCTCTGATAAAGGTCTTTCAGAGGCATTGATTGCAAAATGAATGGCTTAAGCTTACTCCTGTAGGGAGGGAATACAAACTCCTATGAAAAATACACAACTATTACTCCAGTCTTCCTTTCTTTATTATTCATTTTCTTATTTTTCTTTTTTCTTTCCTCTGTCTTTCTTTTTATTGTCTTTTCTGTCAGCTAATATCAGTGAGCTTCTTTGTCATTGTGATTTCTGAGTTCTATTATATTTGTTTCAGCTTGTGATCTTGGTTCCTTGTCTTTGGTTTCAGTGTGATCCAATTCTGTGCCACCGCATTTGCATATTATGCCCAAGCAACTGCTGCTGGAGAAATTTTTGGCCACACCTTGCAGTCTCTTCGTGGCATCAAATATTTATACAAGTTAGTTTACTCAAAGTTTCAAACCCTTGTTTGTACTAGTGTATCATTTGTAAATGCTTACCTTTTCTGTTATTTACAGGTATAATGTGTTTCAAATTGCTTTTGTTGCATTAGCCGTGTTGACATTCCTCTACTATGCAGCCTTTGTAAGTTCATGAAATATTCCTCTATTCCTGTGGTATTAGGAAGAAGCTTGAGAGCTCATGCGTGTTTTTTATTTTGTGTTTTTTGAGGTGGTAGGGGTTACCCTATCTCGTCTATGGGAGCTTAAGCTGACTTCGTGTAATTTGTGCTTCAGGGTTGGCGGAGAAAGAAGCCTTCTGGCAGGATACAGATTTCCTCTTGATTATCTGATTTAAATACAGCCACATAAAGGTCTTGAAGTTGCAAACAACTTGGTTTGGTCTTGCTTTGGAGTTGCATACGACAGTGTCACAAGACTTGGAATCTGGTTGGGTGTTTTGAGAAAGTTAAGAGCGATACTACATGACGACCAACTAATTTTACTTATTCTCATTGTATGTATTTTCTTGTTTGATTTGTGTAAAACCAAGTCTAGGACTTATAGAGAATTTTTGGTCACAGGCGAGCGGGGTGGGTACGAGCATCTCAATATTGTAATATAAATGATGGGGGAGTGTATGAACTAGTTCAGATGTGACCGTTGTCCTTTTAGATCCATTTGTTTTATGATCTTATTCATTTGTTCAGTGTTTTTATCCACTATATTCCGCATTCATTTGGCCAGACTGATAATGCACAATCATGGAGTAGCAATATTTGGATTGAAAATAGCTTTCAACAGTGGAACGAACCTAAAATTAAGAGATGTTAATTCGCTTATTGTTTTTCTTTGAGATGCTTTTACCTGTAACAGCCTGATTGCTGTACCCTATCTCAATTCTTGACTCAGTTTTCACTTTGGAGTAGATGTTTTAGAATTTCTAAGCACTTTTGTGCGGTAAGATTTCACCATTTCGGATAGGATGTGAAGTAAAGACTAGAGAGCTAGGCACTATACTCTACCAGTGAGTTGTTCAAGCATCATCAAACATAAGGTGTTCGAAAAAGGCAGTGTAATAAATGCTCAATTACTGCTGTTTGACAGTGTTAATTACTTGAAAAATGGAGGTAATGTTTTATTTTTTTGGTAAAGAGACGAAACAAAAAGTTTAAACATTCCTTCTAGCCATGACTGCTAGCCGATGCAACCATATGTTTGTCAATTTATATACAAAATAAAAAGGAAAAAGACTTTGCCGACTGGAGGATATCTTCGACTAGTGATCGTAGTTTCTTTGGGGAAGTGGCTGGATTTCTTAGCATAGAGATGATTGTCAGGCTATCAGTTCTGAGGACCCATGCCTATGCGATTTGATTTGCATGTCTCAGTGCTTTTCAAACTGCAAGAAGTTTAGAATGGAGGGGAGAAGAGGCAAGAACTTTCTCTCTTGTTGAGAAGTATGTTTGACCAATTTTATACATGATAACTCCAATTGTCGCTTCAGGTGCCGAAGAAGTTGATATGTTTTTCCTTCTTTTCCACGCTCCATCAACTTCCAGAAAGAAACACTTTGAATCTTGGAGTGATCCATAAGATTAGTAGTAAGGAATTCTTGAACAAGGTTTGCTATTTAGATCTGAAAGTTCAGTTCTTTTGGTTGACTTATTCCGCCACACTTGGAGAATAGCAAAGATTTTATGTTAGGGGGCACATTTTCCAAGCAAATACTAATTTTATGAATCCAAATACTCCAAAGGATAAGAGCAAATTCAACCTCTCTTTGAATCCAACCAATTGAATTTATCTTCTTTATAGAAGAGTCGAAGATAATTTGATATTCATATTGATAGCTCAGGCTCTAAAGAGTTAATTCGAATCACAAATTGTCTCGCTGCTCAGACTCGTCTTATAAAGGCACAATCTCTAAAAAAATACGAGCAAGAGACTCAAGGGAAGAGTGACAAATGGGGCAAGAATCATCTTGAATGATGTTTCTTTTTCTTAGAGCACCCTCGATGGAATGACACCATTCATAATTTTCCAAATAAAAAGGGTAATTTTATTTGGGCATTTCATTTTCCAAAAGCTTTTTCAGAAATGAGGAGGTTTCTTGACCAAGGTCAGCGAGTTATCTTTCTTCTTCTGATATAAGAATTTGCAGCCTGCTTTTGTCGAGAAAATTCCTGTGATGGAAGGGAACCACATAATAAAGTCCTTCTTTCCCTGATTGGAGATGTGCATCTGAAGAATTTGTCTTGCTGAATTGGTTTCAAGAACCTGCTAGATTAGAGAGCTATTCCATTCTCTATTTTAGTTGATCAGATCTTCAACTTTTTTTGGGACTGAATCGAGGTCGACAATATTGATTTTAAATCTTCCTACTTCAGATGGTAGCCATGCATGGGAGGTGATATTGATGTCTTTTCCATCTACGAGCTTCATTCCAATGTCGTCCTTCAATTCAATAGTTGTCTTGACCATGCTTCTATAACAGAATGAGCTTCTCCTGCATGGAGAACTTCCCTTTAGGACTCTTTGGATAGGAGTGCTTTTGTATTTACCATTGATCACTCAAGCAATAAGGGATTAAGGGTTTCTCTCTATTCGCCATACTTGTTTCATTAGAAGAGAGATATTTAGGTGCTCTAGGTTTTGCATGCCCACTCCTCCTAATTTAGGAGTTTCAAGCAGACCCCTCTTCTTCTAATAAACATGTCTCTTCTCCATTGAAGAGGCCCACCAGAATTTAATAAGAGAAGAGGAGATGTTCCTATGGAGTTTTTTAGGAAGAAGATACACATAAATAATATGAGTAGCTAATGAAATCAAAATAACATTAATAAGAACAAGTTTACTAGCTTGATTGAGGGAGGAAAACTTCCACGAAGAGATCTTCTGAAGGATTCTTTCATGAATGAATGAGAGTTTTCCCAATGATATGCCATCAATTTCCATAGGCGTGCCAAGATATATCCCCACCTCCTTTTTAATAGGAACTCCCAACGGCTTCTTCAAAAACTTATGAAATCTTCTTCTAATAAACATGTCTCTTCTCCATTGAAGAGGCCCACCAGAATTTAATAAGAGAAGAGGAGATGTTCCTATGGAGTTTTTTAGGAAGAAGATACACATAAATAATATGAGTAGCTAATGAAATCAAAATAACATTAATAAGAACAAGTTTACCAGCTTGATTGAGGGAGGAAAACTTCCACGAAGAGATCTTCTGAAGGATTCTTTCATGAATGAATGAGAGTTTTCCCAATGATATGCCATCAATTTCCATAGGCGTGCCAAGATATATCCCCACCTCCTTTTAATAGGAACTCCCAACGGCTTCTTCAAAAACTTATGAAATCTTCTCGGTGTGTTCGGGCTGAAGATGACAAAAGATTCCTCCGCACTAACAATTTCTCTATGTCGCAAAAAGGGTCAATCATTTCCTGATCAACGAACATGAGCTAGGGAAGTTCTGAAGAAGAACAACGTGTCGTTAGTAAAGAAGAGATGAGAAATTCTTGAACTTCTTTCTCCCATTCTTAACCTTTGAAGCTTCTTGAGGGATTCCAATTTCATGAGCCTGCGAGAAAGCACCTCCATGCAAAGAATAAAGATGTAGGGAGAGAGAGAGTCTCCCTGACAAAGACCTGCTTAGGGAGAGAAACACTCAGACGGTTCTCCATTAATTAGAATGGAATAGGAAACTGAGGAGATACAAGTCATAATCCACTTAATCCATGTGATTGGGAATATCATAGAATTCAAGGTGAATTTAATGAATTTCCAGCTGATTCGATCATAGGATTTATTTAGGTCAATTTTAAGAATTGCACTAAAGAAGCCTCCTTTTTTTCTCTTCTTGATCCAGTGACTTAATTTATGAGTAATCATATTGTTATCCACCATCAAGTGACCCAGGACGAATGCATTTTGGAACTCACTAACAAGTGATGCAAGAACAAGCTTTTACAAGGCATTTTGAAATGATTTTATAGGAGGTATTACAGAGCCTTATAGGGTGAAATTAATTTACCTTAGAAGCCCTTTCGACTTTAGGAATAAGCACAAGGTGTGTTCGATTTCAAGAATTTGGCAAGCATGATTCTCTAAAGAAATGCATAACTGCTACTACCATATCTTTCCTGTAGTATTCTCAACTTTGCTAAAAGAACTAGACGGGATGCCATTAGGCCCTGGGGATTTAAGGGGTTCAATGCTAAAGACTCCATGATCAATTTCTTCCGCTAAAAAGGGGGACTCCAGATGGTCGAGAAGGTGCTAAGGAATAACAGGAATATCACCAAACCAATCTTCAGTCAAAGCGGGATTCGAATACTAGTCCAAATTATTACTCTCATGATTTCCTTTTTCCGCATAAATATTTTTGAAATAGGCAACAAATTCATTCTTGATGACATTCTGATCAGAGGTCCATGAACCGTTTACAAGCATGAGGGAGGAGATTTCATTTCTAGCTTTTCCTTCTTTGATTGATTTAAAGAAAAATACTAGAGGATTGATCTCCAAGTTGATCCCATCGAGATTTTGCCCACTGTCTTCAAAACCACCACTTAATATCTGCATCTTCTACCTAATTAAAATCACCTATCATGCAATAGGGACTAGGGAAGTCCATAGTAAACTTCTTTAAACAATCCTAGACTGAAATCCTTCAATGCAAATAGGGAAAACCATACACAAACGAGAAATAAGAGAAGACATCCATATTATTCGATGTTTTACAATTAATAGAGTGACTATTTGAGGAGATTATTGAAAGATTATAAGAGTTTTTCTAGCAAAGAAACAAACCTCTTGCTGAGCCCTCAACATCAACTCCATGAAAATTGGGGAATCCCATCCCCACAACAACATAAATGGAATTGTAGGGCCAAAAATAGATTTATCTCCCCTACAATTCTAGCACCAAACCCTCACTGGGCTCCCTATGGCTTTTCCAGGCCAACCACTGAGCCATTCTTGATAGACACCGATCTATAAAGAACTTCATGATCACATCACTCCCCCAGGCGGGGTTTTATACCATATAGAAAAGACTCATCATCGTCATCAGAAAGGCCATACTTTTAGGCCACACAACCTAAATAAAACCTTGGTAACCTTTTGCTTCTTCTTCCACATCAAACCATTTTCTAGTCTCTGCTGGGCCAGATGCTCCTCTCGAAGTGTTGGATTGAGCTGGATCTCCTGGAGATTTCTGCTTGCATGAGCCAGAGCCAGATTCATCATCCCATTAAAACCATCTAGTAAAACATTTAAAGACCATTTACCTCTCCCTCTAATAGATCTCCTACCCTTTTTTCTTAGTGAAGCATGCCTGGACTGAGAAGAGGTTGCAATATGGAGGCTCAAATTGAAAGGAAGTAGAGAGATCTTTGCCAAGATCTAGGCTTAGGGCTTAGGAGAATCTAGGAAATTAGGATCAAGAGATAAAGAGGTGGAGTTGCATGGGTTTATGGAGGGGGGTATTAAAAGGGTGATTGTCAAACTTAAGAAACACGTTAGGTTAATTAAAAGGGGAAGGAAATAAAAAAGCATATGAGGAGGAAGAGGACAAAACCTTTTCTACTAACCTAGAGTAAAACACGGAAGTAGTAGGAGCTTGAAGTGTTATGACTGCTCCAGCTGGGACGAAGGGAAATTAAGGAAGGAGGGGGTTAAATTTTGCTAAGTTTGGAACATAAAGTCTATTATCATGCTTGACCCATAACAGAGGGTTCATATCTTCTTCATCTGAACAGTCATTCCCCAATAGCTCAGCAAAAGACTGATAATTTTCCATTAAAAAATGCCACATAGACTTTGAAGCTAAATTCCACTAGGGGAGAAGGGGACTAGAGCAGCTTGAAGAAAGGGGTGGGATTGGAGTGTTGAGTATGCTAATAGGTAAATAACTACTAGAACTGAGAGGAGGAGACTTAATAAATAGTAAAGTTGCATGCATAAGCCTATGGGGTTAGGGTAAATAGGGGAAAAATCGCAGAAAACACAGGTGTTCCTAACTTATCACAATCATTCACACACGATTTAAAGTAGATCGAATTGAATAAGCAAACACATACATGGCGAAGCAAAGAAGCTAGAGCAGACAAAAATTTAGACGTGAGAAACAAATTCCTCTAGGCAATCATACGTTTAATATCTTGAGCCGAATGCCCCAATAAATGAGATGAGAGACTTACCTTCTTAACAAAGGGATTTTCCCTAGATGGAGATGATTTTCGAAAGTAACTCCTCGCTGACGTGGCCTACATTTTGATTTTTGCATGGTATTCAATCTCTTGCTCATGAAGGAACTTTGGGAGTCTTCATGAAGACAAAGCCTCTTCAACTTCTTTGCATGATGCTGAACAGATCCTCCTTATCAGAGATCTTAGGCTGATCCTTTAGGTTATTCAAGCTAATGATGACAATTTTTTTCTTTGGGAAATCCTGGGGGCAATCTAGAGCATATTGAGGCTCCAATAAATCTCAGAGTCACTTGCACCCTCTGGGGGATTAATCTGAACACTTTGATAGAGATTAACTTTTGACGTCAGAAACCTCTCTATCCTTTTAAGGACTATCAACTTTCTAACCATTCTGAGATATCTTTCACTTGAAAATAATTGAAATGCCAATCCACAAATTTCCCCGCAACAATCCAATTCTTGTTTTGCATGACTTGATCCACTTTCTCCTTTGAGGGGCAAATAACCAGTCCCATTCGATAGAGGCTTTTACAGCTGCCGATGGTTTTACAAGTTGACATATCCATAACAAAAGAAAGGTAAGAGAAGAAGGGGTAGGGTATGAAAGGGAGTAATGGAGTTAACGAGAAAGAAATGAGGGAAGGGAATTCAAGGAGACGCTCTCGTATCGAGAGATAGAAATTTCTCTATAGAGAAAACTTATCACTCTCCTCAAAGCTTTCTACAAGCAGCTTAAAATCAATGTTATGATGTTTTTCCATTCAGATAATCATATTTCAATTTTCTTTATTATTTTATGTTACCTATTTTAGTTAAGCAATATAGTTTTCTCTTTTTTCATAAGCCAAATCTTAAGTGACTAACTTCATAATAATTTGACATTAATTAACCACAATATTAGTACCTTGCATTACTTCAAGTAATAGAAATTTGAGTGGAGAGTTTCTTTATTTTAACGCATTGATTCTGAATGTTATCAATGGTTTTTATATCATTGTTGATTTTGAATTTTGCTTTAGGTTGATTTTGAGAAAGTTATTTAAAGACTTTGTTTATTCTATGTTATGGATTTGAAAGAATTTCAAAGTACTTTGGGTGTTGAAAAAAGTTTTAGAATAGTAGTAACAATTAGTTTTTCCGCAGTAAAATTCAAAAAAGCCCATCAAATTATTTTTATGGGAGCGACAATGTTCTTATAGTTCTCTTTATTTGGCTAATTTATTCGAGAAAATAATTTATAAAAGTAGAGAATTATAAGGGTATTATATTCTGGACACCATCTTAGATGCGGAGCAGATTAATTCGCATATGTCAGATCCTCTTGTGATGATGTTCATGACCTTGGTGTGTGACGACTCAGGAGGTGGTGTAGGCTTCTTTGATGGCTCTCAATTGTGTGTCATCTGTCCTTAGTCATTTCGAATGTCCTTCAACATACCTTGTTTGAGCAATAAGGTCCCTTCCTTCCTTAGGGCAATGTAATCTTTTGTATTGTGTCTATGGTCATGATAGAATTCACACCACTGTTAACTTTCCTAACGACTAATCTTCTTGGGCCATTTGAAGGTTGTGCTCGATTCTTGAAGTTCGTCAACAACACCAGCTACTTGGTTAGTTCTGTGTACAATTGAAAATCTTCTTTAGATGCTTAGATATCTTCAAGCCTAACTTGGGCCAAGGACAATTCTTGGTGACTTCAAATGTTCCACTCAAACATTTGGTTAGTTTTGTGTACAAGTCTAAGTCTAGGATCCACCCTCTTTTAAGGCTTAGATAGTTTTCCTAGGGTTGCACTACTTGAACTTGATCATTCATTGGTGAATTTGGTGAAGTATTCAGGAAAATAGTCTATTTTCTAGTTGGTGGCGGGTGGAAATATGACCATAGAACTTGTTAACTTAAATATAGAAACTACTAATGGAAAAAGGATTACAACCTATCAACCAAGATAAGGCTAGTTGTGTGAGTGTACTTTTAAATGACTTTCACAGTAAAACGTGACATTTCTTCCTCGGGTAGCACATGTTGGAGATTCTTGCCTTGTAGGTCAGCCTTGACATGAGCTACGAGTTAGTCATCCCATCATAAAGTAGAGGCCACGACGACAGCACCAGTTATTTGGAGATGATTATGTTGTCTATAATAATGATGCTTCATATTCATCAACTTTCTCGTAGTTGATAGGGGCAAAAACACATGTTACTCTCCTAAGTATCACCAAAATCTGGGTGTTTTGAGCCTCAAACATTTTCATCTTTGTTTCTATTAGGCCAACCTCCTTTCCGTCTTGCTTCGGCTCTCCATAGGTTGTATCTTGGAGCTGTTCATATAGATTTTCATGGTTTTCTTTGTCGCTAGTGCTAGATCGTCAAGGTATGGGATGACTTACACGATCTTCTTTCTTAGCTTTCTCTTCAAGTTGTTTTTGATTGACCCCAACTCCTTTTGTATTGTTTTCATTGAGTCCTTAGTAGAGGTATGCTCTTGGAGACCCCTTCGATTCGCTTCTAGGAAGCTTCCTAGTTAGTTTTGGCCTTCATAAAGGTTGTGAAAAGTTCTTCTTAAGACATGTTATGTTGTAGTCTATTTTCGTCGGCCATGAGGGAATGATAGAAAAATGTGTCCAGGCTTTTTTAGTGAGAATTAGTTGTAAGCCCCAAGGTGGGCACCAAATTTTTTATGACAAAAAATATCGTCTAATGACAATATAAGGTTGAGATAATTAATAACTAATTTGATGACGAGCAAGAAATGACAAGTAAAGAAAATATGGAAAGAACAAAAAAAAAACAAAAGATTGCTTATGCAGGTGCATGTTATGCTACCGTTCCACTAGGCAAAAACAAAGTTGTAATCTTTACTTATAAAAGTATTTGAACATATTAAACAAGTGCGAGTGAAAGTAAATACAATTCAAGTGGTTTGAGCAACAATTATATGAGAGAATAATGAGAGTAATGAAAGGAATGTTAAGAGATGAGTTTAGGATGAGTTGAGTATCTATGTCTTCAATGTTGCCTTCTTTTGAACCATTGACAACCAATAGTTGGGTGAAGATTCTTCTACCATGAATATCAAAATCGTTGAACTGAACTCCTTAATCTTCATTTGACTTATTCAAACAAAGTCTTCACTAACTAACTAAACTGATGTATCCTTATCTTCCCATTCAACTCGATCTTAGACGTAACCACCTGAGTGAAATTCCTGGAAAATATTCTCCTAATCGTTATTTGTAACCCTCCAAATTCAAATGACATTCCACATGTGTCTATGGACGTTTGACATTTGACACTTAAAACTTTGATGCTTAGATGTGATCGATAGATTTTTAACCCTAACACTCTGAGAACTTCATAGTACTTGGTAGACTATAAAGTGAAGGAAGAGAGATCTTTTCTCATAATATAACGTCGCACATATTTACAAAAATTTAGTAGAACTAGAAAGCAATTTCCAGGAACCTCTCATTTTTTGTCCAAAACGTAAATTCCAAAAGGTATTAACAATATTATGGGCTTACATGTTGCCACAATATAACGACTCTTTCATTTGGATCACAATCAAATGTTGGATACTCGTAGCAGATGAGATCAGATCATACAGATGGCATGAAATATGAAAGTAAAACTTAAGAACTTCGTCTTTTTGAGCGTATAAAAATAAAACATATGTTGAAGTTTGTCACTATGCAGTTTAAAATGTAGAAGTTTCATAGAAGTTTCCATGAGAATGTCATTTTTACGGACATGATTTTATGCTGATCTTCTGCACTAATCCGTCCATATATAGTTTATTTTTGAAGCCAAAAGTCAAAGTACCATTGTTTGCATCCATTGATATGATAAGCTGAGCTTCATATCGATGTAGAATCATTTTTAAAAACCCCATCCATTAATGTATATGTTTGGCATGTACTATGCTATAAAGAAAACATTGTACACATGCATAAAGGAATTTGTCGTGTAAATTAAGGAATAACTTAAAAAGTTCCTAGCCTCACTCTACCCCTACACCTTTTCTCTCTAGGTTTAAATTTTTATTGGAAATAGCCGACTCTTCCTCTCTAATTGGTTTATATTATTGTCATCAAATACATTATATATATAAGTGTAGTGGGTTTCTCTTGGGGGGATTTGCTATGTATGACTGATGAGTAGGCATGTGCATTGATCGAGTCAGGGTGTGGATGGGTCACATGTAAAATGGGTCGGGTTGGGTAAAATAAGATATAAAACGGGCCGAATCGGATCGAGTCAAAGAAGATACAAAACGGGTCGAGTTGGGTCGGACTGTCCGAAGAGAATATAATTTTATCTATAGAGGGTGATAGTTTGCATGCATCACCTCCAATTTTTGGTAGTGGACCATTGATAAGTAAGTGAAAATCACTCATTACCTAATAGTGTTTAAAAGGTTTGGAAACTATTGACCCATTTTTTACCCAACTTGACCCATTAAAGACCAAACAAAATATGATCCTATAAAAGATTGACTTATTAAGCCCATAGTTGATTAGACTATTTTATAAATGAGCCGATAAAGGGCCCTTAATTAGACCTTCCCATTTAAACAGGTCTATGTATGAGTATGAATTTATTTCAGTATTAGTGGACTATCATGAAGTTGGAATTTTTTTTTCTGGGAAAAGGATCATGGAATTCGTTTGTTGGTAAAGAATCATAGAAAATCCTAAGAGCTCCGTTTAGTAGGGTATAAAACGTTTTCAATTGAAAATGGTTTTCCATGGAAAACCTTTTACGGTGGAAAACCCATTTTCATGGAACTTTTCTGTTGTTTAGTTGCATGGAAAATGATTTTACATTTAAATATTTTCTGTTGTTTGGTTAAACTGAAAATCAATTACTCCTATTATCTTGTCTAATTATATTCTCTTGTCATTTTTTAACTATTTTTTTCGTTATATTTTTTAGTTGTTTGTCATTAGCTAAATTTGTTATGCTATAATAATTTTTTTTATAAAATCTACAATACATGTCTCTGATCTATTAATAACATATTACATTATAAAGAATATCGCCATAAAACCAGAGAACCCTAAAAATTTGGTTTAACATTATAGAAAAACCTTAAGCTAACTATAGGTATTCGCAATCAAATAAGCAAACAAATTAAATAGGTAAACCGATCAATTGGTTGTAATGTAATAGTTTGTACTTTTACATTTTAAATTCTAACAGAAAGAAAATTTCCACTCTAATTTTAAATAAATTTTTGATTGTCCACATTTCATGAGAAAATTACATGATTCAATTGAATCGGGGGGAAACCTAGGGTTTTTTTTTTCGATGAAAATGGATAAAAATAGTTCCAATTCATGATATAGTTTGATAATTTAATAATCAAAACATGAGATTCGAATAAAACGTATTAAATTGATGATATTCGAAGAAGATGAAAAGAAATTGTGGATTTTCCTCCAATATTTAAGACAGATAAAGTATGGAGTAGAGAGAGAAGCTACCGAGAAGATGAGAAATGAAAAATGCTTGAGTAGAGATGGGCATGGGCCGAACCGAGCAGGCATGCTTTTAGCATAGTATGACACAAGCAAAGTCGTGGTACGACATGATACACTATCCATGGAGTGGGCCGTAGGCCAGACCGCGGACAGCAAAAAAATTTAGGCACTAGCACGCGAGCGACACTCCAATTTGGCACGAGACATTGCCGAAGCACGCTATTATTTAATACAATTAATTTGGTACGATGATATTACTATTATTTTTTTCAATTCTATTGTATACTTTATTTTTATTTTTTGTTAAAAAAATTAGGCCAGCACGAGGCAAGACACGACACGCCAAGCACGTGGGCCGTGTTAGGCCATTAGCCGAATTTTAGGGAAAGGTAGTATGACACAGCGCGGCACGACTACAATTAGGCACGACACGACAAGAGGCCAGACACGAGCTGACACGATCCATGACGAGCACGGCACAACCCGTGCCCACCTCTATGCATGAGTTGTTTGTTAGTTGGTATTGTTTTTGGAGCAAATGGATGTAAAATTGGTTTACTCTTAATTTTAAAGGAAAATGTTTTCAATAGGGTGTAAAATGAATTTACACTCCAAGTTATATCCTATATTTTATTCCAAACTAAACAATATAAAATGGAAAAACAGTTTTTAGGGAAAATATTTTACACCCTACTAAACAGAGTCTAGATGGAAATATCCCCCACTGTTATAGTCAATTGTTAGCTTATCTCTCCAAAAAGTTGTATATATGATATGAGCCAGAGATGTTCCACAATGCGCAAACTAACCAACTATCATAATTTAGATTAAGAAAACATTTATCTGGTTCAATTCTCATGTATTTAATTATTCTTTTGTAGTTGTATGATTTTTTAATGAATAAATACTTTTTTTTAAAAACAAAAAGATAATTATCATCCACTGTTGCACGTAAAGTAATTAAACTTGTGATGATATGCATGTCCATCATGATCCAATGTGCGTAGTTATTAATCCCTAGATTGAACGAAGCCCTTCGCAACTGGAATTTAATCAAATTGCCTACTTTTGACAGTCGACGTATGAATTATGTCCCTCTTTTTTTTTATGTCCCCGTGATTTAAATATACAAATTCGTCAATTTGGTTCGAAATAAGAGAAATCATTTTGAAAGATTACTTTTAACGGGGTTCTTTGATACAAAACCCCATTAACATTTCATGCACATTAATATTATATGGGTTCATAGTCTATAAATATGAAAATATGCTTAAATCCAATTAATTAGCGTGAATATGTGATTGGGTTAACCCAAATTATTAAAATAAATAATTTATTAGACTCATGGTTAATAAATCCATGATTATATAAAGTCAGCCAGGTCGGATTCCGAATTCACCTTTGTCTTTTACACCGATGTGTCGTGCATTGAGTTTGCGTCTCATGCAATTTGTTTCCGTAGTCGCTTCGAAAAGTTCTATAGCCTTGGATCTTCTTCTTCTTCTTTTTTTTTATTTTTTATTTTTTTTATCCTAAGTTCCTTGCCTTTTCCTAATCCTATATATACTCTTTCGTTCCCTTTTTCAATCAACAATTAATACCTATTCATAAACTAGGAAAACCTAAATCTCTCCATTAATATCATCATTATTATTCTTAAAGATCTTGAAAATTATTAGGCACTTTATAAGCAATCTCAAAGCATGCGTGTTCTACTTCATATTTGGCACGACAAATAAGGTATATTATTTGAGGGCCTATAAATCAATTTTTCTTATTTTTTTACTAACTTTTTATCAAGCTTATAGCAATTTATATGTATGATTTTCGATATGCTTGTATATAGATCTACTAATTTCAAAATTTTAATAGTTTTTTTTATATGATTTAATGCATTCAAGTATGACTTTTGGCATGATCTAGCAATTATCTGTGCAGGCTGATCATTTAATTTTCTTTATCATCCTTGCATAATTCACGGATGATTCGTGCTCGATGACTTTAATTAATATTTATTTATTTATTGTACATACATGTTTTAATCTTTTATTTATTACACGTAATCAAGACTTATATTTGAAAATCACATTAATCAGATAATATAGATAATCTATTTATGACCCTTTTAATATGATTAATTACATACAAATTAGTCTTTTACGTACATCAAGTTTAACACATATTTTTACAGATATAATCATGTGAAATATTAGGATTTTTAATATTATTGATTGCAAGTCAAGAATAATGTGACATAAGATCAAATTGGAGTAGATCCACTAATGGATGGATCATGATTCACGACTTAACTAATATCTCATCCCTGAATTAAAGGTTCAAGACCATCAATATAGTTATTTCTCTCAAGGGTTCATAACAAGAAATCACTTCCATATATGGATTCATATGTCCATTTGATTTGTCTCCATTCATTAAATCGTTAGTAAAAGTTTATGAATCTTCATATGAGAGTTAACAACTCCTGCTTTGTTGCTTCGAATGTTCCTTTCAATAGTTAATCTCAGAAACCCCATTACCAAATACGTCAACATGTGTGACTACCAAACGTAGGCAAATCGACGCCTTCATCGACTCAACGAAAGTTATTCCAACTCAGAGCATAATTGATTTTGATTAAATTTTTTTTGGCAAAAAAGAGATAAGCCTCAATGTTGTAATTGATAATTTAGTTAACTTCTATGTTTTTAATTGTCAACAAATCAAATAGGTGTGAATTCTTTTCTTTTTTTTTTTTTTATAGAAAAAAGGTGTGGATTCTATTTACGAGAATTAAACAACTCGTCACAAAAATATATCCAATACCAAATGAAATATACTAAACCAAAAATTATATAAACTTTCAGTGTGACACCTCTAACAAGTCCATATATTCTATGCTTAAAAGTATATATAAATAGTAGCACTTGTGGGTAGGCAATAGCAACTCTGTGACTCCTTCACTCCTTTGTTGTATTTGAAAAAAATTATAAGATAATTTTCTTCATATGATGCATAAATTCATAATTCTTAACGCATTAAGAGCTTGTGAGTATTAAATTATCTTATTTTAGACTTCATATGATCAATATAGAATTTTTTTGAGATGAAGATCGAAGCGAGATGATATTATTATTCTTGAGGCAACATTCAAATAATTATGGTAATGAATTCGAGATTGATGCACTACTTAGTTATAAGATGCTTAATTTCAACTATCTATACGAAATACAAAAAACTATTTGGCTTAAGAATGTTACGATGAATCAATATTTAATTATTTATAATTCCCCGAACCTCAACCCCTCACCCCTCAACTTGAAATTAAAATAATTATGGGTAATTATCAATGGTAATTTAACCATGTACTTTTACATTTTATAAGTTGTCGACTAATTTTTTCCCCCTCAATGGTGACCCTGTACTCTTTATTATTCTTGTTTGTGGCCTTAATGACACAGATTTTCGAAATTTCTTCATATTTTTTAACCACGGTTAAGGTCTTGCGTTTTTCCCTCTCATGCTAAACCAGACCTCCCTCCCTAACCAGCGAAACCATCCAAATGATCCAATTCATCATCTTCTTCTCAAATTTACCCAAATCAACCCCAAATTATTCCTCCAAATAAACCCTAATATTCCCAATTCATCATATTCATATTCTTCTCTATCATATTAGCTACAATGGAAAGTGAAGAGAAGAAGAAATCTAAGGAGGAATGGGGAAGTGAAGAGAGAACCTGAGATGAGCTCCAAGCTCAAGATGAGAAGGAGTGACAATGAGAAGCAAATGATTGAAGGTTTTGAGGAAAACTATGCGTTTAGTAGAAGGACAAATCCCTATTTCAATCGGCATCACATGCAACCATTTATATGCCATATACATATTCGATTAACAATTTGCAAATTGACGAGCGATAAGAGAGATATCTGAATCTTCTGCCTACAATCATAAATTTTATTCGAATTGGACAATTTGGTAAATTATATTGTAGCTAATCTAGTTGGATGAATTGGGAATATTAGGGTTTATTTGGCGGGAATAATTTTGGGTTGATTTGGGTAAATTAGAGAAGAAGATGAATTGGATGGTTTCGCTGGTAAGGGAGGGAGGTCTGATTCAAGCATGAGAGGGAAAAACGCAAGACCTTAACCATGAGAGGGCCACTATTGAGAAAGTTTTTTTAGTCGACCATGTATAAAACGTAAAAAAACAGGGTTACCATTGAGAATTACCCAATAATTCTTTACCCCATAATATATTATACCCCCACAGTTGAGGCAGAAAGTGGATGGACACTTAGACAACCACATAGATCATAAAAAAGAATGTTGTGAAAATATCAATCTGATAACTAGAAGAAACATGATGAACACAAACCTCACCACATGGAGCCTTTTTGTGAAAAAAGTGAATGTCCATCTCAATAAGTTTAGTGTGTTGATGTTGTACTAGATTACCTAAACATATATATCACACTCACATTGTCACTATAAATAAAATTAACCTTCTTAACCTTAACGGGTAGCTCTAAAATAAGTTTTGAACCCAACAAGATTGAGAAACCTCATTTAAAAACCCTTCGATATTCAACTTCGACTCTCGATTAAGACGTGGGTCATCATTTAGAAGACGAAGGGATCAAATTATACCAAGAAACACAACATTACCAAAATTGATCAATAACAATAAGGAAAATCACCCCAATTCGCATCAGTATGGGAAGCCAAACTAGCAACTAAGGACAAATAGATATTCAAAGCAAGATAAAGAGTATCTTCAATGTACCGTACAACACACTTTAGTGCATGCATACGACACTCCCTCATATCATCATGCATATGAAGGTGAAGAATCAATAGGGAGATGGAATATGATCAATTATACTCTAGAGGGGGGGGGGGGGGGGGGGGGGGGGGGGGGGGGGGGGGGGGGGGGGGGGGGGGGGATGAATATAGTATGTCCGATTTTTGCATTCAGTAGCTCGAGTTCTTGAATTGACTTTAAAAAGCAGAATATAATCTTGATGCTTATCTTTGAATCTGGCTGTTTAGGCCTTAAAATTGGTTTCAAAGGCTTTTTCTCATGCTTTAACAGTTCGTTGCTTTGAACAATAAATGAAACAAACATAAAAACGTAAGTAGAACGCAAAAGTAAATGAGCCAAAACACAGTGATTTGATACGAAGTTTGGCAACTAATTTACCTAGGGATGTTCAACCCTTAGGATTTAACTCTCTCTTTTATTACTCTCCTTAGAGACCCAAAGCACCCTAAAAGATCACAATCCTCATCTTCTACTCGATAGCACCTCAACTATACTTTAGTATCTCAAATCCTAGTAATAAAAAACACTCTCACTTTTTCTATATGTTTGAGTATTATGGGTATACTATTAGTATAACACTCTCTCAAAATATTCTTTTAAACACTTAAGAGTTTATACTTGATTTTCTCTCAATTAAATACAAGATAAGGTATGTAAAACTAGAGAGAAAATAATAAAGCTTTGTTGTTGTAGCTTATGACTGAAATTCTTGAATAAAGCTTTTGTTCTTGTCTTCACCTCTTCAGCTTCAAAGTATGGAAATATATAGATGAACTTCAACACTTAGTTGTTGGAAAAAGGGCTAAACATGGGATGAAAATATGTTGTTGAAATTCCGATTTCTCTTCAATATTTTTAGCATGATTTTCTCCAATGTAGCTATAAAGAATCATTGATTTTGTGGCTGTTGGGGATTGACATCTTTTGAATATTCCACAGCAAGAATCTGTCCACTTAATTTACTGCACTTTAAAGCTTCAACCAGATTTCTTCTTCTAAAATAAATATGTTGGAATTTTAGTAACTACCAAATTTAACTTGAACAATCTTTAGCATCTATGGCGTGAATAATCTGCTCAAATCAAGAGATATATTTGACAATAAAATCACTTTTAAATAAATTGGGTTAGAGAATAAAATAAGTAAAATAAGAAAAGGATAGAAACACAAGATTTAGGCAATTAGAATTTTCTTATCCTTTGACAAAGTTCATGGAACTTTACTGACTCCTTTGAGGACGCGACTCAAATGTTTATTCTCATCCTTTGACATAGTGCATATAACTTTACTGATTTCTTTGAGGATGTGGCTCAAATGTTTTGTCAAGGATAAACTTCATGCAACACGTTAGAAGCAATTTAGGCTAAAAGACAAGGTTAACAAAGCACATTAAAATATAATAGCTTGAGCACTTTGGGTCATTGCTAACTCTCTTGAACTTTTCATTTTAGCTTCCATCACGTTGTCAATTCTTTGCGTTTTGACTTCCATCATTAAACATAAAAATATTAGTAATCAAGATGGAGTTTTCAGAAGGTATATTTGTTCCACTACGTAACAAATTTCTGCTCTTGTGAATGTCAGATATAACAAAGCACTAGCAAGACAACGAGCACTAGCAAGACAACGAGAATGAGTAGGATAATCTATCGAGCAATTCTGCAACCAATTTGGCTTGAGTATCAACTAGAACGATCTACATGTGGACATATTAGCTCTCTCAATGATCTATAGTGCATAATTTGCTGGGATTAAAGTATACCACCTGCATGGATTTTTACTATAATGCCAAGAAAGTAATTAAGAGGAACAATTCCTTAATTGCAAATTCCAAATTGAGGAAAGCCTTGATTGACTTTTGGAGAGCATTTGAGTAAGTTTTTAGAATAATATCTTCCATATAGAGTAAGACATAAGCCAATTCATTCCTACGACAACAAATAAAAACAAAATGATCATACTTGCAATTAAAAAAGCCAACGTGATCACCATAATCGATCCGCAAACTACTTGTACCAAACACGAGGAGCCTGTTAAAGACCATGCAATGATTTTTTCATAAGAAAAACATGATATGAAAAACTGGGATCACGAAATTCAATGGGGTGATAGCATGTAAACCATCTCCTTAAGTTCACCGTGTAACAAAACATTCTTAACATCTAGACAATTGATGAATAGGTCATTTCTTAAACAAATCAATGCCGAGAACAATCTGAATCATAGCTGGTTTGACCACCAGACCAAGGTTGCACAACAATCCATTCCAATCTGTTGAGACCTTCCATCACACCATTTGCCACTAATATATGACTTTCTAAAAAAAAAAATGTTGGTTAGTGTGCTAGCTATGACACATAGAACAAAGAGCTGCCAAGCTAGCCAGGGTCACTACTTCACTAGTCAGTGAGGCTAGAATTCTTGTGTGTTCGAAACTAAATCGAATTACCGTGAGCTTTTAATTATATAATAAGCTTTTTAATGTGACAAATAATATATCGTTCTCATGAACACAACAGGTAATCTGAGATTCGGAAGGTCGTTTCTAAAATATAACTCCCTTCTCCAACGTTAACAGATAGTGTAATTGTTGTATTATTCTTCCTTTGATTAATTTGGAGGAATGCGACAATACAACTTTTATCTTTCACTCTGTAAAGTAAAACAATTAATAAAGAATAACAAAGAATCGGATAGTAACATACTAATCTGATCTGATAGATCGACAGATGGAAGTGCAGGTTTTTGTTGGGATAGTGAAGATGAGGGGATACGACGTTTGTAGCATATCATCATTGTTGTTTTTTCTCGTCAATCTTGTAAAAAACAAAGTCCCTTAAACATAGATAACTTCAATTCGCTTGCCATTATTCGAGTGAAACTTCCATGAACGTTGAACGTTCTTCAATTACAGGGTTAGTCCTGTTAGATACTTAGTTAACCAAGGATAATTTGAACATTCAAAGGTTTTTTTTGAAGAAGATCAACCATTATTTTTTTCAAGAACACATTTTGAGTTCCTAAATATTTTTGGAATATGTATCATATTTTCAAGAACATTAAAAGGGTGATAGTTTACATGCATCACATCCAATCTTTGGCAGTGGACTATCGGTAAGTATATGAAAATAATTCATTGCCTAATAATGTTTCAAAGTCTTGAAAACTATAGGCTTATTATTAACCCGATTTGACCCATTAAAGACCCAATAAAATATAATCATTTAAGAGACCGACCCATTAGACTCATTATTGATTAGACCCTTTTTACAAACGGGCTGTAAAGAACCCTTAACGGGCCCCTTTCATTTAAACACCTCTACAAGAGATGCAACCTTTAAGTATCAACATTTCGAGTAGGTTTTCATTCTTAAAGAGGGGTTTCGATTGCAATACCACACTCATCCCTCTATTTATTATATGCGTTATCAAACTTTTCCGGGGCATAAATTCTTACTAAAGAAAAAATTCCCAAAATGTTCACAACTCTCTTATTAGCAGTAACCGCGTAATGTCAAATACTCTGCTATTAAGTATATCCGTATAAAATGATACAAAGTATTATTTGGAACTAATTGATGATAAAGCACAAATGTATCAACCAGCACTAAAATAATGTTCAATTGAATCTGTTCACTTTTATCTTCTTTATATGCATCTACCACTTACAAGGCTTTTGTCCGATATAAATCCCATCTCTAGTTAGTGGTTACAAATGTTTGTTTTTGGGCATGTACAGATATTATTTCAATGAATTTAGAAAATTCCAAATTAAAGGTAATGATATCAATTAAATTATACGGAGAGAATATAATAATTAATATACTAGAAATTCCTAATTTATATCTGATATAAATTAGAAAAGTTATATCTTAGGTTAAAAAAACAAATACAATGCAAGTATAGAGTTCTATTATATGTGGCTTATCGCAGTCCATATATTACGTTTTGTAGTCTGAACTATGGCGCGAGAATTGCATTTTTAATATACAGTGCTATTATATGTGATTAATTGTAGTCCACTTATTATGTTTTGTGGTTTGAACTATGATGCGGGGGAATTGCAGTCTAATTAGTATACCTTAGATCAATATTAGTATACATGAGAATATTATTAGTATAGCTGAGATCATTATTAGTATATCTAATATCAATATTAAGATACTTAAGATCACTATTAGTATACATGAGATCAATTTTAGTAAACTGACTAACATTGTTAAAAGAAAGGCATTAACAAAGAAAAGACGACCTCACATGTGAATTACCAAATAAATCCTTACATAACATATAAAATTACTAAAATACCCCTATATAAACAGTAGTAGTTTATAATAGATATGAATTGAGAAAATCTGCTTGATATACTCCCCACATATATAAGTCATGAGTAGGGTGGACACTGCCCTCTCGCGGACAAAAGAGTGAAACTTCGAGGAAGGCTGATGAAGTGTGAAGCTTACGTTGTTTATCATGCTCGTATATAGCAGAAGACAGCACACTAGTAAGATCAACATTGCAATCCCATCAACATTATCCATATTCTAGCAAGAAATTTCTCTTCTTCCCATCACACTAGGTTTCTTATTTCACTTGATTGCGAAGTTAGTCACTCCTTAGTACGAAGTCCGTATACCTGTAACCTGTTAGATATAGGTAGCAAAAAGATCAAGGACGGCTTAGAAAAGGAGTATGGACTCAACATCACAAACGAAGGACGCGGTGTGGGCAGGTGTGGAGGAAGGAGGATTGAGAGGGACGGCAGTTAAGGAGGTTGTCCGACCAGGACGGACAGCGCATACCGTGTCGTCCTCTTCACTCCGGAGGAAATCGGAGCTTCAACTAATTAACAAAGTTCAAAATGGGGTAATCAAGAACATACTCAATAACCTACAGGAAGTCATTTTGGGGACTAAACTTGCTGTGCTTTTTCCTGCTATTCCTTTGGCTATTGCTGCTCATCACTATAGTTTTGGAAGGGTAAGAAGAAGTTTTCACTTCCATCTTGTGCATCAAATTGTTATAAAGTGTAGTTCATCATAGTTTATGTATACTCGATCTCTAAATCTCTATTACTCAAAGTATATAACTTATAATATAACTTGTTTAACGTTTCAAATCCACTTTTGTCATTTTAGGGCATGTTGCGTATTAAAAATGGCTTTAAAAAGTACTACCTCCGTCCCTAAAATTTGTATTCCTAATAATAATAATGTATTTCGTCACAATTATCATTTTCTTAATAGAAAGTAACTACATTAGCAAACATTTGAACATTAGATATTATAGTTTAAAAGGTCATATGTATTTATCAAAAATATGTTCTTTTTTTGTTAGTTTGATTAAATTATATCATACTCTTATGATTGCACTAACACTAGAAGCTAAGATAATTTGATAATTTACCTGCAGTTCTGAAGCTATAAAATCTCATTCCTGTGAAAGATTGTGGTTGTTTTCACTTTGTTTTTTGCATCAAGCCATGCATCACGAGATCCTCTGTCGATGAATAACAAAGGACCATTCCTTTTGTAACTATATATATATATATATATATATATATATATATATATATATATATATATATATATATATATATATATATATATACTTGGTATACTATGTTACTGTTACTCATATGAAGGACAAGTGGGACAATAATCGACTGTGACCATAACCTAGAAAATAGGTGTAATCTAATCTTCAAAAACTATACACCAATTGAGAAAATATATAAAATTAAAGCATACAGTCATACACGAAATATAACTAGTTTGTTGATTAAAGTTTTTTGAAATATGGGTAAAATCCGGCTTTATAGCTTTTATTGTTCACAATTAGCACAGAAAAGTAGAATATATAAGTACACAATTTTGTTTATGATTGTATCAATGGCTTGAAAACAATTCATTTTTATGCTTTTAACTATAGGGAATAACATTTGCATATTTATGTTTTGCGTGCAGGATTGGGTATTTGCTTTGAGTTTACTTGCACTTACGCCACTCGCCGAGCGAGTTAGCTTTTTAACTGAGTAAGCATGCTTTACTTACTCCTCTTATTCCCAATTGGCCTATCTATGAAGTTTATTTGTAAAATTTTAATTTTAGTTGGTATCGAGTGTGACAATTACATCGATAAAATGGCGTGACATATTCATTTACATAGAAAATCAGTCCATAATTCTCATCATTTTTGCTCATTCCTCTTTTTTCTCAAATGTCATGATTCATCAATTTTTGGCGCCCTATATTCCCATTGAAATGCCCATAAAAAGCTCCATCTGACGCTTAGCTCCGGCATTATTATAACTGTGCGTTATTGTTTTCTTTCTCTATCATACCTTTCTTGATTTATGGGGGGAGAGGGGGAGTAAGGGAAAGGATCATTTGCCAATAACTTAAATATTCAGTAAGCTAGCCCAACCATCAAGTTAAGTTTTTTCTAATCCAAGATGATGCCCAAGCAAACCCAGCTCAGGCTTAGTTCATCTTACACTTCAAATGACTGGGTAAACTGAGAGATTTGGGAGAACAGACAATGGCACAAGTAGCAGTTTATCATGATCCTTGATTTGCCGCAAATGGCAAACATAATAAGCTGAAGAATTAATACAATTCCCAGACTTGCACTAGCCCGCCAAGAAACTTGGTCCAACAATCTTCGACCTCACACACAAGCTACAATCAGGATGAAAACACTGTTCTACATCGGCACAAACTATAATTACTATACCTGAGATTATATCTTTCATATTTGAGATCATTAACTCTATATCTAAAATCATAAACTCTATAATCGAAATCATATTTTATATACTTAAAAAAATATTTAATACCTAAATTCATAAGCTTTATACCTAATTTTTTCTATATTTGATATCACAAGCTTTGATTTACATGTGAGATCGTAATATTTATACCAGAGGTCATATTTAATTGAGCCTTTCCTAATTCATATTTGATATAAATTATATCAAGATGTTGAGATATCAGATATAGTTATTGTTATATCGGATATATGTATTGTTATATCACATATACAAATACAGAATATATAAAAATATAAAAAAATTTATATCATGTATATACATTATAATAGATGATATAGAAATAAAATTATAAAAATATTTTTGATATAATTTATATCATGTATAAATTAGGAATTTTTCATATTATTCTTGAAATTATATTTTTTTTATACTTGCGATCATATAAGCTCTATGCTTGTGATTATAAATTCTATATCTGAGTTTATAAATTCTATTACCTGAGATTATATTTTGTATTTTTAAGATCATAATCTTTATATCTAAACAAACTTCCATTGTTTATACCAACGAGTGATCCAACCCCTCTGAAAACATTCATATGCACTAATGGTTAACTGGTTTTTCTTTTGATACAATATGGTTGGTTGCGCATGCTTTCAGAATTTATTACCCATAGATACTGGTGTGACAGTCTATTCTCACCCTTGGTTCGTCTTCTCATCCCATTATTATAACTTGAAAGTTTTTACATAAAAATCTCCGTTTTCAACATTATGGCCACGAGAGTGTGCAAAATAACCGTAAGTGTTATCCGTAATCATTAACCGTGTATAACCGGTTCATATTAATGGTTATTTTACCAAACCGTTAAGAATCGAACGGTTACAGTAATGAAACTTTTGTAACGGTTAACCATTATATTATTTTAAAAAAAATTTAAAATTTAAAGGCTAAAACATGAATTAATATCACAAGTTTTTTTATGCATGATCAAACCTTGTATTAGTATATGCTAATACTATAGTAGAAGACCCAAATAAGCTAAGAAATCATACAAATAATTTCACAATATTAGGTGTACAAGTGTATGAAAATGGAATGAAATGGGTAGCGGTTAATTGTTAACCATACCGTTAAATACTAGTTAATCGTTTATCGGTTGCCGTTACTTAACGATAAGGTTAACCTTTTTCAATAACCGTTATAATGGTTAATCTAACCGTATTAGTATATGCGCACCCTTAATTATGGACATGCATGCAACTCTCTAAACCCACTAATGCTTCATAAAAGATATCACTAATTTATGAAAATACAAACCTTCAGCTCTTAATACCACACAATGCGGTATTTTCACGTATATATGCAAAAGGTTACAAACTCTATATATTAAGCCACAAGCTCTAAACCTTAGGTCATAACTTTTGTTTTAAAAAATACGCAGATTGAGCAATGACACTATGTGATTGGTGTGATTGTTTAAGCTAATATTTCGCTTAAAATTGACTTTGAACTTGATAATTTTTTTAGACTTCAAAAAATCCTTTCTTAAGTACAGTGATGTAAGTGTTTTACATTGAATCTATTCATAAATTACTCTTACTCTTGATTATGAACTTGCAGACAAATTGCTTGTTACACTGGTCCAACAGGTAAATACATACTTAACCAGTGGAATGGCCATCTTTATGTAAATTAGCACTACGTTAAATTTAGAATGAAGTATGATGTATTCTAATGCCATGATTAACTGATGATGCAGTGGGAGGGCTTCTGAATGCAACATGTGGAAATGCTACGGAGCTCATAATTGCGATTCTTGCTCTGAGCCAAAACAAAATAGTTGTGGTGAAGTACTCACTTCTTGGTTCCATTCTCTCGAACCTTCTTCTGGTTCTTGGCACTTCCCTCTTCTGTGGTGGTCTAGCCAATATCAAAAAGGAGCAAAAGTTCGATAGGGTAATTGAACCCACTTTCATCTATATATTGTAATGTCTCATGACGTACGTACCCTAATAAACATCGACTCCAGTTCAGTCTAACACTAGCTATTTACACTACTCAATGGCGCCATGGCGGTTTAAATCAAGGATATTTAATCATTCTGACACAACTTTTTGTATGCATATTTTATATTTACATGCAAATTTTTTTTATATATCTAATAATAGTAATATGTGCATGCCTAGTTTAAATATAGTTTTATTTGCATGGAATGGGCAGAATTTAATTATGAACATGTAATAAACTGTCAGTAGGGTTTTATGTGAACAATTTGACAGAAACAAGCAGATGTGAACTGCTTTCTCTTGTTGCTGGGATTATTATGCCACATTTTGCCAGTGCTCTTCACGTATGGTGCAGAATCTGCTCAAGCGGTGTCCTCAACACTGATCTTATCAAGAGTAAGCAGCATAGTGATGCTCGTGGCTTACTTTGCTTACCTTATCTTCCAATTATGGACTCATAGACAATTCTTTGAGGCTCAAGAGGTAATTATTTTGTCTATAATTGGCTTGAACCGCCAAATTAATTACTTTAAGGGCATAATTACATTTAAAATTCTATCAGTAACTTATCAATGTAGTGTCCATTGTACAACTACTAGGATTCTGGTGATGATGATGATGAAACTTCGGAAGAAGTTCCTGTTATTGGATTTTGGAGTGGATTTGCATGGTTGGTTGGAATGACTGCTGTTATAGCATTGTTATCTGAGTATGTTGTTGGTACTATTGAGGTAATTTATCAAATAAGTAGATAAATTTTTAATGGTCAGTTTTAAGGCATGAGCTTAATTTGTCATATTATTCTTGATGAAATTATTTCATGAATTCAATTAAAAAGAAAAAAGGTAAAAAAAATGCCTAAAAATATACCACTTGTCACAATTTCTGACTTCTGTTTTGGTATATGCTATTGATGGGTGGCAGGCTGCTTCTGACTCCTGGGGTGTATCCGTGAGCTTCATCAGCATAATTTTGCTACCAATTGTAGGCAATGCAGCAGAACATGCTGGAGCTGTTATTTTTGCTTTTAAGAACAAGTTGGTATGTCGTTTCTCTATAATCCAATAATTATGTGATAATAATATTCTGTTCTTTTTTTTTCCTTCTTATTTTCTTCGTCAGAAAATTTCAAAATATTATTTTTATTTAGAATCCTTCTATTTTGATATAATGTTGTAATTGGGTGGAAAAGTTTGGATGAGACCATTATCCATGTGATATGTAGCTTATTGGTTGATTTTTTAAATGTTTGATCACTTTGATGTCATGAATTTTTGAAATTTCACTACTTAATTTAATACTCAATTCACTTGCATTATTTTTTTTAAAAAGTTTCTGATCTTATTTTCAAACTAATTTAAATTGTTTTTAATAGAATCTTAATGATATTTTTTATTGTCTTGATTTCTTCCCGAATTGCAAATAATAAAAAAAAAGAACAGAGAAAATATATTACTCCGTAGTTTATAAAAAGTACTAATTATTATTATTATTATTATTATTATTATTATTATTATTATTATTATTTGTTGGTTTCATCTGAATGCGTTAATCCACTAAATAATATACTTACAAATTGATCAGGATATTTCCTTGGGTGTTGCTCTAGGATCAGCCACTCAAATTTCCATGTTTTTGGTAAGTAATTAAACATACACCATTCTTATTGAAGCAATATAATATAGCATACTAGTGATATTTACTCCTACCATCTCAAAATATCACATACGGTTAGTAAATTCAATACTTCATATTAATTTAAGTTATAACTTTATATTTACAAGGGTATAGTATCCTAGCTAGATATATAATGATGGATTGATTATGATCATTTGGTTGCACAGGTTCCTTTGTGTGTTATAGTAGCTTGGGTAATGGGTATTGATATGGATCTTAATTTCAATACAATCGAAACCGGTTGTCTTGCTCTTTCCATAATCGTCACGGCCTTCACTTTACAGGTATATATTCCATATTTTCATAAGCTCCGATTAGTGGTTGACAATGAGTAACTAATTAAATTAATCTTGTATGAGTTTTATTTATTTATTTTCCTTAGCATGCTAATTTTATGTTGTCTTGTGCAGGATGGAACTTCGCACTACATTAAAGGATTAGTTCTGCTGCTTTGTTACATTGTTATCGGAGCTTGTTTTGTTTTTCTTCAAACTCCAAGTAAGAGATTATATATACGGATATACCTACTTCCTGTATCACCTTATTTGTACCATATATTTTACGTACCATAATTATGGGATTTTTTTTACATCAGTCAAACTTGCATTAAGGAAATCAGAATCTTACACACACACAAAAAAAAAAACACAGTTTCTAGGGACATTAGAACCCCATAAACAATTAATTTTATGGCATGCTTGAGATGAGAGTAATATATTATTAGGGTAATAAAGTTAAACATAAAAAAATGAACGTGAATATAAGGAAAAATGAGAGCGGTGGTGTCATTGGAAAAAGATTATGTAATGACAATGTGATGAGAAGTAAATAAATAAGAACTATTACCCTTATTTTCGAGGAAATAATTATATTAGGGAAGGGTGAGTGACTATTACCCCAAACTAAGGGCAATAATTCCCATTTTTCTACCTCCTACGACACCATTAATATTTAATCAACTTGTAAATACATTATCACTTTCTTATTTTTTTCTTAGAGGCATTAGAAATAAAACGATAATTGTCATTCCAAACTATTTCCCCCCGAAAATCAGACCACTTATTTACTTTATAATCCCTAAATCAATTCTCTCTCTCTCTCTCTCACCACCACCCTCCTTTTGGCTCTCCCGATTCTCCCTTGTCTCCTTCTCCAATATTGCACCCAGCTTCAATCTTAAAAAAGTCAACGTCAGAGCTTATGCAAGACCCTCCACACTTGGCGTCTATGGACTTTTGCGCTCACCTTCTCCACCGGGGTTGGTCTTGTGATCTTAGTCCTTGAAATGCTTGAATATGTGCTTCACGTTGTGCGTGATTGTGGCCTTGTAAATAGGGGGAATATTTGATTTCCATTAATTTTTGAGAGTTTGAGGAAGGTGAGTGTTCGAATGAAAGAGCAATGTTTGGATGAGAGAAGAATCGGTTTGATGATGAACAACTTATCATGGTTAAATGAAAAGAACGAAACTCTTAAAATTTTCCCAATAATGTTACAATGGATAGATTTAGTAAATACTAGATTAGTTTCGCGATGATACACATTTTGATGATTAATAAATTAATAAAATATTTTAAATTATACGAATGCTTTATTTATTAATACTTAGTAAAACATTGTAGTTTTTAAATTATCGTCATTTTTATTGTACACCTCATGTCATAATCATAATAATATTTATTTGAAGTAAGTAACAAAAAATATTGAGGCGTGAAAAATAATTCATTTTACATTTGTAATTTTAACAAAGTAGGATTCAATAATTAGGCTTATAAAATTGAAGATGTTAGTTTTCTAGAGGGAGGAAAAAAAATAGATGAAGTGATGATTTCAAAACTTATGAATCAATGTAATCATTAAAAAGTCAACCATTCTTTGAAAAATATAACATTAAGGTCAATAAGGATGAAAAACAAAGCAACACATGAAAAAAAAAATAATTAAGATGTTGTCATTTTCATTTTGGTGGAAAAAACTTTGCACAAAAAATGTCATGTATCTACTATTTAGTATGATATGCTTAAGAGTTTTACTTTAGTAATAGTTAATATAGATAGATAAGTCTATCACTGATATTTTTTTTCTATTTCTTTTTTAAAATCAATCAGCTAAAGAAAGAGAAAATAAAGGTTATCGATCAAAATTTACAAAAGGAAATTCCCTTTTGATTCTTTATAAAAATTTCTCACATTTAATTATCCCAACTTTTTTTGGTAAAGTTAATTACTGATCATACAACACCCATCAATGTATAAGATCATACAACTCCAGAAAGTGTAAGGTTTAAAATATTTATAAAAATCTACAATAATTCCTATAATATCAGTTCTTATAATTGGTTTATGTGTCAAAAAGATTTTGATTACCTTTTTGTGGTTGATGTATTGAAATTTGTATACTTATTTGCATACAGAGCAACCAAATATTGTGGCAAATGCATTAGTCAACAACGAAGTCTACAGAATTTAAGAGGTGAGGATGGTTTTGTACTCATATTGTGAAAGAATGAAAATTTTAGTTGAAGCCACTCGGTAATTTTTACATGTTCAGAATGTTAATCTTTTCGTTTATTTTTATCCGTCGTATTTAAAATTGGTGACATTTTTTTGAAAAATGTCATTCAATTGCAAGATTTTGTGAAATATAACAACGATAAGGATGAGATTTTATATAGTGAAAGTGTTAGTAAATTTATTTGATGCGAGAAAAAAGTATATATAATACAAGTGTGAAAGGGGTTAACGCTAGCTTAATTTGAGTTAATACAAAAAGACGAACTTTTGAAACATTTCACTACACAAAATACATAAAAGGAACAATAAAGAACGAAAGAGGTATGATAATATTGAGTTTTACAATGATTAATTAGAACTTGTAAAGACGATTAATTAAGAACAATGAGAGTGTGGGACCTAATCCAATTTCATTTGAGGGCATACACTTTTAGTCTTTGGTGTAAATTTTTCTTTTTTCTTTTGTATAAATTAATTTTAATAATTAGTGCAATTTTTGTTTGTAAATTTCAATTCTAACCTACATATTTCAATCATAAATATTTCTCTTTCCCATAATTTTCAACAAGTTATTATTTGAGACTTACCTTATCTATAGTATTCGTAGAGAGATTGATGAGAATATGATATTGCAGGAATTTTTTTTACTATGATACGGCAAGGAACAAGTTATCATTTTTTATAAATCAAAGACCGAGAGAAAAATTTGTGGATTGTTCCATCCAAACGCATTTACTACAGAGTTCTTAAATAAGTACTACTCCGATCAGCACACATCAATTACTCTTGGAAAGCTGAAGGAGATATGCATATGTCATTGCCATTATATCATATGTTATATGCATTTCAAGGATGTAATTAATTGTCATTCTCATAACCCATAATAAAATACATTATTTGGGTGGGGAGATACTTTTTGAATTTTATATATGAATGTTTAATTTGCTCTTTTTTCAGTAAGTTTTTTTTTTTTTTTTTTTACTTTAATTTAGTTCAACATTTTGTACCTATATTCCACTCCTTTTTTATTATAAAATAATGGCTTTATTTCATCAATTAGCCACAGGAGCATGAATACATGATCCAAGATAATTCCGAAATTAGGTTGTCAACTAGTCTTTCTGATGTTTGAAAATTAACTTGAATGTAGCATTGGCAATGAGAACTCGACCTCCAGTTCACTCGTCACGAATAGGGATGACAATTGGTAGGATCTAGATCGGGTCTGATTGAATCAAGACTTATACTCATTATTTTTCAAATTAGACTCATATCCGCTCAGACCCATGTCTTAGTTTAAAATTTTAGACCCTTACCCAAATCCGCTGGATCTAACGGGTTTCTGGTCTAAAATGGGTCCTTAATATATTTTTATTTCTATATGCATATTATTCTCATATTTTATAATTGGATGTATTTTCGCTATTTTTTAAGTCAAATGAATATAATGTTGTTAACCATTGAGAAAACTATTAATTGAACGAAAAAGAATAAAAAATTATAACTCAACAAACAATCTGTCATATCCTAGTATTAACTTCAAAATATTACAAGGTTACAAGCAACACAGTCTTAAGTACACAACAAAATGACAAAGTATAATAGTAGAAGACGATGTTTGTCGATTGTGCAAAGTGAATAGGTTTAGGTTTTAAATTTTTTTTGAATGAGCGAGTTCATGAGTTGGATCTCGGTCTAAATTTTTTAGATCCAGACCCATATCCGACTCAAGGACATTTAGACTCATATCCGACCCGAATCCAATGGATCCAAAAAAAATTAGACTCATATGGTCGGTTTTGACTGGGTTTGGATCGGGTCTTGGACCCATTGTCATCCCTAACTACAAACAATATACGCAAAGGTTTGAGATGAATTGGAGAAAAGAAATTTAAGCTCAGATGTCATGTTAAGAAAAGGTGAAGATATATGAAGTAAATGTCCATCTTCCTGTTCTTCCAGTTAAAATGAACCTATCGAAGAGGGTAGTTCAAGTGGAGACCAAATGTGAATTATGCAAGGAGGCGATTGATGACATATACCATCTATTTAATTACAAAGTGTAAATTTACCCAATAGATTTGGGCCTTTTTCAATCTTGGAATTTGCAATTCCTTCATGAATAAGAGGGTTCTTCCCCTAAGGACAACTAGCAGAGTTTCTAGTGCCGGGGATCTTGGATCTTGGATCTTGTAAGAGGGTGAGAAGAAAATTTGAGAATTGTTGGGATATTAGGCAGGCATGAGTTGAGGAAGGGACAACATCAGGTAAGAGACGACTCTTTATATAAAGCTCCTGATACTATGGATGAGCTTAATAGAGAGGTAAACGAGCAAGGCTACCAACATACAATGATACAATCAAAACTATTTGCAACACAAGGAATTTCAACCCTCAGAAATACGAAAGAAAGAACAGGTACTGCCTCATGATATCATTCAAATACACAGACCCTTTAATTTCATTTTCTGCATTTAATGTTGTCAGAGCTCATGTTTCAGCTGGTTATGTAGAACTAGCTTTTAATTTTGTTTTTCTTTAGTCACACTTGTCAAATAAAATCAAATTAATCTACCTATATTCCTCTAACTTCAAGTTGTCTTGTATTGGGCTAACACATCCAAAAATGGCCTCAACCCACTATCAAATACTCCTCCGTCCATGTTTTATTTGTTATATTTCTATTAATGGAAATATATTTAAAACTTTGATTATAAATTCTAATTATGTTATAACAAATAATATTCTCTATATAAATTTTTAAAATTTAAAATTTTATAACTTTTTTATCTTACATATTTAGAAAAAAAAATATAATTAATTGTATCTTAAAAATAATAAAAAAAAGTGAAGTGTAACATCTAAACAAAACATACAAGTGACAAATAAGAAACCACTCTTTTTTTTTTTTTTTTTTTTTTTCTCTCTTTCCCATTCCCCCTATTAAGTCTGACCTTTGTCCCCTGATCTCTGCCCTCTCTTCCCTCTTCCTTCTTCCCTCCTAAAGTACAAATTCCAACAGTCATTCCCTCCTCCTTACCTTATCTTCTCCCCCCAATTCTCAACGTTTCCCCAAAATACACCCCAACCAAATCCCACAATTTTCAATGAACTCTAATCAACCCATCCTAACATACATCCCAATCCAATCCCTGGAAACATGCAATGTAATACCATCTTCTCCAATCATTGAAATTTCAGATTTCAAGCACTCTCTTGTCAAACCCAATCCACCCTTCAACAACAACATTAATAATGGGTTCGCTTGTCTTACGTTGGCAACGCCCAAGAAGGTACACAAAGGTTTCGAACCAACAACCACTCAACTCCTTGAACACCCCCTCGCTTTGCTCGCTGTTGTTCCCAAAGACGCCGCCCTCTTCGCTGCCGGCGCTATTGCCGGCGCTGCTGCCAAGACTTTCACTGCCCCTCTTGACCGGATTAAGCTCCTTATGCAGGTGAATTATCTCAATTTCAAGATAATTGAATTGGGGTTGAAATTCTTTATCCACTCTTATTGGTTTTACCTTCTTTTTGTTAATATGGAGTTTAAATGTTCTAAATCTTTGGATTATTTGCGCGTTTCTTTTGGGTTTTAAATTTGGGGTTTCTTAATTCCTTTCAATTACACGTGTCAGACACTCTACTTTCGGACATGTTATGATACTTGAACAATCCCCGTATCGTACACTCTTGGCTGAGTCCGAGTGATATAGTATATGCTACGACCCGTTTTTACTATAGAGATTAATACATGTAATAATATTTTAATGGTTTCTTGAATGATTTGTCAGAAATGGTCACGTTTCCTTAAGAAATGTGTGATATAATTTTGATTAATTTATATTCTTAGGTGAAATCTGGTGTGATTGTGTCGGTGACTGAATATAATGATGTTTTCTTAGGTTGAGGGATGATGAGTATGGTGTTTATGCTTTTGCAGGGGAGTTATAGTTTTGAAATTTTATCAATGGATGATGGATGGATCTAGGTGAAAGTAGTCTTAGGTGCCCCGTTTCACGTTGTTGGCCAATGTAATAATGTGTTTAGATGATTTGAAGCTGTCGAAACTCGAAGTTGAAATGCTTGATTATGTTGGAGCTATGTAAAATTATGTTCCAGCAATAGCTTTTGAGAATGGTTGCATGTTTTTGGCCGTTTTATGGTGTGGCATGGTTCTCACCTTATTAATGCAAAACGAATATGTGATCACGTTATTTACATGAGAAATTGATGAGTTTAGGGCCCATTCGATGCACTAACCACAAGTTTTTAATTCATGATTCTGTGTCCATTCGATGCAAACTGATTCTAAACTGCTATCATCATTTACCAGAATTCCTCCCATCATATCTGGTCCTATTCTGATCGTGCAACACTTCTTTATCTCATTTGAGGGACATATATAATAATTTATTCTACAAGCATTGTGCGTTCTCTTTATCTCTATGACCTGTAGATGCTGTGCTGTCCATATTCTGCTGGCTTAACTCTTACATTCTTGCTGTTTAAGATATATTTATTACTGGTCATGAGTATTAGACCATGAACATCCATGAGGATTATCCATCCTCATGGCACTCTCTCTCTTTATTTGAAGCATCCTCATTCTTAAGATACCTTTGTTATTGGTCATGAGTATTAGGCACGGATTTCTTGATGAATCTGAAATTTAAAAAAGTCATTTGAAGAGAGGAATCATCTGTTACTTATTCTTGTTTTAACAGTGAACTATGTCTTCATCATTTTACATTCATGAAGGTTGTAATTTGATTATTGGAATATTGGTTTGCTTACAAATGCTGTTTAATCTGCTTATTTGATTTGTAGACTCATGGGCTGCGAGTAGGCCAGGAAAGTGCAAAAAAGGCAATTGGATTTTTTGAGGTATGGTTTTTTTTATTTTTATTTTTTATTTTTATGTCCTTACTCGTTTGTACTCATTGTAATGATTATACCAAGTGGTTTCCATTGGTTAAATCTTCTAGTTTGGTTATGCCTCTATGTTAGTTTTTAGGCATTCTTCCAGAAAAGGTATCCATTTTGTCTTTGTAAGAAAGGTTTAAGTTCGATATTCAACATAGCACGTTGCTCATGAATTCTTGAAAAAGTGCATTGTACATGCTGTCTAGTCTCTTTATGATACCTTGTGGACAAGTTTCTGAAATATTCCCAAATATAGATACTAGTAACTTCTTAGGCAGACTGGCATCATTGAGATTATTTGAGTTTAGAGAGAGTTTGTATGCTTTCTCATGTACTCTGTTTCTGATTATGGTTATTTTGTGAATATATATGATTACCTGGGACTATGGTTTCCATAAGAAATAAGTATCTGGACAAATTTTTTTCTGTAGCTGAACCTCTTGATCATATTTTTTTTCCTTCACTTGATATTGAAGGTTCAGCCTTCACTCTAAATTGCTCTATTGCTCTTTACCTTCCAGTCTACAGATTGACCTAGATACTGCAGTTTAGACAGCTTCCTAATTGTCTCGATAACTTCATTTGTCATGGAGATTTTTACTCATATTGACATCTTAACTTGTAAAAATATGATCTCTTAAAGTCAACACACATGTTTGGACCTTTTCTGAAAGATCTGTGTACACTAAGAGAAGGGCTATATTTTAAAATAAGATGTGTACAATATCACCAGAACTTTCACACAGATGCAAAATTTGCAAACCAGATGAAATTCCTGACAAATCGATTCATGATTTGATCCTAGTGATTTGCCTGCAGTGACTTGTTTATGGTTGTTATGAGGTATGACCAAGTGAAAAGTAGTTGTAAATAATATTTGCGATCTTAAAAGTATGAACAGGATGGAGATGATGGTTCTTGGTTCATCATGTGCATCAATTTTATTCCTCAATAGAGCCTCTTGCTTGGATGGGGTAAGAGGGGGGTGGTGGTGGAATGGGTGGGGATTTGTTGAAGGCATGCTGCCTTACCGTCTGCAATGAAGGAGAGATTTCCAACTTACCCTTTCTTCAGTAAACAGCTAGGTTTTCTTACTTCTAAATATTAATGAAGACATTGTGTTTAACGAGCCATTTCACCTACTATTTTAGTCAACTATAATTGATAGTCAAAGAAGCCTCGACATTGTTCATACTTCACAGCATATAATGAGAAGTCCCTATATAATTTTTGTGCTAATAAAGTGCATCCTGGTGCAAAAACTGTCTATAAATGTGGATCCTGGATCTTGGAAATTGAGATGTAGTTGAAGGGGATGAACTAAGCTTTTTTCCAAATTAATTTTGTCTTTTCACCTTGTCTCACTTTTTAATTTATTTTTTGTTAAAATTTTATTTTGCAGGCAATAACTGTGATAGGAAAGGAGGAAGGCATTAGAGGGTACTGGAAAGGCAATCTTCCCCAGGTTCTGATTTCCTCTGAAATCAGCTGTTGCTTTTTTTTTTCAGTCATTGTGCCTTTATCTTAATGCATCAAGACAAAATTATTTCTTACAGGTGATACGGATCATACCCTACAGTGCAGTACAATTGTTTGCTTATGAGAGCTACAAGGTGATACTTGAACCTAACATGGTTGTTGCTATAGTCAATGGTCTTTTCAATTGCTTGATGTACGTTATACTTGGGATCTTCAGAAGCTTTTTCAGGGTAAAGATAGTGAACTATCAGTTTGGGGAAGACTAGCAGCTGGTGCCTGTGCAGGCATGACATCAACTCTTGTGAGTTAATATAAACATCCGGATTTATGATATTTTACTACATACATCTGGATTTCTGAATTTTATGTACTAGCTGTTGCCTGTTTAATGATGTCCTTGATCTCTTCACTTAATGGTATTACCCACTTTCTTGTATTAACAACCCTTAAAGTTATATGTGCTATGAATTTAACCTGTATTTTTATAATTTATGACCATTTTATCTATAATAAACTACTTCTTCAGACAGAGGTATCAATGTTAGATTTTAAATATGTCACGAACTCAAGTGAAATGTGATTGCTAGTTTTGTCCGCATATAATTGGTAGTTCTCTTGAAACATGGAGTTCCTTCTTTGAAGGATTTTTTTTAATGCTAAAACATGATTCTCTATATCTTTTATTAGGTGACATATCCCCTGGATGTCCTGAGGCTTAGATTAGCAGTTGAGCCAGGATACCGAACCATGTCTCAAGTAAGCCTGCTGAGCTTGTTGTTTTCCTAATGGAAAGGTTAAACTTGCATAGATATAATACTTCCAGGTACTTGCAGGTTGCTTTAAGCATGCTACGGGAGGAAGGCATTGCTTCATTCTACAATGGTCTTGGCCCTTCTCTTATTGGAATAGCACCCTACATTGCTGTGAATTTCTGCATATTTGACTTGTGAGCTTACTCGTCGGCTGGGACTTTTTAGCCTCTTGTGATAGAGGATACTGCCGAGTATTTGCAGTTAACATGGGATGTTATTCCTTTGATCTATCAGGGTAAAGAAGTCTTTGCCTGAGAAGTACCAGAAGAGGCCCGAAGCATCCTTAGTAACAGCTTTGGTATCTGCTACGCTTGCTACACTTACGTGCTATCCTTTGGATACCATAAGAAGACAAATGCAGATGAGGGGCACACCATACAATACAGTTCTTGATGCCTTTGCAGGTAAATTTCTCATACAAATTAATTAGTATCGATTTCTGAGGGATAGTCATTTACATCTGATTTAGCACCATATATGTGGAAAATATGTGATGCATAGAATTGCATACTTTTGCAGATTATCAATCTGTTAGATTCATTATTTCATGATCCAGGGAGTAAATTAAATTCATCTATCTACATCCTCCTTACAAAAATAACTACTGCTATGATAATAAATTGTTACATGAAGTAATGTCACCACTAAATCTGGACAGTAGTATGATTATTACTTGATAAATTAAGATAATTTGTATTTGGATAAGTCTCTGTCATTTGTGAACTTTTGATGTATGTATAGTCAACTTGGTGAGATTTACTCAAATAATGAGCTTGGACACAGATAGGTTTTATTTGTGAACTGATGTAGGTGATGCTAGTTGTGTAGCTCCTAGCTTAGGTATCTGATCCTCTATACCTTTTATGGATAAGTTACCTATGGGCACTGGTTATTATTCTAAAACACTCATTAAAAGCTTCGTCAGTATGTTCATCTCCTTTCGAACTTGCAGGTGAAACTTGTATATTGCTTCCCCAGAAATCAATTAACTTTATCATATTGCAGATTCTTTAAAAAATCTATTCTGCGGTCTCCATCTTGTCACTAACATTTAAGTTATATTCATCCGTATCTTATTTATCTTTTTGTTAATATCACTTCCTTATATTAATACTCCTAATCTCCCAAGGCATATTGGAGCGTGATGGCTGGGTAGGACTATACAGAGGGTTTGTCCCCAATGCTTTGAAAAACTTGCCTAGTAGCAGGTCTGTCATCTTCTTCTTTTTGTATTGATCATTTCATCATTACTAATTTACTATCATCTTCGTCCTAAGTATATGGATGGAACTTACCTATGTGTATATGGTTCATTACTGTCACCTTCCTTTTGTATTGGGTTTTGAGCATTTTGTCAAATTCTGTTATTTCCCTTTGTCACAGCAAATGATACTCTTAAGCCTCTCATTTTTTGTGCATCCCTCTCCAACTTTTGAAATGTAGCTCATCGTTCTATGTGTATATTTTTTGTTGACTCATTTACAGGAAGTTCCTAGCTTCAATAAACACTCTTAGCTAGGATTCATTGAGATCAGTTATTTTGACCCACTTATAAATGTGAAATTTTCTATATTTTTTGGTTGCAGTATCCGGCTAACCACCTTTGACACTGTCAAGAGTCTAGTTGCCGCAAGTGAGAAAGAGTTTCAGAGAATAGTTGAGGAAAACCGTAAGGAAGCGAAAGCAAGTTCTGCTGATTGAGTTTGCTAGCATAGTCTCAGTACCTATTTTGGTAGCCAATTTTTTGCAGGAAATATTTCCTGCCAGTAGTACAAATAGTGGAGTGCTAGGACAGGTTATGAGCCCATTTGCTTCTTTGTTAATGTAGGTTGGGCAGGATGGATGATCCTTCCTTTTTTGGCTAAGTAGGGAGTGTAAGGGGAACGTGTTTTTCTTATAGAATTCGACAGGCTTTTTATAGTTGATGAGTTAACGATTTCTTAAATTTTTGCCTTCGTAATTGTGTAGACATGCAACATAATTGAACTTAGCATATTACCTTTCATATCTAATATTCGTCTTATAATTTGTATATCACACCTTTAAAATTTGGTGTTCATTACATTCTTGAAATTATTTGAACGTTTGTGAGGTGTAGACCTATGCATTGGATCGGATCGGGCCGGGTCAAAGAAGATCTAAAATGGGTCGGATCAGGCCAGGTCAAAGGAGATACATAACAGGTTGAGGCGGGTTATATTGTCCAAATAGAGTATAATTTTTATCTATAGGAAGTGATAGTTTACATGTATTACCTCCCATCTTTGATAGTGAATCACCGGCTAATAAGTGAAAATAATTTATTACCTTATAGTGTTTAAAAGTATTGGAAACTATTGGCCCGTAATTGACTCGACTTGAGTCATTAAAAATCTAATAAAACATGACTTTTTAAGAGATCGATCCATTAGGCTAATTATTGATTAGACTTTTTTACCAATAGGTCCCTTCCAATTGACTCATTATTGATTTCGATACGTAAATTCGATTCGGTTCGTTATTCGTTTTGATTCGGTACGAATCCCATTTCCCGATTCCATCCCCAGCTCGGACCGACGTGCCCCCTAAACTAGTTCGGTCCGGGTCCTTCCCCTCCCAGCCTGGCCCGGTGGCTTTACCCAGCTTGTCCGGACTGGCCCTGTGGCCATCACTAGACATACCTCCCTATTTTCAAAATCAATTTTCTAAAACATTCTAAATATTGTCAAAATTTTTAGAGGTTTCAAAGTGGAAATCAAAATTTGATTTTTAAGAATAATTTATTTTAATTAATCTCTTTAGCTTGGTCATTGAGTATCTTTTCCTAAGCCAACTTAAATTCTTATACATGACTGAGATATCTCCTAAGGACCTAGTAAATACCTTAAACATAAACCTTCATTATTCTTCTCTTTTACTTATTTTCACGCTCCACTAAGACTACTACCTTCCTCGTCACCATCACAGCTGCAGTCCAACCACCTCAATTGTGGCCCTCTCTTTTTTTTTTTTTTGTAGTTTTCTCCTTAATTCTTTTATTATTTTGACCTAAAATCAATATTTTATGAGTACTTTAACGTATCATATTGTTTAATAAAATAAATTTATATTTTTAATATTTATTATTGGAAAAAATAGTTTAGGGTTTTGTAATTTATTGAAAATCTTATTTATATGCTTATTAATTTGTCTATAGAAATTTGAGCAAGGAGAGTGTTGCTAGAGTGGTTTGTTGTTGTGTTTAATCAAGGTATATTTATGTAACTAACCATTCCTGGCATATTTTTATTATTTTAAAAAAAATTACATGGCATATTTACCTTAAAGAAAAGGAAATTTGGTTTAATTAGCGCTAACTATCATTCATTGTGCTAACTAATATAACCTATGGAATTTGCTACTTTGAATTTTTTATGTTAAATGTTATGTTAGTGATTTAAGTGTCGAACATTCAAATTGAGAAATTATTTTATTATAACTAAATATTAAAAACAAAGATAAACTCATTTTTTTAACTGATAAGATTGTTAATCACTTTACCAAAATTTCTAATCCAAAATTCTATGTAATTCTTAGTCTATTTAATTATTAAGGTGAAAAGGGAAATAGAAAAGAAGGAATAGATACATGTAAAAAAATTTAATATGATGTAATAAGTGGAGTATCTCAAAAAATTAAGAAATATCTATTGCTTTATTCTTTAAATGGCATCAACCAAAATTTCTATACAAAATTAAATTCGCAATTTTTTAACATATAGATTATAGTATATCATCTAAAAGTTTTGTATGGATTATTAAAATTTATATATTACAATGTGTTTTTTTACCAAATTAAACCTGCTGAAAGTTTCCTAACAAAGTCATATTTTAATATTACCAAAAATATTATGCCAATTTCTATCATCTCTTTCTACCAATATTATAAAAATCGTTGTTAGAGGAACATTTTGTGAGATTAAAACTTGAATTATAAAAAGCACGTGTGAAACACGATAAATATCTACTAAAAATAACCTATAAAATTACGTGTTCATTATATTTGATCTTCTTTTAACACGTTATATGATTTATCTCTCATGTTTACAATATAGAAAACACAATAACAATCTCTAGAATTTCTTTTAAGGAAAAAAGATAAAAGTATTATTGTAGCCTTGAGCAAACAAACAAACAACACTAAAGAAACTACACAAATAAAGGAATATGGGGTTTTCTACTGGTAAGAACCAAGTGGAAGCCTCTCCAACAAACATTAACGAAAGCTAGGGTGTGAGACACTAGGGAAAATAAATGGAGAGAATTCACCTAGTTTAAGATGCAAGAACCTTAACTCAGATAGATGAGTTCTAAACTTGTTTTTAGTGTCTTTAAAAAACAAATATAAGGAACTAAATTGTTTTAAAGCTCATCATATCACCATAATAAACATCTACGCTATAAAAAAAACCATTTATTGCAAAAAAAAATTTTAGCAATACAAATTCTTTGTTGAGAAATATAGTTTTCAGAGTTTTGACAACGACAAAGAATAGGCATTGCAATAGGCGTCTACATTCGCCACAAGCGAACCATTTTTTGGTGTTCCGCCCCTATCAATCAACACAAGTCTGCAGTAAGAACTAAGGTTTTGCTGTGCAGCAAGGGTTGAGATGGTGGTTAAGCCTGTGCATTGGATTAGATCTAATTTACAATGGGTTGGATCAAAGTATATGTAAAACGGGTAGTGACCCGTTAATATTTTGATGCGCATAAGGTTAAGTATGACGAGAAATACCCAAAAATCGAACAACAACGATAATAATGTTCGTTTCTTTAGATGAAGAACAAGCCTACAAGAAACTAATTGATGAAACCAAAAGAAAGTCAAACATAAATAGCCGGGCTATTAGGAAAATTACGAGACATTTTGATTCGGCTCTAATTCGTTCGCTATCATTGATTGAATCGTTCGCCCCATTCTCCATCAAATCAGCTCATTTTAATCAACTATCATACAATTAAAACTTTAAACAACAAAGTTTCACAATTATTAAAAATCAAAACCAAAATAGAGATTAAAAAAGATAAATTACATAATCGGAAGACGATACTAACCCGACGCATAACAACACCGTCAGACATCGCAGAGAGTGAGGGCTGAACTAACCCAATACATCATTTTTAGCGAGTGAATGAACTACTGGGAGATGATAGAAATGTTGAGCATCGGTCATATCTACTTGTCCTACTTAAATATATAAAGGGGATCCATAACAATTGAATAATGAAACCCTATTAGTTTGGAATTTACTATGATTGTATATATTCTTGAATGTATTAATGTATATGATAAAAGTGCTATTAGGGTTTAATAAGTAATTCAGTGACAATTTTAAGATAAAAGTAGAATATTTATACAAAACTAATGCTTATAAGATAGAAAATAATCTTTATAAAAGATATACTATCATAATGAATATTTGTAAGATAATAATTTAACATAAATAATCCTAAAAATATTTTTTTATTTATATAAATATGAAAAATATATCACATATATTTTTTGATAATATTAGTTATATTATATCTCTATCACTCAGGCTTTTAGTCCAAAAAAAATAATTTAGACTTTTATCATATTTTTAAAAAATAATTTGATCTATTGCAACAATAATCATTGTTGCGAATAAAAATTTAATTATTGCATAAAAATTGAACGCACAAACATAAAAATACATAAAATTGAACAAATTAAATCAATTTAGATTTTTAAACTTATTAGCAAAAACCTAGTCTGTACAATTTTTACCAAATAGAATTTCACTTATTTATAATGCATGAAATTAAATATCCAATAATTTCTTAAGTTCAAAGGAAGCAAAAATAAACAAAAAAATCGATCGTTATTGAATAAATTTACAACATTATACAAAATTAAATCAAAATTAGAAAAATTATTTATAACAATCGTCTTAAGTTTCACCAAATTTTAAGCATTAAATGACTATATACTTCTTAGATGACGTTTGCAAATTGCAATGGCGAAGAACCACCCAATCTTACTCAATTTCAGATTTTGATGGATATTAATTTGATTTCTTCTAAAAATCATTGAATTTTGTGAAATTTCGTTATTCGATCTCTTCTTCGAATTTGGAGTGAGAATTTGTTAAGAGATAGAATGAGTTATGGATTGTAAACAGTGGTTTTCAAATGATTTTTTTTATTTATTTAAATTTAAATAGTACGTAATATATATGGAAGCTACAATATTTAATCATTACCGCTAAACCTTCATTGTTGGACTTTGAAGACAATAAGATACTGCATTATTAATTACGCAATTCTCCTTCATTAATATACTCCTTGAAACCCTACCAACGTAGCTGTACGAGCTAGTAGCTCTAAAAAAAAGCGTATGGTCGAAACCCCGGACTCTGATCCTCTTCTCGATTCACTGTATCTTCATTCGAACTCAACTCGTCCTCGTCCTCGTCCTCGTCCTCGTCCTGCGATTTCGTCTGCTTACTACTAGAAAACGCCTCCAAGAACTCAGTTTCATTGTGTACCTAAGAACACCATACGTGTTAGTCAATCAGCCAATTATATTATTGAAGTTTTAGTAGTAACATGAAAATTTGGAGAGGGCATAAGTAAACCTACATTATACGAGAAGTAGGAAAACTCGTGGGATCCAACTGTTATATTCTCAAGTGTATTGAGTAAATTACGCATCCCACAAAACTGCTGAGATTCGAAATTAAACTGATGAGATTGATTGAGTACTTCATGTGACCCATCTTGTAGATTTGGAAGAGATTGATTGAGTACTTCATATGACCCGTATTGTAGATTCTGAGGAGATTGATAGAATAATGCATATGATCCGAATAGGTCGTAATTTGGAGGTTGAGTGAGTTGTTGATGTAGCTGGAGTTGAAATTCGTGCAAAAAATTCAAGTACATTTGTAGTTCTAGGGATTTCTCGGTAGAATCTTGACGAAGATAAGGGTTTCCCATAAGTTTCAAAAGAAAGAAGTGGAATTTAGTGATTGATATTCAACAGTAAAGTTATAACAAGATTTCTCTGCGCACAATGAAGACGCAACAGTTATTGGATAAATAATATGGGGAATTTGCCTAGATTATATATATAAGACTTTTAGAATCTTCAAATAAAGACTAAGATTACATGGTATATATACCATAATAAAAAGAAGTTTTATTGTAATTAGGAAGCTATGTGGAATTTTTTTTTTTAGGATAAAGTTTATGGAAACAAGAACTCTTATCCTCATTAAACTCTATGATAAAATATCAAAAATACAAGTTTCGGGTTTAGAATTTAGATAAAATATCTTGCGAAAAGATCAGCAATATATTACTTGGTATATTCCAATTCGACTCTTATTTGGGGATGCACGTAGGCTGAATTAAAACCCCAGGCACAATCAAATTTAAGAGTTATCCTTTGCCAAATTTGTAAACCATCTCAAACACCTGTGATTGATTGCCAAATTATTACTTTAAGTAAAATCTCACTTAATTAGATAAAAGAGGTACCGTCATTAACAATGGTATTTATGATGATACCAAAGTTTAATCATAATATAAATTTAGTCGTGAATTCATATTATATCATCATTTTCTTAAGGTATTTTGCAGATAACTGAAGATGGTGATTGTTACTTGAATTGACAGGAAGAAGACTTAAAGTAGATTCCATAGCTGTTGGAAAACTATTAGAAACTGTCATCTGTGTGGGATTTTATACTCAGAAATCAGAATGAAAATACAGATGGGGCAAAGTGGAATTAGTCTTGTTGCCTCCTCGTCACGAATGCACTGTTTTTATAAACAACTAGAGTGTCTGTGTGAGCAGTAGAGAGAGAAGGGAGAATTACATAAACTTTGTTACAATCTATATATGTAACACCTTCGTGTTCATTCTTCGCTCTTGTTGATTTACGGAAAGGGCAAACAAATATAATTGAGAAATGCTAAATTTAGTTTTACGATTTATGCAAATAGTAACATATATCATGTTTTAAAATATCATTAGTCAATTTACTGACCCACAAAAAATATAATGGTGAATATTTGTACAATTTTATTTTTGAATAGTAAAATTTCATGTTCTATTAATACTATTTTGTTTTCAAATAGTGCAATTTTAATTTTAAATAACACATTTATGAAAATAAAATTAAAATATTTATTTCATTTAAAATATGTGAATAGTAATTCATGTCGTGAATCAGGAGGCCTCAAATGTAATTTTGGGGAAAAACATGAAGACGAGTTGTAACATTTATTTATTTTTAAAAAAATTTATAACTTTTGTTGATTAATAATAAAAAATAGTTATACTTGAAAATAGTTCTAAAATATAATTCTTATATGATATAACTGTTTGCTAATATGCTGTGAAGTACAATAAGTAAAAAATGTATGTTGTACTAGGTATTACTTGCATTGTTCCCTATATTAAGAAACAAATATGAACAATTTTGACCATTAAGTCCTCGTTCTATTTGATTTATTTGTGACAAAAAAAAAGAGTATGGTTTTTTTTTTTATGTGAATCTATATAAAAGAACATTTATTCACACGAAGATAGAAAACTAGAAAACAAACCTTGTAAAGCCAATGCACCAAAAGTTGGATTCCTAGGTCGATTAGTACTTGAATTGATTAAAGCACAATACCATTAATTCTCGAACTACCCTCAAACACGTGAGTCTAAAGCTATGCACTAACTCACTAAGCTCAATTCGATTCGATTCGTCAATTTGATTCGATTTTCGATTCGGTACGAATCCAAAAATCCAATCCCATGGCCAAGACTACTCGTGAGTGTGTTTTACTCCCGCACGTGTTAAACGTACGACAAACGACATTTAAATAGGATTATATAATAAGCAACACATCTTTCCCAAACAGCATAAAATTCATCTTCAGCCTAACAATATTAATCTCCCGAGATGTTAAAAAAAATAAACAAAATATAATTTCCCAAACAACATAAAAATCATCTTCAGCCAAACAAAATTAATCTCCCGAGATGTAAAAAAAATATATATAATCTTAAATTCCAAGACCTCAATCAAACAATTAAATCGAATTAAAACATTAAAACCTTTTGAGCCCAAAAATTAATTATAAACCAAAATTAAATAAGTTCAATTACCAATTGACGAAACACAAATGCTAGTAACTTTTACTTTTAATAATGGAATGGGAAGGTAAAATTGAGAGATAATTAATGAAAACTAAGCAGTAAAAAAGGACCTTATCAGTCATCTTGATAGAAGAAGTGGGCGGACGAGGGTGGACTTCAACAACCCAACCATCTGGAAGCTCGAATTCTGGAATGTTCGAAATAATCGGAACCATTTGCATCTCCGGCCACTCTGACCACCGTGTTCCTCCATGAGCCACTTTAATAGTTTGTTTAGGTTTCCCCTTAGACATACCTATAGGTGGCCACTGAGCCAGTTCAGTCTGGCCTAACCCCAACCCGACTCGGCCAAAGCCCGACCTAGCACGACCCGCATAAAAATATGGGTCGAATTCGAATCCAAATTCTCTAACTATGACCCTATTCAATTCGGTTCAAGGAAAAATTCGACTCATCCCATATTCGAACCTGCCCGGCCTTATTCGGCGTGCCTAAATCCTATAGTTTTGTAAAATTTAGTTTATTTAAATGCATTTTATTTATATTAATATTAGTTTAGTTGAACATAAATTAATTTATACAAATGTTAGTTGATTTGCATATAATTTAATTTATATAAATGTTAGTTTATTTGAATATACTTTAGTTTAATTCCTATGAATCAATGAATGTTAGTTTAGTTGAATATAGTTTAGTTTATATGAATCAATGAATGTAGTATAATTAAATTTAGTTTAGTTTATATGACTCAATGAATATTAATTTAGTTATATAAATGTTAGTTTAATTGAGTATAGTTTAGTTTATATAAATGTTAGTTTAGTTGAATATAGTTTATATGAATCAATGAATGTCAGTTTAGTTGAATTATATATAGTTTAGTTTATATGAATCAATGAATGTTAGTTTAATTGAATATAGTTTAGTTTATATGAATTAATGAATGTTAATTTAGTTAAATATATTTTATTTTACATAAATGTTAATTTAGTTCAATATAATTTAGTTTATATGAATCAATTAATGTTAGTTTAGTTGAATTGTATATAGTTTAGTTTATATGAATCAATGAATGTTAGTTTCGTTGAATATAGTTTAGTTTATATGAATTAGTTAATGTTAGTTTAGTTTAATATAGTTAGTTGAACATAGTTTAGTTTATATGAATGTTAGTTCATTTGAATATAGTTTAGATGAATAAATGAATTTTAGTTTAGTTGGATCTTAATTTAATTGAATCTTAGTTTAGTTTATATGAATATTAGTTTAAACTAAATTTAGTTGAACTTAGTTTGGTTTACAAAAATCAACGAATGTTAGTTTAGTTGAATATAATTTAGTTTATTCATTATATAAATCAATAAACTTTAGTTTAGATTAATATAGTTTAGTTTATATGAATAATATAAGTTTAGTTGAATATAGTTTAGTTATATGAATCAATGAATTTTAGTTTAGTTTAATATAATTTAGTTTATATGAATCGAATATGATTATGTCTTTTTGTGATTATGTGTAATATATGTAATTTATGTAAATATGTAGTGAAAAATGAAAAATATTGACAAAAGAAATGAAAAATGAATGTGATTAGTCGAATATAAAAGTTTACAACGAATGTCATTATGTGATTCGTGAATATAAATGTTTAATTACTATCGAAACAATTCATTTCTTCTAATTTCTAAAAATGTCATTATGTGAAATTCGGTTCGATTCGGTTTAATTCGGTTCGATTCGGTTTAATTCGATTCGATTCAATTCGATACGTGAATTCGATTCGGTTCGTTATTCGTTTTGATTCGGTACGAATCCCATTTCCCGACTCCATTCCCAGCCCGGACCGACGTGCCCCCTAAACTGGTTCGGTCCGGGTCCTTCCCCTCCCAGCCCAGCCCGGTGGCTAGCCCGACCCAACTTGTCCGGACCGGCCTTGTGGCCATCACTAGACATACCTCCCTATTTTCAAAATCAATTTTCTAAAACATTCTAAATATTGTCAAAATTTTTGGAGGTTACAAAGTGGAAATCAAAATTTGATTTTTAGGAATAATTTATTTTAATTAATCTCTTTAGCTTGGTCATTGAGTATCTTTTCCTAAGCCAACTTAAATTCTTATACATGGCTAAGATATCTCCTAAGGACCTAGTAAATACCTTAAACATAAACCTTCATTATTCTTCTCTTTTACTTATTTTCACGCTCCACTAAGACTACTACCTTCCTCATCACCATCACAGTTGCAGTCCAACCACCTCACACACCACCACATATATGCATGTGTGCCACACATCACCTAGATTGTGGCCCTCTCTTTTTTGTAGTTTTCTACTTAATTCTTTTATTATTTTGACCTAAAATCAATATTTTATGAGTACTTTAACGTATCATATTGTTTAATAAAATAAATTTACATTTTTAATATTTATTATTGGAAAAAATAGTTTAGGGTTTTGTAATTTATTGAAAATCTTATTTATATGCTTATTAATTGTATGTTTTATTTGTCTATAGAAATTTGAGCAAGGAGAGTGTTGCTAGCGTGGTTTGTTGTTGTGTTTAATCAAGGTATATTTATGTAACGGGATAATTATAAAAATATAATTTAACATTAGTTTGATAATTTAAGGTTTAATGACTTATGAATGTATTATGAATTATTTTATGATGAAATTATAAATTGACGGAGACCGAATATTTGGATACTTTTTTTTTAACTAATTTTGAGTGGTTATATGTATAGACCTAATGGTTTGTGATTTTATTTGTTAACTTTTAGAATTGTTGATGATTAAACAATTGTTTGAAATTATATTAATTATGATTAATTCATTATTGAAAAGTGTTAATGTATATTGAGGGAATATTTTGATGATGGAAAAATACTTACTGGAATGTTTTGGATTTATTTTACATGCAGGCAAAAAATTTATTTCATGTTGGGAATAATTGTTTTAAATTAGTATATCAATTTATGAAATTAGAATATTAGAACTTAAATTGTGTGATTATGCATAATGATGGATGAATATTATTAGTTTTGTTTGGAATTATTTTGGATTGGTATAATAGTGTTTTGAATAATTGATGAGTTAACTCAAATTATTTTATTAAGGAAAGTAATTGGAATTATAACTAGATTTATAAATATAGAATTGTTATGAGTTGAACTCACAATAAGGAGAAACATTCCTAAATATTAGGACTTTATAATGTCAAGTGGAATGTTTGATTCTTACTATGTTGAAGCTCGTTTATGTGGGAATATAAACTTTTGTATGATTTAGTCTTATCTTTAATCATTGATTATGTAAATGAGTTACTCCCTTTGTTCTTTTTTTTTTTTGCATAGATCCCAAAATAAATTTCAATTATTTTCAATTGTATGATTGCAAAAATTATAAAAAGTTGATATTTTAAAAATATACATTGAGTTGAATCTTATAAGACCCCATATGACTTTGTTTTTTCTTAGAGATTAGTAAGAATTTATAGTCAATGTTTGGCTCTAAAATCTATAAATTCCAAATGAGAAGAATTAAAAAAACAGAGGAAGTACTAGTTTTTTGGTGTACACGCTTAGGAAATTTTACAAATTAAAATTAATTATTCCATTATTTCATTCTCACTTTGTTGAGATTGATTTTATTTATTGGATTCAGGTCATATACCTTGGGATTATTCAAATGTGTTCTATGAAATATTTCAAGAACCTTTATGTTTTTCTAAATATAATTGGAACTTTATGGAATAAGTGTGCTTCAAAGGATTTGAATTTTATCAATTATTTTCTTTATTATGCGCATGAATATGCTCAATTTTTATTGATATGTATTTCCTTTTCGTTTTTCTCTATTCAATTGTATGGATAGTTTAATATGTTATATTTTTAATAAGTGGAATCTTCATGAAGGAGTTTGAGTTAAGAGAGCACACAATTTTGATGTCAATGATATTATGTTTTATTAGTTTTGGAAACAATATTATTAATTATTATTACTCTTTTACTTAAGTCTTTATTAAATTGTACACTTACTTTTTTGTTGTGTGTAAAGATGATTATTTGATTTGAATATAGTAGTTATTGTTATTGTTTTATGTTATCACGAGGTATTAAATATTTTTTTTGTATTTTTTCAAGTATTTTGATTAAAATTATTTTCTTTGGAGGAATATGAGATGTTACACCAAATTATGAGAAAGTAATAAAAGAAGCAAAAATACACAAAAGAACAAAAATATAATACTACTTTGTACTAATTAAAATTAAGCAAAACCAAGTAATGATACAAAATGTGGATAGAAAAGGTATAAAATGATAGGAATTAGGGGGTTACAAATAGGTGGAAGCACCACTTATCACCTCTAATCAAAGGTGATAAGTAATAATTAGTATATATATACTCCATCCATTCTATTTTTTTCTTCTTTTCTTTTTTCCCATTCGAAAATTTTAAAATGTTGTTTTTATTTGTAATCCTTCTATTTTGGTATAATATTGTGATTGGGTAAATTTTTTTTAATTGTTTAATGCCATGAACTTTAGGGATTCCACTACTTATTTAATGTGTAACCCACTTGCATCATTTTTTAATAGGACCTAATCTTATTTTTAGATTTATTTAAAATATTTTTATAAAATAATAATGATATTTAATATTATCTTATTTTCATTCCCAAATTCCAAATGAGAAGAAAAAAAAAGAATGAAGGAAGTACTTATTAATCCCAGCTAGAAGCTATATCCATAGATTTGTAAATGCATCACCTTTCCATTAATGGAACACTTTTAAACCGTCCTAACAATCTACCACTCCCATCCCCATCGTAAAAGCGACAATCCTAACCAATTACTGCACACTTGTTACCCTAATGTCCCTTCAGTGTCCATTTCCTATCCACTCGCACATATTTTATTAGCTAAATTTCAAATATATTTTCGAATATAAGTTTAGAAACTACATTATTGTTGTCTTATAAGTGTACAACTATGCAAGTGTATAAGCTTCCAAACACAAAATGCAATTGCCTCTAGATACTTATATAAGCCTTTTTGTAAAAGAAAAACTTGTCAGAAATTAACTTCTAATTTCTAAATGTCTTATTTTGCTAAAAACTAGCTTTAAAATTTTTTGAGTTAAAAACTACCTTATAAAATTTTTGGTTGTAAGAACGTGTATTATGCCAAATTTCAAGTATTGACTTAAATTCCAATGATGATCAACCCATCTACTTATGACTTGTCCCTCACATGACATTTACAAAACTTATTTTTCTTCATTTCCCTGCAATTTTCCTCATTTTCCTCATTTTCCCTTTGGCAATTTGCTAAATAACCATATCAAACAAAGAAATCACCCCTTCCTAACTGAAGTAGCTAGGTTATGGGCTTTAAACATAAGACATCTAGAGACTTTAAAACTAGATTAAAAAAGCAAATTTAGTAGCTTCTATTTTAATATCTTGAATCAATGGTTTGAGCTCCTTCGGCGACTTAGTCAGATTCTCTAGGATACCTATTGCTTCAGCATATTCTGACCGAATAAGGCAGCCTTTCCTACCAATTGCGCTTCCCTCATGCCTTTATGGATGGCCATCAATTCCACATGCAGAGAAGAAGACGCCTAGACTCTTTGGTTACCTTGGACATATTCTCCTTCACTAAATTGGATATGTTAGCCAATCCCAACTTCAATATACCAATTTTGATTACTTTTTTTTTAACCTTTTTTCAATCCCCATCTACCTCGACTATAATTAACTTTCTTCCTTGTAGATTCCCTATTATCCAAGAATGAATAATAGGATGGGTCGGATCAAGGTCTGATTCATTTTTCCTTTCTGATCTCCAAACTTGAGAGCATCTCCAAACTGGATTCGGATATGAGTTTTTGAAACACAAATAATTCATATGAAGCCAAATACTCCAACATAGGATGATACACTTTTCAGCTTTCCCTAACATCTGGTTCGAATTATTTCATAAGATAATTAAGCCAATCAATGCACCAGACTTCAATATGAGGATCCATCTCAGAAATCTGCTAGCCTAAAACAGAAAAACTCCAAATATGCTTGATCAAATTGAAATCACGAAAGAGGTGATTGAGCGATTCCCTTTGGTCACCATACAAGGGACAGTTTGTACCAAGATAACACCCCTCTAGAAAGCTCATCTCTTGTCGAAAGTGCCCTGAAATTTAACTTCCAAGCAAAAATAAGAAGTTTTGGAGGGAGTTTTAATTTCCAAAACTTTCTCCAAAACCCCTGGGGATAAGCCAAAAGAGACTGAGAATGAAACATCAGATTTGTTTCAAGATTGTTTAAGAACCTACAACCCTCCTTCACAGAGAACACACCAGATCTTGCATTCCACCAAACCATCTCATCCTGACAACTATTTGGAGAGATATGTAGACAAAGAATGGCTAAAGCGACTTCCGTTGAAAAAGTCTCCAGATCTTACTCTGGTCCCACGAATGCCCGTCCTTCAACAACTCAGCAACCCATTTTGGCTTTTCCTCATTCCGCTTGAGCTTCAAACTATTAATCAAAATTCTCCCCTGTGGAAGCCATAAATCATCCTCAATACTTATGCTTTTCCCATTTCCATACCACCTTTCATGATCCTGGCAACCCAATTTTTTTTATAGTTAGTTTCTAACCATTTTTTTATAAGAGGTAATTTTTCGCAAAAGGAGACATTAAAATGATAGTTAAAATTATTTTTCTTTTAATTTTTTTACTTATTTTTATTTCACGAGATTCTCCACAGTTTACCATGTTATAAACCTACCAAATATGTATGTTGAGTTTCTTACACTTAGCCAATATATTAGAGCAAAATGATCCAGATATTTGAGCGTTAGACGCTTAGTTCATGAGTTAAGTGTGGGTAGGGAGTGGAACACTAGGCCCAACATCAAAGTCAGATTTTTATGTTTTGGAGCCCTTTTGAGGATTTTAGGTTTTGAAGTGTTTGGGCATTTTTAAAGGCTGGTCGAGTTTCGGCAAACTCAATCTCAAGCCCGTTGGAAGGGTCGGTTCATCATTGAACCGCTAAAATGGTTTTGACACATGTTTTTTTATATCACAAAACAATTGTTTATAACAACTAAAAAAGTTCTAGGGTTTAGTGTTCAAGATTTTAGGGTTTAGGATTTAAATTTTCAATACTATATTAATTTGAGTGTCCATAAAAAAATTACGAAAAATAAATATTTTTTTGACATCAGTTAAACAAACATTAATACTATAAACTATTATAAGTTACTACTAGGGTCATTCACACCCTTAAACATACGAGACTACCAGTGCGAGCTTCACTTGCTCTTAAAAACCGACAAAACACAAAATAGTAGATGTTATTGAAACAACATCTATTGTACTTGGTGGCTCGCGATGGAAGAAAATGCTACGCATATGGTATACAATGATATGAAACTTGGGTAACCTTTGGATCTTGTAAGACGAAGATTGAACCAAATGGATAAGGATTCCATAAATTGTTTGCAAAAACCTTGTGATCAACCAAAGTTCACACGCATCAAGAGTCATTTTTTGTGACTAAGCTCGAAACACTCTTGAATGGGTTCATGGAGTTTCTCCGCAGAAGCTGACAAACTCAAACACGTTAATATGTTATGAACCCCCAAAATTTCTAGTTGGGGAATAGTCTTCAGATTAGGAATTTAGAAAGCAACGATAAAACAAATCATTGCAAACCAAACATGAGAATTAACAAAAGTTAATCTCGTCAATCTCCGATCTTTAAAATCGGAACAAACGATCAAATCATGAGAAACCTAAACATTCCATCTACACACATTTAGAGAAAAAAGGTGGCTCCAATAGAGTATTTGTAAATGACAGTGCTCCAAAACCCTCGTCATTTGACACAAATCCCGACAATAGATTAGGATCAAGACCGCTAACAAGGTCCCTAAGTTTTCTTCAATGAAGTTTGAGACAAACCCAAATCCAAATCCTGAGTCTCAAAGGGCAATATTCGAGCAAACATACCTAAGTGACAAGCCTCCAACATGCACTAAATATACAAACAAACCAGATAAAGTAAACTAATTAAACGAAACATTGAACCCAACCAACAAAACAATAAACCTAAACAACACGATCAACCAAACCCGCATGGTAGAATATCAAACAACGAAAAATAATTTTAGTGGTGTTCTTATTTTAATCTTTTGATTTGTAATTTGTAAACACAATATGGTTTTCATTTAAATTCAATTCAGAAAATGAAATCCTCCACTCCATGATTATCTTAAGTGGTTGATTTAATTTATAAAACGAGACTAGTATTTTTTTTTATATAGTCGGTTATATTTTTGGACAATTGTTTAATAATGAACAAGAAAAAAAAAAATGTATGAGGTACAAATCCAGCAAGTGTATATATATCGATAATCATATCGTCCAACGAAAAGATTCCGCCCATACCGTAAACAAACCAAGCAAATCGGCAACATCAGCCAAACATAACTGGAACTACAAAAGGCAAAATGCCATACACCCTTCAATCTTCCATCTCAATTCTGGGCTCTACCATATCTACTTACCCCAATTTGTTGAAGAAATCAACCAACTTTCATGCTTGTTGCTTATCTTCAAACCCCAATTCTCAAAACTCAGAAGATGATGAATCTTGCACTGATGGGTGCCCCTTCTTTCTCCCTTCATCAAACTACTGTGATTCCCAGTTTTTCTGTACGATTGATTGTTCTGGTTTTTTTTGACAGGAACACTCTGGTTTTGGTAGAGAGATATAGCAATGGCACTGCCAAAAGGTGAGTTCTTTGCCAGTTTTGTAGGGAAATATAATATTTTTATAAAATTCTATCATAATAATTTTATCAATCTATCACTTTATCCTTTGGGATAGGTCAATTACGTAGTATATAACTCTCATTTTGTAATTAGTCTATGCTACAAATTGTTTGATTTTATCTCCTGATTTGGTTCTTGCTGCGTCTCTTACAATTGATGGTATAACTCATTTGTTGTATATGCTTTAATTTGATGAAGAGGCTTCTCAGAAAATGTATAATCTTCTCAACTCTTCTCAGAAGATAAATCTGCTTGGTTTTTGCTACCTGATTATTTGAAACTTGTTTGGTTGGTATTATCAAGGCTCAAATCATATCCTTTAACAAGTAGTGTTGGAACTTATATGTTGAAGTTTGTAAAAAAACAAGGTTTATGAAAACAAAGGAGTCCCAAATTGGTGGAATAAGAAAAGTTGAGCTTCTTTATAAAGAGGTATGTTCACTAACTTTGGTGTGACCAAGGGTTACCCACTTTTGTGGAAGGAGGAAGGGCTTAGGAATCCAACCAACACATGCGCCTTTAATGAGTGATCATGAGCTTCTAACTTTTTGGACCTTTTTAAGTCAGTTTTAATCATGATTTAATTACAGATTATGGTAATCAGTTTTAACGACTACATTGAAGTGCCAACATTTAATTACTTTTTACTGTTTTAAAACGTTTGACTACTTTTTGGACCGTTTTAAAAAAACCATTTTCTGATCTTCTCATCTCTCACAAAATCCGAGTAGTAGCTTTTCTTCCTTGGGTGTTCTATGCAAATCCACCAGTGCTATACTAGATAGACCACTTTATCCTGCCGTTGATTCCCGAGATGCTTGCACTATCCTTAGACAGTACCGTGAATGTTCTAAAGAAAGCGACATAGTTTGTGACTCGTTCTATTCTCGGTAACATTGTTTTTGCCATTTTGTAGTATTGTTTACAACAAGTAGCATATGAAATATTCCCTTACTATATTTATAACTCTCTCCATTCCTTAAAGATCTTTGCACTTTCTTTTTAATTCTTTGAAATTTGTTTGGTTGGTAACTTGGCATTATCAAGACTCAAATCATATCTTTCAACAAGTAGCATATGCAATATTCCTTACTACTCCTTCTATCCCCTTGTTTTGCCCTATTTTCCATTTTGGTCCGTCCCCCAAAAATTACCCCATTTGGTTAAAAAACTTTCCATTTTGGGTTGTCCTACCAAAGATTTTCCCTTGTATCTTTAAAAAATAGATTTTTGTACTTGGGGCAAAGAAAAAAGGGACAGATGGAGTATATTTATAACTTTCTCCATTCCTTAAAGATCTTTGCACTTTCTTTATAATTCTGTTCTATGAAGATTTTCACATTTTTACTTCATTCCTATTATGTTATGGTTATTATTGCTTCTTACATTCTCACCTCCCTTCTTCCATGTTTTTTAAGCTTTAGTAATCTAGACAGTATAATGGAAATATAGGGAGTAACTCATTAACCATTACACTACAGATTAGTGAATATACAATGTATTATTGTTGACCTATTGAATATATTAAGTTCTATTTGATTATATCTACCCTATGGTGACCTTTGGTGAATGCATATTTCTATAGCATTAATTATGAATTGGGAAATTAAAGACGTACTTTTTCTTATTCTTTGATCTTATTGCATTCCTTTAATTTTTGTTTGACGTGATATAATTATCTAGCTGTAATTTTTATTTTTATATATTTTTATCTAAATCTAATTTATTTTGTAAAATGCAATAAATGAAAATGACGACTTGACTATCTTATGTGAATTCTCTCAATGCTCTTGAATGTTCCTCTTGATATATATAAATTTGATTTTGAGTTTTGTTCAGAAAAGGATAATTTGCCACCCAACATATTTTATGTTTCTCAAAAAAAAAAAACCCACCTTTAATGATTTTTTATTTTTTTTTCAAAAACCACCATTTCATTTTTTTGGAAAACAACGCCTAAAAACTATCAAAAGATCTAATGTAATCACTTTTACTCTCCATTTGGTCAATTAAAGTCAAAGAGATGATGAAACTAGCCTTTGTTAGAAATTTAGAGTCGTAAGGTCTAATTTGATTATTTTTAAGGCTAAAGGTGGTGTTTTGCTAAGAAAAAGGGTTTATAAGGTGGCTTTTGACTTGAAAACTATTTGTTAAGGCAATTGTTTACTTTTGAAAAATATTAAAGGTGGTTGCGGAAAACTATCCTTAAAAATAGTTTATTATGATGTGCCTTACACTGAATTTCTTGTGGGAATCAGGTATATTATGGACGGGAAATCAAGCAAGCAATCACTGCTTGAGCAACACAACTCTGTAAAAGATAAGCTGGACCATCCAAATCCTGTCACTAACTTAAATTGGCTTCCTGATAGCATCAAAGATTTCATTTTGCCTGCAGGTTTCCCGGGTATTAATTTATAGTATGAGTTTCCCGGGTATTAATTTATAGTATGAGTATATGACTCGAATTTTTTCTGTGACTTTGCATTGTTTTTAGTACCCCATTTTCTGTTAAGAGATTTGGTAGAAATTAACTTTGTTTTTGTGTGAAATATGTGCCATGGATATTGGGTGCTTTTTGAATATCGTTGTATCTTGTTACAGAATCAGTATCAGATGATTACTTGGAATATATGTTATGGCAGTTCCCTACCAATGTCACTGGATGGGTTTGTCATGCCTTGGTTACTTCAAGCTTGCTCAAGGCATGTTCTTCAAACTTGGTATTCTCTTTTCAGTTATTAACTTAAATGAACATATATATATATATATATATATATATATATTATATATATATATATATATATATATATTTGTAGATATGACTTTTACTTTTTTTGGGGAAGAGGTAGGAAGATTTAGTAATCTCGTGATTCTCATCCCCTTGGAATGCATTTGATATTACCTTTCTTTGGTATATCTGATTTCATGTATGTTATATGATCATGGAAGTGAACTTTTCTTCGTACAGAGAACACCTCCCCTCTCCACTCCTTAGTGCATTTATGTTTGTATCATGTTGCAACAGGTGGTTGCTTCTTTTTCTACTAACTCTGTTAAATATGTAAAAAAAAACTTGTAAAAAATAAATAAATAATGGCTTTTCCGCCATACTCATCTAAGAAGGGCATACACTTTCAAGAAGGAACATGCTAAAAAGATGAGTGTAGGAAAGATGCATATGCTAAGGTGAATGTGTGAAAATACCTTGATGGATAAAATCAGAAATATAGATATTCGAAAAAAAGTTAGAGTAGTGAATATTGAGATAAGTTGAGGGAGAATCGGCTATGTTTGTTTGGGCATGTAAAAAGCCGAATAGATGTACCGATGAGAAAGGCGGGGGTCGGGGTAATGGATACCTCAAATGCAGTTGAGGCAAACCAAATATGACTTGAATAAAGAGTGTTATCAAAAATATGAAGAAATGGGGCTTAGTAGTAGACGAGGCTTTAAATAAGAGAGAATGGAAGATGAGCATTTTTATGGATGACTACGTGAAATATATTTTGGTTCATGTAGCCGATCCCATCATTTTTTTTAATATTAAGGCTTGATTTGATTGTTGTGCTGCATTTTCTTCTATGATATAACATATTGCCAGATCCAAATGTAGTTTTTGCTGTAAGGTGCTCTACATTTGTAGGGTTCCCCATATTTTTATAAACAATAACATTTTGATAATGCAGGCAGTTGGTGTTGGTTCTTTCTCAGGAAGCACTGCTGCAGCATCTGCAGCTGCAATAAGGTAATTTCTTATCTTTGCACAATTTGTATGTGATTTTGTTTGAAAACTTCTGTCAAAAGGGGATTAAGGGTTGGGCTGGGGAGGAGGGAATCCAACTCCTAGAACTTAGAACTTTCTCCTGCTCTAGATGTTGGATTGTCTTGCTTTCAAAATAATTTTGTGTAGTTTTGTTTATCTCGGTTGGTGCTAATGATAAGTAATTACAATGATTGGACACAAACAGTTTCTCTCCGTGTACAGATGGGTGTCAAAGGATGGCATTGGAGCTGTTGGTCGACTAATTATAGGTCTGAGATTATGAAGATGCCTTAGAGATGCACTTGTTTATCAGATGAGTGTTTCCATTTATATTCTTCTTTTGTACAGGTGGAAGATTTGGAAATCTGTTTGATGGTGACCCAAAACAATGGCGAATGTATGCTGACTTTATTGGCAGTGCTGGAAGGTGAGATTTGGACAATTTTTCTTTTCAGAAGGTCCAAATATTTGCAAACTTCAAGTCATGATAAAGGGTCTTGATGTTTCTGCAGCATTTTTGATCTTACCACTCAGCTGTATCCAACATATTTCTTGCCACTTGCATCTCTTGGAAATCTTGCGAAGGTTCTCATTCCCTTTTTATCCATTCTTCACATTCCACCTCTCTTTTACTATATTATTCATGGTTTTATAGTATATTTGTGTCATGATTGACTAATTTGAACGCTGGGGTACTTAGAACAGGCTGTTGCTAGAGGCCTGAAAGATCCTTCATTCCGGGTGATTCAGAACCATTTTGTAATGTCAGAAAATCTTGGAGATGTATCAGCTAAGGTAAACAATAGAATCAGGCTTCACAATAACTAGCTAGCTTATTCATTTTCTTTGAAGATGGAATGCTTGCCAGGACATTTTATTTCTTTTTATTCTGTTTCTTATTTCTCTAATTTTATTGTTGGCCAAGCTTAGCTAGGTTACAAAACATATATCAAGTGGTATATTAGTGAAAAATATTCATGCTCTTAATTTTTTTATTGTACTGAAGGAGGAAGTATGGGAAGTAACTGCTCAATTTTTCGGACTTGCTCTAGGAATACTTATTCTGGTAAGTGACTATATCTGTGGTCACAATTGAACATTGATAGGTATAGGCCTTATAGCTTAACTGCTTTCGGGCATAGTCGTAGTTGGCTGTACCTGACTGTAAATCATGACGCATATTTTAGGATACACCAGACCTGGTGTCTTCATATGCCACTTTGCTATCAACATGGATGAGCATGCGCCTTTTTCACCTTTGGCTACGTTACCAATCTCTGTCAGTCTTGCAATTTAAAACGGTAACCTTCTCCCAGGGCAACCATAATTTAATAAATGAGCTCAGGTGTGAGCTTTGTATTCCTGCTAACTGCTACAGTTCCAACAGATTAATCTCAAGCGTGCTCGTATGTTGGCAAAAGGACATGTCTTACATTCCAAAGTTCTTGGTATGTTTTCTTCTGCAATTTGTTGGCTTTGTACTGCTATAGCCCCAACTTCTTTTCCTTCATCTTTTTCTGGTGATCATGGGGAGCCTCTTGATAAAAATTGACTTGGGATCATTAGTATATTCTTCTGCAGTAGTCTTGAACCTAAAAAAACCAAATTAACACAACTTAATTTGTGTGTTTCTTCTACCCAGGATGCACTGACTGCAACAGGAAAGAAAACATTTTAACATGGGAGAGGTTCCTAAGTCCTCGAATAATCTTTGGTGTTCCCTTCAGTGAGTTGATTGCTGTTGAGAGGTCATCTGCTATGGTACTGATATAGTATTCCTCTTGCTAAATGTTTCTTGAATCTTTACTGAGTTGTAAGATTAGATTAAGCATTTCTGAATATTTTATTTTTTGGGTGTAAAGAGAGCTGCAGACAGTAAGATAAAGTGATGTAGATGGGATTTGATCCTAGGTTTTGAATATCATACCTCAAGACTTTAACCAACTTAGTTAGATGGCATCAACCAGCATTTCTGAATATGATGGTGGAGTTCTGATTTAATTTTGTTGATAACAAGTCAATGAAAGAGAAAGCTACTATCATAACTGTCATCGATGAAACAAACTTGGCTTTTCTGACCAGCTGATAGTAGTAGATTGTTTCTATGGGCTTGTTAGAGTCGGTTGTTAGCAGTAGGTGTTGACCAAGATGTTTGGAAAGCTTTTGTACTAGGTAGCTGTCAAATGCCCAAAATAGGCAAGTTTTGGGTAAAACAACCAAAAGTCAACTAAAAGAAGTAATTCTAGGCAACTTAGTCATCTAGGTTGGCCAAAACCATTTAACAAATCTTACTTTTGGCTGATTGGCTATTTGAAAACCTAAAAAAATCAGAAAGTTGGCAAAAAGCCATGTACCTGACAAGGCCTATGTATTCATGCAGGTAGTTCTATTTGCTGTTTTCAGTCCAGTTTACCGCTTTAGGAATTTGTTACCCCAACAGAAACATTCCAATACTTCTGAAAAGAAATTTTGCCCTAGGAAGAGGAAATCACTTGCATGCAGATTTAACCATGTGATGATACTTAAGCTATTTCCTATTGACCCATGGTCGAATGTGCAATGATTGGCTGCTACACAATGGATTAATAAATCAAAAGTGGTTATTTAACATGAAATTGTTACATGAACAATTTTCCTATTCAAAGTTGGTGCTGTTGGTCCAATAGGTTTATCACTCCACATTCTGGCTTTCTCTAATAGTTGGTTCATAGAGCTGAGTGAAAACTCTTTTTAGTGTGTACTTCATGAGGTTATATCTCATTTTCTACTTATGCTTTTGCAACAGGTGAAGACCTTACAGCTTTACAGTGACAAAAAATATGTCCTTACTGTAGATCAATGGCAGAGCAGAGATTTTGAGGTTTTGGTCTCTTTCCAGGTATGCTTCTGTGCACGTCTTTTCTATGCTGATTGTGGGGTTTTGGAGCAAGGAAACTGTCGCTATATAAGCTAGACAACTTCAATTTTATTACTTTTTTTTTTCTTCTGCGTTTACTATTTGTATGAAAATTGCATCTCCTTTCCCCTTTTCCCTTCCTAGTTTCTGTGCTATTATGTGTTGGGTTCCCCTAAAGAAGAGACTGGATTTACAGGTAGGTGCTACGAGTTTGTCAGTCTTGCAAAGTGTATGGCAGGCTTACTGGCTCTATGAACATTGGGATGATTCCTTAGAAGTCGTTAAAGCATTGGAGGAAAGCTTGGTGAATTTGGATTGCAGATTTGACAATTTTGTGGAGTTGCTTGAGGAAGCAGGATGGAACACGCAGAAACTTATTCTAAGTGTACCCAAGGAACCATTCATTGAGTTTGACGATGACTTGAAACGTTGATTCTGGTGAAAGCTGAATCAAATGCACTATCTCATCCTTAACCAACGCTTTTCCATCAGAGACCAATAAAAGATTGCTATGCTAACATCATACAAGTGGACCATCATTTGTAATCATCATGAACACGCAGTGCTAGCTCTTCCTTTCCCTCAAAACATTGGCCAGGGGATCCAGTTGGCACCCCTGTGGGAGTGGAAGCTGGAGTTTCAGCAAAAACGGGAGTTTTGAAGTCTAACAAATGAGATAGTAAGGGCAGTTTCTCTGAGGCCGATAAAATGATATCGCCATGATGCCCAAGATGTCTTTATGCTACAGTTCATAAAAACCATATCCTTGTTTGCACAAGGATCCTGCTATTGCAGGGTATGAAAAAGGTCCAATTGTACGCAATTTTACCCATTCCCGTGAAGAGGTGTAAATGTTATGTTACTACATTTGTTGTTATAGCTTGTTTTGACAAGGAATTAGATGGGATATAAATCTTCAATCTCGTACTTTCTTTCTTACCAAAATTGGCGGAATCGGAATTTAAAGAGTTTATGTGGAGTACCAGTTGACATGTATGCTAGTTCACTTTCTTTTCTCTGCAATTGAATATTATTTCCTTCACTCTTGTTGCCTTATGATGTTAGAATATATCCCCACCTTGATTGAATTATGGTGACGTTGGTGAAGTCTAGCATCATCTGAAAGACTGAACTGTGTGCTTCTCTTCCCCCTTAAAACCCCTCTTATTTTGTCCTGAAAACTTGCCAAATTGGTCTTATACTAGTATATGAGAAAACATACAATTATGTTTGCCCCTAACATTAAATCATTTGCCAATCTTACTAATGATTATAACCCTTTATATTAGGAAGGGATGGTAAATAGGTCACTTAGATAAGGTTTACGGAGTAATTGAATAAGATCAAATTCGAATATTGAATCATTTCCTATATTTCATAGTTTCAAGTTGGTTCAATTCGTATTCAACCCTATTAACAATAAATTTATAAATTTCGTGGTTTTAAGTTGGTTCAATTCGTATTAAAGCGTATTAACTATAAACTTATAAAAACAAACTGATATTAGTTGTTGGGGGTAAAAATCTATCCGATCCAAGTGACGTGACTTGTGAGCACCCTGATGTGTAGGACAACTAGGTATAAAAAGCACATGGTCAAATTCACAAGAGTTAGTACATGTTACCAAATGGTCATTGACGAATAGGTATGAATAACCATTCGCGAGATTCCAAGCGTCTGTTACGGGAAAGACTAGGTCAGCATCTTCGTGTAAACAACAAAGAAATAACATCTTCGTGTAAACAACAAAGAAATAACATTTGAACAAGGCAACGTGAGAATCTCAGCTATACAGTTGAACTAGGGGGGCAAAAATTCACCCGACCCGAAAAATTAGCGGGTTAGAGTTGAGATTTTCGACACGAAAACTTAAATGGGTTGACATGAACCCGACTCGAAATTAAATTGGTTAAGTTAAGGTTGAAAATTCCAACCCGAAAATGACCCGCATACGCAAAATTATTTTCTGATCAAAATCAGGTCGAATCAACCCGAACCCGACCTTATAACCAAACTATATTAAGAATAATAATAAAAAAATTTACTTGGCAGTCACCCACTCAACCCAAACCTCAAGCCCAAATTAAAACCCTAAAAGACAATTAAACTACGTACTATTATGTCTGTCATTTTATCTCAACCCTAAAACACAAGAATCTTAGCTATACAGTTGAAACAACTCTGAGATTCTAGGAGTCAGTCCTACGCATCCAAGATTCTAGGAGTCCGTTCTAAGCGTCTGAGACACTAGGAAAATGTGCTTATCTCAATAAGATCCGTCGTCCACGAACAACTTCTACAGAAGGCAGCTCAAAGCAATGCAAAGGGGGAGGAGACCATTCACTTACAAGCCAAAATAAAAAAAAAAACACAATCCATCATCATTTACATCTCTCTCATAAGCTCCATTAACACTTGCCACTTGCTGTACTTTTCTACTCGTTTATACTTAATCTTTTGTTATATTTTTTATACACTCAACGAAAACATCTCCTTCAACATAGTGGAAAACGGCAGCCTAATAAACCCTACGGTTTTTCCCTAGTTTGGGATTTCCGGGTCACCAATTTGTTGTGTCACTTGCATTATTTTTTTACTTTATTCTACAAGTAACTTAACTAGTTGTAAAACACCCCAACCTTAAGTTGTCACTAGGTAACGATTTTTGGCGGAAACATTAGTCATGTTCATATTTTGGATAGGCTCAATTAAGTTCATGTCAAAGATAAACTTTTAATTTTGGTTGCAACTGGAGTTACGGTCGAACATTAAGATTAATATATTGAGTTGTAATTAGGTTAGTTTTTGCACTTTTGCCAAAGTTAACAGCACATACTGGACATATACGGAGTACAAATGACTGTCTAAATATGAAGTAATTTAAGTGGAGTGAGGTAATAGGAACCTCATTGTTCAGAACATGTGGAATTCCACACATCCTGGATTCCATTATTGTTTTAGATCCTTACAAAACATATTATAGATCCAAAAAGATGGCCATAAGTTGTCTTTGCGGAAGATAAGCGTGTTCATAAATTTGATTTGACAAGGTTTAAGGTTAAGTCACGCCACTATAACTTTATTCATACTCGATCTCATCTTCCATGTGAAAGAAATTATGGCATTTTATTCATTTATAGCGATATTAAGTCTGCATAGCAGAAATCTAGTTTAGCTAGGGCTTTTATTTTTTAAGGGTTAGTATTACCTGTCCAAAGTCCCTACCAATGTCCTTGGACGTTTCATATATTATACTTCATGCAATCTAAGATATTTGCACCAAATTATGTAATCTAGGATGTTTTATATATCGAGTAAGATAATAATTTCATTTTTAATAGTACAATATGAAACTTTATTTTTTATTTAGACAATTTTATATTTAAATCATAAATTTCTATATTTTTTATTTAGACAATTTTATATTTAAATCATAAATTTCTATTTCAAATAGTTCAACTTTTACATAAATTTATAACTTACATCGGATATATTTGTAATATTTCTCATTCCACATCTAATAGATAGTCACATAATATTGACTATATATAAAAAAAGGATAGACACATAATATTGAATAAAAAAAAAAGGATAGTCACATAATATTGAATAAAAAAAGGATAGTCACTTAATAAATATCATTTTCGAATTACTAATAAGATGGTCAACTTTCTCGACTGCCTCCATCTTCTTTTTGTTTTTTTTTCCTTTTTTCTAGATAAGCCACCATCTTCACTCATTAAATTCAAGATCATCCAGAAACTAATTAACTACCCCACTCCCCAAGTCTATTGTAATCGAGATCAACATATGAATAAGGTGGCCTGGATCAATATATTCTTATGAATGAGATATATAAACTAGGATTTTGTATCGAGATAAAGTAATTTTAGATTTTTAGTAATGTTGGTTATACCCATAATCCATTAAAAACAAGTTGCAAGTGGGGCAATAATTTAATAATCATTAGAATTTGTAAAGTTTATTGCATTAAAAATATAAAAAACCGTTAGGAGTAAATGAGAATTGAAATTTCTAGGATTAGCGGGGATATTTTGGGTAGTTTATATGTAAATTGAGGGTATTATCGTCAATTTTTTAATTCAACTGAGATTATTTTAGTCAGAATAAATTAGACCAAATTAGAATGATTTTGAGAAGATCATTTTGAAATTTTTTGATGAAAAATACAGAAAGAATAAAAAAAAATGGAGGGAGGAATATATAAAGGTTATTTTTTAATAATGGTGACTCGAATTTAACATCTAACCCAAACTACTAAACATACACAAACCACAGTCCAAGTATTTTATGTGGAGGATCTGGAACTAATTACACCTCAATGAAATTCTACACATCCTGAGCTTCATCAATCATCATTGTACTCTTTCTAAGATTATCAATTCCAACTTTTACCGTACCTATTACTATACATCTTAAATTTGATCACTTCTTCACTTCTACTATTACATTACTACATGATCTTAAGCCCACACGCTATACCACAAGGACTACTATTACTCACATGAAATAGTAAACGTACAGAGCGATCAATTAAAGACATGTAAGAATAATTATTAAATCAAACTATTAATCACATGTTTAGGCAACGTAATTTTCATCATCGTTCCTTGCTTGATTAATTAGGGTTGGATTAACGCCAACCCTATCTTAATATGATAAGAATCATCAACACTAAATGCAAAGGATATATTTTCGTGTAATCGTGATAATATCTTGATCCCATATACGTCTAAATGAAAAAATAACTTAAAACTAGTATATTACTTTATAACCTGGCATTTGCATGGTAAAAAGTTGATTAATTCACACAAAATATATGATAAATCTAATTCGATAATAAAAACTCTAGAGTAGATTTCTTTACTTAACAAATTGAAACACGGAATTATGATTTCCATAACGTGGACCCTCAAATGATGTGTCATATTTTTATTAGGCCGAGCTATTATTTATGGTGTATTTATGGTTAGTGGGCTTTGTATTTTATGCCCTAATTACGCTTGTATGTATACCCTAATTATTCAAGAATAGAAGTCAAGGAATTCACATTCCTAACATGGTATAAAGCCAATACTAAAACCCTAAAAACCAAGTCTGAAATTTTTTCCTGCTCACGCACCCCATGGCCGACGAAGGGAAGCTCGAACCCTCTTCTATATATTATCTTGCTGCTGGTGATCAACCTGGAAATCTTATTACCCATGTCATCCTTAAGGGCGACAACTACTTAGCATGGTCTAGGGCAATCACCTTTTCCCTTTGGTCATGCCGCAAATTTGTGTTTGTTGATGTCTCCATCACCAAACCTATCGATGAGAGTAGACTCCTTGATTGGGAGACAATAAACTCTATGATCGTGTCATGGCTTCTTCGTGCAATGGATTCAAAGTTGGCCTCGTCTATTCCCTACTTTGATGAAGCCAAACGTTTATGGGAATACTTGGAGAAGCGCTTTTGTGTTTCTAATGGTCCAAGGCTGCAGCAATTACGGGCCAAGATCACGCAATGCACTCAAACCAAAGGTATGTCCGTTGAATTGTATTACACCACGCTAATGGTGCTGTTTGATGATCTCATGTGAATCAAGTCTCTCCATGGTTGTCAATGTGGTTTTTGTACATGTGATGTTGGTGGTAAGTTTGCAATTGATAGGGAAGAAGGAACCCTACATTAATTTTTGATTAGTTTAGATGATGACCTCTATGCCAGGGTGAGGATGAATTTGTTATCTCAACTGCCAACTCTCAACTTGAACTGCGTCTACCAAGTGCTTTTCCAAGAGAAAGAGTCACACAGTATTGCTAAAGGAAAGGCCGAGAAGGACTTGGTGCATGAGGCACATGTCTGTATCGTGTCATCTGCTCGCTAGAAGGGGAATATGGAGCAACGTGACAAGTCCAAGCTAGTATACTCCCATTTCTAAAAATCGGGGCATGTTAGCGAGGGTTGCTTTGAGCCATATGGGTATCTCGATTGGTGGTACGAGTTGATGAAAGGGCATGCCAAATGTAGGGTTGTTGTTGGGTCATCACGGGCTTCCACCAATTGTGGCTTGGCAAGCAAGGGTAGAAGTGCTCGTGCAAATGTCGTGACTGTCTCTAAACCCGATGATAATCTTTTGTCGGCTGCTTTTAAACTTGAGGATGTTCGGGTGCTTCGGAATTTGGCTACTCAACATCAACATGATCGGTTCTTAGGTGAGTCTTTGTCATGGATTCTTGATAAAGGAGCGTCTCACCACATGACGGGCAATGAAACATGTTTGGTGGATGTAGGCTCGATCTCCTCCCGTCCCTTTAGTCTTCCAAATGGTACTTAGGCAGTAGCATTGAAGGAAGGTCACGTCCTACTCTCTAACAATCTCACTCTTTAACATGTTTTATTTGTTCTTGACTTACATTGCAATTTAATATCGGTGTCACAATTGATTGATGATTCTCATTGTTTTGTTTGGTTCATTGACTCTTTATGGGGCTATACAGGACCAACGCTTGGGGAGCCTAATTAGAGCTAGTGAACAAAAGGAAGGACTCTACCACTTTCGACGTATTCCTATAGTATGTGCAGTGCAAGTTTTTGGTGGTCTTTGATTTTGAGTTATGGCATAGACGCCTTGGGCATCCATCAGATATAGTAGTCAAGTTAGTTCATGTTGTTCGTTATATGACTTCTAAGAAACATTTGAATAAAGCTTGTGACGTGTGTCCCTAGGCTCGTATGATAGTAAAGCAAGTCATTTGTTTGAGTTGATACACTGTGATTTATGGGGGTCTTATAAAACTCCTTCTATTTGTGGTGCTCATTATTTCCTAACTTTAGTTGACGATTTTTCACGAGGGGTGTGGGTTTATTTGTTGCGTTAAAAAACTAAGGTTTATTATGCATTTTTCTAGTTTTTGCTTTTGTTGAACACCAGTTTGGCACGTCCATTAAGATGGTTCGTAACGATAATGGTTTGGAGTTCAAATGCATGATTCCGTACTTTGACCAAAATGGCATTATATTTCAGACTTCTTGTGTTGGGACACCTAGCAAAATGATCATGTTGAGCATAAACATCAACATATTTTGAATGTGGCCCGTGCCTTAATGTTCCAACGCAACTTACATACCTGTCAGTTTTTGGGGCGAGTGTGCTCTTGGGGTAGTTTATTTGATTAATTGTACTCCTTCTCAGTTGCTTCACCGCAATTCTCCTTTTGAGGTTTTGTTTAGTAAGGAACTGGATTTTGGTGCATTACGAGTTTTTGGCTGCCATTGTTTCACGCATAATCAAAAGACCAAAGGTGATAAATTTGCACCTCGAAGTCGGAAGTGTGTCTTTTTGAGCTATCTCCATACCCAAAAAGGATGGAAGTTATATGATCTTAAGACTAGTGAGATTATTTGTGTCCAGAGACGTAAAACTTCATGAAAATGAATTTTCTTTTGCTTGTGCTCAGGATTCGGTTGGAGGAACCGATAAAACTATTGCGACAAATAGGTTGAATGAGCTAGATTTGGTGTTTGATACTGTTTTAGAGCCAATTTTGAATGATAAGGTGGCAATTATTGTTCCGAATGATGAGCTAGATCACGCTGTCATTGATGGTAGCCCTGCTCACAGTTCCCTTCCCCAAATCCTACGCCTCATGTATCCAGAAGTGTGGTCCTAGTGGTGGATATTGGTAGCTCATCTGGTGATGATGTTGAGACTACTAGCACGACTCTAGTTCCTACCCATGGCCCTTGTGTGCATCGCTCGCCGGGTTGGCATCAAGACTATGTTGCACTGTCAAGTCCTTCTTCTAGTTCACCTGCCCAAGGCTCTTTAGGTACTTGTCATCTTATAGCTCCCTTTGTGAATTATGATAGATTTTGTTTGCGACACCGTATATTTCTTGCAGCAATTATCACAGGAACTAAGCCTCGTGCCTTCAAGGGAACTATGAGATATGAAAGGTGGTGATAAGCCATATAACGGAAACTTTCTGTTTTGGAAGACAATGGTACTTGGGAATTGGCCGAGCTACCTCTAGGAAAGAAAGCTCTATGATGCAAAAGGGTCTACAAGATTAAACACAATTCTGATGGCACTATTGAGTGAACGAAGGCTCATCTTGTCATATTGGGCAATTATCAGGTCAAAGGCATTTACTATAATGAGACATTTACTCCCGTAGCTAAGGTGGTCACAATTGGCACCTTCTTAGTTGTTGCGGCTGCGAAGCACTGGGAGTTGCACTAGATGGATGTTGATAATGCTTTTCTTCATGGTGATCTTGATGAAGAATTATAAATCAAACCCCCTCCTGGGTTTCATGGTCCTTGTCTTGTCACAGTATGCTGTTTGAAAAAGCCATTGTCTAGTTTGCGTCAAGCTCCTCGTTGTGGTTTGCTAAGTTGGCAAGTTCTCTTAAACAATACGACTTTTCTCAGATATATTTGGATTATTCATTGTTTACCATGACTCGAGGGTCCATTCATCTGAGTATTTTTTGATCTATGTGGAATATTTGATCATTTATAGGAATAATGCGTCTGTAATCTTGGAATTCAAAACGTATTTGAGTGACTGTTTTCACATGAAGGATTTGGGGACTTTGAAGTATTTTCTTGGTATTGAGGTTGCTCATAGTCCAGTTGGCATATATTTGTGTCAACTAAAATATTCTCTTAATACTATTACAGACGCAGATTTATTAGGGTCCTGTCCAGCTGGGTCTCCAATTGAGTAGAACCAGGGTCTAGCTCAATCGACTGGTGAATTTCTGGCCGATCTAGAAATGTACAAATGACTTGTGGGTAACCTACTATATTTGTCTTTTACTCATCTTGATTTGACTTACACTGTCCACATTTTGGCCCAATTAATGCATGAGCCTCGTCAAGAGCATTGGGATGTTGCTCTCCGTGTTGTTCAATGCTTGTAGAGTTATCTGGGTCAAGGCATTCTTTTGTGCGCTAATTGTATTTTACAGTTGACTGGTTGGTGCGATTCCAATTAGGTCAGTTGTCCATTGACGAGACGATCGTTATCATGATGGGCGGTGTTTCTTGACAGCTCTCAGATTTTCTGGAAGACCAAGAAACAACACACTATTTCTCGTTCTTCCGCAAAGGCGAATTATCGTTCCATGGCTGTAACCACTGCTGAATTGAAGTGGCCCAAGGCCTTGCTAACTAGTTTAGGGGTCGACCACTCCTGGGAGATGAATCTATTTTGTGATAGTCATTCGGCATTGCACATTACTCGGAATCCAAACTTTCATGAACGTACAAAGCCTATTGAGATGGATTGTCATTATGTCCCTGATGCTATTCAAGATGACATTATTATTAGTACTTCTCACATTCGGACAGATGAGCAACTCGCAGACTTTAACAAATGCTTTAGGCAAACACCACTTTTGTACTTACTAGGCAAGTTGGACATTTGTAATTTGCATGCTCCAACTTGAGGGGGTATTAGGCCGAGCTATTATTTAGGGTGTATTTATGGTTAGTGGGCATGTCCTTTTAACTGGGACACAGACACGTCAGAGATTCACCCCCCCTGCAAAAGATTGTGGTAGTGAAATTAGCAGTATATCAACTGTATAAAATGGAGTTGTAGATAAGAGGAGTTTTTCTATCATGGACAACATCTCTTCCACATGCTCTACTGATACTGCTCCTTTCGTAGGAGTTAGTGGATTGTATAGATCAAATTCCTTTTCAAACTATAATAGGCAGAAATCAACATCAAGGTACATCTCTGGTTATTACCACGTTATTGAAAAATGATGATTACTGTTATGACTCTGAAATTTGATTTGTAGAGGAAAGAACTTGAGAGGTTAGGGAGCATCTGAGGAGTTTAGTGGTAGAAATGAGGCAGATATTTGTATGTGATTTGGTCTTATATGCTATTCTTATCTTGTTAGGATTCCATGTTTCAATGTTTGTAAATTTGGATTTTATTAATGTTTCAATGTGAAGAGAGGGAATAAGTGAAACGTCTGTTAACAGAGCTTCACTCCCTTAGTAATCATCCAACAAAGGGTACAATGTGTTTACTAAACGTACCTCAGGGGTACAGTGCAGAATTTTCAAAATCATTGGACACAATATAGAAAACGCAATAGTATAGGGGTATATTGTAGAATAAAGTGATACGTCCGTTAATGGAGCTTCACTCCGTCAGTTAAGTACTCCAGCAAAGGGTACATATTTACTAAATGTACCTCAGGGTACAATGTAGACTTTTCAAAATCACTGGATACAATGTATAAAATGCAATAGTATAAAGGTATATTGTATAATTTTCCTACTTTTTTTTTAATAGTTTTAGGGGTCAATAGAGAATACAACTTTATCTTTCACCTCTCTATATGATGCATTGAGCTTTTCACCTTTTTTGAATGAGAATTCAAGATACTTCTCCTAATAGATGAAATGGTTTATCTATCCTTAACCATACTTTACAAATATTTATGATTAAATAAGCATTTGGTGTTTTATTCAACAAATTAAAAAAAACACTAGATAATACGACAATGTGAGAAAATCACTCCATATTCAGCTGGGTAATTACAGTTTCACATGCATTGTACTAGAAACTTTACATCTCACAATTTTCTCTTTCATATGAGAATGATATAGCTAGTAGCCTAATAATATCGTACTCCATTTAGATGACGTTTGCACAAAGAGTTGATCAATTAAATATGTGTAACACTCCAAACTTAGCAACAATCTAAAAATATATTATTTCCTTAAAAAATAATGATTTTAGTTTCCAAATAAATTGAATTACAAAACATAGGTTGTTTGTAGAATAGATTATTTCTTGAAATTCAAAGATACCATGATATCATAAATATATTATATTATATTCCATGTGATTGTATTAGGGGTGGCAATGGTTCGGGTTGGGTTGGGTCCGGGTTGAAATATGTCAACCCAAACCCAACCTGTTTATTAAATGGCTAGGTTAAAAATTTCAACCCAGCCCAACCCGCTATGGGTTCGGATTGACCCAACCCAACTTGTTTAATAAGTAAAAGTCATTTGAGTTTTTAATTTTACAAGTTCTAAGCAATGCAAAATAAAAATCTCAAAGCTTAACATAATCTTAATACAACAAAATTGAAATGTTTGACAATATATATTAAGAAGAGGTAGAGAGCACTGAGAAGTGAAGAAGAAGTAGGGAGTACTAAGAAGTGAAGAAGAGGTAGAGAGCATTGAGTAGTAAAGAAGAAGGCACAAAGAGATGCAAAAATGAAAAATTGAAGACTAAGAGTGAAGTGGCATAATGCAAATAAAAAGTAGAAATTAGGGTTGGCTGGTGGTAATTATGACTTGAGATTATGACCCTCATTAATTTAATACAACCCATATATAAAAATCAAACCTAATTATAAACAGGTCGGGTTGAAATCGGGTTGGAAATTTTAACCCGACCCAACCTGTTTATTAATTGCGTTGACCCATTTAATTAATCGGGTTAAAAATTTCAACCTAACCCTTTATAAATGGGTTGAGTTCGGATCGGGTTGGCGGATTAGGTTAGTTTTTAATTTGCCACCCCTAAATTGTATATCATATGATCACATGCATGTCATACTTATCCATATCTTTAGTGTATTACATGTATTTTAGGGGAAAATACACAAAGTATAATATAATAAGACAAGTCACATTCAACTTGAGAGACAATGACTCATAACATTTATATATATGAAATCACATATCATAAGTAGGGACATAATATATATAGATACATAAATCATGGGCAAGATCGGGAGACACAAACTGGGTTTTTTAAGTTTTTTTTAAAATTATTTCAAAAATAGACTCCAAATCAAAATAATTTCAAAAATAAGTTTACTTAGGTTTGGGACAAAATCATTGCTTAGGGAAATGATTTTGGTTAAGTAAAATCGTTGCCCCAAGAAACAATGTGGGCTTGGTAAGTAGGCTGGCCCAATTTCCTATTTTTTAAAAAAAAAAAATTGGACATTAGAAAATCGTTGCTTGGGAAACGATTTTCTAATGACCGAATTTTTTTCGTCTTGGATGCTCGAGTTTCTAATTGAGAGAAATCATTGCTTGGCCTAAACATATTTTTTTATTTCTTCTTTAGTCCCTACAACGCCAATTTCATTCATTCCAACATATACAATATCATCCAACGCCAATGAACCTGTTTACAGTCAATCTCATTACCAACCAATATCATTCCAACATACTTTGAATGTAAAGCCACATCAATCCAAATAAGTTGATATATTCAAGAATAAGTAACTTAAGAAACTAAGTAAAACACGAAACCTCATTAAAAAGTTGATTTATACATAAAACCTTACTAAACATTGTAAGAATTGCACATATTACTAGATAATATTTACATATGAATACAAGTAGTTGTACATGTATATAAAATGTAACTAAAATGCTAGGACTCGGGACCTGGAGTTTCCTCCTCGAAAATGACGTCTATATAAGGGATCTGACTGCTCTAACTCTATTGGTGTGGGTGTAAAGCGTCTAAACCTCTCCAAGCGTGAATCCAAATAGATATGTGGGAGATGTATAAACTGAGGATGACGACTCCCCCTGAGTGTAAGCATGCCCTATCATACCGAGAGTGAGAGGCTCAAACATGGATGAGGATGGTGTGCAAGGTGTCGAAGTCGATAGGTATGGGCGAAGCAGGTGACTCTCCCCTATCCTCTCCATACCCCCCCCCCCCTCACACACACACACACACATGTCCATGACTCTATCTACCATGAAATAACACATGTCTCGATTATCGTGACAATAGTCAGGAATAGCTAACAGTTGCTTAGTCTAAATAGAACAAAAAATTATAAATAAAGTTAGTTGAATAATTGACATTAAACAATGAATACTAACCATAAAAATCTAACCATGATGTCAAGCGGCACTGATGTTGGAGCAAAATGTGTCGGGGACCGTTGGAACGAGGGGCTAATGAAACACCTAGTGATACTACGATACCAAACAAGGTACGGATTGTAGTAATCCATCGCTCTCTCAAGTGGATTGACGTCTATGACGAACTAGAGGCGTCTATCCCACATCCCCTCATGTCTATGTACTGAAGATGTTGCTCTGTTCAATTGTGAGTGGCCTAGCCACATCGATCCACCTGGTGTAGCGACTCGCTAGTGTCTATCGCAAGAGGTATAAGCTGACGTGATCCGTACTATCACATGACTCGAGTCGGTAGGTGGAACTCTACACACTTGAAACATACGAGGGTGCGCAACCACACACAATGCACTAAGAATTGGCTGAAATCTCATCGGAGTTTGCACCAGTGAAAAGGGGGGAAGATGTCGGTGGGGAGGGAAGGGAAAGAGGAAGGAAGGACAAATAAGAGAAAAGAGAAGAAAAAGGCAACGATTTTTCCTAGCTCAGTTTATATATATAAAAAATTGGGTCAACCCACTTACCAAGCCAAAGACAATGATTTTGTCTCGAACTTAAATAAGATTATTTTTGAAATTATTTTGCTCCGCATCTTGTTTTTGAAATTATTTTTTTAAAAAGCTTTAAAATTGCACAAACTAGTGTATCCTAAAAATAGATGATAACTACGTTCCTCACTCTTTAAACCAACTAGAGTAAAAAGTTATAGTAATATCTGAGCTATATCTTAGAATTAAGAGATAACTCTTTATTAGAGAAATGTTTCTCTTCTACAAGTTGATGAACACTAGTGCCAAATAGAAAGTAAGACTCTTACTGAAAAGAGCAAACATGTGTATATATTTCCAAATAGAGATTGTTTTAATAAATATCAAAGATAAGTTTTCAAAAAAAATATTAATAACAAATATCCAAGATACGTAATAGTGCATATTTCAAAGGGTAAATAGGTACTATTGTAAACAAAGTTGTACTTAATAGAATATGAAGTTGCACTATTAGAATATTGAAAAACTATACTATTTGCAAATGAAATTGCACTTATTAAATATAAAGTTGTATTATTAGGAAATGAAGTTGTGCATATTGTCTCACCATTTTCATTGTTTTACCTTTATTTTTTAAAAGTTATACTATATAAATATAAACTGTAGTATTACAAATTACGAGATATGTGTATCTTAGAGATATATTTGGAATTGCTCTTTATAAGTATAATATGTATTTTGGCTTTTTACAAAATAAAATGTAAGAGTGGAATAAATAAGGGAGAGTGCCATTTTTTGGAATTTTTGATGTACTCTTATTTAAAATTAGAGGTGAGGTGGACATAGAGAGAAATTAAGAATGAAATAAGAGAAACCTCGAATGAATAAAATTTAGTTTACTATGTATTTTGGGCAATGTGTTCCAAGAATAACATTCAATTCATCCTAAACGCAATATAATCAGCAAGTTCAAGCAAGGGCTTAGACTTGTGTTGATCAAAGCCAGCAAGCTGTTGTTTAGCTTCCTTAAGCAACTTGAGAGCATACTCCCTAGACTTGTCAATTCCCATCAACTTGGGGAACGTCGCTTTATCCGCCACCAAGTCTTTCCCCGCCGTTTTCCCCAACTCCTCGGTCGATTTCGTCACATCCAATATATCATCCACAACCTGATACAGCAACCCAATTCCTGTCGCAAAATTCCTAAGCTTCTCCACTTGTTGATCACTCCCACCTCCCATAATTGCTCCAACAACAAGGGACCCCTCAAGTAACTTTGCTGTCTTATTTAAGTGGATATATTCAAGTCGCTCTAAGTCGAGATCGACTGCACCCTCAGATTCGAGGTCGGCCACTTGGCCAGCAAGAAGACCCTCAACCCCAATAACCCGGGCCAGCTCTCCTATGGAACGAACAACCCTCCTAAATGAGAACAGGCCTAGGCCTAATGGGGTTGCAGTAGCCATGTGCTCGACGGCATAAGCCATGAGCGCGTCCCCTGCAAGGACAGCGATGTTCTCACCGAACACAATGTGGCTGGTGGGTTTCCCTCTCCTGAGTTCGTCGTTGTCCATGCAGGGGAGATCATCATGAATCAATGACGCAGTGTGTATCATTTCCAGAGCACAAGCCGCAGGCATTACTGTAGATTCATTGCCGCCTACGAGCTCGCATGCTGCGATGCAAAGAATAGGACGAATCCTCTTTCCACCAGCAAGCAATGAGTATCTCATAGCCTCGTGAATCTTCCCCGGGTTTTTCAGGCGTGTCAGCGCCATGTCCAACGCTTTGTTGACTGATTTCACCTTTTTGGCCACGTACGCCTCGAAATCGAAAGGCCTTGTGACCGAATATTTGTGATTATTGGTCTCTTGCTTTCTGAAAATGGCTAAGACTATTCCAGCAAAAACAACAAAGAACAGGGCTGAGATTATTGTGGATAACATTTTGGAGGGGAGAGGCGGAAAAGGGGGGTTGGAAAAGTGATGGAGCCATGGAGGTCTGGCTGCCATTATTTATAATATTCTTCACAGGTGAGAAAATGGAAGATCAATATCTGCAATTAAACTTATAAAAACAGCAAGACTGAACCCAGATTCAGGAATTCCATGTACTAATACTGCTGTCATTAGTTCAACTATGAAGCAATATTGCGTCGAGAGCAAGATGTTAGGGAGGAAGGAGGTTTATTTTACGAATCACGATGGGTTCCTATTTTATATACATTTAGAGATGGGGGAAGGCATGTGTATTATAAAATCAGTGATATATCGTATACACATAGAATATAAAAAATTATTGTATGTTTATTAAAAATTACCCTAAATAGAATATATGTCATTTTTTATCAATTTTAATAGGTAATTTTTGTTATTTCAATTAGTCATTTTTAGTGGTGATATAATAATTTTATTGTATTACGTATTTTGTGTTATAAAATAGTTAAAGATCGTGAATTAAGTGATATTAAGTATGCAATGGATGATATTTTACGTATGTATAGTGACCCTTTTCTAACTCATAATAACAAAATAATTTTTTTCACTTAGAATGACTATTTTTATTATTATAGTGACTTTTTTTTATTATTATAGTGACTATTTTTATTGGTATAGCAACAATTTTTTTTACGTAAAATATCTTACGTTGGATTTTATCATTTGACTAGTCAAGATCTCTTCTTATTTTTCTTATTTTAAGCACTCTTATATATATATATATATATATATATATATATATATATATATATATATATATATATATATATATATATATATATATATATTGTATGTATTTCGTATACAATGATTGCAGGTAGAAGTAGCTAGGAATAAACCGTGTTGCTTTTAGTGATCTAGATCATGTGAAATCACAGCTCAATGGGAATTCCACTAAAGCACCCAAAATTTTTAATAGGACAACCCATTTTTGATGGAAATACCGAACCCACTACGTTTTATCTAGTTTTGGAGACCAAAAAAAAATGATTTAATCCGTATAACACACGTGTACTACGCCCACTCACTATCACATAGTTGAAACAATTGAAGAAGCTCTAATTAAATACGAAAACGTATCCAAAAGTACCGCCATAAATTATGTTTACGGAAAGTAAATTCGTGAACACAAGTCAAAACACATGGCTACAAAACTAAAATTTCTCTAATCTTGCATGTGAAATTACATGGGGTTATTGGGTCAATATATCGATCAATTATTGGTATTCAATGCATAATTCCTGTATTTACAAATTGCACGATCCCACGTCCCACCCACTCAACATTTAATTCATGCATCATTAGCTTAAAACATGTTTACCTTGAAACTACTAGAGTGGGCAATTTCCTTGTATTCGGTGATCACCTTTTGTCAATATTGAAATAAGGTCAACTAATGAATTTAGTTACATGCTTGTTTAATCAACCATATATTATTCTTAAAATGAGACCAATGTGCTAAGATTTCACCTTCATTTATTGGATTTATGGACCTTATTGATTGGGGCATTTTTTTTTTCTTAATGTTTCTAGCATGTATATTCGGTTTGGTTTACGAAGTATGTAGTAATGAATTTTTTTTTTTATTGACGTTTGTGTTAGTGAGGTTTTCCACTTTGAGTTATGATTTTGATTTCTATGAGATAGTTTGTCTTTAAACACTGTAATCATGGTTGTTAAAACTCACATTTGGATCTTATGATTCTACAAATTTTTCGATCTAAAAACAAGCGACCCATCTGAATCTTAAGTATGACCTTAATGTTTGTAGAATCTTACTATCCTATTCAATAAAAAACTATCCGTTCTCATATGCTTGAACAATAGTTTAAAGTGATAAACCATTCTTATTTACATTTTATTATTAATCATTCGACACACATATACCTATAAAATACTCAATTATTGGTGTTAATATTGGTTTACAATAAAAAAAAAACAATAATAAACGGTTATAGGTCTGTTGGATCGTACCTTTTTGCCTATTTAGTTATATAGTATGATCTCATGATCCTATAATCTGATTATATTCATTTCGATCTTACGACCTTCATCGATCTAAGGAGAATCATGATCCAACACCATTATATTGACTATATAATGAACCTTTATTTGGTAGTGTATATTAGTTAACCTTAAAAGGTTTTTGATGTATCCACTAACCATGTGGAACTGAAGGAAGTGTCCTCAATTGTTATATAATTACTAAATATATATTAGGAACGTTATGAAAATAATAAATTCAGTTATTTTAGTATTGTAACGTTTTGTTAGAAACCAAGTGCGATACATGGGTTTGATGTAATAAGGCCCACAACTAATGTATCCAAATCCTATGAGGTCACACAATAAACGCATATGGATCGGATTTCTCTATGTCCAACGGGTAGGATGGTCTAATAGGAGTAGGATTAGGGTTTATGTGCTTGATTAATTAATATATATGAGATCAATCAGGTCATATTATACACATACAAAAACCCTAAACATATTCAAACCCTAGTCATCCTAAGAAGTAGAAGCAAAACAACATACTTGCATATGTTGTGATTTTGGTGCGTTTGTGGACTAAGTAGAGGAACTACATTTGTGGTTCTTATTATCTCCATTATGTTCGATAGTTGAAGCACGCCTCAAAGGTATATCCAACTCCTTAATATATGATTTGTATTATATGTATGCATGAGATCTTGTGATTAGACTTTAGAAAATATTTTTGAAATTTTGTTTATCGCACTTAATAGTCCTACAACAAATTTGTATTAATTAATTTGTAGCATTCTGATGCTCAAATTAATTGTCCTAGTTCAAATTCATTACAAAACCCAAAATTCGATTTATCAGTGTCTAAAATATTTTTTTTACATGATTTAGATACGAGTATTGAACTATTATGCTTTGAATTGCAAGCCCTTACAATTAGATTGTAATTTAGCTTGAGAAATTCGAGCATAATTCATGATATATTACTCGTTTTTTATAAACCCTAAAATCTTCCCCAATTTAATTAATTAGCATGAAACTTCTGAATTTTCATAATTAATCAATCAAAAGCTGTAATTATGTGATAATTACATGTTTTTCCCTTAATATTAACCACAAATTCATTCAATTGTTGCTCGATTTTCCCAAAATATGCAATTTTGTTTGGTTTTCTGGTGAGGGCGTTGGTTGAACGACGACGGCTGGCCGGTGACGAAGGATTACTAGTATGGTTCGCTGGTGACCGGCGAATTGTTTAGTGGGTCGTTTGTTGTGGAGTGGGTCACCGACAAGCGTTGCTGGCGAAGTGATGAATGTATGCGCTATTGGCTGTGTTTCGTGGCGCTACACAGCCCCTCGCTAGGCCACGACGGGCCAGCAGGGCTTAAAGCCCAAGGTTGCTTGCACTACAAGGTCTACAACAGCTGTTTTTTTAAAAAAAAAAACTTTAATATGTTTTGAATGATTTATAGTTAACTCCATATATTAGTCTAATTTAATTAAAATTAAGGAAGTTAGAATAATTAGTAAATAAATTTGATTAGTTAACTAATTATTAACAAAATAATTTGAATCGTTTATGTGATAAATGATGCATGTGTAATTATTTAATTTTTTTGATGTGATTAATAAAATTAAATAATGAATGCTTATTTAAAAGTATTTTTTATTGTTTTAATATTATTTGATTTTATTAATGTGATTAATAAAATTAAATAATATATTCTTTTAAGTGTTATAGGCATGTTTTGATTTTAAAATGTTGATATTATTATTATCATTATTTTTATGGCATCTTTTATTATTTTGAATATTGAAAACTCCACCTTGATGTGATCTAATATGTTTTATTTTGTAGGTGATGGAAGTTAAAGAAATTTATATACTACAAATGCAAGGAACAATCGTTTATTACTTGTTGTGTTGTTTGTATTACTTGGTTTGTTTTTCAGGTATATGCAAAGCTAAGTTCGTAGGCTTATTCAAAATCTTCCTTAATTTAAGGAGTTGGTTATTCCGTGGACTATGAAGCATTTGGTCTAATTCAAACTTCTAGCAAGACAAGATTACTCCTTATTTCGTGGGAGTTGAATATTCTGTTAAAGTTGCATGGGATAATTGTTGGACGTACCTATCTCTAAGAAGATGGAAGAATTATTCAAACAGCAAGAACATCTCAACGACAATTCAAAGTCTTACATATTGAATCTCAAAATGGCAAAGTGGACTTCAAGAGTACCAGTCAACCCTTTGTAACAGCTTTCATAACTGTCCTAAAAATGTGAAATGACTTTGAAGCAGCCAGTCAAATAGTGAAGCTCCGATTCAAAGGGTCAACGGTCTCCTTGAAGCTCAAATCTATCCGTTGCAATTGCTCATATAAATAGAGTTAGCTGAAGAATTGAAGAAGAGACAAGCCTTGAACGTGACACAACAAAAAGCTACAACAACTTAAACATATTTTTTCTCTCTATTACTTACTCTCTTTATTGTAATTTAGAATTGAGAGAAAGAGAAAAACAAGTATATCTTGAGTGTGAAAAAAAACAACAAAAGAACAGAAAGATATACTTTGAGTAGAATTTATAATACTCAAAGGTTCATAAAAAGTGAGGTGATTTTTATTTCTAGGAATTGAGATGCTAAAGTGTAGCTAGGGAAAACTGTGGTAAAGAAGATAAGGAGAAGATCTTTTAGGTGGCTTTAGATCTCTAAGGAAAGAAATAAAATTTGTTAAATGCTAAGGGTAGGAAACCCTAGGCGGAGACGTAGGCACATTGCCGAACTTCATAGCAAATACTCGTTCCCCTTACGTTTGCACTTTCGTACCTAATTGGCTTTACTTAATTCGCTCTTGTTTCAATAGCCTATTCAAGTCAAATTCCTGAAACCCGTTTCAAAGCCCTTGAAATCAGTTTTAATCTTTTATTAAGTTTTCCGCATCTGAGAGCCATTTCAAAGCTTTGAAAGCCTAATTGTGAAAATCGATTATATATATATGTTGAAGACATGTTTTTTAATTTTAATATGTTGATATATATATATATATATATATATATATATATATGATATTATAATTGCATGAGGTGACTAGTATGACCAAAATTAGAACGATAAATACGATTTGTGTATCGTTAATGCGTTTTGTAAATTAAATACGATTTGTGTATATTTGCGTACTTTTTAATTTAATTGTTTTAATAGCATTAAAACTAAAAATGTAAATATATATAATACGAAGACTAAAGATCCGAGATGAATCAAGGATGGCTATTCATGAAGAATCAAAGTTAATCGTTTTCAATTAGCCATTTAGTCTTTTTTTAAAATTATGTTAACGATTGAAAGTAACCCAAAAATATATTTTCTAGTAAATGCATTCCGACTTTGAACCAGTCGAATATACCTAAGAAGTATGTAAAAGATCACCACTAGGTTGTTAGGTCGACGTACACTACTCTGCAACGCATGCAGAATTGCAGAGCGTACAACAAATTAAAAGCAAATTTATGGATTGGAACCCTACAATGCTGAAAATTTCTTTGAAAAGTAACATTGATCTTAACATTTGTACGTCACAATAATGGCTCATGCATGCATCTCACGCTAACGTAACTGTGATTTTTAAATAAAGAATCCAAAAATGCACATTAATCATGCATGTATATCATTGTATTGCATGACCTTATGTTATATATAATCATGCCATCAGTGTGTTGATTTTAAAAAAAAAAAAAAAACTACCAAAGAGAAAATTCCTTAATTACTTAGCTTTTGGGAAAAAATGATAATCCAAAAGAAGATTTGGTCCTTAATCTTAGCAATAATCCCAAGTTGGGTTTTAACCATTCCTTTATTCCAATTTCTAATAAAGAAATACCAAAACGTACACATGCGAGAATATATGGAAACGCTTTCATCAAGATTCAAGCTTGATGAAATCGTTGATGGAGAAGTGGTTGAGTTACCGGAGCGGCTTCGTCTCGAGCTTATGCCACGGCACTTGGCCGTGATACTGGATGGGAATAGGAGGTGGGCTAAGAAGAGAGGACTCAACACTCTTTATGGCTATGAGGCTGGCATGGAAACTCTGTGGGAGTTTATTTCTTTGTGTCGAATTTGGAAGATCCCTGTTGTCTCACTTTTTATATTCTCCTCCGAAAATTGGCTTCGCCCTAAAGTGAGTTTTTCTATGTGTGGCTTTTGTACTTAATTTTCATCTTTAAATTATTTCAATTTCATGAAAATAAGAAAACAATAACTTTAAATCGATAATAAGAAAAGGTATAACATGTTTATCAAGTTAAATATATATATATATATATATATATGCTCCCTAATTTTTAAAACATGATTTAAAATACTCGTATCTCCAAATTCATAAGTCAAAATTATGAAGAATTGATATTCTAAAATTTATATTGAGATGCATTCAACAAAATTTTATTTAAATATATTATTTCTTATAATATAATGAGAGGACTAAGGAAGTATATTCTCAAAGTAGCTGCTGCACGCGCACATCACTTGTAGGGTTGTAGGACGTGGAGTATACATGATCCTAATCTAGTAAGTAGTACACTAATACCAGTGTAACACCTACTTAATTGTGCATGTAATGATTGGATCCGCCGGAATCCTATTACGGATGGAGTAGTTCGTTATATATGTGTGTCAGAAATTGAAAAAAAATGTAGCAATCTTAGCTGATCCCATTTAATCCAATGCAAAAACTTCAGTAAAACGTTAATCACGTCAAATGGCTTAACCCTCCCCGGGCGGCTCCCAGAACTCCTGAAAATCTGAAAGTATTTTTTTATTTTTTTTTTACTTAGAAATTAAATGAAGATAAAAGAAAGTTAATATTTATCAGATCAGTGTAAAATAATGCATTTATTTTGTTTAACACGTGAAAAATTGCGCAGCACATTTTGTCCATAAGTCCATTGACAACAATGAGCATAGATTGTAAATGTAGATAGTTAATCTTAAATTCTTTATGAAGAATGTGGTCGTTGATTACAGGCAACACCATATATTTGGTTTTTTTGCAGGAGGAAGTTGATTTCTTGCTCGAGGTTTTTGAACAATCTATGAGATATACTCTTCTAAACATTTGTCGTAGGTAAGAACGCCTATTTATGTTGTGATCATTCTTTTGTTTCAAAATATTGGCTATGTTTATAAGAATCTCTCTTTGTCTAAATTCGTCATTACAAGTTAAAAAATAGTTACTAGACGTATGTGAAATGTCTTATCTTAAATGTAGGAGATAAAGGCTAAGATACATTCTCATCCTTTTTATATAAGGTATAGAAATAAAATTACGAAAATAATTCTAGATATATGTATATTAATTTATACCTAATATGATAGGAAAGCCTGGTTTATATAGTAGACCATAACACAAGTATAATTAATTCAGGACACTTAGTTTTTGAACAAATACAAATCCTAGTTTCATAAATTTATAAACACATCATAACTCTGCTACATCTCGTATATAAATCCCTAGATTAAGGATTGTATTTATATATGATTATGAGCTCAGATCACTTGCATGTACATACTAATACAATTGAATAAAAGCAGATTTGGAATAAAACTTTCAGTGATTGGAGATAAATCTACAGTATCAAATTCTCTCCAGAAAGCAATGGAACAAATTGAAGAAGAAACAAAAGATAACAGAGGGATGCATCTGATTTTGGCAGCGAGTTACAGTGGGCAAAATGATATAGTGCATGCATGTCAAAGTATTGCAAGAAAAGTGAAGGATGGGCTCCTTCAACCTGAAGATATAACCAAGTCTTTCTTAGAGCAACAACTTCAAACTAATGTTACCGATGTACCTGCTCCTGATTTTCTCATTCGAACAAGCGGCGAGACACGAATTAGTAATTTCTATCTTTGGCAGTCAGCTTATACTGAGCTTTACTTCACAGATACACTTTGGCCTGATTTTAGAGAAGATCAATTTGTCGAGGCATTACGCTCATATCAGCAAAGAGGAAGACGCTTTGGCAAACTATAATACCAATTATCAGCTAACAAATTAAAGTCTGATGTTGCTTGTTGAGATTGCACATGCTATCAGTTTCAGCCAACAAAGTATTAATGTAATATGGCTGTATATCAAGTAGGTACTTTCTTTTCAAGAATAAAGAAATATTATGAATTTTCATTGATTTGTTAGATTCTTAACGAGTCTTTACTAATTCATACTTGATATAAAGTATATCATGATATTAAAATTTCAGATGTAAGTATTGTTATAACAGATATATGTGTTATTACATCATATATAGATATTGTTATATGCAATATAAAAATACAAAAAATATAAAAATACGGAAAACTCATATTAGATATAAACATTGTGATATTAGATATAAAAATAAAATTACGAAAATATTCCTTGATATATTTATATCGGGTATAAATTAGGAATTTTTGTGTTCTTAATGATTACTCGTTAGGAGAAAGAAAACAGTATGTATACTTCATGTTTAAGTAATGAAGACTTTTCTAATTCATAACTAATATAAATTATATCAGGATATTGAAATTTTAGATATAACTATTGTTTTATCAGATATAGCTATTGTTATATCAGATATAGGTACTGCTATATTAGATATAGAAATATAAAAAAAAACTCATATCAAATATAGACATTATAATTTCAAATATAGAAATAAAATTGTAAAAAATACCCCTTATTATATTTATATCAGGTATACATTAAGATTTTCTCTTAAATAATGGTTATAAATCTTTTTGTCACTTTCCCAACATGTTTTCAATTTTGGCATTGAAATTTGAAGTTTCTTCGCATAATTGTCATAGTTACACTAGACATTTTGACGTGAACTTTTAACAACAGGAAAGTGAAAACTAGCTTTTTGATTTCCTAAATATTTTTCATTCATTAAAATTAGAAGTGGAAACTTATAGACATCCCCTAATGTTTGTTCATAAAACCTCTGTTACAAATTTAATTATTTTAGAGTAAAAGTTAACGAGACTTTAACAATCCTTGCTTCAATACTTAACTCTCATCGCTTAATATTTTAGGGAAGACATGCATATAAAAAAAATAAAAAAAATTACACATGATCTCATTTGAACTAAAGAATAAAAGTAGAGTCAATTAAAAAAGATAAACCCATTTCTACTAATGATTTAATTTTAACTCACAGTAGATAAATAAATAAAATAAAAGGAAAGACAAATCATAAAGAAATACAATTAATGTTGCAAGCCTTTTCAATTCTACTCAAATTCAACTTAGAATCAATAATGGAGGAATTTAGAATCAAAATTGTCAGAAATTTAGATGAAAACAATCAAAGGAAACTTCATACAATAATCTAAACTGAATTCAACGCAATAGTAACGAAGAATGCATTTTTAAACCTTTACGTACAGAAAATCGAATGGGAATAATTAATCACTTTCAATTACACATATATATATATATAAAAAAAAAAAAAAAAAAGACTACCTACCATATCTTGGCAATGTTTAAGTATTGGTGATGTTTATGCTATGCTTTTTTAAAATTAATACTTATGTTAAGTCTAGCCTGATTCACATACACGTTATTATGAGGAGTTCAGATTGAGAAAAGCTTTATTTTTCTGAAATCTGTGCTGATTAAATCGAAATAAAGGAAGGTTGAGGAAGATAAAAGGATAGATAATTTGTGTCTTTTTATATGTGATCTTTGTAATTCTACGGATTTGAATATAGATGTAGTTTGGTTTTGGTGATGACAATATTTGCAAACGTATTTGATGTTTGTTTAGTGTGTGAAGGTTTTGTAATTCATGTTTCGGAGTGAAAGGAAAGAGAAGTTCAAAACCAACAAGTAACAAAAGTCAAATACAATCAAGACTTGAACCGGATAATTGCAAATGTTGATTGATAAGTTCTAGAAGTAGGAACTTTCATTGAAGCAACAATGAGGTAGCTTTAAGACAAGATGACATAAAAACTAAGTAGGAGTACACTTAGAATTTATGTAAGTGACAAGAAATCTAGCTAATTGGAACAAGCACTGATAAAGCCTAAGTCAATGAGTCAAGGTTCCTTTGGTGTTTTAAACGGTTAGTTAGAAAAATTGATTTTGTGAAAATTGTTTTTTGGAAAATTCAGTAAAAGATTTTTAAAGTGATTTTCTATTTTTATTCTAAGTATTTTGGTGAAGGTTAAATGGTAAAAAGATTTTCCTTGTTTAAATTAAATGTACTGTTTATTTAAAACAATTTTGAAAAATATGAAAACTAAGTCTTCTACTTTCACTCCACTACTTGCTTAGATATTGATTTTCCTAACTAAGCTACAGCCGTTTTACTCCTACACATTGTAAAAATCATGCATATATTTTTGGTTATTGACCTTATTAAACCTACCTTATTTACATCCACTTTGCATGGTTTTAAGTAGAGGTGACAAAAATTGACCCGACCTGAAAACCTGACACAAACCCAACCCGAAAATAACGGGTTAGGGTTGAGATTTCTGACACGAAAACTTAAATGGGTTGATATGAACCCGACCCAAATTAAATGGGTTGGGTTAAGGTTGAAATTTTAAACCCAAAAATGACCCACGTAACCCGAAACTATTTTCGGGTCAAAATCAGGTCGGGTCAACCCGAACCCGACCTTATAACCAAACTATATTAAGTAGATTAAAAAAAAATTACTTGGCCAGTCACCCATTCTGCCTAAAATCCAAGCCCAAATTAAAATGCTAAAAGAAAATTAAACTACTAATGTCAGCTTGTTAGCCGTTTCATCTCAATTCTAAAAATTTTCTTTTTCTTCAGCCACTCTATTGAATAACCACATATCAGGGGTGACAAAAATTGATTCGAACCCGACCCGAAAATAGAGGGTAGGGTTGAAATTTTCGACACAAAAACTTAAATGGGTTGACACGAACCCGACCCGAAATTAAATGGGTTAGGTTCGGATTAGAGTTTTCAACCCGAAAACTTAAATGGATCGGGTTTGGGTTGGGGGATAGCTGACCCAAAAATAGGTGACCCGAAAATAGGTGACCCGAATACAAACTCGACCCGACCTGATCCATTTGCCACCCCTAGTTTTAAGTAGTTAAAATTTGTTAAACACTTTGCATGCATATCAATTCTCATGGCTTTGACTTGAATCTAACTATATCAAAGTGCATTATTTAAATGTAGCTAGACGTTAGGCATGCATGGACAAACACCACTAAACCCACTATGCACATCACTTAGGAAACCCATGAATTTAGTACGCATATCTTCCTATCTTTTAGGAATTCATGGAGATGACGGCACACTTGCTTCATACTATAAATAGGACTTTGTTCATTCATTCAAAACACAACTGACTCACGCATAAAATGTTTTCTAGAGAGAATTTTTTTTTTGTTAGTTATCAAGACTTAAAAACACGAGTTCCTTTCTGCTAAGTTCCAAAGTCACAAAAATAGTTTTTATTGTAATCTTTGATAGTAGTACTGAGTTGTACTAGGGTGGCAAGATTGAGAGACCTTGTATAGACTTAAAGTTAAGTCTGAGAGTGAGAGAGAGAAGAGGAAAAGAGAAAGAGAGAGCGCTTTGACTTTAGGGAGTCATTGTTAAAGGGAACTCCAGTTTTGAGTGGAACTCGAGTTGAGAGTAGTTAATAGATTGTAATCGAGGATTGCCCTATTAATGAAAGAGTTGAGAAATCCTGAGTGGATCGTGATTTTTCCCTTTGGGTTGGACATTAAGGGTTTCTACGCTAAAATCTCTTATGTTCCTTTTGTTAATTTTCTTTCTGCTTATAAGTTCCAGTTTAATTCCGCAAGAAATTTTAATTAACTTACACTTCCAATCCTCCCCCCCCCCAAAGTGTTCATCCCATTCAACAGTAGAGGAAATTAAGGAAAAGTGACGACAAGTGACATTGGACTATAATGAAGTGTGATTCAATGGTTGTAGCGTTTCTCACAAGATAATCGATCTTTATTATAGTTTTTGACACAACATTATTGCGGAGTAATTCATCAACAAACAATATAGAAAATAGAAATTTGTAAGGAGATATAATAAATTTAGATTTTTTTCATGTACTATTCAAAATGAAAACTAAAGATATATACATGCATGTTTGATCTATTTTATAAAATTTAAACCAACTGGAGATTGACAGTGAAATTGAATTTTGAATACTAATAGGCTAAAAACCAAATTGAAAATATGATTGAAACAAAATTGAAAGAAAACACTTTTAGAATCTATGTTATAGAAACCTATAGAGAACATTGAAGGCAAATGCAGATCAAAACACTAAGAGGAGCGTGTAGTTTTATTAAAAAAAAATTATACAAATATTTGATGGCGACGACAAATAAATAAAAACACATAATAAGATATCACAAATTAAAATATTGAAAGATAATTATCACATGTGGTCTTATATGGTTATACTCGGCCCATTCGATTTTCTGTAAAGGTTTTCCTAATAGTTACTATTGCGTTGAATTCACTTTAGATAATGATTATATGTGTTTTTCTGCCCACAATTTCAATTGTCAAAAGGAAACTTCAAATAAAGAGAAGGTAAAACAAGGTCACGCCAACACGGTGAAATAGTGCACAATTTCATTTCTTGAATAATGCAACTTCATATTCTATAAGTATAATTTTTAATTTTCTAATATTACAATTTTATATTATATAAGTATAATTTTATTTGTAATTGTACAATTAAATTATTGATTTACCCTTCGAGATATAAACTATTGCATATCTTGGATATATATTCAGACGACCTCACTGCTAGGGGTGTGAATAAAACGGTTAACCGTACCGTTAAGCCTTAACAATAACGGTACGGTTAATTAACCGTTATAACGGTTATTGGAAAAGGCTAACCGTAACTGTACCGTTAAGTAACGGTAACCGATAAGCGGTAACCGGTATTTAACAGTACGTTTAACGGTAAACCGTTTATTCCATTTCTATGCACTTGTACACCTAATATTGTGAAATTATTTGTATGACTTCTTAGCTTATTTGGGTCTTCTACAATAGTAATAATACATATTTATACAAGGTTTGATCATGCATAAAAAATTGTGATATTCATTCATGTTTTAGCCTTTTAAGTTTAGTTTTTTTAAAAAATAATAATAACGGTTAACCATTACAAAAGTTTCATTACCGTAACCGTTAATCGTAATGGTTCGGTAAAAATTTTGTGTAATTGACAGTTTTGGCACGTACTATTTCTAGATTTAAGACTCCGGTTGGCCCATCATAGTGAACTCCAAATTTTACAATAATCCCAAGTGAATATCAGACTCTTAGCCAAGATAATAACCACAATACACTTCTTCTCAATAAGATAAAACTATAAGTGATCAATTGGTTAAGCGCAACCCTTTATTTTATTTTAGTAGTACTCATGTAAGATACATCATTAATTCAAACAACAATATATACAATAGAGAAGTAATAACAAGAGAGGGAGAGAAGATAAAAAGTTACAAGATATATGTCACATAGCTAACCAAATGAAAATTTTTAACAAATATTTGCAAATGGATCAACCTAAACCATGTCTATATATATTTTATATGCAAATAAATATTAGAAAATGCAGTGTCTTTTATGTATAGCCAGACACAAAAAACCAAAAAACAAAATTAAAAATATAAAATATAAAAAATCGACCAATGAGAGACAACATAATAGAACTTTCATAGACAAGCCAAGAGTTTGGAATATTTTTCTAAGTTTTATCATTAATCATGTATTATTGCCGAACGAATCTCAAATTGGTAAGACCAAATCACACTCAGGACATCCAAGTCTCGTTTTTAATGCTATCTTAAACAATATTTATTTAATAAAATTAATAATTTTTATTGGTAATCGTCAAAATATTTTAGCTTTATTCAAAATATCTATATAACAAAATAATTATATCAGTTTTTTAGTTAATCATCAAATATTCTACTCCCTCAGTTCATATATATTGTTCTTATTGTAATTCAAAAAGGGAATCTTAGGAATTAGTTGAGTGAGTAATTCATTAGAAGATAATGAAGATATAATTTGGTTTACTTTATTGTTGATTATCACTACACATTAGTCCTATAGAAGAGAGAGAGTGGAAATGGTCGTTATAATGAAATTATTAGAGTAGGGGAAAACTTTACATATATTGGTTAAATTTTTTATACAATTTTCATCTTGAACTAAGGATAAATTTGAGATTTGCTTTCTTCAAAGAGGGTAATTTAGTTACAAGTTAAGTATACAAGTGAAAAAGTTTCACATTGAGAAACAATTCTTATAACTATTTATTATAGAAATGAAGAATAACAAAAAGAAACAAAGGAAGTATAACTTTAGTTAGTAAAGCTTCGGGATCATCTAAAACACAATATAGGGTCCAAATATTATATTCATGTCAACTAAAAAACATTAATTAAATGGTTAGTACTTTCTAAAAACATATTTAAAGTAAGAATTATTTTAAATAATCGAAAAAAGCATTTTTGGTCAAAAAAACCTTCTCCAGTAGCCTTTTAGTAATAAAAAAAAGTAATAGATATATAGATTTCATCATGATTATTTTATTTGAATAAAAATTTTTAAAAAAATCGTACAAGTGATACATGTTATTGTATCTATTGGGATGAAAAGATTCGAAATATTGTGAGCATTGGATGTTGTTAAGTTTAATCTATTAAATACTCTATAGAATGTAATTTTGTTGGTTATTAGTATAATATACATTATAGATCAACCATAATTTTTGAATGAAAACCAACAAATTTTGATATAACATTACATGAAATTACACAAGGAAACATCTAAAAAGTTTATTCTACATGCTCTACAAACGAAGAGTAAAGAAATGAATGAGAATTTGATAACGTGGGACTCAGATTACTGTAAGAACACAGGGGCATGCGCAAAAGAATGCAGAAGGCACTGAATAAGAGACAGGAAAGGACAGAGAGGGAGACAGAAAAAGAGATATATCGAATAGTTAGTAAATCCTTGACCTGCACATGGATTTGCTTGTTAACGAGCCTAAAAAGGGTCAAAGGCTTTAGAGTGGACTCGAAAGAGCTAATACATTCAGCAGGATGCTCGAATAACTAATTCAATCATCTAACAAATACAGACGCCTAAAACATGTGTGGAACAAATTAATGGATGGGTCAGGATGCTATGTAAAGATTATCAGAGCCCTGAGATAGACTCGAGATTATACTTGGCAGAAGGGTTCTCTGCAGCTTTTTCCTTCTGTAATCTCGGCTTTTCAATGGCCTGTTGAAGATATGCGAAAGACGCATTACGATTTGGAGGAGGGCTAGGGTTACTAATTCGGCTTGCCAAGAAGCGGCGTAATATGCCTCGCAAAAATGGAGCCATTGTGTCCGGCTCATGCTCTAAATAATACATGATTCCACCCATACAAGCACAAAATAAAGCCACCTGTTAAAAGCAGAGGAATTGTAACAGGTTTTAAGCAAGGAAAAAAAAAACATATTTCGTACCAAAAATTAAGTTTTCAACCAACACCATAGTGTCATTAGCCATGAAAATATTTTGTCACGTGAGATTGTTGGGTGGTCGGGAAAGATTTGAACAGGCTGTCTATAATGGAAAAGTACACAAATGCAGACTCCGGGGAACATTGGCATGCCAAAATCATATTGAAGGGTTGGTAGAAGTCAAAACTGAAAGAGGGTTGGTCTAGGTAACAAGATTAGCCTAAACCAAGGGACAAAGTTTACCACGTCAAATACCATTTAATTGGGCAAAACCAAAAAAAAAAATAAAGTGAAATTTTAAATAGATGGACTAAAACGTATTCAAAGTCTTGGCCAATATAAAGCACATGGAATGAATAGACAAAACCAAAAACGAAGAAAATTGGATGTTGAAGCTTACCTCAGCATTTTTAATACGCGGAAGTAAATGGCGATTCACCAAAATATACCACAAAGAATCACTGGCCCGCGGCAGGACATATAAAGCAAGTTCTCCACGCCTACTTTTCTTTTCAAACAGCACAGAAAGGGCAGCAAGTCCACCTGAGACCCAATAGACAAGTTTGTGGTCTCGTGACGCCACTTTTCTATGCAAACAAATGACAGCCTGAAACTCAAGAAGAAAATCAAAGTTGTGCGACAAGAGGATCTAGAATATATCACCAGGGAAGGGAGAAAAAAGGCTACCTGAAATATTCCAACAAATGCCGATAAGAAAGTAGTTGAGCGAACAGCCTCTTTTAAAGCACGCCAACAAGATTGGGCTGGTGTTTCCAGGAACTACAAGGATTTCAATTCACTTTAGGTAATGATAATACATCCAATATGATAACTACAGTCAACCTCCAAAGCTTTTCTAAGCAAAATGCTGAAATCACATCCAAGAAAGATAGAACTCTGCAACCTTGGCTTACAAAAAGTCCCTCGACATATTACAAACTTATATATCCTACCTAGGAGACAACCATCTCAATATACAGCATTCTGTAAGTAATACATATTGGCCCATCAACAACAATGACACTCATATTCAATAAGTACTGTGAGGCTGAGAGCAACCTTCAGCAGAGATAAAACAAAATCAACACAAAAAGATAATTCAACAAAAAAGCTATGTACTAAAAACACCCGACTCAGAAAAATTTTCCCCATAACTTCCAATCTATATGCTGAAAAAACCTAGCAGCATAACAAAATTTAAATAGATCATTGTTGCCGCAACATCAGTCTTTGCACAAGAAATAAGCATTCACATAATTCACAGCAAGACTGGATTCTATTCCTTTTCAGAGAAAAAATAACAGGTATGGAAAAAGTGTGCTTAAGATAACAGTACCTTTTGTAAATGCAGAACCACAAAAGGTACAAATGTCAGTGAAAAATAGAGAGGAAAGGTTTTCTTGAAAGTAGCTGATGCTGAATTCATATCATGAGCTACGCATGACTGGGTATTTGGATGAATGATGGAGCAAGGAATTATGGAGGGGAACTCTTCCAAGGATACTGGATTTTGGACCCCTCTACTCAATAAGTATGCAGACAATGAAGCTACATCCACTGGGCTACCTCTGCAACAGTTTTGGACAGCCTTATATACAGGTTGTGCCACTGGCCCTGTTTTCTGAATGAATTCATGGTAGGATTTTGGTAAACTCTCAGGACGCATTATGAATGAATACATGACCTGATAAAAGAATCACCAAGTTAGTTGGATCCAATACTTCAAATTTTGTTGGAAAAGACATACTGGTAAAATTAACATGATATATGATGACTTAGTTAAAATACCGATAAAGAACATTTAGATAAAAAAAATTAAGAATAAATATAAATAAACTAATGCAATGGCATCATATACAGATGACCACTTCATGTAAACATGCATCAGCGATAATAGGTGTTAGCGCTAAGAAAAATAATTATGTCATTCCAGGACATAGCTTGCTATAGAAGTGACAACACCAAATGGTTAATGTCATTTGCAGGGTATTGCATACGATGAATTACTAAAGCAGCTGCTTTTCCACAATATTTCTGTGATACTATACAAATGTATAGGATGCAGCAAAGCAAGTAAGAAAACCAGGGTGAGGGGGAAGGAGAATCTCGAAGTCTCAGACAGTAAATATAATGAATATTTACAAGGTTTCAAAGTAAAATGAAAAATGGGCAACAAAAATCATAAAACAAATTTTCAGGTGAAAAGAAAGACACATTTTGCAAACCATAAATAGTAATGCCAATGCAGAGGCAATCCACAATTACCTGTGCAGATGATAAGGCAAAAAGTAAAGAATCGCCATGTCTCCAATGGCTTCCCCATAGATGAAATTTGTTCTTGGATTTAGCAGAGTTATAAGTACACTAGTTGCAAAGGAAAGAAAACACTATCAGGGTGGCACCAATGGCACATATTGTCGTAGTACAAACACCTAAGATCAGTAACATAAATGAACAGGGAATACCTTAAGCCAATAAAAAAATTAAAAACATAGAAAATCGGATAAGATACCTGAGCTAGTCTAGCCAAAAGATACAAAGCTAGAGTACGCCTTCGACTGGGATCATCTAATGCTAAGATTGACAAGCCTGCAACAGAGCCTGCTAAGATTCTGCTCCATCATCAGCTTTAACAAAGTTATCAATGCATCATACAAAGTATACAAGTATTTTACTCAGCACACACATAAACTGTACAACTAAAATGAGCAGCAAAACCACACACAAAATAGTGCAAAATAACAAACTTACACATTGAGAGGAGTCTCCTTTCTCCTCCACTTCCTCAGTATACATCTTAAGGCATGATAGGATCCAGTTAAACCACCAAAAAATAACCCAACACGGCAAGCTTCCTCTCTTACAATCAGATCCTTCTCTGAGACAAGTTGCTGGACAAAAACAACCAAAAAAACTCAAAACCAGGCAAGACATTGTCCTAAAGTGCAACATATAAGTAACCACCAACACAACAATCAGTAAATCAGTCTCCCATCAATTGAGGATGAAGGAATGGTCTTACCCTTGCAGATACAGACTAAAAACACAGAGTTTCCAAATGCTTAGTCAGTAATAATCTTAAGCAAAAACTATTACCCACATGCAACATACAACAAGCCTAAAACTTCAACCACAAATTTTCTACTCATCGTAAAAATAGAGGTTTATGAGTATATGACTCTAACTTCAGTAACGTGAAACACTATAAATCATTACAAAAAATAAAAATTGACTACTCCGTATATAACAAGATTATCAAAAAGAACTATTGAATATCACACTAACATTTCAAATTTTCTGTAATATCAATGATCATGCCAGATCATAATTGCTGTTTTCCTACGAAAACAAGAGTCACATAGCTTTTGTGTGTTTTCCTTTTTGGCCACAGAGAATATACCTTCTAATTATGACCCTGGGAAACCAAATCTCATCGTCAAATCCAGCTCAATATTAATACCAACAAGACCATGTAATAGTAGTAATTCAAGTAACAGATGTAGGAAGGGCACCCAGCAACAGTCAAATACCTAATGGGAAATTTGATTGGGTGAGGTACTACATATCACTGATACACTACCCATAGCAGTTCAATTTACAAAACGGCAGTAGCATAGTTACTTCACTATGAAGGTCAAACTAGTGAAAATTATTGGTAAACTTGTATCCAAAGCTTTTGCCCTCCCATTTTTCCATTGATGCTTGAAATGCTAGATCTAGGTTTATTGATCCAAATCCTGATTTGTGAATGATTGTTAATCTCTTTGTATCCTATCATTTATATGTCGCCATAATGAAAGACTGTAAGAATTTGCTCCATGAGGATCACCAAGCCATGTCGACAAGAGTATTAGGCTATCAGAGAATCAGGAAGCAATATGGAAAACCCAATATGAGATACCCTATGATATAGGAGAACTAGTCAGCTCCGAAGAGGGTTCCCTAAATGCAATGTAGGTGCCATAAAGTTCTATCCTTTGGAAATTCCAAGCCAATAGAAGAAGCAAATCTTAAATGATAGTCGAACAATGCCAGATTATGTACCCATGATGCGTCCCCAATGTCTGGTGTTTCTGAAATGCAGTATTTTCTATAGCCAAGACCAATGCACGATAATGTGTCCATTCAATAAAGTTTTAGTTTGATACCGTTAAACTGTCTAGTACTTCATTCACTGCAACTGTTGGTAGTTGATATGCCAATTTCTTATAGATATAGCCTACCAATGACAAGAATGGAGCTAGAAGAGCCCATTTTGCAATTTTACAAGTAAGCCAGCCTTAAATCAACTCAATAGGTTTGCTGATGGACAGGCTTATAAAGCAAAATACGCCCTGAACTTGACCTGTTAAACCAGGCCTTGGAGATTGGCTTCATTAGAAAAATACCAAAAAAAACTGGGAACAACATATCCACAACAAACTCCATTTTTATAAATACACCTCCATATCCTTTCTCATTCTTTTCAACATTCCTCTCCTTCCTCTTTTACTTCATATCCACAACAAACTGTCAACTGTGTGTATGAATCTGCTAACTAAAAAAGTAGCGAGCAGATAAGAAAGATGTACATATAAACAATTTTAATGTTAGTTTATATAAAAGTCAAGATATTCTAAAGCCACTTTCATCAGCTTAGCTTTTTTAGGCATGATCTACTACTGAAGTGACATTAGTGTTTTTACTAGTGGTACAGTTTCACAACCAATCTCCAAACATCATCACTAATAAACTCCAACTTGCAGACAGAAGAAGTTCAACGAATGACAAATGAGCAATTTCCCTTGTTGGCTTATAATTGCCTAGATCAGCTATCTATGGAATAACATCAAGTTGAAGCCACATTTATCTCTTTTGGAGAAAGACCCCTTTTTTGCAATAAAATCAAGTGGTGTCCATTCTCTCAGCTAGAGTTCTTTCCCTAACATAGTGCATCAACTAAAATCCAAGTTCAGAGTAGACCTACGCATCCTACAATATCTTCATCAGAATTTCGATAACCTTTGCCTTATTGATCATCATTCTTTCCACCTCCGTTCTTTTTTTGGCACATTTTAAAAAATTTGTCAAATGACCTCCTTTCTTTAGTTTCTTCTACTACTCACTAATAGACCCTTACAGTCAAAATGTCACACAACACACTCTTTTGTCATAGTTCGTAAGTAACAAATATTCATCAAAAACCCCTCTGCGCACCGAAACCCTAATTTGATCTCAACACAAAACAATGATCACAAAGTCAAACGAGCAACAGTTAACACAAATCAACAACACAAACACTCAAAAATTCGCATTCACAAAACAGTAGACAACAAAACGAAGCGTCGCATTGCAAATTAGATTAAAATTTTACTGAAACTGCAAAAATCGAGACCTTGAGGTCGAGGAGGGAGGAGTACGATTGACGCCGAGCAAGCTTAAATGCGCGCAGTAGAATTCCAATGCCGACACGAACGCCGTAAGAGAGGAGGAAGCTCTGGCATAGGTTTCCGATGGCGTGAGCAACACAGGAGTCGTCGGGATGATCGCAGGGAGGACAGAGGGGTCCACGCTCAGCAGCGGCGCGACTGAGCTGGCGACGCTGGAGCTCTTCGATGGCTTCCTTGAGCCGCTCCTCAGCTTCGCGGAGGCGGCGCTCGGCGGCGCTATCGGAGGAGGTGGGCGGGAGAGGAGAGGGTGGTGGTGTGGAGGGGGGCATTGCGGGAAGAGGATGGATTGATTGGGAAGTCGTACCGTGGTCCGAATGGGGAGACAGTTTTTCAGTTGTGGGCCTTGTGGCTTGTGGGCAAATGTTCTGTTGCACTGTACTTACTTGCACGCATTCCAATGTGGGAAGCCAATGGAGTATCGATTACAGGTACACCTCCATATAAATTCTGACTAATTCTTAAAAATTACTCTATTTTTTATTTGATTTATTTTTAAAAAATTAGTTTTTAATTGTCCCTCAAAAAATTTTCATTATATTTAAAAAGTTATTTTTCGTAAATTTTTGATGGAAGGAGGAAATATCATTTTTAAAGGAGGAATAAACAAAAATATTATAGCTTATAGTGCTGGACTATTCAAAAGAATATAACTTTTGGATTCAACCACTATAATACAATATTTATACTCATTTAACTTAAAATAGATTATGAGACTATGTTTGCTTGTTTTTTTTCATATCTCTATGACAAGTGTATGTGTTAATCATTTTCTTCTAAAGAAATGTTGCTAACTTTAATTACCAAGATGAGTAGATGACTATAATTTAAAAATAAAAAAATAAAAATAAACATACATGAAAAAGTCTTGTAGCCTCATTTAAGTTAAATTAGGACAAATATTGCATTTTAGTCAATTAACCCAAAAGTTGTATTATTTTGGGTTAATCGGCTACAGGTTGTATTATTTTTGTTTATTTCCTCTTTTAAAATTTTAGTTTAGTTATTTTAAATTTGTTCGGTAGAGGAATAATTATGCTTCTTTTATTTTTCAATAAAGGATATTTACCTAGGTGACTCCTAGAGTTGCTAAGGTGGAGAATTTCATTACCTACTTAAAATACATACATGTTGAAAATATTTATATGTATAGAAGCATGTATAAGAATATTTATTAATTGCTTAATTACATATTTATATAGTATCATATCTAGGATAGGTACCTTTTTTATTTATGAGTTATATTGAATATATGTTTATTGTCAAGTTTGAAGGAGTTAATATGTTTGTATCAATTTAATATGCAAGTATAGATAAAGTTTATGCATTTTAACCATGTTGCATGAATTATTTTCACAATAGTAAATCATGTAAGTAGTAGCAAATTTAATCACGTTCATGTCATAAGTTTGAAATAAAATATAGGGAAGAAAAAGTTATGTCTTTTATGGAATGTATTATCATCTTGTTCAATAAAATTGTAGGCAAGGAAGGGAAGGGCCACAAATTTACTTTACACTATTTTTTATGCAAAAATAAAATGAGAAATGGAAGGATGAGAATATTTGTCATGTTTGTTCATGTATAAATTTTGGGTCTTTTAAAATATTAATCACTAAAAGTGAAATATGTTGAGCAATACAACTCGAGGGCCATATTCACCTTGAATATTAAACAATAGGGAGGCATTGTGTAGTTCAATTCTCCAATTGGTTGACATGATGATAATTTTCTTCTAATAGCGTCGGGATCTCGTCACTTCAATAATAGTGATATAGTCATTATAATTATGGATTCGGACTTTGTATTGTTATTGCTAAACCATTAATAATAGGAGGTAAAGTAAAGAAAGTATAAAGTTCTATTATGATTTCTAATGTTAAAGTATTCATGTTAGTAAGTTGAAGCATGCATGAATTGTATATTCAATTATTCTTACATGTGACCAATATTGTATTTGGTATAACCAAGTGGTTTTGAGATAGTAGCATTATGTCCACAAAGAGTTTGTATTGAGGCTATAAGGAGGAGTTCACCCAGACCCTAGCTTCCTAATGTTTCATCTAACTACTCCAAATACTTAGTAGATGGAATATCAACCCTTATAATAAATAGGTTTAACCAATGATATGAGGTTACCTAAGTATAACTTCTTGAATCCTAATGTATATTATGATTTTCTATGTTTATAACCCCAACTTGCCATGTAGTAAGGTTCCAATGGTTTAAGTGTTACAAGTGTAGTGTAACTCTTTCAACCTATAAGGATCGAAACTATGGTTTATTTTAGTGACCACGATGATAGTGATGACTATATCATAGCTAAGGAACACTTCTCGATTCCAATTAAACCAATTTCAGTTGATGAGCTTAAAGAGGATGAGCCTAAGAAGGAAGATCCAAATGGATATGAGAGATTATATCATTCATTTGATGGAACTACAATTATTGGGCCTTGGGTTTTAATACTTATTATAATAAACAACAAGTATTTATGTATTTGAGGTTTTTTGTGCAATACCAATTATTTTATTTTTAAAGTTTGCAGTTTAGAATCAAATTTTAATTTTCTTGTTCTTGTCTCAATCCTCCTATTACGCGAAAGAGATTCACTTTATTTTCTTTTGTGTTGAATTATTGACTAGTTTAAGTCACTAAAATAGTTGAAAATTCGAATTTAATTAGGGAATGAGTGACTAATATTGGCCTATTCAACCCTGAATTCGAAGTTTATATGCATATGTGCAATTGTTTGGTAACTTGTCTTTTTAGTTTTCTTTCCTTAGTCCAACCTTAAGTAAATGTTTTAGTATTTAGGATTAGGATAAGGCGAACTTTAGAGGGAGTCGCCAAAACAAAGATGGGAACAATAATGACCTGTCTGCAATAGTTGGGCAAATTGCTAATGTTGCTCAAGCATTAGCTTAATCTAAAGAAGGAGGGACAGAGCCTACCAAGAATCTGTTCCAAATAGTAGCACTTTACAAGCCACTATTTTACAACAGGAAAGTTGAGCCTACTTTCTTAAAAACTAAATAAGGGAATTCAGCAAGCTTTTTAATGTTGTCAACTGCCCAAAAGTGTCTAAGGTTAATAATTATGCATTTTTACCTTAGAGGTGAATTTGACTTATGGTGTTAAAGGACTAAGGAAACCCTCTTAGATGAAGAGAAATTTAATTAGAATATGTTCAAGAAAAGAATTAGGGATAGATTTTACAATGTATATTTGAGGAAACAGCTAGTCCAAGAGTTCAACAACTTCGAAACGAGAGATATGATTGTGATCGAGTATTATGCTAAGTTTAATTTATAAAGTTGCTAAGGTTTGCTTCGGAGACCATGCATACTGAAGGGCTTATGGAGAAAACGTTTGAACAAGGATTGACACTACAACTTCAGAAAAAGCTTTTTGGAGAGACTTCGCCAACTTGGATGTTCTCTATGGTAGGGGTTTACATCTTTATGGAATGCGATTGCGTAGAGAGGATAAGGATGGTGGAGATGGTGTCCAATGGTTATTTCCAGGGGAAGGGAAATAACAATAATGGACATAGAAATGTTAGTAACAAGTTCTAGAAAGGAAAATAGTACTTTAAAAGAAATTCCCTAAGAGTTACCGAACCTAGTGACTTGTAAATTGTGTAAGAAGTTAGGGCATAAAGAATATGAGTGTTTCTCAAAGGATAACTCTAAGGGTGAAGGTTCTCATGGAAGAAATGGAAAAAAGTATATGGAGGAAACATTTTCGAAAAGAATAGTCAGAATGAAGCTCAAAACATAATGAGCCTAGAGGTTAACAATAGTAGAATGGAGATAATGCAATGGGTGGTAGTAGTGTCACTAACTCTTTTCTACTAGTACATCAAGATGATTCTGGTTTAATATTAGTGATCGAATGATGTGAACCCATAACTCTAAATGTAAAACCTTTCAATGTAATTCAATATATGGTAAGAATTTGTATCAAAAAGAGGGTGATATTGGTTTCAGCAATTTAAGGTAGATGTGAAAATTATCAAAATTAGGTTTGCAAGACAATAAAAATCCAACCCACGAAAAAAGATAAAACAAATATAAAATCATGATGTTTGATGGGATTCTAATCAAACCATTGTTTAAAAAAGACGATGGAGTATTTTGGTTCTAGGAATAATGGAGTATTTTGGTTTTAATTGAATCATTGCTATTACTATTACTATTACTTGTCAAAATAGGATGAGGCAAGAGGCACAAATAAATTAAATACATTATATAAAGAATAAAATAATAAAAATTATGAAAATGTTAGTAATTAATAAATTTTGGTTATACAGTCAATTATAAAATCAATTCAAGTTGTTTTATTTAGATTAATTTTTGTTTGGGATATTGTAGTTTAGGCCCATTCACGTCTGGATTGGAGGCTAATCATGACGCATTATTGATGCAAGGTGAGAGTAGCACACAGTGAAGTAAAGTTCCATCAAAGACGACATTTTTTTTTTATTATATGATAAATTTGAGTAGTGTTTTGTATTAAACATTTACGTGTATGAAAAAAATTTATAAACAATAGTGTGCATTTCGACCCCTCAAATGCTTGAATGGAATTTTCCTATACTGCTGACCATGAGTACTCCTTGATGCTTCGAGTGTATTACAAATATCTGTAATATGTGCATTAATAGTTGTGATAACTTTGCAGCTAATGGTGTCAAAAGATCCAATCGAATATAGCAGCCAACTCTTAAACATGACTTGTGCACTATATACTCTATAGTTTGTTACGGTGCCAAAATGAAGCAAATCATCCGTTCAAGCCATGACAATTTTTGGTCTTTGAATAAGCCAAATACACTTCACATTTCTACATCATAAAGATAAGGATGCACTTAAGAAGCCCTCATGAGTGTCATTGCTCTATCATTCTTAAACCTTGTACCCATATATACTTTTATCATTACATAAGTTCCAAACCTTGTTCTCCACATCCATATTGATATGTCACATACAAATTAAAGTTACTGCGTAGAGTTGAGAAATGTATCTCGAATAGCTCCCATAAGGCCTAACTCTTGATTAATCACAAATATCATTGGAGGGACATCATTTCCATACAATAATTTCAACTTATCTAGCATCCACAAATAACTTATCTAGCATCCACAAATATGCATAGGTGATTAGAAAATACATGCTAGACGGAGTGACCCTATAAATGTCAAGTAGAAGCAACTTTTACATGTCATTTTTGTGAATTCAATCCATGCCTATAACCCATGGATACGTACTTAAAAAAGCTCACCAATGTAAGATGCACAAATGTATGCATCAAAACATTGAAGTTTGGTTCAATTATACATAATTATCCTCCATGACAGGATGAATGAACTCTCTCACAAAATCCCTTCCATTGGCATCCAATTATCTTATCCGATCTTTAAAATTGTATATGTTTTGCGTTCGGATGGTCTTCTAGAAATTGGGAGTTCACAATGGTTAAAGTAATCTTTGACTTTGCTTAAATTGTAGACAATTCACGTACTAATTTCTTTGTATTAGGGTAAAGGCCATTCATTTGTCAATTACCCGACCTTTAGATACCGAATTAGCTTGTGATCGTGCTTGTCGGACAAAGGAGGACCCAAAATAATCAAATATCCTTTGTTAAACGGTTACCTTAATAAAAACAATACAACCGCAAGCTTGACTTATTGTGTTTAGCCGTGCGACTTCATCTAAATTCCTATCTTTACCCCCTTTTTCTCCACAATATCATCTCAATAAATTTATCCCTTTTATATGACGATAATTATTGTCTATTGCAGATTCTTTGAATAATCATAATTAGTAACAACCTTATGTCCGTTGACGTTAACTTATAAGATAAGGATCACAATGGGTAGGGTGGTATAGGTTTTTGCCCTCCCTCATACCCATACTTGTCAAAATTTATCGACTCCATCACAATGGGTATGTGTTGGTGAAGTGAGTACGACTAGTGGGGCAAGTGATAAATTACCCTATACTTGTCAATTACCCTCCCTGCCTTGTACCCACCACCAAAAATAAAGAAAAAAGTACGCCAAAATCACTCTTATAATGGATATTTTATGCCAACATGATGTTGAAAACATTGATATCATATAAACTTATTCTTTATTAATACATAAAACAAATAACAAAAATCCAAATATATAATTTTTTTTTGAAATCAAAGCAATATATCAATTCAATCACAAGTGAAATAACTCAAAAGTTGCTTCACTTCTTCTCTTGTATGACATTCCTCTTCATATTCATTGACTTCTTTCTCTAGTTAGGAATTTAGGATTGAGTCCACAAAATTAAACTAACATTGGAATTTGTTTGAGTTAGAAATTTATATTATATGCATATTAACGAATTATGTGGATATAAGGTGGGACGGGTATAAAACGAGATTAGACATAAAATTTATCACCCGTCTGACCTGCCCTTAACCCTTGATGAATATGTCTTTTTGACCTCATAGTCATAACCACCCCGCCACTTACCAATCTCGTATCCATGCCCATTCTATAACTAGGCGAAATAGATCGGATCTTCTATTTAACCCGCCGGACTATAAACGAGCCCCATTCGATTTAGTCACAGACCACTCGTATACAGCAGAACACACACACTCCCCACCCAAAAAATCTGAACCGCAAGGGAGAGTGATTGAAAAATGGAGCACCCTGAAGGTCTGTCACCGGAAAACGCCGACTACGGGGAAGAAGATGTCGCCGCCTACGAAGGCGAGTATCCCGATGCTGATGCTTCCGATACCGCCGATATCGATGCGTCTGAAGAAGATCCTAAATCACAGGTCTCTCTTCCAATCTCTCTCCTCCATGGAACACCTCCTCTCCCATTTATACTTTGCCCTAATTTTTATTGTTGAAATTAATTATATTGAGTAGAATCTGGAAGACATGAAGAAGCGGCTTGAAGAGCTTGAGGATGAAGCTGGCGCGCTCCGTGAAATGCAGGCTAAAGTTGAGCAAGAGATGGGTATTCCTCAAGGTATCATTTTTTTTTTAATTTGTTAGATTTTCTTATTTCTTATTTCTGATTTTTTGATTTTAATTATGTTATTTAATTGAGAAAATTTTGGGGATTTTGTTGAATGTTTATTGATTAGGTTTAGCAAGTTGGATTATTTGTGAATGTTGATGTTGTTTGGTTGAGGGAATGGTGTTGTTCAAATAATCAAAGAGTTCTTCTTTTACTGTTTTAGCATTTATTTTATGTAGAGTTTATTGGTAAAAATGAGTTCTTTAGGGTTTTTGGAATGAGCACCTGACGAAAGAATTTGAATGTCATTAAAGGAAAAGATTTTGAATTGAGTTTGATATTGACAGAAATTTCCGTTGTTTCGTTCCGTGCTAGAGAAGTTATAAAGTTGATTGAGAAAAATGAGTTCTTTAGGATTTTGTGATTCCGGGAATTAGCGCGTAAAGGAGGGATTTGAATGACATTGAGGGATTGTTTGATATGAAAAATAAGATTTTGAATTGAGTTTGTTTGTGTTTATGGAAGTTTATGTTGTTTCTTTCTATGTTAGAGAATCTAGAAAGTTGATTGGTGAAAATTTGTACTTTAAGGTTTTTGTGAGGAATTAGCGGGTAGATTAAGGATTTGAATGTCATTAAAGGAAAAGATTTTAAATTGAGTTTGATATTGACGGAAATTCCCGTTGTTTAATTTCGTGTTAGAGAAGTTATAAAGTTGATTGAGAAAAATGAGTTCTTTAGGGTTTTGTGATTCTGGGAATTAGCGCGTAAAGGAAGGATTTGAATGACATTTAGGGATTTTTGATATGAAAAATAAGATTTTGAATTGAGTTTGTGTATATGGAAATTTATTGTTTCATTCTATGTTAGAGAATCTAGAAAGTTGATTGGTGAAAATTTGTACTTTAAGGTTTTTGTGAGTAATTAGCGGGTAGAGTAAGGATTTGAATGTCATTTAAGGATTAGTTTTGTTTGAAGGAAAAGATTTTGAATTGCATTTGTTTTTATGAAAGTTTCCCTTGTTTCATACCATTTAGAGAAGTTAGAAAGTTGATTGATAAAAATGTATTTTTTTAGGGTTTTTGTGATTTTCAAAATTGACAAGTAAAGATGAGAATTTGAATTCTATCTTAGGATATTTTTGGTTGAAAGGAAAACATTTTGAATCGTACTTTGTTTGTATGAAAGTTTCTATTGTAGCTCTGTCTTAGAAGAGATAGGAAGTTGATCAAGAAAAATGAGTTCTTCAGGGTTTTTGTAATTTTTGGAATTAGTGCGTAAAGTAAGGATTTGAATGTCATTTAAGGATTTGTTTGGTTTAAAAGAAATGATTTTGAATTTGAGTTTGTTTTCTATGAAAGTTTCCGTTTTGTTCCATGGTACAAAAGTTCAAAAGAAAAGGAAATAGGGAAATAGAAGGGGAGAAGAGGATGAGGAGGAAGGTGAGTTATGGGTGATGATTGAAGTGCATCTAACTACTTTGATAGAGTATAATGTTCGTGGATTTTTACGCCCTTGACTCTATCCACACAAATAGATTATGCCGTTATGCCACTTTTGTAATTTAAAATAATTAGTTTCTCAACGGCTATAAACTTTTGTAATCAGTTTCAAATTACTCTATTCCCCCACCCCCCTCCCTTCTTCCCATGCTACATGCGCTGGTGTAGAATTACTTGCTTGATTGTTGTGGCAGTTTGGTAGTGTGGTTTTGCAGGGATGGGAAAAGGGAAAATTGAATATTTACCAAGTAATGTCCGCAAAACCTAATTTTTTTTGCATATATATAATGTAATGCTTTATTGTCTCATGTTATGATAGTCTTCTTTACTTTCTTCCATTGTTTCCTAAGTAGTATTACTCTATCTGTGAAAGACCAATAGATTGTTAATACCCCCTAGTCCTCTACTCCTTACAAGTTTTGGAATTGCAAAGTTGTAGCTTTATTTGGGCATTTATATATCGGGATCCTCTGATGGAAAAAAAATTGTGTTACTTAAAAAGCATTCTTTCTTATTCTGTAATGAAGTATTAGGTGATCTTAATTTTCCTTTTCTGTTGTATGAAGAATCTACCAGTGCTAACCCAACTCAAGCTGAAAAGGAGGAGGTTGATTCCCGTTCAATATATGTTGGCAATGTGAGCCTATTTCTATCTTATTGGTGTCGTTTTTCTTCTGTTGATGATATATTGAAATAAAGTATGTCGTCTTGTGCAAATCTGCATGCTTTGGTTGGCATTGTAATCAATGTGTTTGAATTTTGCTGCATTGTCAAGAAATTTATTTGGTTGAATGTTAATGTAGATATTTATATTTCATTGGACATTACTATATTCAATGGAAGATTACACTTTGCCTCTCAAAGGTAGTTAGGTAATGCAGAAAATATGGAGGTTCTTCTGAATATCTCTTCCATTGGTTTCAAGCATTACTATTGAGCATTATTTGATTTCTCCAAATGGTAGTCCTATACATTGTTTTGAGATATCGATATAAATTTGTGACTTTCTTATAACTGGAATAGATTATGGTTGGACTTCTTGATATAATTATACTTTAATTAAGCAGTGGAGACAAGATGAGGAAAAAACTATAATCAAGTATAATTTTGGGTACATGATGATGACAAGTTGAGGAAAAATCTATAACCAAGCATATTTTGGGGAATTGACATTGAACTCTTTACTACAAGGCATTCGGCAGTGTGAAAGTAATTTAAAGAGTATAGATGTCTTCCTTTGATACCATGACCTTGCAGTAATTTGATGCAGGGATTGTTCAAAAAGAGTATTGAGCTGTGAATAAGGATTTTGTTTTCCCTGTCCTGTACAATTCTTTGATTTTCTGTGTTTCAATTTCATTTGGTTTGAGATGGGATGGGATGCATTGTGTGGCTAGGATTATGAGGTGGATTTAATGTGATCCATTTCTGGTATGGGGGAAGTTTTCACTTTAGTGCTGGGAATACGTTCTGTCTCTCCACTGCATCATTGTCGAATTTTATAGTATCTGCAACTCTTAGAGTTTGTGTATCTTCTTTTCCCCCCTTCCACTTTCTTAGATTTTTTCCCTTTCCATCGGTTTTGTTTTTGAATATGTCTTTGGCCTCTGGCACATGGATACAACAAATACAGTATAATTGTTGTTGAAAATAATTTTGCTCTACAGTTTATTTTTATTATGGATTTTAGTTGGTATTATGTTTGGAAAGGCTCATAATTTGACAATGCAACAGTGATCCAGCTTCATAGATGGTAGGGAATTTCACTTTAAAGTCATAGATGGCGGATAATCTTTAGATAATTCATGCAGCCACTGAAGTTGATTTGAAAGAACATCCAATACTAAGAGTAATTAACCTGACCTTTACCCTGTACAGACCCTGAATGTATCGGAAAGTAGATAATCCAATTTGGACAATCTTCAATCTGGCCCAATTAATCAGAACAACTAGATATTAAGTTAATTGACAGTATTCCCGAATATGACCTGAAATGAACTGTAGCTGAACCGAATGACTTGTCACTGGAGCTTTATCTGAAGTGAATTGACCTGATCTTAACCCTATAGAATGACCCATTTCCATCTCTAGGAATGACATGAAGGAAACGAAGAATAGGTAACTTAGGTTTCTTTCTTCCTTGTGTTTGAGAAGGTCGTAACCCATGCACAAGGCTCTCGCTACAGCAGGGTCCGGGAAGATCTAACTGTATGCAGCCTTACCCTTATTATCATAAAGAGGTTGTTTCCAAAGTTTGAATAACGAGTTGACACTTGACCATCGCGTTAAGCACGACCTACCTTGTGCTTTGCTGTAGGAAATTTGATTTGGGAGTGTCTTAACTACATCACCAACTACCCGAAGTAGTCCATCGAGCTTATTTCCCATATTGAACTGATAGAGACTTTTTCCCAAGTACACTATACTGAAAAGAGATTTTGTCATTGGATCAGAAGATAAACTGAAAGCTTAGGTTCCTATAATTGCCCTCCCCCCACCCCTATAGCGTATGAACTTGCTGAAACCAAACCAAAACATAAGCCTATCCTAGTGCCTATCAAGAGACTCTTTTGAAGGTGGGTTAGGAGTGTTGATTTATATGCAGCCTTATAATAATCGAATGACTAAATGCCATGGCGTTCAGCTGCTTTAAGAATTTGACTGTCTAAATAAACTAACGGTTGGGAAACTCAGAGTAATTTGGTTGGCTTAAATGACTGGAAACCTGAAATTAATAAGAAAGCATGTACCTAGATTTTAGTTGAATTACTTTCTATCTCTGACTGTACGCTGGATTTCACTCTTTACTTTTCCTTTTCTTTTTAGGTTGACTATGCATGTACCCCTGAGGAAGTTCAGCAGCATTTTCAGTCATGTGGAACTGTGAACAGAGTAACCATATTGACTGACAGATTTGGTCAACCTAAGGGATTTGCTTATGTAGAGTTTGTGGAAGTTGAAGCTGTTCAGCATGCCCTCCTGCTGAATGAAACAGAACTGCATGGTCGTCAGTTGAAGGTATCAACTGCCTTATGCTCACTTGATCACTCTATTTCTAGTCACAAAAGCTGTCTTGGTTTGTAATTTGCGATTTATATTTAGGTTTCTGCTAAGAGGACAAATGTTCCTGGAATGAAGCAGTTTAGAGGAAGGCGACCAAGCCCATTTGGAAACAGATCTAGGAGGCCATTCATGCCTGGAGCGCCTGTTTTTTCTGCATATGGATATGGGTAAGATTTCTTTTGTACTACTTCCTCTGTTTTTAAGTTGCAATACTTTGACTTCTGCATCATTCATATGTGCTCCTATGACTCTATAGGTCTTGTTAGATTTTTTTAACTGTATAATTTATGATATCAACTTTTAATAACATTTGTTTATTGACATTTGAAAGTATTTAAGGATATCAACTTTTAATAATATTTGTTTATTGACATTCAAAAGTATTTAAGCTTGAAGTTATGCATTGGCATATGTAAAAAGTGAAAATTGAAATGTGGCAACTAAAAACTATGGAGGAAGTACAAAGTAGTAATTTGGTAACATTGGATAATCTTAGATATCACAATGTCATTATAGTTTGACAAGTATTCTACATATACATAGTGCAATTTGAACAAGAAAAAACTGTTAGTTTCTACTTAAAAACTTTTTAATTTTATGAAACAATAAAATTTAACATCATTCAGATTTCATTCCCATCATCAACATAATCAATGCTCCCTAATGTGTACAATGTCTTTGTTCTCTTTCCATTTTCTTTCACTAATTCACATTTTATTAAGTTATTAATATGTTCAATTTCATTTAGTAGTTGCAAAAAGGTTACACAAGAGTTATATAGACCATAGATGAAGAAAAATAATTATTTGGAGGCATTAAGAATTGGTTAGTGGCTTTTAACTCTTTTTATTAGGTGAATTTCAGTCCTGAATGAACCTGAGCAATTTTATTGATTCCTCTCCTCAGTCATCCTTTAAAAAGTATTTAGGTGGAAGTAGGATTGTCTGATTCTGACCAATCCTGCAGCCCCAGCAATTCTACGTACGATCTGGATCACTGGGCTAAAATTGTAATGTAGAATTCTACGATCTAGATCTTGATTCTAATAGCCAGTGTTGCCGGGTTGGGTTCATTAATGCTTGTGTTTGTAGTGCTTCACTGTTTCATACCTTATGGCATTTGTAAAGACCAGATTAGAGAATTTCATGAGATCTGCGATGTAGTTGTTCTAATTCTTGAATTTCTTTGCTTGGTGAGGAATATATGCTTCCGTAAGTGGGTTGAATATGTTAGATTTACAATACCTGGTAGTTCACCTGGGTATATTTGTAAGCTGAAACAAGATCTTTTAGCTATTTTGAAATTGTTTTTGTCACCAGAGATAATGCAGCATTCGTAACTAAGTTCTGATTTTTTGAATTCCATTGAGTATGTGGCTTAAGCATGTTTTTTTCCCGTGCAATGCTGATCTTCAGTCGGAAATTTGGTAATGTGAAAATGGGAAATTTTCTTTGGACTTGTCATATTGTCACTGGTTCAAACTTTGCCGTAGTTGGATTTTATGAAGTTATATAGGTGGAGAGTTGGGGACTTGGGGTAATGGAAATCTTGGACATAGTCATGGAAGGGCAATGATGACTTGGTTAGAGGGAGTAAGAAAGGACATGGAGAAAATGGGTTTGCTAATCGAAGTGGCTCTAGATAGGGGTGAATGGAGGAGGATATGTGTGGATGATCACTTGAGATAGGCTCTTGGTTCATGCAACTGAAATTTATCTTTTTGAGAATAAGGTTTGGCTCAATTATTGTTGATAATTCAGGGTTAGATTCTGGATATTGTTATTTTTGTTCCTTTTGTGCGGTTATTGTTGTCTTTCCAAAACTAACTTAACTTTATACTTAATTGATTTCATCACTTTTTTGCTCTTTTTGTAGAAGGACTCCTAGACTCAGGCCTCCAATGCGGTACAGGCCATATTGATTGTCTGGTGGATCATTATTTGAAGACTGAAATAAAATTATTTCCTGATTTCAGAATACAAAATTCAATAGCATTCAAAGAAATTTCACTAATGAAGCACCTGTAGCTATTATAAATGAAATGATTGTAAAACTGTCCTTTATGTTAAGTTTTGGTCGTTATATTCTGATTTCGATTGCTGCACTCAGATCTCGTTTATGGTGCTTGTGTAGCTTATCAAGCAAAACACATTGCTTTTGTTTGCTGTGATCATGAAGGTGTATTAGGTCTAGCTGAAAGTGAGATAACAGTTGCAACTGTTAGGTGTCAATGTCCCCAGATTTTTTAATATCCTCATTCATTAGTTGGCTTCTGATGGTAAGAGCTCGACATCTCTTTTCTGAAATCACAGTGAATATCAAGTGGTCAGTAACATTAAGTTGAGGTCTTGAGGATGGGATAAAACAAATTTTTGTTAGTCGAGGTCTTGAGTATGAGACCAGAAATTTTTGTTTGCTTTTCTTTAAGCCTACACATACGTGTGCTTGACTGCTAGTTTTCGATCTTACATATATAAATCCAATGCATTGTAAAGAGGTTATACAAAAGATTATTTTGGATTTTTTTTACCACGGCTAATATATGTTCGTCACAGATCATATACAGGATACAATAGTGAAAAAATAGGCAAAAGATGTACACAACAGCATTCCAGCCTTCCAGTTTATTCTCATGACTAAAGTGCAGTCACTTTATACTTGCTATAGTGAAAATGGCTTCCTGTAAACATCAAATCCTTCATTGGAAGACAACTGTGGTTCCTGCATGAAGGAAAAGAGGTTAACTAATCAGAACTTAGCTAAAGGAAAATAAATAACAATGTCATAATCTAATGAATCGTTCTGCCCCGGAGGAGGTGGGTTGATACATGGCCTCCAAGGGAAAGACATTGCAATGTCAATTAATTTGAGCTAGTCCTTTGATTTGGCTAAGTAAGAAGGCTAGCGAAATCATGAGCACCATTGCTAATTCAAAGAATTTGAACAAACTAATTGTTGATCTTAGCAATCAACTTGAGATTTAAGATATGTCAAACCACCAAGCTTTGATTTAGAGAGTATCAGTAATTTAGAGTATAGTACCAACGCCCATCCAAATCTTAGAATTGTGGATTAAATTGATGATCGGTTCTGACTAATCAACGATGGACCAATAGATCGGAGGACTTTCATCAACAAGACAACAACATACAACACATTATTTAAGAAAGGGGTGTCTAATACAAGAGCTATTAGCACACAAAGTAGTGATCCTGAATTCATGAACAAAACATCTTGTATTCAAACGGGATACAATAAAGTTATTGAATCCCCTAACAATAGTTATTCCTCAATATAACAAAATTTACCATTTAACACAACATATCTCAGGTTTATCAATTTTGAGGGGTAACTTTTGTTATATTAAGGGATAACTTTCTTTTGGAAAACAATAACTTTATAGTATTACGAGTGCATCTTGTGATTCCATGAAATATGCATTATTTTAGGAAAAAATTCTCCTATCTCAATGATTGCTTAATACAATGAAACATATGCAAAGAAGACATTTGCCAAAAGAGTTTACTCAAGAAAAATTATCGATATTGAATTGCAAGCGATAACAATAACTAGTGTTGTTGAATGTCTAAAGGAGTCTGGAAAAACTAGCTAATCTCTTCAATGGTAATCTCAATAAGGTGCAAATCGGCTTCTGGGTTTGATAACAAAACAGCAGGAAGCAACAAAACATAAAACTTTCAAGCAAAGAAGAGTATTCAATTCCATTCAAACAATCTGGTTTGTTTATAGGAAACAAGGCCAAATAGGGTAGTAAGTATTGAAAAAGATGTCTTAAAGGGAAAACTAAGGTAACAGATTTATTGTTAGAAAGTGTGATGCTACTGTTTAGAGGCCAATGGACCATTCCTTCGCTTTACCTTCTTATGAGCGTATTTATGGTGGTAGAATATGTTTGTAGACTTTACAATGTGAGAAAGGTTGGGTGAAAATACGGATCAATCCGGCATGTGTTAAGCATGGGGTTGGTTCGTGGGTTTGTAACCTACAAAAAAAATAGTAGATGGGGGCCAAAATGGTTCTATTTTTATCATAAATGTAAGGCAGATAATGTATAATTTCTCAAAATAATAGAGGTGACTTAAATGGCCAATATATTACTTCTGAAAATGAGCTGCTAGCAGTCTAAAAGGGTAGTATTGGTAACAAGTGGATACAGGGCATACTGGTACCTGTCTCAATCCGGCACCACTCCCTCCTGTCAAAAGCATGGTAAGGAGAGAAGTAACAACACCACCTCCCGAAGAAGTATCAGTATTACGGATAGCAGCCCGCATAGCATTAAGCATGCTCCCATATGTACTTGCTTGTCCTTTCTCTATTGCCTGGATGAAACAGTAAGTCATTGCTCCAGTTGAAGTCACCTTTGATAAAGCCTGCAGACTCAAAATTAGTAACTTCAGTTATAAACTTTACTGTCTCACCTCCTATATGCTGCATTGTAATGTTAGGAACTGGATTCAGTATGGGAAGACAAGGAGGTCAATGCTTCTTACCGAAGTATCTGCAGATGTTTGATTATCATCACAGCCACTGAAGGAAATAACCTCCCCACCACTGGTACCTTTCCATCTACCTGTCTTAGGCCGATGATCCTCCCATACATACTGCCCATTTCTGCCACAACCAACCTGTTAGATATACTAATATACAAAGTACTATTTATTTTTCGAGCTGATTTTCATTTTATGTCATGAGGCCCTTTCTTTTTACCACTCATTAGTTCAATCTAATCAGAACAAAGCACCTTTGATTCTTAACACCTACTGTATTTGAAATTACCTAAATACATTTGCATTTGGACCTCCAATATCCTAATGTCCTATAATTCAGTAAATAACTCATAATCCAAGTGGTAAGACTATGTTGGCAATTTAAAATGCAAGCTTTGGTAAACTTTTGCAAACAATATCAAGTTAAGGATGGTTTCTGAAAAAATGGAACAAGAGGATGGTATATTGAAAGCACCTTGACTTAAGTGTGTGGATCACGAGATAAGAAAGACTAACCCATTCATCCTACAAAGAAACGGCAGGTCTAACATAGTGCCACTGTGGCAAGCATCTATAATAGCATGCAGCTTAGCACCACGAGGTAGAGGTCTAACAAGCGTCTCATTAATCTCATCATCTACGATCATCCCTTGGGTTACAAAGTCCAGGGGACAGAGGGTCTCATCATAGCCATCCACTTCATCTCCATCGCGGTCCCTCTGCTGTGAACCATGCCCGGAGAAGTGAAATACTAGTGAGTCACCTGCACGGCATCCTGCTACTAGCCAAGCCATTGCCATCCTGATATTCTGTTTGGTAGGAATCCTGTAAGGATCCCGCTCTTCTTCTGCAAATTAGCTTTCAAAAGAAGAATCAGATTGTAATTTGTTACCATATACTGGCAAATTATCAATATCTGGTCAGGTAAACTAATAGCTCATCCAAGCTTTTAGTCACTTCATTTCACTCTATTTTCAAATTATAGCCTTAGTTTTCTGTCATATAAACAAAAAGTGATGCAAGAAGCAAGCTTTAAGCTAGAGAGCTTTCTGAAATCTCAGTGAAGATGTGCAATTTACAAGTTATCAAACAAAAATTTAACAGTAGGCACCGATGAGAAAGGTGGAGTAATATATTAAAAAAAGTTAGAATAGCGAATATTAAAGATATTCAAAAAAAAAGTTGGAGTAGCGAATTAATGATAAGTTCAGGAAGAATCAATTGCTTTGGTTTGAATATTTTAGACGCCAAACAATATATGCACCGTGAGAAAGGTGGAGAGTTGCGGCAATGGAGACCTCAAATACGGTCATAGGAAACTAAAGATGGCTTGGACGGAGGGAGTTAGGAAAGATATAAAAAATGAGTTTATAAGAAGATATGACTCTAAATAGTAGAAAATAGAGAATAAACATTTTAATAGATAACCACGCGAGATAGATTTTTTGTTCATGTAAACAATACCATTTTTTGGATTAAGGATGCATTATATAAAATTTACCCAATTAATACTAAAAATGGTACCAAACACCAACGGAGCATATAGAAAGGGACACAGAAGAACTATATACGCCTTTGCTGGGCTCAAAAGGCGAATCTAGGAGAGAATATTTGTACAAGTTAAAAAAATAAAAAAGATAATATTTATGAATAAACTACTAATTGTTAAGATCCTACGATCCCCAACAATGCCAAATTGTTTTAGAGGAATATAAACAAGTCAAAAATGTAAAGCTTGAAAGAATATCCCACAAAACACAAGCAATCAAATCCCAAAAGTTCTTGCTTTAGATAGTTTAATCGTTCAAACATTCAATCAAATTCGACGAATAAACAATCAAGAAACAATACCCAAGAATTGAAACTAAACTTCGAATTAAACCCACAAATATACCATATTTTCATAACCAATCATAATCATTATCAATGGAAATGTTTTAGACAATCTAAGCAAAAAAAAAAATTACTAAAAAATATAGGGACAACGAGGGATACCAGTGAGCATAAGGATCTCAGTTTCAGGGAATTTGAAGCGATTAATAAGCAAAAACTTCATGCACTTCGCATCATTGATGCAACCCTTGAGCTCATATCTTGAACGTCTGTAGCATATGCCAATGATCACCGCCTTCTTCCGCCCGCCGGTGGAAGGTGGGGGCAGATTAGGAGCTCCACCGTAGGAAGAGGAAGAAGGTGAGAATGCGGAGGTACGTGGTGCTTGAGGTGGTGGTGGAGGGTAGGAGGAATACGGATGATGATGGGGAGGAGGAGGGAGAGAGCGGGGATCAGAGAGGATCCGAGTGACTGCACGGCAAATGGCGCAGCGGATGGAGGAGGCCCCAGGTGGGAGTTGGAGAGGGGTCCTGCAGCTTGAGCAGTCTACCAATAATGGCATGTTTGATAACAATAACCAATAAGATATTAAGATTATTGGTGCTGGGATGGAACCTTACTGGGCTTGTGTGCGGTCAGACTATCTTACGAAGGATTGCGCTGGAGTGGAGTCGTGTTTAGTAATGTTTTTTGAGAAGTTTTTGGGGCTAATGGAGGAATATAGAGAGGAGGAGGAGAGGACGGAGATGAAGATGAAGATGGCGGCCTGGCTGGCGGCTGGTCAACGGTAATGAAGGTGAGAAGGAGGGAACAAACTTGCGACCTCTGACACACTTTAAACTTAACCTTACACGTTAGAAGTGGTTTTAGTAAGGAATGATGATGTCTTTTTTTTTTTTTTTTTTTTTTTCTTGAAGTACAACATTAAACAGTAGTCGGAGTTTTTGGATCGGGTCAAGTAAGTATTATCACACGTGATATTTACGAGTCAACGATGTGTTATTGATTTATTGCTACCCGTTAGATTTTCATTTTTATTTTTTAAATTTTTATAATGATAATGACGACTCTAGTAGTATCGCATTTTTTCACAATTTTTTTACCTAGTTTTTATGATTCGGCTCATAGATATTAGGGTAATTAAAGGTAAAAAAAATATTAACCTCTAAGGTAATAAAGTAATACACAATCAAAGTTGGTTAAGTTCGGTTTAGTATCTAGCGATACACTTTATAAATTAATAACTGACATAAATAAATATAATTATGCCAGACGAATCTTGAAGAACCATGATGAATGATCGTAGGTGATGGAAGAGATGTAATAAACCGGGTTCATAATTGTTATCATTTACCACCTCTATTTACCCCTTTGGATTAAGTAGAAGCCAAACCTAATCATAAACAAGCCCACAACACATATGTGGTCCAGCCCATAAGCCCATAAGCCCATAAGCCCATAATATAACTGAATCTCTAACAATTTACATTGTACGAGCTTGTTTGGTTGGATCTTGGATATGAAAATAATACGTAGTACCATCTTATTGTCTAAAAATCGTTTATGTCATTATGTTTCATTTCCTAGCCACTCTACCTGAGTAGCCAAATATTAGATTACAAAAACTATATGAAAAATCAAATATATCAATGGAATTTTTTATAAAATTCTCAAGTGTGTTGAGATGGTGGGTAACTGAGGTGAGGGTATAAAAACAATTTCTAAATTATTTACTTAATATAAATTAAACGGTTCATATAAGAATCAACTTCTCTGTTAAAATCTTTATTATATACTCCCTTCGTCCCGTTTTATTTGCTACAATTTCCTTATACGGACGTCTCATTTATTTGCTACGTGTCCATATTTAGTAATAAAAAATTGTCACAAATACCCTCCCCTCACCCAATTGTTACTACACTACCCTCAATTATTTCACTCTAATCTACCCACCTACCCCTTAACCCTTTGTCCTCTCACTCGATTGTGCTGCACTTTTCTCTCTTCCACCCATTGAAGCCCGTGTTGAAAACTCTAGATCTCCCTAGCTCTCCTGCGTGATTCCAATTTCTTCCACCAGATTAATAATCTTCGTTCCACTCTCTTCATTTTGGTACCCACTTGTACTATGGGCCAAGGTAATGAGGGTGGGGGTTTGGTTCCTAAACCTACGTATTGGGGGTTTGAGCAAGATTCCTTACCTCCATCTGAGATCCTTCGTTTACGGCGCATCCTCCGTGAAATTGATGAAGAGAGGCGACGGAAACCCCCTTTGAGTAAGAACAGAGGGGCTTCTACTTCAACCCATAATGAATCTTCCCAACAAACCCCAGATCCTCCACCATCTGGGTTCAAATCTTGGTCCGAATACTCTTATTGGTTTTCAACTCAACGTGACAAGCATGGATAAGTGTTCTTCAACCTTTGTTGCTCTGATTTTTTTCTATGATTTCAATTGCGTGTTGTTGTTGTTGTTGTTCGGATCTTGTTACCTTGGGATGTTTGTTTGGGTGTTTGTTGTTGATGATTTATGGATGTTTGTTGGTATGTTTGTGGATATTTTTGTTGGTGTTGATACTTTGTGATATTCTTTGGGTCTACTTTGGGATGTTGTTCGGATCTTGTTACTTCTAATATTTGTTGTTTGTTCAGATTTATGGATCTTGTTACTTCTAATATTTGTTGTTTGTTCGGATCTTGTTACTTTGGCATGTTTGTTATTGTCCAGATCTTGTTCTTTTGGAATGTTTGATTAGCTTCAAATCTTCTGGGGTGTTCTAGTGATTTTTTGGGTGCTCTTCTGACTTCTAGAGTGTTCTTCTGATTTTTAGGGTGTTCTACTGTTCTCTGTATGAGTTCGGGTTGGTCTTCTGTTTTTAGGCCCTAATTGTTGCTCTGATTTAGTTTGGGATTTTTTCTGGGGGTTTGTTGTTGTGATGGTTGTTGATGTTGATTCTCCCTCTTTCATGATTTATTGCTACATGGGTGTTTCTACAAACTTTGTGATTTTTTTGGGGTATTTAGGGTTGTTCGGATTCTCTGTCTGAGTTCGTGTTGGTCTTCTGTTTTTAGGGTGTTTTTTCTGATTTTGGGGTTGTTCTTCTGATTTCACTCCTTCTGTCTTGATTTTGGGTTAGTCTTCTGTTTTTAGGGTGTTTATCTGATTTTGGGGTGTTCTTAGGGTATTCTTCTGTTTTCACTCCCTTTGTCTTGATTTTGGGGTTGTTCTTCTGTATTTAGGGTGTTTTTTTTTTTGGGTGATTTTGGGGTTGTTCTTCTGATTTCACTCCCTCTGTCTTGATTTTGGGGTTGGTCTTCTGTTTTTAGAGTGTTTATTTGATTTTGGGGTGATTGTGGGGTTGTTCTTCTGATTTCACTTCTTCTGTCTTGATTTTGGGGTTGGTCTTCTATTTTTAGGGTGTGTATCTGATTTTGGGGTGTTTTTAGGGTATTCTTCTGTTTTCACTCCCTCTGTCTAGATTTTGGGGTTGTTCTTCTGTTTTTAGAGTGTTTTTTTCTAATTTTTGGGTGATTTTGGGGTTGTTCTTCTGATTTCACTCCCTCTGTCTTGATTTTGGGGTTGGTCTTCTGTTTTTAGGGTGTTCATCTGATTTGGGGTGTTTTTAGGGTACTCTTCTATTTTCACTCCCTCTGTCTTGATTTTGGGGTTGTTCTTCTGTTTTTAGGGTGTTTTTTTTTTTTTTTTTTTTTTTTTTTTTTCTGATTTTGGGGTTGTTCTTCTGTTTTCACTCCCTCTGTCTTGATTTTTGGGGTTGGTCTTCTGTTTTTAGGGTGTTTTTTCTGATTTTAGGGTTGTTCTTCTGATTTCACTCCCTCTGTCTTGATTTAGTTGCTGGTCTTCTGTTTTTAGGGTGTTCATATGATTTTGGGGTGTTTTTAGGGTATTCTTCTATTTTCACTCCCTCTATCTTGATTTTGGGGTTGGTCTTCTGTTTTTAGGGTGTTTTTTCTGATTTTGGGGTTGTTCCTCTGATTTCATTCCCTGTGTCTTGATTTTTGGGGTTGGTCTTCTGTTTTTAGGGTGTTTTTAAGGTGTTCTTCTGTTTTCACTCTCTCTGTCTTGATTTATTTGCTACATGGGGGTGTTGGTTCTTATGTTTTTGGGGTGTTCTTCTGATTTTGGGGTGTTGGTATACTCCCTCAATGTTGATGTTGGTATACTGTTGTTATGGTGTTGTTATTTTTGGTATACTCCCTCATTATTGATATTGAGGTTAAGACCATGAGGAGTTGAGGTTATTGATGATGAGGCTATATCTTAAGTGATCTTAGCCACTCCAATAACATGATTCCAAATAGGTTTAAGCCTCAATATTGATGTTGAGGCAAGACCTTAAGTATAGTTACTGATGTTGAGGCAAGATCTTAAGTGATCTTAGCCACTCCAGTAATATGGTAACAATTTCTTACACCATTATAACAAGTATTTACATCGTTCAGGAGTAGTACAATGGTTAACTAGCAAAAGGTTGTATTCTACTTTCTAATTCCAGTCACTGTACTCGCTGTGAGTATGCTCCCTCATCTTCAGTGCCACCCTATGCTATTTCTTCTTCTAGTACACTATATTCCCCTATTTGTAGCCATAACTTGCACTCCTCTACTAATTCCATTGAGACATGTATTGATGTAGGTAGCTCACCTCTTCTTTCAAGTTGTTATTTGTTGATGTGCGGTATGTGGTAGTTGTTGTTTCCTTTGACATTCATTATTTCAACCATGCATTCCTGAAGTGTTAAGAATATGCGATTGATTAGCTTAGGATCATACTCATTATATGCATTCTCCACCACTTGTACTAGATGTTCAACTGTCTTTGGAGATGTTTGATCTTTCAGTGATTGCATTGCCCTAAAAAACCCTAGAGCAAGTACATTGAGTTCAGGGCTTTGTGCTGGTTGGTTGACTAACATGATATTGAAGCCATCTTTTGTTGCTTCTTCTATGAATTCCATGTCATCTTTGTGTAAATGTGGCTTTGCATTATCTTGCACAACCCATATTTGTTTGCATCCCCATTCTGGCCACTTAGCCCTGATTGTTGGTATGACGTTCTTGATCATTTTATCTTTTATGGCCTCTTTTGTAACACTCAATATTGGCTTAACTTCAACTGTTCCTGCTACCACTAGTGGAAAAAACGACATATGCTCCGTTTTTTTAGGCTTTTATGCTCCGGTTTTGTCCCGAAGAAAATGCAAGAGGAGCATATTACAATTATTTTATGCTCCGGTTCAAACCGGAGTATAAAATTGGACATTATGCTCCGGTTCTTAGAAACCCGGAGCATATAATGCTCTATTATATGCTCCGGTTTTCCAAGAACCGGAGCATAAAGTCCCATTTTCTAAAAAAATAAAGAGACTATGCTCCAGTTCATGGAGAACCGGAGCATATAGTGGGTATTAACGTCTTGTATTAATTGTGGGTATAATGCAATAGTTTCCATCAGACCTTGATATATTGCGTAAAGCTGCCCCGTATTGTGGGATTAAAAAGTCAACTATATTAATCTGTCATACACTTACTGTGGGGACTTGCATAGTTGTCACTCATATATCATAATCAATATCCAATATACCATGCACACCGGAGGAATTCATAATAAAGGGGCAATGAAAATTATTTATAATCAGCTATATGTTTATATAATCTTAGTGGGTTACATATATATACAATCATATTGATATACTATGCTCAGCGAAGGAATACAAAAATAAAGGGGACAGAATAATATTCATCTCAAGCTATGTAGTTGATGGGTCAGCTTGCTCAAAGCTTTCAAACACAGACTCCCATTTACTTGGATTAATACCTAATCAGAGGTTGCCAAAGTATCCTTTAGAAACAGTAATCTTTCATTGTCCCTGATATATAATACACAAGATCAGGAAGGTTTCCACATAATCATAAAAAAAGCCCCAAGCAGAAACAAATCAACTCAGATAGACATCAGTTTCAAGAAGGTCTAAAAAGAACTTAAAATCATATTTTTGTCAAGTTGAAGGGGAAATCAACACATAGTTTCTTTTTTTTTTTTTGCTAAAAAGCAACACTTTGGACTTGAAAAAACGTAGAACTAATAGTATTATGACTTAAACCTAAAACAGACTAAATTTTCACAGGAAAGACATAAGCAAAAAACAGAAAATAGTTCGTGCCCATAAGGGACACAAGCCGACAGATTATTGTCAAAGTGGCTAGGCAAACCATGCCACAAAAATTTGATCAAGTTCCAACAAACAAAACAACATAACCCTCTGATTTTCCTTTATGGTTCTACCTAGTTAGTGTAAATTTGCGAACCAACAACAATAAGGAAAATGTGAGTGGGCATAAGAGAAAGACAGATGAAGGAAGAGAAAGGGATTAGAAAGTGGGCATGTGTAAGAAAAAGACAAAATGAGGGAAAGCAGGTTGGTTTATTAGGTTGTTAAAATTAATCATTAGGTTAAATTCATTGGTTTAATTAGTCAAGAAGCGATGGCTGAGATTAATTATTTCCTTTGTCTTAATGATATTTGCTAATTAATCAAGAAGCGAGAGCTGAGATTAAGAGGGCTACACCTAATACAATTAGACTAATCAAGAAGCGAAAGTTGAGGTTAGGATAATTGAAGGGTTGTTTGATTTGATCATTGATGTTGGTGTATTTGATGAAGGTTAATGCATGTTAGTGGGGATGTATTAATATCCTAGGCTTTTCTCCTATCAATTTCACATTTAAATATTTGCAATCTTAGTTATTAGTTTCGCTAAACGACTCATTTCTAACGTAATCTAATAAAATTGAGCTAAATTGACCCTATATTAGCTTCCTAGAGGACGACCCGTAATTGTACTGCAACAGCCGTGCACTTGCGGTTATAATTAGTGACTAAAAAATAAGTCATCATAATCCTCGTGTTCTGTGAAAAATAATATAGATTCCCTCAAACTGCAAAAGAGAGTTGGATGGCATAATTAGCAAATGCAAATATGACACAACCAAACTCTCAAAAACATATAACCCAATTTCACGGGTAAACTTTTTACTTCTGCATCATTTGAGCAGGGAAGAATCAACAATATTATAACAGTATGTCTAAATAATGAAAGTGCTAGAACTACCCTTAAAAATTAAGATGATTTTAAAATCTTATTTAAAAATTAGGAACAGAGCAAACAGGCAGAAACCACGAAATAAGAAAAACTAAGAGCCTGACTCACTTGTAAGGAAACACTTAATGATAGTTCTGATATCAATCTGCATCATTCTTTCAACACCAATAAGTTGATCCAATTAATGATTAGGTTACTTCTATTGGGAGAAACCATTAGGTCCAACAGTCCAACACAACTCAACCTTTAACAAATCTGAAGCTAACAGACTTCAACAGCAAAATACAAATATCAAGAGCATGGAATAAGAATAGGTATTGATCACTAAACAATTTCTATGTTCCTCTACAAACTTGATTATTTAAGTTTAAGGCTTTCCCAAATACATTATACAATGACACAGGGTTCATTGCTTCCTAAAGCCTCAGGCGCTACAGGTGAGCTTCAAAGAATGCAAATGCCTTGCCCCTATTGCCTTAGTACCATATTGCTTTCGGCACACTTTTTCCTACATGGGATTTAATCCTTCAAATCTTACATAATTTTGAGCATACTCAATTCAAAATCTCATAAGGTCACCTATTCTATACAAGAGCCTAAAACTGCAAGGTCCCTAAAATGTACCAATAACAACTAAAAAGTCCAGCCTTAATCCCAAAAAGATAAAATGTGCTGAATAAACTGAAAACCTATGTGATCACTCACAAAAATCCTCCTCCTCCATTTATTCCTATTTAGTACCTCATCTTTTTCTAAACCCATTTTTTCCATATCTTTTTTTTTTAATTACCCTCCACAAGTCATCTGTGGCCTTTCTCGGTCTCATTTGAGATCTCCATTACTAAAAACCATCTACCTTCATTAGTCTCACAAGACCACCAATGGTAACAAATTCTCCCTAAAAGTACCATTATAATACAAGAAATCTGACAAAATTCAAAACTAGCATATCTAAAACTGAATTTCATATTTCCGCTCTTAGAAGATGAACACGACATATACCATCTTATTATACCAACTGAAGACATATCATACCAACCTACATAGGCTACAGCCTACAAAAAAAAAGGCAAAAAGAAATGACCAAAAATAAAAATCAGAGAGCTATTGAAGCTGTCAGTATCATTGATCAGAAGGCTTCCAGTAGACTTATTTCATTTCCAAATTTTCTTAACCATTTCTCAGAGGCCAGAAATTGAATTGGATAATTCTAAATCAACCTTTCTACTCCAGGATGTAGTGAATCCATACCTAACCCTTCGAAAACTTTCCTTAGTCTAAGGTTAAAAATGAGACCAATTACTAATATACCTATTTTATACCATAAGAACCATCTAAAATGCATCAAATACAGAAAATAACAAATCAATAATAGGGATAACTAATAATTTATACCCAAAAGTCTTAACAACATCCTTCCAAAAGCAGAGCCCAACGAGAACTAGTTACCAAACACGGTAAGACTTCTAGCATAAATCTTCCTTATATATAAATCACTTTCCCTATATAAACCCACTTGGACTATCTATGGTCTTTCATACTAAATTCTGACCAATGAGTTTGTCAAAATTAATAGAAATGTACTCTCATGAGAGTACTATCAGGCTTACTATAATACCTTAATGCCATGATAAACGTATAATACCTTAATGCCATGAGCTTCTAGTTCTAAAGAATAAACAATGACCATAAAGTATACGAGCGACCAAAAGAACATTGATGAATTTATAAACTACTAAAATTACAAATTATTATCAACTCATAGGAAACCACAGTACTATAGGAGAACAGGTTCCTCCATTTGGTGGGAGAAAGGATCTGCATAGTAACATCTTATGTTTGGAGAAGGCGGGGTTCTTATTGATTGCTCTGCTTAAGAAATGAAAATTCCAAGCATCCTTTACCTGCCAATTAAACCAAATAACATTAACCTTTCCCACAGAGTAAAGGGAGCCTCATAGTAATATAATGTCCGACAAATGAAACTTACTTGTTCAGATAGACAGTTGGATGTAGTGTCTCCTCGTCTCTGCCAACCACTTAACATGAGACATTAACTGAGAATTAATAATTTGAAAAGCAAATACAAGATGTAATTTATTAGTTAAGATAGTTTCAAAGACCCTATCTATTTAGTACTCTTGCTCAAACACTAGTGGAAAAAACGCCAAATACTACTCAATATATGCTCCGGTTCTATATACAATCGGAGTATATGCTTATGACTTATTTTAATGCGTTTTTTTTGGGTAAATTTAGGGTTTATGCTCCGGTTAGTGAAGGACCGGAGCATATAAATGTTTTAGGCTCCGGTTCATATTGAACCGGAGCATATAGCCACATGACATAATTAAGCAGCCGCTCTCCCCCCTCACTCACGCTCCCACTGTATACCATCCAATTCTAACTCCCCCTCCTCTCTCTCAGCAGCTGCTATATTCATACCCTTCACTTTCTCTTTCCACATCCCCCATTTTTACACTTCCGCCGCGTCCGAGTGCAGTAGGGCGCTACGTTTACAATGGCCGGCAAAGGAGGACCGGCTATCAGTATCGACCTTGGCACAACCTACTCGTGCGTCGGAGTATGGCAGCACGACCGAGTTGAAATCATTGCTAATGATCAGGGTAATAGAATGACGCCGTCTTATGTTGCTTTCACTGATTCTAAATGATTGATTGGTGATGCTGCTAAGAATCAGGTCGCCATGAACCCTATTAACACCGTCTTTGGTCAGTCCTCTTTCTCTCTTCTCCAGATCTAAAACTTTAATTACTTCAATTTTTTGGACTCGAAGATGAAATGATATAATATCAGGGATCATTTGGCTATGCTTGGGTTTCTGGTTCTTCCATCAGTTTTTGTTGTGTTTTATTAACCGATCGATAATTACAGTTCTAGGGACATTCACGAAGTGTAAGCTGTCTTTTGTATCATTTGTAAAGTACGTAGTGATCTTGCAAGGGATTGAAGGTCAGGTTTGCTAGGCTTGTTGGTGTATTGCATCAGTTGCATGCAATATTGATGGCCTTCAAGGCTTCAATCAGACTTAAATTGAGGTACATTATAGAATAGTAGAAGTTTGTAGTTAATAACGAGCATAAGTAGTTCACTCAATAAATAGAAAGTGAATCGAAATTCTTAACAATGAATACACTAGTGGAGTCTCTATTTTATAGTTAAATTAGGAAATAGTTTGGTGTAAGCATTATTTCTGTAGATGAGTCTGCTGTTTTCTGTCTTTTCTAGAGTTTAGATTGTCTTTCTTTACTTGCTTATCAAATTAAATAAAATTTGAAGTATCAAAACTTAATTATGTTAATTTATATGCTAATTTTGTGCTATAAATTAGTTATTGGCTTGCCTAAGCGTAAATGCAACCTATACCAAAACACACCCAAACAACAACTGAATGGCAGGCAGAAGCAGAACATTGAGGAACACTAATGGTAAAAGTCACCCCATCAATCTTAGCTAATCAATACTTGGTTTTGCAAAAGGTTTGGTTCTTTTTTCTTTCAGTTTTGGTATGATCGCATGAATTTCTTGAATTTTTCTGAGTGTATATCGGTTTGATTATTTGGGTGGGTTTTTATCTGCTGGTTTGGTGTGTGCTCAATTGGTTTTGCCTTCTGCTTAGCTGAAGTCTGAGAAATTTGAACTTGTTAAGTGTCTAGTTGATCACAGTAGAATTTTGCAGTCCTAATAAACAAAACCAATTCATAAATCAGAAATAAAGATGTAAAAAATATGATTAATTGTTTACTTTACTCAAGATGTCAAACAACAATGAATGCCATATGAGCAGAGAGATAAAATTACATGGAAGAAAAATTAAACAATATCATTTACACAAAATAGGAAAGTCGTTCCTTGAATGAGGTTTGCCAGTTTGAACTAAGTTCGAGCATTTAATTTGGTTAAAACATTGTCAGACAGATTTATAGGTGAGCTTATCTACATAGTGAAAAAATCAAACATTATAATGGCCCCATTTGGAGATTCAGAGCGTTTTCCAACTCCTATATTATGTCAACGCTTCATTTACTGCGTCCCGTATTTGCACGAGATTGTCTGTGCTGATATAACACACTTCTGCGCCACTGCAACATTAATTTTGACAGAGGCTGGTAGATTTCTTGGTCTAAGAAAAAAAAATGTATAAATGGGCTGTGTGGATCTGCAAAAGAATAAAAAAGGACATGTATATGAAACAGGCAGCTAGCTATAAGTAGTAGATATTTAGTTAAGCATTAGTACTAAGCAACGTCTACTTTTATTTTCACATTTGGACAGCTCATTGCCTTGATGACAAAGTCTCCCTCTTCCTTGTTTCATTTAACTACTGATACTTTAGTTTTTGATACTTGAGTCAATATTGTGACAGTGATTACATAATGGACGATGCATTCATATTTCCAGTGTGATGCAGACAACTTAAAGGTTCTTTTATAAACCTATAATGCATCTGCATTCATATTTCCAGTGTGATGCAGACGAATGTCTTTGTCATTGTTGGGATTGGTTCAATTTTTTCTTTTTAAAAAAAAATTTGCAGCACTTTTTTTTTCTTTCTTTCAAGTAGTCATATGGGATTGTTTGGCTTACAGAGAACCAATGGTTTTCAGAGTCTGCTTCTTATATCACTTTCTTACCTGCTTAGTTGCCATTAGTGATTGTTTCACACAGTTGATAGATGGTATCGTCTAAATGATTTTAATTGCAATGTCAGTGACTTGTAATTGTACAAATAAAGAGATTGCTCAAGCAAATGACCTTAATTTGGCATTTAGCATTCATCATTTTTCTTGTTTTGATAAACATTTTATTCTCAAGTATAGATGGTATCATCATTTTATTCAGTGCACAGACCTTTAGTATTCTTCATTGTATTATGTACAGACTTTTATTCTTCATTCTTCATTATGCATAGACCTTCAGTATGCTAACTTACGCACAGACCTTCAGTATTCTGAAAACACAGACCATTTTATTGAGCTGTGCCAATCTGTAATTTAATCTAAGTGTGTCAGTCTAAGTATGCTAACATCTTGCTCTCTTGTTAGGTCATTTGCTGAAGAATCTGCAGTAGCTGTATCAGTTCAGCCTTTCATAGTGCTTGATTTAATTGTGAGTTTTTAGACCTGTAGCAAACGGAAGCTGAGGTTTTCCAGGAGTGCAACTGCGATCATTTTGCAACTTCAAGTTCTTGAATCTTCCCTTGTAACTTTGTTGAGGCTGAATAAATTATCAGTAAGGAAAAGTTGTTTTAGTTCTCCTGTGATCGTACTCTTTTTAAACAGCCTGTTGTGACCGATTAGATAACTATATATGTACATATTTAGTTGTTATGTATAATTTAGTTTGTAACTCTAATCATGTATAATTATATTTGAATCTTAGTTTTATATAAAGAGTATTGAAATCCTTTGAGCTTGCTTTGTTCTAATATTCGCATTGAATAATATTTCCAATAACAATAATTAGCATTTGCAAAAAAAAAAAAAAAAAAAATTAGACTTTATGCTCGGGTTTTTGGAAAACCGGAGCATAAAATGCTATTATATGCTCCGGTTTTCCAAGAACCGGAGCATAAAGTCTAATTTTTTTTTTAAAAAGGAGACTTTATGCTCCGGTTTTCCAAGAACCGGAGCATAAAGTTTCCATTATGCTCCGGTTCAAACCGGAGCATAAAGATATTTGCAATATGCTCCGGTTAAATCTACTTCGGGCCAAAACCGGAGCATAAAGCCTTCAAAAAACCGGAGCATATGTGGTTTTTTCCACTAGTGAAACCTAATGTATCTATTTTCTAAATCAAGGCCTAGAGATTAGAAACTAGAGTACCTAAATGATAGGTTGCTGTTGAGGGTAGAATAGAGGCTGCATGCTCCGCAAGGGCAAGGCCAACCCTTTAAACTGCAAAGAATAGCTGAAATTCTCAAAAAAGTTCACCAAACATCAATGAGATTTGAGAGTTCGTGAGAAACTGGAGATTTAAGTTTCGGTTAGATGTACAATGTGAACTATGCTTCTGGGGTTTGATGTACAGTGCGAACTAAGCTTCTTCGGTTTGATGTACAATGCAAACTAAGCTTCTGCAGTTTGATGTATAATGCTGAATTTGATGTTTATAATTGAGATTTTAGGTGGGGAAGTTGCGATTATGGGTGAGAGTGTGCAGTTTTTTGCAAATTGAAATAAGCTTTCTGCGCTGCGCTTTCAACCTCAAATTGATTTATACTGCTATTTTATGCTCCGATTCTAAGAACCGTAGTACATAATCTTCATACGCTTCGGTTCTTAGAGAACCGGAGTAAATTGTCAGCATATGCTTTGGTTCTCTATAGACCGGAGCATCTTAACCTGTTGAGTGTATTTCCAAAAACTTTATGCTTCGTTGCTTAGGGGAACCGGAGCATATAAGATGTAGTAGATGTCATTTTTTCCACTAGTGTACCCTGTTCTTGCTTGACCTTTTTGCTGGGACCAACTCTGTGAATGGAAATATCCATACTTTCCCATCAAAAACAACCTCCCCATTTGGGTTTATATGTGGCCTTGCATCTGCTGCAATGAACATAATTTTTGTTATGAACCTCTTACTCTTGTATTGTCTTTGAGGTTCTTCCTCATCTGGGGCTAGATAGTATCTTGTTGTGATATGTGACATGTAAAACCATTTTTCATCAACATGTATGACATTGTACATGTTTGAAAACCTTGGTGTTGTTGTGATGGTTGTTGGTATAATGGCATTAATGCACCATTGTACTCTTGCTACTTTATGTGATGTTGATAGCTCTGGTTTTATGGTATTTGTATGCTTACTGATTGCACCTCTTTTGATTAGCCTATGTATTGTGGATCCCTAAACTTGCTGCCGAGGCCCTAATTGTTGTTCTTTTTCTTAATGGAATTAACTTCAACTCATCTGGGTTGAAGGAAACTCTTTTTCTACCCACTCTCCCAGCTTTGAGGTTATGAACAACAATTGCTTTATTTCTGGTCATTTGTGCTCTCACAATTTTCCATATCCTACTTATGGTCCACCTTGACACATTATACTCTTGAGCAAGGTTGTTTATACAACGTGTTGGGAGTTGTTGGTATAGTTGGGGTGGCAAGTTAGGATCACATGCACAAAGTTGAAGTAACTTACCAGCAACTGTTGCCCTTTCCTTGTCACTTAGAATGGAATACTTAGTGACCTGGGGATTGTTGGCTGCTTGTTGTGTTTGTTGCTCCTGTGGTTGCTGTTCTGGTTGGTTTTGTTGCTGCTGTTGTGGTCCTCTGTTTGGCTGCTGTTCTAGTTGCTCTTCTGGCTGCTGTTCTGGTTGCTGTCTGTCTTGCTCTTCTGGTTGCTCTTTGTCTTGCTCTTCTGGTAGTTTATTGAGGTCAATAATTTGCCTTCTTGGTAACAAGGCTGACATGGAAGGTGTTGGAAGGGTATAGGATGCTCTGCTTGTGATTATAGCAACCAATAACCGTCCAACAACTACCACGAGTGATGCCTCAATAATTTAATGTAATCAACACGAAGGTAAGTTAATCACTCAACGATGATACTTTTCTGAGAGTGATTAGTCCTAACCCTCCCCACTAATCTTACTTCTTCTTCCTTTTTTTTTTTTTAATACTACTCCCTCAATTGTGGAGGGTTAGATGTGTGATTAATGTGGGTTTTCCATATTAAATGTTGCATATATAGTGGAGTTGCTGCCAAAATTTTGTTTGAATATTTTGGAACCAAAATTTTGTAAGAAAAAATGGAGCCAAAATTTTGACTCTGAAAATTGGGATGAAAATCCCGATTTCTGTTGGGAATGTCTGAAATTTGGAGGTAATTTTGGTTGACTTCCATGTGGTCCCCATATATGGTAAACTTTTTTTTCCACTTCTTAAGTTAACTAATGACTTTTTTCCTTTTAATTAATTTCATGTGGTCCCCATATACTCATTACTTTTCCTTAAAGTTTGTGAAAACACCATTGTAGCAAATAAATCAAGACAGAGGGAGTATATCAATATCACCTCAATCATGAAGCTTCCTCTTATGTCAATGGAGATCTTTTAAAAATAGAGGCCATCTTGTTGTTGGTTCTTGAACTATTTAGGAAATGAGTGTAATATTGTCCAGGTCATATTCTCCTCGTCTTATGAATTTTATTTTATTTTTAGTTATTACCTTATTTTTATTAAACTTATTCAAATAAGTTGAGGAGAATAAAGACTTTTTGTAATCCATTACCATCTCTATATACATTTTGACTATAGGTCCAGCACAAAGAAGAGTCAGGATCCTCTTTTCTCAAGGATTTGTTTGTAAATTGGGAGGCCAGGGTTTTGAATGTGATCCATTCATTATTCATTAAATGAAACAAGATGCAAATGTCACTCAATTTTAATCAGCAATGGAGAAATCAAGTGATTAAAAAAGTGGGCGGTGATTTGGTAATAGAACTAATCAAAATAATTATAAGCTAGCTAAATAGGATTATGAAATAGATATAATTAGTAAGTAGTATTACTTGATTGAATACACATGCATGATCAGGAGCAACTAGCAATATATATAGTAGGCTAGTCCCATTTCATCTCTCTATATGTAATTGCCTAATTGTGTACTTACCTCCCAAATTACGAGGTTTAATTTCTGCCTAAATTACACTTACTATTCCTCAAAACGAAGAAAAATGGAGAAAAGTTTTACTCTTAAAGTTGTCTAAATTACATAATTAAACACTATTTCAATTCATTCATATAAAAAACCCTCGAGATAGATATGGTACTCTCGGGTGTATAATAGACAAACTTCTTCCAAAAAACACGTATATATACGTTCCACTTATGTAAGTGGTTCACCTCGAGCGTACTCGTTGAAGTGCTAAGTAGGCAATCATTCTATAACCCACCAACATTAGCCCCAACACGCAAACATCCACCCACAAATGACTGAGGCCCATTGATTTTACAGCAGGAACATCAATCACCTTGCACCGTTCCCATTTCCCCATCTTCATGCAAGGGTACGTATCATTTTCTTGGTATTGTACTCCAAGCAGCAACTTGTAGCAGTAGTAACTATAGCTCAAGTACTTGAGCCACACAATGAAAGGAGGAATTTGTTGAACATAGTATCCACCCGCGATCAGGAACACTAGGGTTGTAACTGAAGCCAATGTGGTTGCTGGTTTGATGTCCATAAGTATGGCTCCGATTGCGAGGCCGAGGCTTTGAGCTACCAAGACATTGTAGAGGACAACAATGAGCGAAAGAACAAAGATGATAGGGTTTGGCTTTAGACCTCCCATCCAATATATTATGAACACGAAGGCAGTTGGTAGTGCTAACTCCAAGGGCAAGTCTCCTATAGTTCTGGCTAAGAAGTATGAGGAGAGTTTGTACATTCCTGATGTGCGTTCCTTGATTAGCATTCTCCGCTCTTGTGGAAAGGTGAAAACCGCGTTGTATAAGGGGTAAAATCCCCAAAATACTGAAAAGAAAAAAATCAATGCAACCTGCACAATTATCATAATGACATTTTATTAGATATTTACCTTGAACAATTATGGTTATTATTCTATCAGAAATTCCTAATTTATACCTAACATAAATACATTAGGGGTATTTTTGTAATTTTATTTTGATATATGAGATCATAAGTCTTTATCTTATATGGATTTTTCTGTATTTTTATATCTTTTGTAATTTTTCTATCTGATATAATAATACCTATATATAAAATTTCAACATCATGATATAATTTATATTAAGTATGAATTACGAAAGTTTCTTATTCTCTCTTATCCTACAGTTGTAAGTTAAAGAAGGTGCTTCACTGCTTCTAAACTGACACCTAAAATTAATATGCTAGTGGTTGGAATATAATGAATCCATGTACGTGTTCTAACTCATGGAAAAGTTGAATTTGAAGCACCTAATCAAAAGTTCAATCATGTACAACTTTATATCTTAAAACAACTTCCACTTCTTAACTTACATAAAGTAACTTTGTCATGCTTTTTTTTTTTTTTCACCTTTTATTCCCACTTCAAGTACATAAACTACATGGCTTTCAGTGAGTAGTTAAAGACAAAGAAATGCCTATCACATGCAATTCGTGGCGGAGCTTTAACCAAAATCAATACTCCTAAAGTGAAAAATCGTATAAAATGGTCGATGGGTGTGGTACAATGTTACCCTAACTATAAGATAACGGGTACACGAATTAATAATACAGGGAAAGTTCAATTTTTTGGACCTAAAATATGTGTTTAATATGGATTTAGTTCTTCATTACATAGTTTAAGGGATATTAAGTTATACAAAATATTTTGTCTTTTTATCTCAAAATAAAATTCTGTATTTGATTAGACTTATAGTATATGTTTAATGTTCAATGTTAGTTAAGATTATTAGTTTTTAAAAACTTGTATGAAGGTAGAATTTGAATTGAAATTATTTTTGCATAACACTATTGACAATTTTGTTTTAAATAAAAAATGATTTAAGTTGATACAATTAGACCATAAAATTATTTGGTCTAATTTTACTATAGACTTGGTAGTATGTAGATTCATAAGTTACCAACTTTTATCATTTTTTAACGCAAAGGTCCAATTTTTTTTATTATATTATTATTATTATTATTATTATTATTATTGTTATTATTATTATTATATAACGGAGTAGAAATAGTGATGGTAAACATTTATAATGAAAGAAATAAGAACATACTCTATCATCAATGTGGGATTCAGGGGTTTGCCACCATAGGAGCCCACCAAGGGTGGCAACACTTAAGACCTGGAAGATTCTGAGTCGATTGAATGCTTCAAATCTCCTTTCCTTCATCCCTCTCTGTAGCAAAACTTTAAATTGGTGCCACCAACTTGTGCACCATTGTTCTCCTTTTGTATCCTTCCCTAATTAACATTAAAATTTATGATTAGACACTAGGTAATTACACATGCTAACAAAAGCCATTAGAAATAGAATATTATTAACTTCTAACCCTATTTATACTAAAATTTCTAAGATTTTGAATTTCTAATTCCCAAAAGCTATAATTTTATCATCATATTTCTTTTACGTACCAAAGTATATATATATATATATATATATATATATATATATATATAAATTAATTATAACATAAGTATATATATATATATATATATATATATATATATGTCACTAATGATGGTAGTTGTGTCATGCACATGTTTATGTGAGACGACTTGAATAGTTTATAAACTAAACCTATAGCACAAGGTGTTGAGGTGACCTTAGCAAGCTATATTGGAGAGTTGAAGATCCCACACAAGTACTTGAAGTTGTGGGGGTGTAAAGGAAATGCTGGTTACATATAAATGCGGCTGTCAGACAATATATTATGCAATTCCTGTTCGTTATTATACTATATATGCACGTTTACTAAACCTTGATAGGGAAAGGAGTGAAGTGGTATACTTGCTGTGTTAGAAGCATCTTTCTTCCGATTATAATTAGCGGTCTCCAAATTGCAAAGTTCAGACTTCAATCTTGTCGATATATTCTTTTCGTAAGCAGAAATTAGAGCTTCCCTCACTTGTTTCTTCTCTTGCTCCATGTTCTCACCTTGTTCCATTGCGTGCTTCGACTCCGGCCCGATTCCTTCCAAAAAAAAAAAAATTAAAAATATTATTTATGACAAAGGCAAAAAAGAATATTAACTTTTAGCACAACTTGCTAATATTGTAATTAGTACTTTTTAATATGATTTCTTTTATAATTATGACATGTCAAGCATTACTTAGACAATCCTGGTTGAAGTATAAAGTGAAGTATGTAACGATGGAAAAGAAATTTTTAGCCTTCTTGTTCACCTTGAACTTAATCATGTAGGTTATTGTCTATACAAGTTTAAGATTACTTTTGATGTATAAAGATAATTAAGGTTAGTGAGAGTTTATCATAATGCTTGCAAATTATAAACCTTAGTACAAAAATATTGGTGGGGTCTCAATTTGATCTTTGAGTGGGCTAGTCCTAATTCCTTCTTCCACTTCCACATTTATAAATAAAGCTACTATGATGAGTATGAATGATGAATCATGATCACCTCCTCCACTTTGAGGATAGTATAGTAGGCCAAAGCATACCCAAATTATAATAGAACTACCATTAAAAATATTGATATCCCCTTTATTTATATACATATATAGCTTTTACCGTTAATATATATATATAACATTAAATAAAATTTAACTTAATTAGGTTTGCTACTTGATAGAGATAAAGATAGTGTTGGCTTACCACTAGCAAGGTCAAGGAGAAGATCAGCAGGGTTAATGGTCAATGAGGTAGAGAATCCGACAGAAGAGAAGTACTCCAACGTAGAGGAGGCAGGCCCGTAATAGATAGGCCTGCCCTCAGATAGAAGAACCACCTTATGGAACATGTGGTAAAGACGACTAGATGGTTGATGGATTGTGGTGATTACGGTCCGACCCCCCTCGGCTAGGCCTTTCAGGGTGGTCATGATCCTCAAAGCCGTAGTTGAATCAAGGCCCGAAGTGGGCTCATCTAACAACATCAAGCTTGGGTTAATCAACATCTCTTGACCTATGCTAACCCTCTTCTTCTCTCCACCCGAGATCCCTCTCACCAATGGGCCTCCAATCATGCTATTCCTCACCCGACTCAAGCCCACCTCAGCTACCACGCGCTCCACTTGGCCCACTTTGACTTCGTGGGACAGGGAGCTCGGTAGCCTTAGAAGAGCAGTAAACAATAGAGTCTCGAACACAGTCAAGTGCGGGTAGAGGACATCATCTTGTGCAACAAACCCTGTCCTCCTCTTTATTGTACCACAAAATGGTTGATCATTGTAGGTAATTTTACCGCTCAATAACTTTCCACCAATCCTCCCACCAAGGGCGCTAAGTAGGGTAGTTTTCCCACTCCCTGAGGGGCCTAGCATGGCTAGTATTTCTCCTGGACGTACCACGCCACTTACACCATTTAGGATGGTCTTTTCCTTGCATTTTTCACCTTGCAACTTTACCTTGTACACCACCTCCTCAAACTACAAATACAATCAAATAATCACATACATGGAAAAAAATAACAAACTTAGACTAAATTTTTTATACAAAAATAAGATGTGATGTGCTACACGTATATATATTATATTATATGCACGTAAATTAATGAAGAGAGATTGTTTGCAATGGACTGGAAAAAGGATGAAATGAAAAACCTTTAAGGTGATAGGGAAAACAGGCTCCAACATCTTGGGAAGATCTTGGAGAGTGGTATTAGTGTTATTACAACCCTTATTCTTAGGGTTTGGTAATATGCAATTGAATGGCATAAATGACTTATTTAGGGCTATTTGTGGAGATTGTTAGTGAAAAGAAAAAGAGATAGAGAAAGGGGAGTTTGAGATTGAAGGTGTTAAGTTTAAAAACAAGTTTGGTGTTGGATGCTCAAAGTGAAGAGAGGGACGGATGTGAGTATATATAGTGAGAAAGGGAGAGAGTGAGAAAGGGGGCGCTTAGAAGATTGCTTTGTTAATTAGTTTGTTGTGTGAGAGTTGATTGATAGCAGCTACATACTAAAGAGAGTGTCAACTACGTTATGTTTGTATCCCTACTCTTGCTTATGGGTGCTAATTGAGTCTGACGACAACCTTTTTGTATATATTATTATGATAAGTAAAGGTGGTAGTTAGGTCATTTGATTGATATCAATTGAGGTTAACTTGGTTTGGATCATATATTCATATTACATAGTCCATGTTCTTTTATTTTGATATTTTTTATTACGAGAAATTTCTCTTTTGTATCTGATACAACTATATTATGGGGCATTTTTATAATTTTATAATAATGTCGATACCTGAAAACGTTTTTTTATTTATGTATTCCTATATTTGATATATCAATATCTGATATAAATTTGGAGGATATAAATTTCCAAATTTATATCAGGTATGAATTAGAAAGCCTTAATTAATTAGTTCAAATCAAGTCATCAGTGAGAGTCATAATACTTTGTCAATTCACTTAAAATTTTAATTTTTGTTACAAAAGAAAAATAGTAGTCATATTATTTTTTGGGTGTTTAAAATTGTTATTATTTACTATTGATTTCAACCAAATTATTTGATTTCGGGTACTGAAAATATCTTAATCAAAAATAGAAAATTGTAACTGGTCAATATTTTGCAAGTTCTACGCAATTAACCTACTAATTTTAGTTTAGTGATTAATGATGAGATTGATCTCGTTCCAATGTTAACTTTATTTATTTATTTCAATCAACCTAGGATCTTTTGCTTTTGCTTCTTTAATGCAAAAAATTATTCTATTTGTATTCTAATTATGTTCTATGTCGAATTTTCGGCCCTAGAATTCTTTCTTTTGGCCGAAAGGGTTACTATCAATTAGCCTAATGCATGTAACCATCTAGACATATTCTACAAGATTATTAGAATCTACTAGATTTTTTTGGGTAATCAATTATTAGTGGTAAGTATATTTCTCTAGCTAGTTAGTCTTATATTTTCTTGTTCAATCTACCACCTTTTGCCTCCAATTCTTTGGCGCAAATTATTCTTTTATTCACTCTTCAATTATATTTTTCGTCTATGTCAAAAACTTCAGCCCCGTTTTACTGTAATGCGAGTGAATGTTTTATAGCATAGAATATCCAATGTAGTACTTAATAGATGTTGATTGATGCAGATTATATTGTAGGTTGGACTGCTTCTTTCATACAATGAAATTAATTAGAATCTCTATTCATGGCAAATTTTATGAGGGTGGTGTCTGTAGTTAATTAGAATCTTTGCTCATGGAAAATTTTATGAGGAGTGTGGGTGGGGGTGGTGGGGTTGTGGGTAGTCGTTAATCAAGTTTAACAAAATATTAGACTAGATCCTATTCTTGTCAATTTATAAAAAGCATCCGAGCTATCGTTCATTTCATTTATCAAAAGTACTCCCTCCATTCCCTTTTGTTTATTATATTTGTTTTTTGCACAGTTTTTAATGTACATATTATATCTATAATATCTATTAATACGTATTATAAAAAAATATAAAATTTGTTATATCTGATATAAAAAATAAATAAATAAATAAAACTATTCGTATAACATATGAATGACAAAGTACTTGTCAAATCCAATGCTCAAGTAAAAACGAGTTATGATTTGTTTCCTTAATTCTAAAGCAATTAAAACAAGTTTAATTTAGTAAAATCAATTATAGATAACAACTATCGAGGCCTTTATATGGGGAGATTTGATATGTATATATAGAGTTCAATACGAAGGCCTCGTTGCAAAAACTTATGTGCGACCTAACGAATCTATGTATTTTAATTTGATGCGACCTCTTTAATTAGTCTTACTAACCTCTTAGGTGTAACACAAAACTCACTCATAACTGGGTGTGGTTAGCTGATTAGCTCTCTGTGGCAAGGTTTTAAAGAACAAAGTATATATTGATATCTTTTTTAGTTGGTTGAACATGTGCTTGCTTTTAGAGTGTACTGTGACACTATGCACCAAATATTTGTGGTACATAATATCATTAGAATGTTCTCAAACTATAATATAAGAAATAAATCCTTAGCCGATTGACAAAAAAGTTTTATATACTTATGGTAACTTAAAAATATTATGGACATGATTAGCAAATTAACTACCTTAATTGAGTAGTAATATAATGTAGATCAAAGACTTTGGTTATAATCTAAACTACATTTATCATTCTTAGTGTGTCACATTCTCTACGACCCCCAAATTAAGATTAATTTTTTTGAGAAAAATGGAAAGCTTTTATTAAAATAGATCAATTTCCGCTAGAGAGAGGATACTATTCGGGAATTAAAATCAATTTATTAATTAATACATATGATAATTTGTCTTCTCAATTAAGAAGTATCTCACTCTTTAACTCTTCAAGTAGTTATCTTAAGAGAATATAAGTATATAAGATGTATTTCTTAGGATTTGAATTTGAGATCAGATTTTATACTCTCCAAAATCTAATAATTAGATACAAATTAAAATCAATATTATCCTCTATTAGCTTAGAATCTTACCCCCACCTACGTATTTAAATTAATTCTGAGTACTAATTCGACCGACCATGTTTTGGTACAAAATTCCAGTTTAAGGAAAATCTCTGGGAAATAAAAAGGGGGAGAGGACGACCCCTAACCATGTCTTTAATTTAATTTAATTTTGAATAGCTTATATATAAGCTAAGGTGGCTACATAAATTAAGAATAAAGAGTAGAGACACTTTTAAGATTAAGTTTATATGTCTTTTATATGTGGAAAATGATTCCTGCTTTGCAAGTGGCGTTTTGATTAAGCTTTTACATATACACCTCCCCACCAAGTTTTGTCCATATGGAATCCATAGATTTTCCTATAATTTCTATGTTTTCAACTTTTTGCTCTAGGACTCACTATATACTAAAGTAATTAAGTTAGTCAATGGGGGAAGGTATATAATTAGGCCCTAGTTTGATTTTTTTAAATTAGTCACTTATTCACATTGTCATATACCCACACGTACAGAGAATTAGCATCTAATAGTTTCAGAATATATTTTAGCACTCTCCCTTCTCGATTGAGACTTTTTGAATTCATACATGATATTAGTTATATTAGGATATTAAGATATCAAATATAGATATTGTTATATCATATATAACTATTATTATATCATATATAAAAATATAGAAAAACTCATATTATGATCTCAGATATAGAAATAAAATTACAAAAATACACCTTGATAGATTTATATTAGGTATAAATTAGAAATTTCTCCTTCTCGATATAGTAGCTTAGCTTCGGCATTTCATTAATTACCTTATGATGAATGATCCATTTGATCGATGAACTAAATATTATCAAAATTGACTTATACTCAAATATGAAAATTTATAAGAAAATCCTCATGTCATATCTATGATATGATAATACCTATCTGTCTATATACTATTTTCAAGATTAATTAATACGGAATATATAATTTTATAAGAAAAATTTCATGTCAATATTCATGAACCATGATAATACCTACCTATCAATTAAGAAGTGTCACTTTTTCTTCATAGATTTATTATCAACCTCTAGTGGATCTCTAGGAGGTAGTAATAACGAAAGTTTGCAAAAAGAAAAACATATATTCCCTGCGACATTATCTCAGCTAATACAAGCTAATTAACAATATTTAAATTTTTGTACAGCTTAATTATTAGCCAGATGGTAAGGCTTTAATAAAATTTAAAAGCACTCGATTTTGATCCATCGTGATATATGGACCGCTGTTATACATAATTCCTACGACATTAAATCTTGATAAAATTAAATGATTACGTATGACGGTATGAATCATTACTTTTTGTAAGTTGTTAACAACTTAACATAATGTGCCAACTTTAGTAAATGATAAATGCCACAATTATTATATCCATTGGAAGAGTATATAAACTCGAATTGTAAGAAAAATGAAAACTTTATTTAAAATAAAGCGAGAGAAAGTCTAACCCCATTTTTTCATCATAAGAATATCAAAATTATTCTTATAGAGTCGACCACTTTAGGAATTTTATTTGAAATGTGAGTGGTTTCTTTCTAATACTACTTGTAATGTGTGTTTCAACTTTCCACATTCGTATCCTCAAGATTCGATATCATTGCTAAAGGCTTGAGTATTGCATGCTCTTGTATACTCCCTCCCTTTTTTTTTTCTTCTTTCCATTTGTTTTTGTACAAATCTCAATACAAAATTAAAATTTAAATATTTTTAATTATGCATTTATAAAAATTATAAAAAAAAAAACTATTTTTTAGAACCTATACATGAAACAAATCTATCAACGTTCCAGATGGATAATTTTTTCATCTTAATTGATGAGATTTCATAGATAAAATTTGGTTCAAAAATAAAAAATATTCCAAATAGAAAGAAAAAGAAAAAGAACGGAATAAGTATATAAGGAAAAAAAACAAAGTTTACTACTAAAACCAGTTAGTAATATAGAAAATAAATTACTTTTCAAATTCATAAGTTATAAAGGAATACGCTCTATTCTCTTTTTCCAATAAACTTTTAACCATATACGTGTCCTCGCCTTTTCTCTTGTCCTCTCATTTTGTAAAATTTTATACATATTAAAAAATGAGGCAAATGATGGATGTTTGATGAAAGCAATTAATCTTTGATACGAAATAAAATATGAGAATAAAAGGGCTGAAAATGAATCTTGCAGTTTTGTAAAATTGAAAATCATACAATTCTAAAATCAGCAATTTTTCATTGCTCGACGAGTGATGCAAGTTGTATGAAACAGTACTATAATTGATCTCATAGTAATCCACTTGAGTCCTGCATCCCATGCTGAGCCCCGGAACTGGGGCCATGCATGCGCAATCCAAAACCGGGTTAACGCAAAGTGAAAGTATATAAAACCGACTAGGTGAACCTTGACCACTCTTTTCTGGATGACTTGGGACATTGTCTTGAGATGTGCGTTGTGATTCGAAAGCTTTTAGGGAAAGATACCCATGTCACGTTCAACCATGTCTTAGCTCTCTTTTATTTGTCTCTAAGAATTAGGGTATTAGGGAAGTCTACTAATTGCAACTTTTGGTATGCACAAGGAAATAAGGAATTCATTCTATCTATCTATACTTCCTTATAACTTACTTATATAGTCTTTTCTACTTCATAATACACATAAATTATATCATGATATTGAGATATTTGTATTAGATATAAAAGTACAGAAAATTTTACATTAGACATCAACGTTATGATCTTATATATAAAAAATAAAATTATAAATATATCCCTTGATATATTTATATAAGGTATACATTAGGAATTTCTCCTATCTTATAATTGTAAAAAAAAAAAAATCATTTATGATCTAATCAATTGCGACAATTTTAATCCCATATCAAATGTACTTCTTTCAAGTACACATCAAGATTATTAATTCAATCTCAACTTCCAATTTTAATGTCCACGTTATCAACCTACATTATTGGAGGAGGTAACTAAATAAAATCAACCTATAATTCTCAAAAAACTAAGGATATTTAATTATTTTCAATAATTAAGCGTGATCATCACTTGTAACTTTACTCGCAAGCGTCATATCAAGTTATTCATCTCACTTGTAACTTAGCCCAGCAAACATCATATCAAGCTATTATTCATCTCGCCAGTTTACGACTACAATATTTTCCATTGCTAGCTTGGCTGTAATATAGGTGATTTAAATGTCCCATCAATAATTGAACTTTATATTTTTTCCTTCCTGAATTAAAGTCGGGCTAGGTAATTAAGCTTAGTAGTTTGATTCGCAATTTCTTCCGTATTATTATAAAATTTAAGCTAATTTTTACAATATAGAATATATTTTATGTAATTTTAGGATATCTTATAAAGGTTTTGTAGAACAATTACGACTTATACATAATGCGTGACTCTCTTTACATAAAAAAAAAAGACTTATATATTATGTGGGTGACAAGTAGCTTAGTTGGTTAGAGTGTTAGAGAGTGGTATTCAAGACCCGAAATCGAATCCCGTCTATATCAATTGTTGCCTTATCGTTTGCTGCTCTTTTTACGTTAATGGTAATTGGAATAAAAATTTTCTAATCAATCATTTCTAAATTAGGAATTCTCCTAATATATCATATGCAAAATGGAATCATTCCTCTCAAAGTTTCTTTAGTATTCTCCGTACACTTGGCGTAGAGGTGGCCAATATCCGTAATTTCCCATTCACGTTTGCTTCTCTACTAATTCATCGACACATTGCAAATAAAAAGGTCAAAATACATGATATTATTTCTTGTTGACATATTGTATGTAGCCTTGAAGGAAATGTGGTAATAAATAGTAAATTTTGCCCCCCTTTTTAACCTCTCACACTCACACACATTTCACCGTCCACTGCTCTACCTGAGTATCTTGTCATGCATGTATACTCTCTTCACTTTAATTTCTACACTAATCCAACGCCATTTATCTTTCTCAACTATTAACTCTAATGGGTTATTGGCTTGGCAAATTTATCTCCACTTGTTTTAACATATAATGTTATGTTGAGAGCACTTTTTCCTTTTGCTTTAACGTCACAGCTTTGTTTCCCATGATATTGGAAGTCGAGATGATGAAATGTTTTAAAATTACCTCTGTTTGGATCCAGTTTTCAGGGATTTTATGTTTAAAATAAAGTATTAATATAATAATTAATTGTTAGATATATACAATTCTTGGGGTTATAAATAAACATTCAATGCATTTAGTAGTATAGAATTTGTATGTGAACGCGGGTCTTTCGACTGAAAAATGGATTCGGGTCCTTTGACTGAAAAATGGATCAGGGTCCTGTACCCAGATATATACAATTTTTGGGATTATAAATAAACTTATTATTGTCATAAAAAAATTGGCAAAATATATAGGATCCGTTTTGGACCCGGATATTATGGATTTGGATATGGATCCTTACTTTCCATATCCGGGGGATCTGGATCTGGATCCATCCCTGAAAACGGATTTGGATCTAGATTCGGTCCGTTGTCATCCCTAGGTAAGCCCATGCTTCATCCATCACGTTGCATTCTCTTTTCTCCATTTTTCTTCTCTTTTGAATTTTAAATCCTACTTCTTTTAATTTGGACCGAAAAATTACATATTATTATTACTATATAATATAATTATATTTCATATATTAATATTCTGATTTTATAGTGAAAGAAGGATTTTTTTATTAAAAAAACTAAATTTATATTTTATTGGAATTCATATTTATATACGTATATTTATTTGATAAAATGTTTTTAGGAAGTTGATAAAAGAAATTCTATTCATAATTGTTCATTTGTTGTTCTATATATTATAAGGAAAATTCATGTAGCTTGGTACCTTATAAATTGCAATTTGGTGATGATTTAGAAATAGGTTCTTCATTAATTAATTTTTTATAATTATTTTATATTAGAATAATTTATTCATAAATTCCAAGTGCTTTCAATTATATTTTTATTTTTTGAAGGAAATTATATTTTTGTAATTTTCAAGTGTTTAGTGTGTTGGTCAAATGTGTGAAACAAATTTCATGATTTTTGGAAGTATTTTTGATATTTAAAATTATTTAATCTAATTTACCATGATTACAATTTAGTTGTATAAATTATAAAGAAATAATATTTGATATTATGTGTGTGTTTTGATATTTTAAATGCTTTTGGTACTATATTGGATGTTTTGAAATACTTTTTAGACTAGTCTCTCTTTTTAAATTAGTTTATTTGAATACTTTTAGAAAATACTAAAACTAGACCTATTTAAGATTTAATTACATTATCATATGTTATTAAGTCCAAAAATTTATAAAACTTTAAGGAATTATTTGATACTATTCGAATTGTCCTTGGATATATTTTTGAGCTTTGCTCACATGATTTATTATTATTTATTAGATTAGACATTTAAATATCAAAGTAAAATATTTTGCTCCTCGTTATATTGGAGTTAGCTTTTTAAGATTGTGGACTTTGTATGTCTAAATCTTTCTTTAAGTATAGACTATGTAAACGGGTTACCAGTTTGGGAGGGTGTGCCACTTAAGAGGAGCTTGAAAATGAATTGGTTATTCCACTAGTTTTGGCACTCAATTACTGAGTTGGATTGCTATTGGTTATCACTAAACTATTATTTATATCCTCTAAAATCTAACAAGGATTTTTGAATTTCCAATTCTTTTATGCAAATTAAAAAATTATTCATATCAATTTGTATTTCTCTTTTATTTTGGATTTTCCCTATACATTAATAACATGAATATTTTTTGCTAAGCTAGGTTGAATAGTTTCAATTAATTAGTTGGACATTAGCATCAAGGGGCTTGAATGATGAGAGTTCACCATTTATTTATTATTTCGATCTTAGTGTAGTAATTGGAAATCAATTTCTTTTAATATTGTTAAAATTTGTTTTACTTAAACATAATATTGAAATACTTCACGTACATACTTCATTGCATTTATAATGTTAAGTAATAGTTATTGGCCTATGCTAGTTATCATGCGACAGTACGTAACACTCTAGTATATCTCCAAATATTTTATTTTAAATAACGAGTGTTTTCAATGAAAGAATATGCATGATTTTTCTTAATTGCCGCAAACAAAAATATATCACTGCATAATATGATACCCATTTACTTAGTATTATTACCCATCCATTACAAGCACTTGCTACTTACTCCTTAGAATCTATACTCTTAATAATTTGGTGAGTTTACGATCTTCAGAGTTAATTAACTTCGGGATTAATTTATGAAATTTCAAATGATTATTGGTTGATAAGAAAATTTTGGGAATATTTTTTTTGTTGAAGATGATATTCTTTACCTGTCGTTTTCCCTAAATAAGTACTAAACGTACTGAGATACATTGAAATGTTGAAGTGTTCATACCTTAAAATTATATTGGCAGTAAAATCAAAGCTTAGGAATTTCTTCAAAGTGTACGTTCTCTTCGTGTCCAGCGAATATCGGTTCTAATATTCTTAAGATTAATGCACAAATGGAATATCAAGTTTCACCTTTAGATTTCCTTTTTAATTTGCACTTTCACGTGTGCCATTTAGACTTTTCACTCAACAAAAAATGAGGTAGGTTTAGTAGGTCTGAATCAATTTCACTAGATTTTATTATTGTTATATTTTCTTTTTTCTTCTTTTATTGATTTTGAAGCTTTTTTTTTCGATTTCTATACAAAGAAAAAGAAAGAAAGAAAGAAAATCACAAGTTAGGTCTTTATTCTGTTTTTATGGTATAGAATATTTTTTTTGAGGGATGTAGAGTGTGGGCATAAGTTTGCAAGAAAGTGCATGTCTTTCTAGAATATGGCTTTTTTTAGAAAAAAAAATGTATATACTATTACTAAGAACAAATGAGATACAGAGTAACTCACCGTCTCATATATATAATTGTTAAATAATGATCATCCATTTATAACTATTACTAAAACATAACCTCTACTGATGTCATATTTAATACTCACGTGTCAATCTAATATGAAATAAATAAAAAATCTTGTTTTTTTTAATAGATGACGTCATCTACTTTTTATTTTATTTTATTAGATTGAAAAATTATATGACCATATAAATTCCTAAATCATTTAAAACTACATTTATTTTTTTTATTCATTTCATGTTTTCTCTCTACTTTTTTTGTAATTATTTTACATTTAATGTGATAAAAAAATATAATCCCAGTTAATTTTCTACAAAAGTTCTATAAAACAAATAAGTTTTCATTAATAAATAAAAATATTCTTATAATTGAAATATTTAAGAAAATAATTTATTATCAAACCGTGTATAGCACGAGACTTACCTAGTTTTAATACTATTAGGAAACTAACCTTTTTTTTTTTTACCTAATTAGGCTTCAACAAATGCCTAAAATTGTCAATTGCAACATTTTCAAATATTGTAATATTTTAAAAAGAAATATAGTACATTTCAATTTACTAAGTTGTACGGAATAGTTTTTATAAATTTGACACTACATGTCAAAAAATAACGTCATACTTACATTACCTACTGACTTGATTAGATTAATATCCCTAACAGAGTAACAGTGGAATTCTCCAAGTCTTTTATGAAAGAATTTTTTTTTTATTTTTTATTTACTGATTCTGCCCTAACTTAGTGACAGTGACCATAGCTGAAATTGAAAAGGAAATAAAGATGGGGTGGGGAGGTCCCACGTGGTGATAAAACCAGGCCACCTAAGAATAAATCAAAGATGACATGGGCCCTTTGGGTAGTTGAAAACTTGAAACTTGAATCATGGCGAGTGGAAAGCTCGTGTGAGCAACAAGAACTACTTGCACATTAAAGATAAGCCTATATATATAGGGACTTAAATTAACTAATTAACACACTTAATTTCATAATTGCCTATTACACATCGACTTATCCATACGTCTTTGATTTGTTCTATTAAAATATTAGTTATTATGTTAATTTGGGTTAAATTCAATATCTTTGATTAAATTAGAACGACTCTCTTAACTCTTTGATTTAGACATTGTTAGAATTTGACTAATCCATACGTCTTTAGTTATTATGTTTATTTGGGTTAAATTCAAAATCTTTGATTAAATTAGAACGACTCATTGAACTCTTTGGTTTAAACAAGTGCCAATTTTTACAATGGCACTAATCGATAAGTCTTTAATTTGTTCTATTAGTGTTAGTTATAACGTATATTTGAGTAAAATTCTTGACTATATTGATCTGATATGGACACGTGGAATCATCGTGGAATTCAGTGGTATCAAAAGTTCATTAATAAGCAAGCACTTAACGCTTGAAATTGAAATTTCATCCCACCTGCAACGGTGCAACCAACGAATGGAAAAGGGGATTCCTCAGGTGGTGCGGCTGTCAATAAAAAAGAAGAAGAAAGATCGTGTTTTTTATTTTATTTAAATATATCTTATGTCCTTTTCATCTTTTAGTTTTCCATTACTTGTGTAGGCATAGTGCAATAAAAAAAGAGTGTTAATGTCAGTATGTCTTGCTATGATTGATTGAACCCAATTTAACATAGAGCATGTTAGGTTGTTTTCCTTAAAAAGTAAGCCATTTATGCTCTTCACACATATTCACGTATGGAAGAAAATGAAAAATATAGTCCTACTGACCATGATATGAAAGAAACCTATATCTATATGTATGCTTTGATATTCTAGTTTAATGGATAATATTGTGTGTTTCCTGACCCTATCATACTATGAAACAATCGCACAACATCATTATATTCTATATGCAACGGTCTAGACAATCATAATGTGGAATTATTGTTTGCTAATTTATATCACTTGTCACTAGTAGAAAACACTTCAACTGCTACGGTTAAATACATTTCGAAGCACATGAACCTAAATGCTGCGGTTATTTGCAGCACTTATAACCACAAGTGTTGCGGTTATTTAAAAAACCGCAGCATTTCTCTACTAGTGTGTGATAAATGCATTTAGAGCCATTTTAGATGTCAAAATCAAAGTACAAGAGTTTAGTTGTAAGTGTTGTGATAAAGGTTTCTTTGTATCATTTGAAGAATACCCTTAATCAAAACAACCGTATCATACACTAAAGTCTATTGGCAAGTAAGGGTCAATCTCCAAATAAATTAGTAATTAAGACACTAATAAACAACAAACTTAAGCTAGGCAAAGACAAAATAAATTGAGAATCATCAAATTCTTCTAAATCTAACGTGGTTATGTTAGTCTAAATTAACTAACAAAAACCTAGCAAGCTTATTAATCAAGGTAGGCCTGGATACCAGCCGAGCCGAGCCGAGTCGAGTCCAAACTTGAGAAGCCCGTGGCTCGTCTTGCCTAAAACACCTAAAGCACGGGCTCGTGACTCATCGAGTTTCAAAATTTGAGTTTGAACTCGCCTCGAAATAAAAAACTCACAGCTCAGCTCGACTTGGTATAAGCTCGTCACTTTGTTTAGATTCGCCGAAGGCTTTTTCGAGTCTAGTAATTAAGCTTGGTTCTATTTAAAAGTTGGATTTAACTAAGTTATTAATGTCGAGTCTTAGCCCTTAATTGATATATATATATATATATATATATATATATATATATATATATATATATATATATATATATATATATATATATATATATATATATATATAAAGCTCGTCGAGCCGAAATTGTTTGAACTCGGGCTCAGACTCGTTTTGTAAAGCTCGGTCTCGACCAACTCAGCTAGGGCTCGCCTAATTTCGAGTTTGAATCGAGCTTTAGGCGATCCGATCCCGAAGCTCACAAGTTAGACATATATATCCAGCCCTAAATCAAGGAATGCAATTAACAATCAAGATATATATGCGTTATAATTACGGGGTCCGTAATGCAACTCAACCTCACAAGCAATTGGAAGCTAGCTAGGCATGTGGCAATGACAATGACAATAACAATCCTAATAAGTGAAGCACTAATCAATCCTCCTTTCAAAGGTGCAATGAATAACTAAGGAATTCCTTATTCGAACACCTAAAGTGGTTGCTAAACTAGATATACCACTTGCCAATAGCGTGCGTGAAAATAATTTCACCTTTTTATTCATCTCTCAGTACATCTTAGAAGACCCATGTATACTATAAGGTATCATTTCCTGAGTATATTTCTCTGATAACAAAAAAGGGGAGCATGTACGTATGTAAGAAAGTGTTGTGTAGTCTTACGCAATTAATATGGTCTATGGATTAGTGTAACCGCAATCATATACCAATGATTAATCAAAGCTCATCATAAAATGAAGTTCTTGGAGGAATCTTAACATGAAGGTCATCAATTTTGACATCATTTTTCAACGATTCATGTGATCGACTACCCTAAACACATACATTAGTGTAAATCATCACAATAAAATGATCGACTAATCATATGCTAATCACTCGCACACATAGCATGCAATGGTTGCATAATTGGGCATGCATTCTTAAGTAGAAAAACTACTCTTGACTCTCGAGCTTATTGGCTTTCGTTTTCGAGATCGAGCCATGCATTACTGAAATTAAACTTATGCTGATAGTATACTACAGTATTTGTTTTAGGTAAGGAGAATGATCGAAATTCCCTACCCACCACACTAGTCTACTAATAAGTTGGTTATTAGGAAGCTGAGTATACTAATACGTACTGATGATCTTCTTCTTTCAAGTTGAAACTGTTGCTATACTTCCTTCTGTGTGTCCACAGCACCTGCTGCAATAACTGTAGTTAAAGTTCAGAATCTGGTGATTGGGTTTTGGGATTCCTAAAGAAGATTAAGAAAATACTTAATGATGTAGATTATGTATTAATTTTTCCATATGAATTTGTAATGAAAGATTTTATAGATTTGATTAACCTAAAAAGTTATTGCATCAACAAAAAAAGAAACAAGGATATGTGGCCCTTATATACATATACATTGTCCTGAAGTACTAGTCGTGATTAAGCGGCTGACTTGCAATTAAATTGGTGAAATCTCTATATATCGACCGTTAATCGATCTCTATATATCACTCTTATAAAATACGTAGTTTACACGTTATTTCCCATGCCACATGCCCTTAGTATTATTCTTGCAAAAATAAATAAATAAATAAACTGTCTAAAATGGATGGTATTATAATGGAAAAACCATCCATTTTGAACGGTTCCTCCTCCAAGGAACGATTCTTCCAAGGATAAACTGGATGTAGCATATGGTTTGTATTTTTTTTATATTAAAACAAAATCAGTAATTATTAGAATAAAAATTAGTATTTTTGTATAATAATTAGTATAAGATTAATAATGATTAGAATAATAATTAGTATTCAAGTTAAAAATTATCAGTATATTATAATTAGTAATTAATTTTTATTATCATATTTAATTATAATAATTATATATTTTAATGAGGAATTAATAATTATTGTAGATACATAATACATGTTTAATTATGAATATTATACATATTTTTTAGAAATTAATAATTATAATTGATACAAATATTTTTTATAAAATTCAAAAATAAAATAATTAGTATAAATAAATAAAAATAATTAATATTTGTTAATAAAATAAAATAAATACACATTATATAGAATAAGGAAAAATTTAGAAAAACACGTACAAAATATGAGCGATAACTGATACGTAGAGATTAACAGGCAACGTTTAACTTTTGGCACTAAAAACTCTAAAAATTATATAATATCATACCCCGTTTCATTAGTTTATAGGTCATATCGGATATGTAATTATGAAAACTCTCTCCACCCCAATCTCAAATATGACAAGGTAGTCACACGCATGAGTAATGACATGTCATATTCACCATTCAAGTGATTTTCGTATATCAAAAAAAATATTTCAACCAAAATTTGAATTAATGACCTTTAAATTAGCATGGAAATAATTTATCACTTAATCTGCAATTTTCACCACTGAATTAGTTTTAAATTCACACTTACTTCAATATATATTATATCTAATAATGATTTAAAATTTCTACCAATTACTGAACTCATGACCTTAAAATTACCACATAAATGATTTACCAATTGATTTGCACCAGCTATGGTAGATGATGAATGGCATGGCTATATAAGATTACGTTAATATTATTGGCAAGTTGATGAGAAATTTATTAAAAGACAAAAAAAAAAAAAAAAAATGATTCAAATCATTTGTGTTTAACAACAAAAATGGAGTAATGGGTCACTGGTGATGGTCATGCTTACAAGAGACAAGAAAAATTAAGATGGAAAAAAAAGGTGTCACGCGTGCTTTTCTTGTTATGGTATTCTCAATATTTTAGGATCTCTTAATATAATCATAAGATATGGTGAAAATATATTTCTCTTATGCAATCATGAAGCATATCATATACTTCTCCACTAAATATTTAACCTAAAAGTTGGGTTATTTAATTTGCTGTCTAACCCTACCACTCTCCCTCTATTCTTTTGTCTTATACACTTTCCTTTTATAGACATTGGACTACTAACCGATGTTTTCTTTTTTCCTAATTGAGCTTTTTGGACTAATGGGATTCAGTAATTTAATTTTCATCAAAGTTATTATTTTATGAATAGATATAAAGGCCAAAAGAAATCAGAAATTCCTAATTAATAATCATGTCAGCATGAAAGTCATTTGTTCGTATTATTTTTTAATGAGAATTTATATATATGTTTTATTGTACATTTAATACAAAATGTTTTATATTAATACAAAAATATTTTGTATGATAAATCACTTGTAATATATATTGAAAATATCATCTTTCAACATATATAAATAGTTTTATGACGGTGATAAATTGATATTTTATTTTCAATATACTATGTAAAACATTCGACTTTGAAAAAGAACTAAAAAACGATAAGAACGAAATTAGCCTAATACTTCTCCATAAGTTGGAGAATGAAAATCTAATATGTCAAATCGAGATAGGGTTAAAAAGGCTCATAAAAGAGCTGCTATAGCAAGACAACAACATTACTTTTGTAGAGTTTATTATTTTTGTATGTAAAAAAAAAATCTGACATGCCCAACTTTCTTAGGAATTACCTCGAGACTTCCCACAGTATTGTTTGAGAAGTTAAGATGTCCATAGTAACTAGTAACTGGCCATTGATAGCCCATGCTGCTTTCTTTCAAACGGTTGTTATTGACTGAAGTCGAGGTCATTTCCAATAGAAAAGTTTACTAAGAGGTCATCCAATAGATTTTCCCAGTTTTCAAATAAGGAACTAGTGTTCAAAGAGGAGGGGTCAATGCTAATGGTTAAATTTCCAAGTAGTTTGCATATATTTCCTCTGTTCTTTTTGCTACTTGACACATTTTGACTTTTGACACTATTTACGTTTACTAATTCTTCTTTCATTTATACTTTATTTATAAGAAAAAATATAGTCAAATAAATTTTTATTAGATTTATCTCAATGTATAAATTTTAAAGAAAATTAATTTTTTTTATAGTTTTTACTCAAGTATAATTAAAGATATTAGTTGTTTGAGATGTACAATGGCAAACATAATTAAAGAAACATGTCAACTAAAAAAGAATGGAGAAAGTAGTTCATAACATCCCATGGAACAAGTTCAGTTAAGCCATATTTTGTTCACCTTATATAATGAATTTAGACAAAAACAAATAAGCAAAAATAAGGGCTACCAAAGTGCGGATTATAACTATAAAAATTAAGCCCATGAACTATGGGTTAGGACTTAGGAGTCATTTGAGCCTATTTAAAAACTCATGATCAGCAAGCCCATGAACTACTTGCATGCATCTCCCACATGAACCAAAAGAAAGAGAAGGAGAATTGGGATATGCCTAATTGATTTTAGTCATGGGCGGTTTGGTTGGATGGCACACATAAACCTATTGCCACTTGCAACCCTTTGCCAGTACTTCCTTTATGGGTATAAGACAAGGTACCTTAATATTTCACAAGACATTTATTAACAAGAAACCAAACACACACTTTATCCTGAGAAAAGCTCAGTGATCTTAATGACTTAAGCATTAGAATGGGTTGCTCGAAACACCAATCCTAAGGCCAACTAATTTTGTTATGCAGATGTTCACCGACTGAATCCAAGGAGAAGCTCTTTAATTTGAAGATCCAGTACAATATTTTATGTCAAAATATCTCGTTGTTTGTCCACTAAATAACTTTTTTCTAGTCTCCTACTACTGCACCATGGGTTAAGAGCCATTTGAACTAATAACACGATACTGTTCATTATTTTCATGCCTTAATCGATCTTATATTATCAATTTTCCTCCTTATTTTCCTCCTTTACGAGCTTTCATTTCATATATTTCGATATTGCTCTTCTTGGGTTTGCTTTATTTTGTTTTGTAGGATTTTAATACAATAAAAGCTCTCATGATATCGTGCTTGACTCATGTTGAAAGTATATGCGTCGTTTAGTAGCCTTGTCTTGGGATTTTTGAAGACCTATTGCAACATGACTATAGCAAGCAAAATGATGAATTTTGCAGCATACACCGCACCTCGATGACGGTCTTTCACTTCGCGCCACAACACTTTGGCGGCCACCTTAGAAGAATTATTTTGTTTCCCCAAAACCTAAGCATTATGAGAGAAATTAGGGGAGTGTTTTTGTGAAGTGAGGACTCCTTTTGGCTAGAAATCTCACGCCACTTTTGGGATTAGATGGAGGAATTTTCTGATTTTCTTAGTTAGAGTTTTTAGTTTTCATGATTCTTAGTTTTTATTATATATAGTTTTAGAGTTTTTAGTTTTTCATTGATTCATTAGTTTAGGTTTTGAGGGTTTTCACTTTTGGTTTTTAGTTTTCTCTTTTGCTACTATGGAAGAAAAGCTCGGGTGATTTATATTTCTATCAATCTAATTCAAGTATTGTTTTCTCTTCTTTAATCTCTTATTATGTCTTCTTTTATTCATTGTTTGGTTTATTTAATTATTATGTTTAAGTAGTTTTATAATCTAGGTTTAGGTTGAACCTTAATATGATTTGATATATGAATTTATCTCAATCCCTAATTTAATTATATTATATGTTCTTGCTTATTGAATTGTATTATTTTATCAATACTAGGTTAGAAGTAATTTGGTATAGATTTGAACCTAATATCTATTTGTCAACGACAGTTGGATTTAGATGGTTGTGATTAATTCAATAAGGACATGAAATTCTCCATGAAAATAGGTAGAACAGATTATTAGGAAGTTAGAGTGTCGTGTTTAATGTCTTTAATATGCATGATTCCATGAAAATAGGCATGATTGTAAAGGGAAGCCAATAAGTTGATTGAAAGAAACTATTGGTATTATAGGGCGCATCTTTCCTTTTGACTATTATAGTATGATTATTTGGGGTAGGGATTTATCTTATGTTAATTCATATTAGTGGGAATACCTAGTCTTAGATGTCTTTAGTTCATATTTTTATTAGTTAATAATAGTACAATCGATCTATTCTCTTACTCATCTAATTTTACTAGTGTTAAAGTTGATTAGTTGGACTGTTGTTTATCTGTGGGATCGACCCTGACTTACTCTACTACATAGTTAGGAGGATTAATTAGATTTTTATTTTTGTTAGGTGTGCGACACACTATCATGAACCTATCCAAAAGCCCATGCTCGACAAGCCTACAAACGTCAATCACCCATCCACTACATAGATAGTATGATTATATGGTACACATAAGCTCATCACTAATTGCAACCCTTTGTCTATAAGTACCTCATTTATGGGCATAAGGCAAGGTGTATTGATATTTCAAAAGGCGTTTATTAACAAGAAGCCAAACACACACTCTATTCTAGGAAGATCCTATTGATCTTAAGTTGCATTAACTAATTTAAGCGTTAGAGTGAGCTTCCTCATTACAATATTCCAAGACTAGTTAATTATATTGTGTAGGTTTTCATCAATCCAAATCCCAAGGAGAACTACTTCTTAAGGTCAAATCCAACATCATTCATCAACATATCTCATTGCTTGTCCACCAACATCATTTATCAACATATCTTGTCCAAATAAGAGCAATAAGTTATAATAAGTTCTTACAAGTCTTGTAAAATAAGATAAGTTTCAATACTTAACACAATGAAAATTAGGTGAATATATAGAATGTAACACAACCCAACATAACCCATCAGTTGGCCCGGTTTAAGCAAGCAGCAACAAGTACACCTCTGGAACTGACTACTAGCCATATATAGACCAATATAAGTCCCCCACCTAGGGATGGATATGAGCCGAGCTAGCTCGTGAGCTACTCGGGATCGGATCACCTAAAGCTCGGCTCGAGCTCAGAATTAGGCGAGCCCGAGTCGAGCCGAGCCCGAGCTTTACAAAAGCGAGCCCAAGCTCGAGTTCAAACAATTCAGGCTTGAGAGCTCGTCTAGCCTAAACAAGCCTAAACGAGCCGAGTTTAATTAAGGGAGTAATTGAAACTAATCTTTAAATAGAATTGAGCTTAATTACTCGAATAAGCATTCGACAAATCTTAGTTAAGTGACGAGCCTATACCGAGCCAAGCCTAGCCACGAGCTTTTGTCGAGCCGAGCCTGAGCTCAAATTTTAAAACTCGGCGAGTCACGAGCCCGAGCCCGAGCTTTATGTGTCTCGGACGAGCTGAGCCACGAGCTTTTCGAGCTCAGGCTCGACTAGTTTCCAGTCCTACCCCCACCAAACACACTTAACTATGAGTATATTAACAAATTAGTTTCTTAAAATAAAGATGCATCTTGTTGGTATGTTTATCAAATCCTTTTGAAAGCAAAGAATGGGATATTGCATACAACGCACCAGTACCCTTTTTAGTCGCGGTCTCATTTCGCTTGAGTATAAGGAGATTTATACGAAATAATTCCATGCATGTTCCTCAGCTCGTTCATAACTTTTCGTACGTTGCCACACACTACAATTAAGCCAACAAGTCTACGACTTTTGCGAAACATATTGTGGTGATATTACATTGTACACTTGCTTTCGTTTCATAGGGTACGTTAAGCATATTGCGTGGTGAAGTGGATTTGAGACTTTGGGTCATCGTAGATCTTCAAGGTACCAGCTCAGGGGTTTTCTTTCATCTTTGTCTTTCACACTATCGGTGTGCTAAAAAAGGGGTAAGTCCATAAGCTAAGAGTGATGAAAGTAGAACTCGTTAAAGTTAATATTCAACATGTAAGTCATTACACTTGATTGGACAAAAAAAACCTTAAACTTTTTTCACTTTTTTACTTTTACTTTATGACTTGTACTTTTGTATAATATTCATATTTTACAAACAAATACAAATATGTGTCCCTTAATTAGAATCCGTTCAACCAACAAAAATGGTAAATTTTAGAACCAATTTTCTCCTTCAATCTATTCCACCTATAGTTTAACTTAAAACATTCAAAATATCAATATTTTTTTGGTGCAATGGAGATTTACTTCAAAATCTTAACTATTGAAAAATCTTCCATAGAAATCACTTTCCCTATATTGTCAAGTCATATATAGAGGTGGGTACGAGTCGTGTCGTGCTCGTCATGTACCGTGCCAACTCATGTCAAATTGTGGTTGTGTCATGACGAACTGTGGTCGTGTCGTGGCGTACTATCTTTCCCTAAAACTCGATCATGGCCTAGCACGACCCAAGTGTCCAGTGTGTCGTGCCATGCCTCATGTTGGGCTATTTCTTAATAAAAAATAAAATAAAAATAAAGTACGAAATAGAATTAAAAAAATAAGTTTAGATCATTTAAATTATATTATAAGAATATAATAATATCAAAAATAAAATTAATATTAATTGTATTAGTAATAGTACTAATAATAAATAAAAAAATAATACTAAATAGCGGCGTGCTTTGGGTCGTGCATCGTGCCAAATTTGTGTGTTGCACAAGTGTGCCTAAAATTTTTTTTGTTGTTCGCGACCTAGCCTGTTGTCCACTCCACAGACAGCGTGTCATGCAGTGCCCCGACCGGGCTCGTGCCATACCGGGCCAAAAGCATGTCGTGTCGGTCCGGCCCATGCCCAACTCTAGTCATATGTAGAGGGTACTTTTTAGTTTCATTAAAATAACATGTATACTATATATTCCTTTAGTTCTTTTCTAGTTGGTAAATTTCCATTTATGACCACAAATTTTAATATTATAAATAATATATATAGGTAGAATCTTGTGGGATGCATTTCAATGTCAATATTAAGACTTTTGGAGTTGATAATAAGATTACATCAAACGTGATGCATCTTTAATTTGGTTGATCAAGGCTTATCATGAAAACATAAACTTAAATGAATGAATTTATGTAAAGGGAGGTTTGCATCCCAATACCATCATTACATAATAAGGTTTCAAATTTAATCCCTTGAGTGAAAAGGAATCACTAGATACCATGAAGAAAAGTGAAGGGAGTAAAAGTAGACAAATCCAATAAAACTTTAGAATGAGAAGGGTCATCGATTTGCTCACCGTTGAGGATTGTTCCTTGATTTGAGTATTAAGAGAAGTGATCTTCCTTAGTTAAGAAGGAAAAGGTTGTCTTAAAAAGTCTCTAGTAAGGATGAATGATGATTTGGAAGAATTTGAAGTTCTGTTCTAACAGAGTAACAATGTCTTAAAGTTAAAAAAAAATTCAGTCTTTTGCTCTTAAAAAATTAGGTTAATAATACGCAAATAGATCCGGATTCATAACATCATACACTAATTTCAAGTACCAAAAGAAAGCCTTGGGTAAACACCTAGGTCGTGTGTCGTGTGTCAAATGCCTAAAAGGAGATCTTTTACGCAGATGAAAAGAAGAGTGAAAGGTTACAGGACCGCTTTTGAGGGACACTGAAGACAGGGCGTTGTGAGAATGGGCGTCCGGTGCTGGAGCTAGGCGTTGGAATCTTGGGCCCTAGGCGCCTAGCTCATGGTCTTGGACACCTTACTTCGAGGAGTCCGACGCTAACTTTTAGCATTAGTGCTTTGAGCACTTTTGGTTGTGGAGGATTTTTGAGTTTGCTTACGTTGCAAGGATGCATTTAGGGAGGTTTTTATTGCTTAGGGCCAATGTAAAGGGATTTGGGCTCGTTAGGGTTTTAGATTCTTTGAATGCATTTTAGGTTTCACCACATTTAATTTCGAGTCAAATCAGGTCAATTAATAAGGGCCAATTCCTTATCGGATTACTATAAGACTATTATAAAGAGAGAAAGAATTTTTATGTCTACACTTGCTACATTAATATAAAATAAAAATTGTCGTTGACTAGAGACACTAAGAAAACCAGCATGCGCATATATCAAGACGTTATAGGATTTATACCTGGGGCTTGCAATTTGCAAACAAAATAAAACATGAAATGTTTGCCTTTTTTGGTTCAAACTAATACTGGCAATACACTCAAGTTCGTTGTGGATTCTATCTACTTCTGTCAATTTTCCCAAACAATTATGGATACAATCATACAAGCTGTATCTTAGAAGTTTCAAAATAATTAATAAATTTATTCTGTTAGACATGGTTACATACTAAGCCAAAAAAAAAGGAAGTTGATTCATGGTTCACGTAAATTTTATCACAGCATCCCCTTCAAAGTTTTGGAAAAAAATGGTAATCAAAGCTTTTACCAACTACTCCCTTAATAATTTGCTTCATTTCTATTTATTCAGTTAAAATTTAAAAAGTTTGACCATAAATTTTTATCATATTATAAAAAATATTTATTCAAGTGAGATCTTGTTGAATGCACTTCGATATAAATTTTAAAAATATAAAATTTTCATAATATTTTGTTTTATGGATTTAGAGAAAAAAAAATATTTAACATTTTGTTAATTTTTTTAAAAATGAGGACTTCATAAATTGTATTTTCCAACCTCATATGAGAAAGTAAAAAAAAATAAAAAATTGCAAAAAAAAAAAATTAATTCCTTCTAAAAGTTAATGAAAGATGAAAAAACATACGTAGCTAGACTTGCACTTTATTTCATCTCAAAAAAAAAAAAAAAAAAGTAAGATCATACAGTTGGAAATATAATTGAAGTGAATATAATCTCACAAGTCACATTCTTCATAACTGGAATCCACGTCATGCTATCTTTAATTATATAACCAATCTTATTAGCATAGAAAGTTTGTCACAAGATCTCCACATTTTTGGCCCATACGAATTACCAAAAAGTTTGTGTTTTTTTTTTATTATTGAATTTGTTTTCAGTTGGCTTCCCAATCAATGTGTGATGTGTGATGTGTGATGTGTGAAAATAATTGATAAACACACTTCATTGTGACCTCCCAACATAACATTTCATCACTTGCTCATCTTTGCAATAACTCAAGATTTAGGCAAGTGTTGCAAAGTACAAACATCATAGTGTTTGGGATAAGTTTTACTTATCTTTCATTTTTTTTTTTATGGACCGACTATATATGGTTCCACATTAGAGCACTCCAATAACTTTTTTATTTTTATTATTTTTTTTTAATCTCTTTCATTTCAACTAATCCTTGGGGTTGTTTCCCCCATTGCATATTCGACAACGAAAACTTCACCCATCAATCCATCATCATATATTTTTCATATATCATCTCCCTAATTGTCTTATTCATTCTCTGGAAGAACCACTTCAACGTGGATGTGTCATGTGTGCCACATTTGTGTTTGTTGTGTTCATTGGATGTTATTTTTCTTTGGCCTTACACGAATCATGACTTGTTAGCTGCCTTTGAGCTCACTAGTGTTAAATCCAACTCGGCGCATTTATTTATTTCATGCTTGTCACTGATCAAGTTTATGAGCCTTTTTATTTTGATGTGAAAATACGGACTAATAATATTGTATACACATTGAATATAATAAAGTTATCGTGTCTACAGTAAAGTTGACCCCTCAGTATTATACAAGGTATCTCTCAAAGTTGATAAAGTTTAACGTATATTGTGTTGAGGGGTTACTTTTGTTATTATATTGAAGGATTACTTTTTATTGTGTCCTGTGTGCATACAATACTTTTTTGTTTTTTTAAAATATTTATTTGTGTCGGTTTAACTCGGATTTAGAAAAGATTTTGAAAATACATTATTTTAATTGAGGCTTTCCTAATTCATATAAGATATATCAGGATATTGAGATCTCAGTATATCATGTATAGACAATTATGATCTCAGGTATAGAAATAAATTATAAAAATACTCTCGGTATATTTATATATCATGTATAAATTAGGAATTTCTCAATTTTAATTAAGTATATGGGTCGTGCTAGTTTAATTTGAGTCAATTTTGTCATGTCTAATAAACTTTGAGTTTAACTTATAATAACAAACTTGTCCTAACTCTTTTGTTTTTTTTTTTCAATAGCTGTGAAGTTACTAGCTAGATAGATGGTTATTGTTTGTAATCTCCTATGTTATAATAGCTATGTGTTGTTATGAGTAGGTCATACCATTGTGAATAATACATGAACTATTATTTTTTCATAACCTTAGTGATGTATAACTATTACTTATCAATAAAGTAACCATTAATACTCCGACATCATTCATAGTTTTAATTACCATCTCTAAGCATTGGAGTTTACTCATTGTAAGATGACCTAGCACTGATCTTGAGCCGTACAATAACACAATCATCATATCATTAACTCGTTTGGCCGGTAGACACTTATCCTCTTCTCCCTTAACCCCCACCAAAATATATAGAAGCACTATACCTCAACTGGTGGAGGCTTGGAGCAGCCCCCATATATACAGTACTATGGTAGCTTCAATGCAAATATAAAGCTACTCTCTTTATCCCCAAATATTACCCCATTTGATTTTTCGCGGTATCCAATACACGATTTTAAACGTTTTTATATCCAAATCAATAAGGCAAAAAATTATGAAAACTTGATATTATAAAAATTTACATTGAGATAGCATTCAACAAGATCTCACTTGAATATATTCTGAGTGTTGTGTTGTGTTGTGTTGTATTGTGTCGTGTCTAGTGTATACTCGTGTCGCACATGAATTCCTGAAAATCAGGCCCATGATCTGATTTGGCCTGCTAGTCCATCGTGTTGTGCCGTCTAATTTGTCATTCTGTTTGAAAGTAATAGTTATAACAACAGCATACATAAAAATGTACACAGTTTGGTGTAAAAACAGCGTAACAGAATCTGAATAGAGGCAGTAATCATCATAGCTAATGGGTTGAGACTAGTGATTTTGGGCTTGTTAGGCGTAATAGCATTAGTGCTCATGAGTCATGACATATAGTCCTCGACAAAGAATAAAATCAGTGAGTGCAGCGGATGGTTCGTCTTATCTAAAAGACATCATAGAATGGGGCACGCAATATTTTATCCGATCCGAGAGAAGCAACTTGAGACAATAATGTTAACAAAACTGTATAATAATGCCCCATCCATAATGCATCGGCTGTACTTTGAAGGATAATAACAGAGACGGCACTCTAGGAGGAAGAAGACTAATCAAAGCAATCTCGGCCTTGCATGCGGAAGGGGTAGCATGTCTTGCAGCCATGAACTAGGCAAAAGCAAGGCAACTACTTCATATTTGTCTCTTGTCGGACTCCTCCACGCTTCTGAACATTCTCCGAAACGGACAGGTTGCGCCAATAGGTGTGCTACACACTCTGGAGGCTATCAAATAGGAATGCCGACTCCCCAGGGACATTCTTCGAAATGGACATCCTCTCAAACTTATATACCTAATTAATAGCTGTAGACCTTGTTTGCTTTCTTTTTAATTTGCTTTCTCCTACCATATGTAAAAAACAAAATGGCCTATCCTTAAGCCTCGAAGCTCGAAAGTGCTCAAAGTGATACTTACTACGTTCTTTTTTTTTCTTTAATCGTCTAATTTATCATTATTTAATGTGGTCAAACTTAAAGTCTTAAACGATTTGAGCAGAAGTGTTATAAAAGATAAAAAAAGTAGTTGATTACAAATTTTCTTATTGATAAAATTCATAGTGCATTTCTTGTATATTTTGATATTGTTGTATACTCTGATATTTTAGTTTGATGATATTTTTAATCAAATTAGTCAAAGTAGTACTTTTTATTGGGTAGCAATATCATTAAAGTTTGTATATAAGGTAGTAATTTGCAAAATTGTAGATAAAGGGTATTTAGTAGTAATTTTTACGAAGTGTCAATTTATGTAAAATGATCCTTTTTTCTTAATGCTAATTGTGATCTCATAGTTCGAACTTTATCATGTAAATTTAAAAATGGCGTTATTCTCAAATCTCCCAATGAATACTTTTAAAAAATTAGGAGTTGTATCGACCAAACAAAAATTAGGATTCTTTTTAACATTTATCTATTGACAATTATAGGTTTTTGATATTGAAAACTGGATTGGCTAGTATCGATTACAAATGCTCTGGTTGATGGAAAAACATATGATAGCAAGTGAACATAAGGTGTTAAAAGCTAGGGTGTCTTGCATGGAGCATGCATGCATGAGAAGAGGAGACTGAATGATGACCATGACAAGACGAAGATAAAGCTAGAAAGGAAAACAACCAAATGCTACTAGTGGGAGATTAAGGACCATCATTTGACGAGGAAAGAGTATTGGATGATAGAGGAAAGAAAACGAGGGGAAAAGGGAAAATTTTGGTTAGTCCTGAAGGTTTAGAGCCTTCTGAATTTGTGTTAAACTGGTTTGTATTTTTCCTTTGTGGAATAACGGTATAGCACATATATACATTCATATTTGCCTAAAATACAAAAGCTAAGTAGGGTAATCTCCTAATTATGTCCTGTGATTGTGATCTCCATTGATTGATTTATTTTCTCCTAATTGTGTGATTGTTTCCTTATTTGCAGAATCATAATCTTTGACTTTCCTACACTCCTCCTCAACTTAAGCAGCGGGGTCTTTAATGCTTAACTTGCTTAGAACTTCAATAAACTGTCTAGTGAGAACTGCTTTAGTTAGGATGTCAGCCAACTTGTCTTTTGATCTTACAAAGGGAATGCCAATGATTTCAGCTTCAAGTTTTTCTTTAATAAAGTGTCTTTCTATTTCTACGTACTTTGTTATGTCATACTAAACTGGATTCCCAGATATGCTAATAGCTGCTTTGTTACCACATAAAAGCTCGCATTTCCCTTTTGGTGGAAAGCCTAGTTCAGTTAGCAACTTTCTTAACCACAAGACTTCAGTGATTGCTTTTGCTATACCTCTAAACTCAGCATTGGCGCTTGAAAGAGCAATTACCTTCTATTTCATATCTCTCCAAGTTACAAGATTTCCACCTACAAATGTGAAATATCTAGAGGTGGATCTCTTGTCTATTTTGTTTCCTCCCCAGTCTACATTAGTATAAGCTTTCAAGTCTAGGTGACCATTTTTATGGAAAACTATGCATTTCCCAGTTGTTCCTTTGAGATATCGAACAATCCTTAGCACTGCTTCCATATGATCATTTTGTGGCTTATGCATAAACTGGCTCACTACTCCAACTACATATGCTATATTAGGTCTAGTGTGAGAAAGATATATAATTTTTCCTACTAATCTCTGATATCTCCCTTGATCAGGCTTCCTTATCTATTTGGAGACCATGATTCACTATTATGGGAGTGTTTGCTGGTTTACAGTTGACCATACCCACTTCAGCAAGTAAGTCAAGGATATACTTCCTTTGAGATATGAAGATTCTAGTTTTTGACCGTATGGACTGTAGAACCTCTATCACTAGAAAGTATTTTAAATTCCCTAAGTCTTTCATTTCTGACTCTTTGAAGAGTCCTTTTTATCTCGGAGATTTCTTCATAGTCACTTCCTGTTAGAATCATGTCATCCACGTAAATGATTAGACAGGTTATGAGTTCTCTACGCTTCTTCAAAAGAGTGTATGATCTGAGTTTCTCTTTCGATATCCATATTTTTTCATTGCTTGGGTAAATCTTTCGAACCATGCCCTAGAAGATTGTTTTAACCCATACAATGCTTTCTTCAATCTGCATCCCTCTCCATTTCCAAAATCTCCTAAAAACCCATGAGGTACTTCCATATACACTTCTTCATGTAATTCCCCATGTAAGAAGGATTTTTAACATCAAACTGATGCAGTGGCCAATCTTTATTTATAGCTACTGAGAATAAGACTCTTATGGTATCAATTTTTGCAATTGGTGAGAAAGTTTTAGAGTAATCAATACCATAGGTTTGGGTATCTCCCTTAGCTACCAATCTTGCTTATCCCTCTCCACGGATTCATTAGCTCGATGTTTTATGGTGAAAACCCATTTACATCCCACAAGTTTCTTGCCATGAGGAAGTGTACATTTTTCCCCATGTCTCATTCTTCTTTAGAGTATAAATTTCATCCTCCATAGCCATCTTCCATTTTTCATTCTCTAGTGCTTCCTTTGTATTTCTCGAAATTTTATCCGAGTAAACTGTTGCATTGTAGGCTTTTTCTTCTTCAGATAATCTATGTTAGACCATCTCTGAAACTAGATACTTTGCCTTTCTTGGCTCATATTCTGGTTCATACCGTTTTGGTGGTATACCTCTTATGCTTCGGGGTGGAAGCTTGTAAGTTTCTTGAGTTTCTTACACTAGTTGGGCTTCTTCCTGTATCATGGGGTTAGGTTATCTCAAAGTTTACATCACAAGTATCTCCAAGAATACTTACCTCAGGAACATCAATAGGTTCAGATAGTGAATTTGGAGTTGAGTCTACGAAACTTACTATGTTTTTAGAAGCAAGCTCGGTGGCATTGCCAACTAGCTATGCAGGAACTTGATATGTCACAATTGGGCTACTTAACCAAGTTAGGAGGTCATATGAATTCTCCCCCTGACTACTAAGGTGGTTTTGGGTTTGATAGAAGTATTCAGTTTCGATGAAGTCACAATCCATGGTTGTATAAAAGCGAGTAGTTCTAAGATCATAACATCGGTAACCTTTATAATTTTTGCCATAACCTAAGAACACACAATGAATTGCACAAGAATCCAGTTTAGTTCGTTGTGATTTAGGTATATGAAAATATACAGTGCAACTAGAGGTGGCCACCGGTCCGGTCCATGCGGGTTGCTCCAGGCCTGGGACCGGGCCGGGGTAACCGAGACCGGACCGGTCAGGGGACGGGATTGTCCGACTCAGGGTTGGGTGATTCGGCACGGAATTGAAACGAATCACGAATCGAATCGAACCAAATCACGAACCGAATCATGACCAAATCACGAACCTAATAACGTCGTTTTTTATTTTTTTTGTCTTGATAATTATGTATTATTAAACTAATTACGTATATTTACCTAATTTCATATTTACGTATTATTAAAGCAAATAAACTAAGTAAACTAAAATATAAATTAACTAATTCACTTTTTATAAAACAAATTTAATTAAACATGATTTTGGGGTTGGGGAAGAAGAAAGGGCTTGCACTTTATTTAGAAAATCAAAATTTAATTTTATAATTAAATATTAATTTTTAAAATTAAGTTGCCTACGTATCGCGAAGGAAAAGCTCACGTAGTTCTGTTACGTACCTCGAGGGGTGCCTGTGCCTAGCCTAGTCAGGGATAGTCTCCGAACCTCCTTCACCTGATGGGTTGTCGCTTGATTCGCTCGTGTCTATCATCATCCAATGATCGTCTTCGTCCTCCTCCCTTAATCCTTGGGTCCTACGCTCCGCCTGATCCCAATCTTTCTTACAACGCATATTTCTATGCTCTCTGGAGATAAGCAGGATATGTTCTTGTCTAATACTCGTCTACCTGCACTAAAAGCATACTCAAAAGTAATAGAGGAGGCGGGAATTGCAAGGATATCTTTTGCAATTCTCGCCAGAATGGAAAATTGTCGTTCGTGATCGCGCCACCACTTAATAATTGAAAAATTAGCATCGGTTTCATGTTGGTAAGAAAGATAGTTAATATTATAAAGTGAAGAAGAAGATGAAACCAATGTTTTTGATATTTTTTTAAATTCTACCAAGTGTTGGGTGCCATCGCATATCAAAACTTCCACTAGACGACGATACATTTTGGGAAGGTGCATAAAAAGAAGCATAATGATCATATAAACCAACTAAAACATTTTTACATTTTTCTATATAGGCAATCACATCGTATTATAAAACTTAAAGCGCTATAATAAAATTCTAACACGTTTTTTAAACCCACAGTCTTGACCCCGGGATCAAGAATAGAAGCTATACCGTATATGACGGGGAATTCACTAAAGTAGGAGTACTATTTACTTAACATACTAGTAATTACATCACTAATTTGGGTGATGTTGAAATGCTCACTAAGAGTGTTAACAACGCTAACACACTCTAATATAACTAAATGAATGTTAGGATCGTAAACATAAGAGAAAATTTTGGTTGCATGGTCAAATGCTACTAAAATATCACGGATGTAAATTGCGGTATTCTAATGGAAATCAGTAATAAGTTCATCGAGAGTCGCTCGGGTTTCGTTATAAATAATGGTCAAAATCTCACGGTATTTAATGACATCTTTTAATAGTCTATATGTTGAGTTCTAACAGGTCGGTGTATCTAGACTCCATTGTCTCTTCTTAAGGCCTCTTTTCCTTACACAAGGCCATATACTTCCTTCTAACAGAGGCCTCTTCTTAAGAGGGTTAAGCAAGTCACTTAACTCAGCTAAACCTTCTTGAACCAAGAGGTTCATAATATGTGCACAACAACGAACATGTAATAGCTCTCCACTGTTTATTAAATTTAAGCTTGGTTCCGATATTAAATAATCTATACATTTTGTATTTGCTGAAGCATTATCTAAGGAAAGGAAAAAAACTTTATCAATTAAATAAAAGGTCTTAAGACACTCTATTATCCTTACTTTAAGGTTGTAACCGGTATGTCTCTCATCCATAGCTTCAAAGCAAATGATACATTTTTTAATATACCACTCATCATGTATCCAATGGGCGGTTACACAAAGAAAAGGTTCACCAAAACAAGAGGTCCATGTATCACTAGTAAGACTAATATGATCGTTAAAAATGCGAAATATTTCTATTAAACTACTTCTATATTTGTAATAAACGGTTTGGGTATGGCATTTAAGCGTGTTCCTAGGGACACATCTATAAGCAGGTTGTAAAGATATTCTAGTGAAATGTTCAAAGTTCGGACTCTCACCATAGCTAAAAGGTAATTCATGAGCAATCACGAAGTTAGCCATTTCATCAATCATCCTATCTCGGTTATACATAAAAGGCATACCTCCTCCGGGCATGGAACCCATATACCCGTGTAGTTGTGTCTGACTTGAAGATTCAGCTGCGCTTGCGGATTCAGCTGCATCCATGTTTATTTCGTGTACTCCGGTCAAGTGACGGGATAATGTCCCCGTCCCATAACCGGTCTTCCATGAATAAGAAGCTATTGGCTTCTTTCCTTGTTTCTTGCATAACAAGCAATAGCACATGAATTTATTCCCTTTGGAAATAGTGTCGGTCATTAGGACCTTCTCAAAATATGGACACATAGGTGAAGTTTTCTTTCTACAGTTAGTAGATTCGGGTACTCTTCCTTAATCACCTTCACCTTTACATTATTAGTTCATTAATTAATTAGTTAACATAATCAACCAAATATAACATAATCAAGTAATTTAACTAATCTAACAAAACTAATCAATTTAACTTTAACATTATCATCTAATCTAGCATAACTAATGTTAACATAACATAATCAACTAACCTAACTAACCTAATCAATTCAACTTCAACATTATCAACTATATAAACATCAACAACTTAATCTAACATAATCAAATAATCTAACATTAATTAATTAGAAGTTTAAGAGTTACCTTGAGGACTAGAAGAAGGCGGACGCTTCTGCAAAGTTGGAGTTTGAGGAATTTGAGCACCCGGAGTACCGAAAAGTTGTTGCTCCAAGTTTTGAGCAAACTCCGTAGTATCATCAAGGGAACTACTCACGCTGAATCTACCTCTTGAAGCCATTTTCTTTTATGAATTTGTAGTATTAAACAACTAACTTAAGAATAATAAACCAAGTAATTAAGATAACTAATGAAGATTAAGAGAGTACTTAAGAAGAAGATTAGTATTAATAAGTAAGCTAATTGTATTTAGTAGTAATTAAGAGATTGAGAGATTGAAAGATTGAGAGATTGAGAGTGAGTTTGTGAGGAATGAAACCAAATTCATGGGTTTATATAAGGGTTAGGACAACGGCTAGTTTAATGGTCAAATTTCGACTAAATTAAAGGGCCAGGCTGGCAAGCCTAGCCGGTCCGAATCAGCGAGCCAGTCCGATCCGAATTAGTGGGCTAAATCGAGCTTCTTTGCAAACCAAATCGAATCGGGTCAGGTTGGAAATTTGGGATTCATATTCGGCCCATTACACATACGGGCCGAACTGGGCTCGGCCCGGTTTGTTAGCGGGTCGGTCAGGGCCGGGTTTCCAGCGGGTCGAGCTGGTGCTAGGCCGGGCTGAACCGGCCCACTGACCACCTCTAAGTGCAACCAAAAACCCAAGGTGAAAGGATAGGAGTGGTGAAAGATGGATTGTGTTTGGATAGGGTAGTGATTGGGGTTTTGAATTGAAGAATCTTTGTAGGGAGTCTGTTGGTGAGGTAAGTAGCAGTTGCAATCGCTTCAGGCCAAAAAAGATTTGGTAATTTAGACTCAATAATCATTGCACGGGTAATTTTGATACCATACAGGTTTAGAGCCTTTTGTATTTGTGTTAAACTGGTTTGTATTGCTCCTTTGTGGAATAACGGTACAACACACATATACATTCATATTTGCCTAAAATACATAACCTAAGTAAGTAAGGTAATCTCCTAATTATGTCATGTGATTGTGATCTTCATTAATTGATTTCTTTTCTCGTAATTGTGTTATTGTTTCCTTATTTGCAAAGTCATAATCCTTGACTTTTCTACAAGTCCCGGGCCGTGGCCATAGGCAACGTAGTGCAATCACCTAGGGCCAGAAGGACCCAAAATCAATTTTTAGAAACTATGGTTTAAATAAAATTTAAAAAATTCTTAACTAAGTCATGGATGATAATTCTAAAATTTAATTGGTTTTTCTTTATGTCAAATTTCAATTAATTCAAAGCATGTATAACCTTGAAAGTTTTAGATTTTCAATCGGAATTTATACGTTTATCCCTACTTCTAATTATTGTTCTCTATTTTCTTAATTCCTAAAATTATGCTCTATAAACTATTAAGTTATGGAGATTTACAATGAACAAACTTACTCCTTTATCAACGTAATTCTGTCATACAACTATACAAGTATCTATGATTTTTATTTTTAGTTTTTTGATAATATGCATTCAAGATTTTATCTTGATGGATATTATGTATTATTTGTAATGATAATGGTAGGTTTGTATGTAGTAAAATATTTGGTATAAAAAAATAATTTATACTAAATGTATGTCTAGTATTGAAGTTGGGTTTTAGAGCTTTTATGCGATTTTCTGATTTGCTAAATATGCCTTTAGTATTTGATGAAACACCTATCTATTAGAGATAAATATAAGTATTTTATTAGCTCTTATTCAAAGATATCATTATGGTACTCTGTTTTATTAGTTTGCTTCTAAAAGATATTGTTTGATTAGTAGTTCTTGTGTGTATCTTTTTATATTAATTTTTTATTTTAATTATTTTATCATGGTTGAATCATTTTACAGATGAAATTAGTAATATATAATAAAATAATTATATTTTATAAAACAATGTATTTATAACCCCAAAATGGACAATAAATTTTTTTACGTGTAGAAAACAAAGAGTATATAAATATTATTATGTTTTGGGACCCTAAATTATTAGGACCAGTGGTGCTTAGCATAAATAATAGTCACATACCACACACGTGACTTATCAACACCAGACAATTGAGTCAACAAGCAAAATTTGACATAAGGTATGGTAACAATAGGCTCAACCTTATAGTGAGGCATTGTAAACCATTTGGTTAGTTACAATAGGCTACTTGGATGGGCTCTTTTGGATTTAAACGGGTAATGCTTAATTTTTGCGGCATTACTCAAACGACAATGGATGGTCTAGAAATGTAGGTGGGCCAGGAAGGCCAATATATTTGGGCTTTTGAATTTGGGTAAAAAAAGAGGATCGTAGCAATGATCATTACTTATAGAAGTTATAGGTTGGTAAGTTATTTATTGAAATTAGTTTAGTGTCCAAGATAATAACCACAAATGCTTTATCTATATTGAACATGTAAATGATTATACAGTCACACATTAATAAAAACTCCCAAAAACCATACTATCCTATGTGTTAAGATGATAACGGGAATACGTGATGGGTCAAGTCGAGTCACAACATGTTAGACTGGTAGCCATATGGGCTAGGCGTGGTTCACATTGTTAATGAAAATGCACAACAAAACGCGACGAAACAATCGAAATTTGGTCTAGGCATGGAGCAACATGACAAAGCCGATGCTATGGTCACATAAGCTAGAGTCGTGTTTAGATGTCGAAATTTATCATCCAAATTGATCAATAATCAAGGCACTTTGATCTAGTGTTTGATTTTCTATATAGCTTGTAAGTTAGGAAGTAAGGAGGTCATACATGTAAATCCTTGAAGTCCTCAACCTAAAAGCCCAACGACACTTGTCAATACGTGTTAAATACAGATTTAGGTCAGACCCGTCACAAAGAGAGAGAGAGTCCACTCACATGGTGTTTAACTCTCACAGAAGGAGTTGTTCCTTAGTCTTATCAAGTATTTAACTCTCTCATTTTATCAATGTGGGACAATTGACTCAATTAACATGTAGGTTTTTATCGCTTAACACTCCTCTCACAAGTGAGCCCATTTTCAATTTGATCCAATTTACATTAAAGTCATTAAAGGTCCCAAACAATGAGCTTGACTTTGATACCATGTTAAATACGGGTGTAGGCCACGTCTGTCACCAAGAGAGTAAGAGGATTTCATTCTAAAATCATATGATGATAAGAGAAATTGTTCTTAGTCTTATAAACTATTTAACTCTCACTCATTTAATCAATATAAAACAAATGATCACAACTCATATGTAAGTTTTTATCTCTTAACATTTTAACGATATATTGAACAGTAAAATTCACGATGATCCGTGAATAATTCATACCTCTTAAGGTTTTTCTCCTTACCATACGCCGAAACACTCAAAAAAAATGACATGCAAAAATTGACCATTTCATAGGAAGAGCCGAGTCCCAACTCCCAATATAGTCACACATTCCAAAGTTTCATCTTTAACAACACAATACACACCCCACCTCAAGTTCCCATTTCCCCCACAGAAAACGAATCCCACTTTTTAGAGTGAGAAACCAAATCCATAGAGATGCCGAGAAGCAGCCTCGCCAAGCTCGATGTCGTTATTGACACTGGTAACCCTTTGTTGGACCGTACTGTTGATGGCTTCTTGAAGATTGGCACAGTAAATAAAACATTTAACCTTTAACTTCTGCATTTTTAATTACCCTTTTTCTTAAAGTTGAGACTTTTACTGACTTTGATATCTGGGTGTTTGTGATTTGTCAGGTTGCAGCCACTAGATCAGCTGCTGAGGATGCATACCACATTGCTGCTCGAGGTTGTCACTCATTTTGTGTGCTTTGAGTTTTCTGTGTTTTTGGTAATTGTGGTCATTTTACAGTTTTATGTATTGGTGGGTTGTGATAAATATGTATAGTTTACGCCCCAAATTAGTTGTCACATTACTGATTTAACACAATTTCTTGAATACAAACTGATACGAAAATTACCCTTAATATAACTTTCTGCAATTATTGATTTATAGTGGTAATTGTTCAATTTATTATATTTGTGAATTTTTTGGTCAAATTAATTGGTAATTTTTGCTGATTAACTCAATTTCTGTTTTGGCAGGATCTATTTCATCCAAGGATGTTGAGAAATCGGTAAGCTATATGTTCTTTTTTGTTGTTTGGGTTAAATATATCTTGAAATGAGAATATTTTTAAGGAAAAAAAGTAACGCTGAATATTCTGAGAACCAACAGTTTTAGAATTTTAGAATTTTAGAATTTGACAATTTTTGATAGTTTGGAATCTTGGTTTTTCCTAGTGCATGCTAAAGATTTGATTTTCACGGCTTAATCAATGTTATTGTGGAGATAATAGATCAAAGTTAATGACCTACTTGAATATCTCAAAAGTTCATCATTTGTGTCTTGGTTGGTGTCGATTTGATGGAAATTTTGTTAGATTTCAAATCTATCGTTAAATGATAAGTATGTATTTTGCAGTTGAAAAAGATGTGCAAAGAAGGAGCTTACTGGGGTAAGTGCAAGCGTTCCTTACATAATGTTTATATAAGAGTAAGTGGTGGTATTCATATTCAAACTTTACAACTTGCTGACCATGTTTGCACTCGACAGGGACTGTTGCTGGTATTTATACTGGGATGGAGTATGGTGTAAGAAGGGTTCGTGATAGAAATGATTGGGTATTTTCTTCCTCGAATTTAGTGATGAGTTAATCATTTTTGTTGCAATTTATCAATATACATTGTTTTGTGTCTGGCCATAGGCCATCTATTGATGTAATATAGGCATAAAATACCCTTCATTGTGCGCTGTATTCAGGATAGTTGATTATGAATCTTCTTGTTAATATGTTTCTGCTTGCACTTGGTGCAGGAGGTAGCTTATTTAACCTGTGAATATTTCTCATTGTAATGCATTACATCCCATACTAATATGTAATGTATCTAGGAAGAAAGGAAATACCTTTATCTTTGGTCTTCGTTCTTAAGCAATTTCAGCATAGTCCATTATACTTTTAGGTTAACTACCAAGCAATATTTGGACCCTAGTTTCAGTTATGGCTTATCATTAATTTATTAATGTACTCCACTGACTATTGTAACTTGTTAAGTTTTTGCTGTGAAATTTTCATTGGCTCTTTACTAGTTCCAGGTGTGCAAAGTTGAGTATTTGTGTTGAAGCTGACTGGTTTAGAACTTTGAAAGGTCATGTTGAGTATAAACTATGTGATTGTCAACTTGTCATGTCTTTGTGCTTCTCTTTTGTGTTTCTCTGACCTGAGTTCCACTTTGTAACCAATTCCAGTCCAACAATGAGAATCGTTTCTACTTATCTTTAGTACTTATTTCAGCATGGTTAGTATTTCAAATGTAAGAACATTATCTTGATTTTGCATGTTCACAACCCACCATGTTGCCTTTATCAGTCTCAATTAATCCACTTTGCTAATCTTTGTGAGATTGTGGTTACTTATGTTTTATAAGAATCGTTACAATTGAATTTTGAGCAAATGTGCTTTTGTTTTTTCTTCTTTTATGGGGGTTGAGGAGGGAGAGTTTTGTATTTCCTAACAACCACATTTCTGGCATCCTAAAAGTGGATGATGTTGCCTAAAAAAAACTTCAAAACATTTGCATAATCTGTTTGACTAAAAGTTTTTGAACCATAAGTAGTAGTTTCGCCATATCCCCTACCTCTTCGCTAGCATAACTTCCATTATTTACCAATTTGTTGAGGTTGTAGTAGTGCTGTACTTTGAAGTTTCTTAAATATGGAAGGTTCTACTATCAGCTTCCCTTCAGTGTGTAATTTATGCTATGACATGGATTAGGACTGTTTGTTGGATGAATATTCTTTCATTCATATTGATGACAATGTTGCTTTTAGATTTCTAACATGTATCTTCTTTTTTTGTCATTGTAACCATAAGCAGAAAAATGCAATGATTGGCGGTGCTTTGACAGGAGCTCTAGTTTCTGCAGTGAGCAACGGTAACAAAGACAAAATCGTGATTGATGCTCTTACAGGAGGTGCAGTCGCCACTGCTGCAGAGTTCATCAACTATCTCACTTAATGACTCAAGCCGATCTATGTTTGTGTAAATAGGGAAGAAAACATATTGCTTCTGTTCTCCCTTAGTTTTGAGGTTACCTGAATAATCAAACTTTTAGAACTAGCACGGATGGAATTTATGAATAAAATTACCTTCTATGATTTTGTTAATGTGAGAAACTACCTTGTGATGTTTTTGGTTTTAAAAGATGGTAAGATCCCGACTCCAGTCAGTTGACTAAAACTTCTGCATTGACCAAACGGAGGGGTGGAGGAAGGGCTTTGCCTTTCTTTCAAGGCTAAGTTCGTAAGGACTCAAAAATATAGAGAGCATCAGCTAGATATATTCCATGAAGTCCTATTGACTCCTGAGTCTCGGGCAGCTGGAAAATAGCTTTGATTACATCCTTTGATCTGCCTTAGCAGATCATTGGTTGGAGCTTAAAAGCTAGGACCTATGACTCCTCATTCCTCCTGTAAGAAAATGGAAGGAAGATTGACATACTTGATGAAGGAATGGCCAGCATAGTATGTGGTCCTGGTACCTAATATTTAGGTTAGCGCATTCTGATTTACGACCTGAATGATTGGTTTATCAAAAACATGTAGTCATCTGTCGTCTGCCACATCATACTTATTTTAGGAAAATCATGAGATCACAGGTGCTATGTGTCCTTTTGATTTTTGATGGTTCTTCTCATACTTGAGTAGTATGTTTTAGCAACTGTTTGCAATCATCATCAAGGGTAAACCTTGGGGAAAATAATGACGCCAACTTCTTGAAGTGTGTACGATTCTTACATAGACTATTATGCTCTGTGCTGCATGAAGGGGCACGAAGACTTAATGCACCAGCATATGTGATTCACATGCCATTAACCGCACCTTACGTACTCACCTCAATCTTTACCTATCTCTTTCTTGTTCCTTGTGGCTAATGTAGTTTGCGTTTAACCGTCGGTAAAAATGCAATAAAATTCTACAATTTCAGGGACCTTCACCTAATTGCCCATTTCTAATGGAAGTGGAGTCATCAGTTACCTGTTGTCAGCAGCGCAGCTCAGCAGTCAGCACTACTAGAGTTGATAGTGTATTCTTATGTTAGTTTCTGCTTGCTTTTCATGGCTTTGTTGGTATGTTTGTGTCCAATGATTACGTACGGTTTCTCAATATAGCAGAAACCAAGTTCTCCCTCTTCCAAAAGTAAAAATACAAATTCCATATTGGATCATTCCAAAATACTTTGTTACTCATAATTTTTCTCTATCCCATAATTTTCTCTTCAATTTTTCGATAATCTTTGTTTAACAATTACTCCCTCTCTCCCCCCAAAGATCGCCCCATTTTCATCTTGGGTTATCCTCCAAAGATTGTCCTATTTTCTTGAAGATTTTCCATTTTGTGTTGTTCATCCAAATATTTTCAATTGTGTCTTTAAAAAGTTACTTTTCGTACTTGGGGCAATTTTTGGGGGACCAAGGGAGTACTTAGAATCGCTATTGCAGTGGCAAGTATGAAGTTAATAATGACGCGAAGGGTTGTATTAATTTTTTGGTTTAGTCCTAGTTCATCATAAAATGTTGCATTTATAATATCATGTAATTGGATCAGCAGAAACCACTGCGATAAAGCTTTTATGCCTTCACCCTTATTCTTAGCAAGTTAGTACAAGCAGTAGACTGATATGTTGTGCATTTGCATGCACTAGATCATAATATTACATCAAAAGATCTTATCACCTTCACCCTTCTTTCTGTCCCTCCTGATAAAGCCTTATACAGAAATCTAAGGCTTCACCTTTGGGACTTTTTACAGTTAACTGATATGTTGTTGATTATGCTCGAACAACGGTCTCTACAGCAGTGGACTGCACGACTTGATCATGGTGGTCCTTTGCCTCAGCTTCCCAGATTTCAGGAAGTGCCTCTTTCATGTTGTGGATACTCCTTAATGCATAATCAGCCCCCGGAACCAGGTCTGACCTCCCCACCTGCACAACAAATTTCCATTTCCAACTGTTAATTGGTTCTTGTAGCATTAGATTCACTGCGATTCTAAGTTTCATGTCTAACACGTTCAGATAGATTAACAACCCATTAATAATAGGCATAGAAAGAATACAGTTTCAATAAAAATACATTGAAGTTTCATTTGACAACGAACATCACATTAGTACAAGTTCAGTCTAAGGGTTACTAAGTTCTTAAATTCAGGCCTCATAAATATAACTGTATCAGAGTGTTTGGGTTAGGATGATGAACTCATAGCGCGCTATTTGTGTACCAAACATCTGCTACCTGAATAAAGTTGTGGGTAATCTACAGCCGTATAACTCTTAGTGCTATCTGATTAGGTACCTGAAATATGGTTGGTGTAGCTGCAATATTGCACTCTACTGTTATCCTCTTGCACATTCCAATGACAGTACTTGACAAACAACATTTATAGGACAACAAAGAAAAAGAAGGCACGCAAAAGGAATATGCCCTTTAATTCATCTTAGAGATTCTTGAAGTATGAATACTTACGACAACAGTGTGAAGTCCAGCTGCCTTCCCACTTGCAATATTTCTGGCACTATCATCAAAGAATAGCTGAGGCAAACAATTCTTTACATAAGCAACTTGGAAGTTGTTATATTTACTCGTGCATCTAGAATCGATAGTCATGTTGGTACTATATGTAATTTAGAACTGACAACTAAAACAGAATAAGTGGTTGTGGTTCGATTCAAGGATCATAACCAATTCTATAACAAATATATTCATGAATTGGATTAATCCTAGTACAGACTTCAGGATCAAGTACGATAAAGCAGGAATCTTACTGTTCTTTTAGGATCCAAGTTGGCGATGCTAAGAGCAGCTTCAATTGATTCAACAGATGGCTTACACAATATATGTGACTTGGAGATTGGTTCATCGTCCACACGATTCAGAGTCTCGAAGCATATTACACCCTCGAAGCAATCTCCTAGGCCGAGTTTGTTGAGGACGCGAGCTGTGTGCGCCCTGTCGGAGTTAGTGAATACCTGAAGTAGACAAAAATCAAACCATTAGCAGATTCAGAAAAGAAAACCTCAATCCAACCGCGTGAGCTCATCATCTTAAACAACTGTAACTCTGTAAGAGTACATACAATTTTACGTTGAGGGGTCGAAAGCAGAAGGTTTCTCAACAGAGGATCAGGCTTCAGTATTTCATAAGGCAAATTTCCATGAACATATTCATGAAATTCATCGTTGTCAAATTCATATCCAAGGGCCTACAATCATACAGTTAACATCAGTAATCATTCAACCTTGTTCAAGCCCAAGAAATACAACTTATGTTCAATATTGAAGATTGAACTGTGGGATATATAGTTTCTCACCTTAAGACCAGCCATAGTGGTGCCATAATCTCTGTATAGCTCTAAGCACATCCTTGGTACCTCACTTTCCTCCATATGCAAGTATTTTAGCATGTAATCTGTCACAACATATCCAAATTATTGCAGAATTATGACATACTAAAACATAATACATACCCCATTCCCCTGGCTTTTTTTAGGAACATACCTTCTATATTCTTTCTGCAAGCCAAGTTGATCCCTGAGCTTAAAGGGTACAAAGTATCATCCAAATCTAAATATAAATATAAACATACTTTAGCATAAATATGGTTACCCTCATAGACTTTACTAGAATAACTCATTTATATAATTTTCTCTAAGTATTATTATTGGTATTTTGATTTTGAAACTTACCAAAAAGCAGGCAATCATACTTTGTTCCATCGAAGCTCACAACAGCATCCATTTCTTTTAACTTAGTGGATAACTTTAGCAATTAGGCTACAATATATGTACACTACACCAAAAAAAATAAAGAACTCCAATATAATGGACATCCAAAAAACATTTCATACGTTATGAATTGATTAAACAAAGAACGTACTTATGAATTATATTACCTTAATGTTAATCAAACAAGAAAGAGAAGCTTGAGAAGAATGCACAAACTTAAGAGTAGAGGGGAAAGGGTATTTATAAGAATTTGGAGGAGAGAATCTCTTCTCTTGATTAACATATAAAATACAGATATATGAAAGGTGGGAGTGGGGAGGGTTAGGAAGAATGACATCTTATGTGTATAATATATGATGAGCATATTTTCCCACTATGAGTCTAATCCTACAACATCTTCTGCTGTCACATTAATTTGATTTCAGTTAATTGTCCTTTTCATTTACACAAAGTTAAGATCATATCCATTTTTTTTTTAATTTTTGCCTAGTTAATTAGGCTGTGAACGAATTTTGTACGAACATGCAATTTTTTATAAGTTTTTTTTTTAAATAATTGCAAAAATAAGCTCCAAACCAAATTAATTTTAAAAATAAGCTTATTTTTATTCGAGTAAAAATCGTTGCTTGAGGCAGCGATTTCTAATGGTCAGAATTTCAATTGAAATCAAGTATATTGAAAATCGTTGTCTCAGACAATGATTTCTAATAACCCTACTTTTTAAAAATTCCTCCCTTTCGTATTCTGCCTAATAGAAATTGCTACCTCAAGCAGCAAAATCACTGTCCTATCGAACCAAAATAAACTTATTTTTGAAATTATTTTAATTCGGAGTTTATTTTTTGCAATTATTTTTTTAAAAAAAGCTTAAAAAAATTCGGATCACGCCAGTATTGGAATCTTGGGGCCAAATATTACGTTGAATAGTATGGAACGCATTTTAAAATTCTTCAATATGAGACTCTAACAAACAAGATATTGTTGTTCATTTTAAGAAAAATTAGTTGTATATAGTCTCATTTTTATATGTTGTTGACGATGAAGTATTTGGGAATTGGGATCACCCCTAAGAAACACAATCCTTAATTTTAAAATAATTAATAACTGTTTATTTGTTTGTAACTGGGATGGAAAATTCTCAATGATTATTATTAATGTCATTAATGATTTCATTCTTAACTAATTACTACCGTATCGAAGTCAGCGTGGAATTTTATTAAAGAAAGAAATTGACTTGACAAACTTTTGGAATTTATTATGTATAGATGAAAAAAAAAAGTTTAGCTGACTAATTTGTTAGCTAATTAGATCATTGTTTAATTAATTACTCCATAGCCCACATAAGAGCAGTAAAAATATGAACTGACTAGATAAACAACTCGGAATTGACCTATACCCGACTTGATTATCCGACCCAACCCAACTTGTAGTCAACCCAAAACTGATTTGACCGGATTTTCGAAGACCCGAACTTAAGGACCTGACCTGTTATAGATCTGACTCGAAGATAACCCAAAACTCGTGACAAGATCTTACTTGTCTCGTTAACAATTTGAATATATGTGACCTAACCTTAACCATACTTGTTTGGTAAAATGATAGAAATTCAATACATTTAATAATCATTATCTCATAAATATTTTGTTTTTCAATGACTTACCGACATCATTAATGTCTATTTATAAATTAACCATCATAAAAAAATGGTTATTGAGTGAGCTTACCCAAAATTACTCGATATTACTTGAGATGAATATAACAAAACAATCATATAGAATCATAATTCAATAAATAACATGTCATTGATGATCCTATTCGAACCCGATAAGGTCCGACCCCAATTTCAATCGAAACCGAGGTGTCCCATTACAATAAATGGCCTGACTCCGAAATATTCCGCTATAATCTATTCATAAATCGATCCAGATTTACCCAAACTGAATACGAACTTGATCCAAACTCGAGAAACAAAATAATCAATTTGACCCGACCCAAAAGACCAAAGTGACCCGATTTAACCCGAACCGTTAAGCACCTACCCAAAATGGATCAACCTAAAACCGACCCGTAAACCCAAATCAATACCCCTAGTCCACATAATCACATTATTGAAAGGAGTCTATATTTTAGTGCAAAGACACGCCTTCTTGAAGGATGGTTTCTCATTATTGATCTACACGTAATAATTGGGGCCTTGGGCATTTTTCATGGACTCTGAGTCCCCTATTCGAAAGACAAGTTATGGACTCTGAGTCCCCTATTCGAAAGACAAGTTCAGCTACGTAGGTTATGGTCGCACAAACTAATGCTTAAAAATGACTAAGTATTACCATCAAAGGCAATAATACAAAAATGCTTCAAGATGCCTAGGGACTTAACTATAGGTGTGAATGAGTCGAGTTGAGTTGAGTCGAATATTAACCTATTGGAGTCGAGTTGAGTTGAGTCGAATATTAACCTATTGGAGTCGAGTTGAGTTGAGTCGAATATTAACCTATTGGAGTCGGGCTTCATAAGAAATATTATCAGAGCTAGCTTCAACAGGGCTTTGACATAATTGAGAGTCCAAGTTCGGTTTGAAAATAATTAAGGTTATTTAAGCTTGGCTTGACCATACTCGTTCAAATTCAAGCTTAACATTAGCGCAAAGCACAATTGGAACCGTTATACGAAGTATAAACAAGCTATAGAGAGTTCAATAGAGAGAAATAGACAAGAGGGAAATCATCCTAATGGGTATGACGCTAAGATCTAGATATCCTAGAGTTAGAGCTAAACACTGTTCACCAAGAGTACATCTCTTGTCAATCATTTAAGTAAATTGTTCGTCCTTTATAGCTAAGAAAGTTCCAGTTTAAAACAATATATAGCAATAAGGAGAGTGGTCATTTAATTTTATATATTTGATATTTCTCTATTAATTTATCATTATAAAATACTCACGTAGTCACGTGTAATGTTTTATGGGCTTAGTATTTCAACATTAAACCCACCCGAAATGAAGGTGTTCAATAAGTTTTGCAAAGTATTTTTGCTGAAGCTATTAATAAAAAAATACACATTTATCCTAGACATTTTGGTGGAAAACACTTTCTCTTGCTGGTACTCTTTTAAAGCATCCCCATTAGTAGGGAAATACTCCTCATGAGGATTCCTCTTCCACATCGACTGAAACTCTGTAAGGATCAGACTATTCAACTTTCTACAGAGTATAAGCACCAAGTTTTACCCACCATTTAATGCATGGTAGTATTGTACTCTGTATTTCACATTAACACTGCGAAAACCATATGAATAGTATCATGAGTAATGCGTAATAGTTTTCACACTACAACACCAGTGATTCCGCAAGGCCTACCATCAGTCACAAAATAAATTTGAGCACGAACATCAAAATTCCCGCAGTATATCAGATAAAAAATATAAACAATCTAAGTGTGCACAATTAGACTGAAATATATAAATCAGCAAAGATAAAAAAATTTGCAGATATGAATGGGCTAAATTACGCATGTTAAGTTTCCAAATGCTATCGATTTCCCACCAATAAAACATCTGCCTGAGTCCCTGGATGGCACACTTCTTTATCACATTGAGCTATGATGATTGCTTTCTGTTTTCTGTAAGCAGAAAACTTCGTGTCAATATTCCATAACAACTATTGTATCTGACAGCTAAGCAATTAAATTTCTTTTGTCGGTCATAGTTCTAGAACTGTCAAGATTTCATGCTAGCATCAGCTACCAGGCGCAGCAGAAACATTGTTGTTGAGACAAATCCTGTGAGGCAAAGGCCTAGCAATAAGACCATCAGTGACCCAACCTGCTAATTGGCTACCGCACTTTGCATGATCAAATTCCTTTTGCACATAATCAAGAGATATCTGCAACTTCCCACCAGGCCTACAGTCATCAGAAGCATTTTTGGACGGTATTCCGACATTGGTCTCCAGCCAATGAAGGAAGTTGATTTGGTACAAAACTCTTATCATGTCTTGCGGCAAAACACTTTCTTTCAGTGTAACCTGCACCAACTCGATCCACATCAAGTAAAAAGCAGTGAGACAAATTTAAGACTGGAATAGAAGGACATAACACTTGAGACTTTTAATTCTTCGGCATTACTAAAAAATATGGGAAAATGCAGGTCCACCGTCCACGTTAGATGTTTTAACCGATAAAAATATATTTATACTGACTTGTGTTGACCACAAACATCCAGATCGCAAATTGTGATCACTACATTTCCAAAATGAGGAGTAGAGAAAGTAAGATAGTTACTCCATTCTCCAAATTTCAGCCAAGTTTTTTTCAGCTTAAAGCCATCAACGATTGACCTATCTTCATCCTGAAGAAAAGATAAGTTGAGAACAAGTTTGAGATAGACCAAAATTAGTAGAAGATAAGATAGGATGATATCAGAAATAGAAATTGCTTGAAATTCAAACTCTGATGTCATGTACAACTATAAATATAGTTGTTTGTAAAGAGATTTAATAGTGAATACAATTTAAAACACACTTTCAGAAAACTGTTATTCTTAATTTGGTATCAGAGCAGCCAGGTTTTCGGGTGGTTCTAGCTATAAGCTTCATCACCTACCAAGACAACTTACTATAGAGATAACCGAACCACAAAAAGATGCTACCACCATGGCTATTTCTCTACTGATGGAGCTTGTTGAAAAGCTAACTACCACCAGGAGCAATGAGAACCATGGGGCAGCATCTCTAAACATTGCCGAAAAATTAGATACCCATAACTTCATCAAATGGTCCAAGCTGATGCAATTGGCAATCGAAGGAAGAGGGAGGCTCAGCCATATCATGGCCAATCCCCCTTCCTCAGACAACCTAGAGTACAACCAGTGGGCCCATAAGGACTCAACAGTCAGGGTATGGATCATAGAAAACATCGGACTAGAATTGATGAACCAATTTTTGGATTTCCCGACAGCAAGAGAACTATGGAGAGGGGTTGAGTCAACCTTTAGAAGTGGTGGAGATGGCCTTCAAATATTTGACCTCAAGGTTAAAGCAAATCACATAAAACAAGGATCAGACTCAATAGAAATATACTACGATAAGTTGACGACAATCTGGAAGGAGATTGACCGTCGAATGCCAAATCCCATGAAATGCACTGAGGATATGATTATACACAATAACCTCACACAACAAGATCGCATGTATCAATTCCTAGTAGGCCTAGGCAAGGAATTTGACAAAGAACGAAGGGGCTCAGTGAATCATGATCCCCTACCCACTATAGAGGTTGCCTATAGCACAGTGAGAAGAGAAATTGCACGAAGAGATATTATGAGGAACAGTGAAAACTTACCTCACTTACCTCCCTCAATGTCGACGCAAGGCATAAGAAGTGGATTGAACACCAACTTTCGATCAAACAAGGCATCATCTCGGAAGGATGATGACAAAAACAACCTAAAGTGCTCACACTGTGGAGGTAGCCGACACACAAAGGAGGGCTACTTCAAGTTAGTAGGCTACCCAGATTGGTGCCCAGATGCAAATAAGAGAGGAGAAAAGGGGCGAGCAAGGAAGGAAGAGTCAAGGAAGAAAGCCATGACAACGACAACCCAAGAAAAGGAGAAGGAGAGCAGAGAGGCGAAAGGTGCAAGAGATGGGGAAGGTAAGGCAATAATTGGGGAACCTAACCCTAATAACATCAGAGAGGCGAAAGCTGCAGATGAGGAAGGAGAGGCAGGAGGTATGGGGAGACCTAAACCTAACAACACGAGCTTCACCCAAATAAATACCCAACCCCCTAAACCTAGATCTAACGACCAACAAAAACCCTCAAAGCTCCCTCCATCTAATGGCTGGCATGACTCCACTGTAAATCAAACCCCACAACAAACCCAAATGCATCCCCATCAAGGCCCACATTTGTCAACTTTAAATCAATCCAATTCTTATATAAAAAACCAAATACATCAACCCAAAGCCCAACAACAAAACCAAAACCTATTAGCAAATACGTATGTGGCCCAAAAAAGGAGTTTAAGAGTGATGGACTCAACTGACTTGGAAAATAGGTGGATTTTTTATTGTGGTGCAACCAACACCATGTCGTATGATAAAAATGATTTTCTTGATAGTAGAAAATCAATAAAAAAAAATCTTGTGCAAACTGCTAATGGGGAGTGTATGGAAGTGAAGAGAGCTGGAGTTGTTAAATTGGGGTCCCAATTATCATAACCTAATTGTCTTTATATCCCCAATCTTTCGTTTAAGTTTCTATCTATTAGTCAGCTCATGAAAGAATTAGATTGTATAGTTTAATGAAATCAAATTGTTGTATTGTGAAGGATGCTCAGATCGGGGAGATCCTTGGGCGTGGCACTGAACAAGATGGACTTTACTATGTAGAAGAGATAAGAGATGCATTGATGGGACGTAGCACTATTGAAGATCAACTCCAATTATGGCATCGAAGGTTAGGACATTGATCTATAGGGTAATTGGAACGTCTTTTTCCTAAGCTTAGTGGATCAAAGGTGGTTTTTGACTGTGAGGCGTATTTCTTAGCTAAGAGTCATAAACAATCTTATCCTAGGAGTAGGAGTCATGTTGATAGACCTTTTCATATAGTTCATACTGATGTATGGGGACCAGCCCCGAACCTTGGGAATCATGGTTTTTCATATTTTATTTCATTCATTGATGATTGTACTCGTATGAGTTGGGTATATTTTATAAAACATAAATTAGAGGTTTATGACATATTTGTTGAGTTTTATCAAATGATTCTTACCTAGTTCCAAGAAAGAATTAAGATTCTTAGGTCTGATAATGGAGGGGAGCATGTTAATCATAACTTGAAAACATTCACCAAACAACATGTCCCGATACTCCCCAACAAAATGGAATTGCAGAATGGAAAAATCAAACCCTTCTTGAAATGACTAGGGCTATGATATTTGAATCTGGTGTACTTATCGATTTTTGGCCTGAAACCATTGCCACTGCTAATTACCTTACAAATCGTCTTCTAACAAAGAGTCTGAACTATAACACACCATTAGAAGTACTTAAAACACATGTCACAGTACCATCTTTCAATTCCTTACTTCCACTCGTATTTGGGTGTGTTGTCTATGTCCATCTGTCAAAACAAAAACGTCATAAGTTAGAACCTAGGGTAGTCAAATGTGTGTTTGTCGGCTATGGTAATGCTCAAAAAGGCTAAAAATGTTTTGACCCTACCTCAAGACATATGTACACTACAATGGACTGTGATTTTATAGAAAACACATATTTTTATACCCAACTTGATTGTCAGGGGGAGAATACTAGAGACGACCTAAGTTGGTTAATACACGAAAGTATTGGGGAAGGAAACACCAATGTCGATGAGAACACTAATGGTAATGATGATATGGCTGAGCACATAGTACACCAATCATCATCCTTATCAGTACCACTATCAAGATCATTCTCCAGGGATGAGCATCAGGTTGAAGAGGTAAATTCTTCATCTTCAACTGAGCATATTACTTCTGATATGATAAATGGTACTAAAGTGTTGTAGGAAGGGACTGAGGAAGCCCAAAGTGAAAGATATCGGTTGCCAGCAAGAAGGACAAGAGGAATACCTCCAAAAAGGTATGACCCTACATATGAGCTCAGAAGTTTGAGGTATCCTGTATAGGAAATAGCAGCTGATAACTCCTTGTCTAATATAGCCAAGTGCTTTAATGATGTATTATACTTAGAAGAGGTTCCTAAAACAGTGGAGGAGGCTCAAAAGAGCAAGAGGTGGAGAAAGGCAATGAAGGAAGAAGTTGATGCGCTGGAAAAAAACCAAACTTTGCAGAATTGCATTATTCCTGAAGGGAAAAAGGTGGTAGGTTGTACGTGGGTGTTCACAATCAAATACAAGGCAGATGGGAGTATTGAACGATATAAAGCAAGGTTGGGAGCAAAAGGATATACACAAGTATATGGAATAGACTACTTAGAAACCTTCTCGCCAGTGGAAAAAATGGACACTATCAGGGTCTTATTTTTAGTTGCAGCCAATATTGGCCCTTACATCAATTTGATGTAAAAAATGCCTTCTTACATAGGGAAATTACAGAGAAAGTTTATATGGAGGCACCTCTAGGGTTCTTAAAGGAGTTTTCATTCATAGAAGGTTGTAGATTAAAAAAGGCTCTCTATGGTTTAAAACAGTCTCCCAGGGCGTGGTTCGGCAGGTTTGCCCAAGCAATGAAGAATCTTGATTTTAAACAGAGTAATTCTGATTATACTTTATTCTTGAAGAAAAGAGGACAGTTGATAACATGCCTTATCATATATGTAGATGATATGATCATTATAGGGGATGATAAGGACGAGATTATTCGACTGAAGGAGAAACTGTTTCAGGAATTCAAAATAAAGGATCTTGGAAGGTTGAAATACTTCCTTGGAGTCGAGGTATTAAGATCTACTCAAGGTATTTTCATATCCCAAAAGAAGTATGTTATAGATCTCCTAACGGAAGTCGTCATGATAAACTATAAACTAGCAAAGACACCTATGGTGGTAAATCACAGACTGCAAATTGATGAGAATGGAGAATCCACTGATCAGGGCCAATACCAGAGGCTAGTAAGGAAGTTGATATATTTGTCACACACACGACCTGATATTATTTATGTTGTTGGGGTACTCAGCAGGTTCATGCATAGGCCTCAGGTTCAGTATATAGAGGCAGTACATAGAGTATTGCGATATTTGAAGAAAACACCGGGAAGAGGGGTCATGTTCAAAAATAATGGTCATCTGGAAATCCAAGCATATACTGATGCAGACTGGGCAGGTGATCGAGATAGTAGGAAATCAACATCGGGGTACTTCTCATTAGTTGGAGGAAATCTTGTGACATGGAAGAGTAAGAAGCAGAAGGTGGTAGCGATGTCCAGTGCAGAGGCTGAGTTTAGGGGAATCGCAAAAGGCAAAACCGACGTGTTATGGCTTAGACAACTGCTATCTGAACTAGGTTTTCCACCAAAGGATGTTGTGAGGTATATTATGAAAATCAAGCGGCGATAAGTCATTTTATAAAGGATAATTTGGAAGGTGGTGTTATAAGTCTTCCTTTTGTACGAACGTCTGATCAGTTAGTTGATATTTTTACTAAGGTAGTAGGAAGTAGCGTGTTTGAAAAAGTGTTGTGCAAGTTGAGTGTGTGTAATCCCACAATCAACTTGAGGGGGAGTGAAGAAAAAATAAGTTGAGAACAAGTTTGAGATAGACCAAAATTAGTAGAAGATAAGATAGGATGATATTAGAAATAGAAGTTGCTTGAAACTCAAACTCTGGTATCATGTACAATTATAATTACAGTTGTTTGTAAAGAGATTCAAAAGTGAATACAATTAAAAACACACTTTCAGAAAACTGTTATTCTTAACTCAGCCTTCAAAAATTACACTTAGATGAGAAAGTAGTTCTAGTTCATTAATCAACTGCATGGCCATCAGGAACATGCTCTTTATACACATTCACTCACCCTTACACCACCCAAGTCTTCATTCAGCAACTAGACCATTCACTTTCAAAAGAGTCTAAAACAAGTCTATTGGATTATGTATTAGTACTTGAATTGTTGATTGCTAAGAGTAGTGTATCAAGGAAGTAATATAAAAAGTTAGCGTGGCCCAAAGTACAATACTCTACAGTCAACTTTGAAATAGGTCTAAACAATATAGGTAGCGGTTCTATCTATATAATATGACAGCCATCAAATTATACAGTCTAGGCTGCAATTTGGAAAACCCTGGTAAGTTAGCATGTTCAAAAATTCTATATTTCAGTCGAATACACGAAAGGGGGGATGAAGAACTTAGTTGCTTAGACAATATTTTCCATTGTGCTCTATTAAGATGTATCTTTCATTTCTATATAGATCAATAAGAGCAACCACGTCCTCCCTTCTCTAGATTACATCACTTAGAGTGGACCCGAGCTCCAGACGCCTCTCGATTTCTGGAGCTGCATTTTTTTCCTTAATAGACATGTTTGAAGAATATGGATGAAAGAAAAAGGTAGATTTGAACAAATTAGTCATAAAGCTTCATGAAACACAATGGCATGTCTATTAGTGACAGTTAAACACTTTATAAGGCTAAGAGGTAACTTTTTCAATTGCCATATGGTTTTATGATGGAACCTCGTACCTTGTAAGTAAACTCTTTCTTAGTGACAGGTGCGACTTAGACCCGACATATAAGGGGGAGTGTTAAGAGATAAAAAAACTCACATGTGAGTTGGAACCAATTATCCAATATTAATTAAATAAGTGAGACTTAAACATTTTATAAGGCTAAAAGGCAACTCCTTCTATTGGCATATGGTTTTAGGATAAAACCCTCTTATACCTTGTAAGTGTACTCTCTCTCGGTGACGGATGCGGCCAAGACCCATAGATAACAAAGTCTTTCATAGATTAGATAAGACTATACATGATAAACATAATAAGAACCATAATATCTACCATCAATTGGCTGGTCATCTATCTAGGGGAACACAAGAATTGCTAGACTATGGGGATTCTTTGCCGGCACTGCTAAAAAAATTGAAATATATATAATTGAAAGGGATGACTCTCGGGTTTCTGTAATTCTTTGTAAGGTGACTGATAGGACAATCTGCAAAGCAAAAAACAGGTGATTATTGAAACCAATTCTGGACAATCTTCTATTTTGAAGAGAAGAGCAGAGGGGACGTTTTGGCTTGAGTGTATGAAGCAGCACTGACTATGATGGGAGCATGCATCAACATGAACTTTAGGGTTATGTATATAAAGCACCATGAACTATTATTTGAGTGCAGAGAGTGACGTATTCATATATATTTAATTTTTGTTTCACCAATTCGCGGCCTTTGAAAACCTTCCTTTTCCTTTCTCACTAAATATTGTAGACTTGATTTTTCCAAAAACTACAAATTAAGAATTACCGAAATCTAACATAATTTATGACCTTATGTCATTATTAGGTACACCTACTAAAGGCAATTCCAATTTTCCCTTATTTTTCTCTTTTAATTTCTATTTTGAGGATAAATAATTTTCAACTCTTTCTCATCTATATAAAACTTCTAGCATTTTTCTCCAACTTTGTTTTTCTAAATCCTAAGTTGCTTTATAGTATCACCCAAATTACGCCTAAACCATTCCACATTAATCGTTTTCAGTCGAAATAGCTCAAATACAAAGCATTTAGGGTAAAGAACTAGTATTTGGGTAGAAAATAACATATTTTACCTCTCAAATGCATTGTTTTGAGTCAGAATAACTCAAAATACTAAGCATTTAGGCCAAGGAACTACTACTTGGGCATAAGTCATTTCAATAGGAAATCTTTAGCACAAAATAAGCCTAAAGTACTCGAAATATGTCAATTTGAGTTGAAGTAGGTCAAATAGAAGGCACCTAGGCTAAAGAACTACTACTTCATACTTTGATAGAAATGACTTGGGAAACAACAATTTGACCTATGATGTGCCTAACAATAGTGTTTTACTTTTAAAATATATTGTATTATATTTTACTTTAATTATGTTCATTTTAGGTATGCAAGGTATTCAAAGAGCATCCTTTACCAATGAAGAAATCGATGAGGTTCAAACAAATAGGCTTACATTTTTTTTCTTAGAGTTATTTACCTTTTGTGGTGTCGTGACGATATTATTGTATATTTTTTGACAATTTGTAGATTGGGTCGTTATTATCACTTTGTATTTTGATGAAATTTTGCATTGTCCCAGGTAATTTGGTCGTTATATATGAATTTAAATCATCAAATTATATATATATATATATATATATATATATATATATATATATATATATATATATATATATATATATATATATATATACAGAAAGAGAGAGAGAGAGAGAGATAGAAGAGATCTTGACCCTTCAAATTGTAAGATCCAATGCTAGAGATTTCACGTAAAAAAAAATTGGTTACTATAACAATAAAAATGGTCACTATAATAATAAAAAGAGTTACTATAATAATAAAAAGAGTCATTATAAGTGAAAAAAATTATTTGGTCACTATGAGTCTTCTCATCTTTCTCATTTTAAGTATCCTTCTTATTTTAACTTTTACATATATATATATATATATATATATATATATATATATATATATATATATATATATATATATATATATGAGGGATCCTATGAGAAGGGTGCTTAAAATAAGAAGAATAAGAAGATATCTTAGTCATTTAAATGGTAAGATCCAACACTAGAGGTTATACGTAGAAAAAATGGTTACTATAACAATAAAAAATGATCACTATAATAATAAAAATAGTAAGTATAACAATAAAAAGAATCATTATAAGTGAAAAAAATTATTTGGTCACTATGAGTAAGTAAAATATCATCTGTTGGATTTAGAAGATGAAGAGTCAATATGTCTTCTCAACCTTCTCATTATATATATATATATATATATATATATATATATATATATATATAAAGTAGACTCTGCTGAAATTATTATTGATATTAGAAAAAAAATCGGGAAAAAAAACAAATTTAATAGCGGTAGTTCTACCGTGAAACGTCCGCAAATGTATTTTGATAGAAACCACAACCACCACACAAATTATGCAAATGACTACCTTTGGGGTATTTATCTGTGGCGGTTTGATAGGAGAATAGACAATAATCTACAAGTGAACACTAACCACTAATCATGAATATTATTTTAAACTGATTTCTCTATACTATATCCAAATGTTAAAGACACATATATACGTGGGACTTCTTAAGGTAGTAAGCATAGAGATGGCGACACGACATTTAAAAAAAAAAATGAGAGGGATTATCTAATGTTGCCAATTTGTATTTCATAGAAGGTAAAAAGAAAGTGTTTTATTTAAAAATCCAATATAAATAAACTCGATTTAAGGTCACAATTCACAAATATATGCCCTTTGAGAGTGGGGAAATGGTAAGGGAATCTCCACTTCTAAAGTGCCTTGATGAGTTCGATTCACTTATCTTAAAGATTATATGATGTTAAACTTCATAAAGTACTGCCCGGTGATACTGTTGTAAATACCTTTTTTCAATGTCAACAAATATCTTCATATATATATTGATTGTATTATCATTGGGCCTACGTACCCTAATTAATTAATGCTCCATCTTCATTAAAAATTTGAAATTGAAGATGATAACTTGGTATCCATTGTCAAAGGCATATCTAATTCCAAGATTATTCTCTTTGTCACATCTACCACCAAGGAAAACTGAACGAGTAATTGAGTCACTAATGTTGGACATCTCATTGTGACCCTTATGACTATGTATTGTACCCCCTCCTAGTTATTTAGTATATTTTAGCTGACAAATTAGCAGAGGCAGCAATGAATTGAGTTGAGTTGGGTTGGGTTCGGGTTTAATCCATTTGAGTTCGAGTTGAAATATTTCAACCAAACTCAATCTGTTTATTAAATGGGTTGAAAATTTCAATCCAACCTGCTATGGATATGGGTTGACACTATCCAACCCGTTTAAAAAGTAAAAGTTATATAGTTTGCGTTTTTAATTTTTCAAGTTTTAAGCAATGCAAAATGAAATCTAAAATCTTAACATAATCTTAGTATAACCAATTGAAATGTTTGACAATATGTTACGACTCCATAATAATTGTTTTAACATAATAAAAGACAGACATCAAAACTTCCAGTAAAATTATAAAATACTTCCAGTAAGATAAATTTAATGTTTGTTGGATTCATGGATTATGAGGGATAAATCAACATTCAACATGGAGTTTGTGCTCTACACAGGACTCTCAACTTGATCCTCCACCTTCAACTTCATGAAGCCGTCATGAAGAGGTAGAATGAAGCCAATGTAAAGATTAAGAAGGCATGAAACGCAAAGCGGTAGAATGTAGAAATGAGAATAGAAATTAGAAAGGTTGTTAGGGTTGGCTGGTTGGGTAATTATAAACTACATAATTTGACCCGACCCACATATAAAAATCAAACCCGATTAATAAATAGGTTTGGTCGGGTTGAAATTCGGGTTGGGTTGGGTTGGGTTAACCCATTTAATTAATTGTTCAAAATTTCAACCCAACCCTTTAAAACGAGTCGGGTTCGGGTCAATTTAACAGGTTGGATCAATTTTTGCCAGCTCTACAAATTAGGTAAAATAAACCACAAAAAAATAGTTGCCTAACTTCTCTAACTCCTTTTCATTACCATATTTTAAATACAAAGTATTGTATATACACACAATAAAGTTAGTGTGTCCCCAGTTTAAGTGGCCCCTCAATTTAACAAAAGTTGTCCCTTAAAGTTGATAAAGATTGATATATGTTGTGTTTGAGGGATAACTTTTGTTATATTGAGAGGTCACTTTTACTAGAGATACAATAACGCGTTTCTGTAAATTAAAAAATAAAAATTCATATACTACCAAACCAGTAAGTAGATGCCAAATAGATTGGATAAAGTTAAAAAGTATTTATAATGTAAGATCAAATTCAATTTATATTATGTCCTACTGATATGGCTATATGATTTAAATAAAAAAAATGCAGACAGCAAATACTTGCAGGTAGAATCAGAATCCTAAGCGAACATCATCAGGAATTGAGGATATACCACTTGGCATTGTACCCTGAATCATGCTGCCAGCTGCTAGTGTGGTCGTCTTCTTTAATTAAGCTTCATTATTAGTCAATTAATACCATTTTCTATTGGTGATATAAGTCATCAAGCAACATAACATATTAACATATTCACAAAACAGTCGTACTCCTGGTACACATCCATGATCCAGAAGCTTATAGTATGGGGATCGAATAATTGATGCTGACTAGACCTATTAATTGAAAATTAATTTTTGTAGAGTATTCTTATGAATATTATTTGGTTTATGTACTGATTTCCAAATTGAAATTTGTCTTTAGTGATTCATGATGCATGTAACTTGAATAGCGTATAAAAGGTAGAGCTTACATCAAATAACCAACGTAACCTATAATTCCATTATTGGGTGGCCTTTTAATTTCAAATAGACATGTGCATTGGATCGGGATGAGTCACATGCGAAAAGAGATAGGTCGGGCCAGAGAAGATACACAACGATTGAATTGAATCAGGTCAAAGAAGATACAAATCGGGCCGGACCGTCTAAAAAGAGTATAGGTTTTATCTATAGAAGGTGATAATTTGTCTAAATCACTTTCAATTTTTGACAGAAAACCATCAACAAGTAAGTGAAAATAATTCATTACCTGATAATCTTTAAAAGCCTAGGAACTATCGGCCCATTATTAACCTATTAAAGATTCAATAAAATACGACCCTTTAAAAAACTACCCAAATAAGCCCATAATTGATTAGTTTCTTTTACAAACGGACCAATAGAGATAGAGGACCCTTAATAAGACCTCTCCAATTTGAACAAATCTAATTTCAAGTTCATCAACTTCAAATTGTTGTCGAAAAAAACTTCAAATTTATTTACTAGAAATTGGACTAAATATAAAAACTACGGAGTATAAGCAGAGTGCATGATACAAAATCAAGTAAAGCAATAAGATCAAATGACATTAACTATAGTTTAATATGCAACTAGTATGTGTCCGTGTCATAGCACGATATTAATATTTATTTAATAATCCATTTTATACGGGAAAAAAAGATTGTCGAAATACACTAAAACAAGTCGAATAACCTATATGTTACGGATTCATTAACATAATCAAAATCTAGTTTTATATAATTCACATTGAATTCACTTCACATATTTCAAATGTTGCCCTCAAGTAGGGATGACAATGGATATTGAACCTGACCCGAATCCGTGGATCCATATCCGTTTTGTGGATATGAGTCTTCAAAATTTAGACCCAACGGATCCGGGTCTTGTGACTGAAAAACGAATTCGGGTACGGGTCTAATCATAACAGCCAGATTTAGATCCATTACCCTTTTTCATTTACTCATTTATACTTGTTTGTATTATTATTCAAAAGACATGTAAAAAATTAATTTTGTTCATTTGTACTTTGTTGTTTTGTAATATTTGAGTAGTTATATGAATTATATTCATGTATTAAACTTATATCCTTCGTTGGACTGTTGTTGTTGATGTAAAATAAATATTTATAAATTTGAATCTTATTTTTGTCGCAAAAAATAGGCAAAATATGTAAGGTTTGTTTTGGATCCGGATATAGATATGTATCCTTACTTTCTATACCAAGCGGATCTGGATAGTATCCAATGCCTATGTTATGCTACGTCACTTATTGCACTGACACTTACCGCTCTCTTTACCTATAAAAAAAATGATACGAGTAACTTATAGTGTAAAAAAATAGAGTATAAGAAAAACGAGTGATAAAGGCCCACATTCCAGATATCCACTCCACAAGAAAATGATAGAGTGGGGCAAATTGGCGGACCTAATCCCCAACTCTCTCTCTTTCTTTCCCCTATGTCGTCACCCTCCATCATTGTCTTAAATCATCCAATACAAAGCTACAATTCCCCCAATAATTCACAAAAAGAAAATAATAAAAATCTGATCATAACCTCATTCAACCCTCCTACAAATTAGGCCGTTAACCCCTCCAAACACCGTCATCATCATCTCTCTCTCTCTTCTCTCTCCTCCAAAACCAGTGTCATCTCCTTCTTCCTTGGAATTTGTTGTTCAATATTTTTGTTGGATTCGACTGAGTTCTCAAAAATTTAGAGTTCTGATTGTATAATGGAATTGAGCTTTCATAAATCATCTCCATATTCTTCTGATTTATCTGTTAGTTCTTATTATTCTGAATCAATTCATTCTTCAATTCCCGAATTATCGCCCAAGTCGCGTGATTCTTTAAGTCATGACCATTGATGCCATCCATTTTTTTGTCGAGAATATACAGTTAAAGGAGAGATGATGATGATGCCGTTGTTCACTACTACTGCTACTCCTTCTTCAATGGCTGCGATTTCATCTGCAAATTGCCTCACTCATTATGTTAATTATAATAGGTACTCTTCCCTCAGCAAATCTCTCTTCCTTCATTTTTATTATGATTTCTCGTTAATTATACTTCATTTCTGCTTCCAATTTGAATTCATCATGATTTCTGTTGAGGAATAGAATTTAATTAAATATTTATAAAAGGAAAATAGAAAGGAAAGTGGATGAGTCACTTTATCTGGGTTTAGGTTGGTCTACTTTTTGGTCCCATTTTTATGGCCTATCTTATGTGAGACGAGACCTTTCTTAATTTGTCCACATCATTAATTAATTAAAGTTAGTAGCATTTCATTCATACTTTATCATAAAGAAGTGTGAAATTTCACCCATGGAGTAGAAACAGTTTGCAGGAAAGGATAATAAAGCAACTTACACTTCACTTTAGATACTTCCCATTTGCTTTTTATATATGTCTAGTGCGAACTTAAAACTCAAATATATTTGGCTGCGTGTTGGTAAAAATTGTTAAGAAATTAATATCTGAGAAACTTACTTATGTTTTGTATTAATGTGTTTTTTTTTTTATATGGACCGAAGAGAATTCATAATTAAAGTTTAGCTATAAAATGTATAATATTCCAAAGGAAGGAGTACTTATTAAAGTTATCTCAATTATGAATATTTATTTTATCATTATGTGTTTATGAAATATAGGTAAATGATCTCAACTAATAATTTTTATTCAATAGAAAATTTGAAGGTAATAATGTAAATTTTGAGGGAGTGTGGGTGATCAGTTTGTTAGTTGATTAGATTTGTATTGGTTGTGTTGGTCGTGATAGTTAATTTTGCAAAAGTAAGATGAAGCTGTCAAATTTTGGTGAAGTATGGATGTGTTAGATAAGGTTTGGATGAGATACGGTGATCTGCAACCGCGCTTTACCTTGCATTAGCAACGTTGTTGGAAAATCTGAAAGCCTGGATACGATGTTAGTGAGTATAGATGTTTAAAGATGGAGGGGTGTACTCGTTTTCTTCGACAATAAGAGTGGTGTTTTTCAAGTTGTACTGCTTTGGTAGTTGGTTTAAGTTTATATGATGACACACGTGTTTTAGGATGTTTGTTTTAAGTACTCGAAATTATGATTAGGTGCTCTGGTGATATGGCTGGATATCTTTCGAATGTAAATGGGATGAAGATACCATCCTTGAAATCTCCGATGGTGGCAACAACCCGGCAACCAAGGAACGTGAGGATTAGCACCAATTACGCTACTTCTGTTGTTGCTGCTTCAGCTACTTCACTTGTCAGTGGTCAAGTGACGAGGGGTTCTTATGGCCCTAATTTTTATAAGGATGTATGTGATTCTCTCTTTTGGCAGTCTGACTTTATGGAATCCAACTTCCATGCTGTGATTCAGTCGTATTGCCAATGTGTACATCTTCTGATCTAATCACTGTGACTTCTTAACCTTTCCGGTCTCCATTCTGCATTGACGTGCTAGCAATTTGATTAACTCTCCGTGTACCCCCTTCCCACTCTTGTGTTGATTTACTTCTAGTCTCTGACTTATCTGCTTTGTCATTTTTATTGATTCTCATTTTTACTAGATTACTCTCGTACTATTTTTATTAGCCTATGCTAATGGAGGCTGGTCTGACCCCAACCCTTAACTACTGTCTTAGTCATCTACTTCATCTGCAACTTTATTCATTATTTTTTTGAAGTGAAAAAATAACGCTGATTAATATGATGATGATTGTGTGAAGTATTATATTTTTTTCATTTTGTTGCTTGTGCTGGAACTGTGTCTGACTTTACTCTTGATTTGTGTGATTAATTGAACTTCCAGCAACCAGGTGTTTATGATGAACATGCATTTCTAGTGATATCTCCCTTGCAATTGTGATTGCAAGCTGTTTGAGTGCAAGCTTTAATTGCAATTGTGATTTCCAGGTTATCAAGAATGCAAGGGAGAAGTTTACGGAGGAGATCTCCTTTCAGTCAAGGGACAAAGATATCTCCCTTGCAAAGGTAAATATGATGAGCAACTTGGCTCACTCGCTGCTCATCCTTTGAGGTGAGAAGCTGATAGAGTATATTATTGTTGCCATAGATATTTTCCAAGTAACTTTTACTCTTCTTTGCTGAACTGGATTGGTTTTAAAATCTACGGCTATATCAACTTGTCCAATTGAAAGCTATAGTCTCAAGTTTTGTCCTTGGATTAGCAATCTTTTTACTCTATGTTTCTTGCCTTTTTCTTATTGTGACTAGTATTAGAAGTGATTTAGATGTTTAGCTTTGTCTTTTCTACAATTTACAGGCTCTTTTATTTGTTGCTGCGGAAGATGAAGCTTTCATAGCCTTCAACAGAGAGATGGATGCTCGATCTATTCTGAATGAGAGGAAAGATATTCCTGTAGTAGCCAATGACCATGAGGGGGATTCTTTGGAGCTTATGTCTCTTACTGGAAAGAGTACAACTGAGTGGCTATATGAGTTGGATGCTATTGCTAGAGAAGTTGAGGCCGAGTTAGTTTCAAGAGACATAGGCTGCCACTTGGTTGAAGTTATAGAGGCTGTAAATGTAGTCCTGTTTGAAACTAGATGCTTCAAGAGGGTATCTATAGCTGTAGAGCCTAAGTGTTCTTACTTGCATGGGGTTCTGAGTTCTGGAAATGGCAGTGGTAATGTTATTAATTTTTTTCCCTATCCACATATGTCTTCTGCTCTCAAGTTTTTAGCACAATATTTTCCCTGAAATGTCCTTCTTGAGTTGATGTTCAGTTATGCTTAAGGTTTAATTTCTCTTTGAACAGCTATATTGCTGAGCATTATATACATAGAAGTTTGTCAGAGACTTGGTTTGACCATGTTGGGATCTCGTGTTGGAGAAGACTTTTTGATATGGCCCCAAACAGAGAACCCGGAGGTATATCAATTTTGGGCCTCATCTACTCCTTTATTGTGTATCATTTGAAAGACAATTTGTCAAATTATCATAATGTATCTTCTGAACAGGAGCTCTTCAAGGTCACTTCAGGGCATAGTTTGTTTGCTGTAGTGAATGGGAGGTGTGTGGAGGACCCAAAATCCATGGCCTCAGATCTTAACAGCAACTCGCTTCTTAGCCTTGATGTCGTTACTAACCGTGATATTATTGGGATTGCTTTGGCAAATTTGATAGTAAGCTACAATTCTTAAAAAATTTCAATTTGCGTTGTCACAACTGCAAAGTTCATGACTTCCACCCAAATATTTTCTTAGGAATTTTTTTTTGTTAATTGTTCATGGTGTTTAATCTGTATATATTGTTTCGTGCAGAGACTGCATTGGAAACGAGCTTCAAGATCAAGTCATGGGTTGATGTTGACTTCAGCATTAAGGCTTGTTCATGATGCTGACAAGGTGTTTGAGAATATCAATGGATCAAATCATCCATTGTTGCGCCCTCAAGATTTGAGGTTTGATACCTACTTAATTTCATAATTTTCTTGAGCTGTTTGTTTATATGATGATACGTTTTGTAAAATGCTTCCCTCTGGATGTCTGTTGCACTACTAAATCTGAGATTGGGATACTTGCTTATTGGAATTAAAAATGTTCTATTTGGATGAGACCTATGGATAATGTTGTAGAGATTTTTGACACCATTCTGAGATTCACCTTTCTTTGATGGTCATTCCAGGTCTGACTTCCATTTATGCAACTTTTGCCGGTGTTTTGGTTCCTCTATGGACTTGGTCTGCCAATGTAGTTGTTCCTGACTAGTGTAGTCTATTTGTCTGAATACTGGAACTTTTCTCAGCCTGTTGAGCAATTGAGGCTAATTAAGTACTTGTTTTTTTTTTTTTTTATTATTTGTCTTCTTGGGCTTTGTACATTCTTAAAGGTGATAGAGGTTTTACTAATTCTGAAAGGTGTTCAACTTTTGGACAACCAGCTTTATAGTATGATGACTTATTAGGCAAAGCCTTTCCTAGATTTTTGCAGTCTAGTTCAGGAAGATTACAGTGATTTCATCTTATTTTGATGTAAGAAAATTTAGAAAATTCAATAGCTTTTGTGACCATATTTGATTACTTTGATAATGTGATCTTTGAAGATATTTGATGTCTGGTTAGTTGTTTGGTTCTGTTAATGTAGTGGTTGAGCAGTTTTATGGTCTTTTCCTTGTTTAAAATTTGCTCTCGTTTTTATTTTTCTCTTCGTCGATTTCTTTTCATCCTGTAATCATCTTTTGATTTTCTGCACTGACATCATCATACTTGGCATGTAGGATGGCGATCATGGCTTCAGAAAGGCTATTAATTTTACAACCTCATAACTGGTCTTTAAGGAGAGACCATGGGCTGATGCTGTACTACAATAGGTACTTGGTTTTATTTAATTTCTTGGGTTGTTTTTCAAACTCGTTGCTTATTCAGCAAGATTCGATATCATTTGACTTCAAATGGCAGGCAATATGGAGAAGCAGTCCAAGAGCTGAGTATTTGTATGGCCTTTGCACCAGAGGAAGAGGCAGCACTCTTGGAACCATTTGTCGAGAAACTACACCTTATGCGTTTAGAGTCATCCTGGAAATCTTTGGGGCATGCAGGTCAATTGACTGCTCTTTGATTTATGTAAATATGTAGAATTGCTAGTCTCCTTGGACTCGTTACACGACTGGAGCATAAAATGAAAAATTGGAACTGTCAAGTCTGTGCAGCTCAAGTGTATGAGTTCGGCCATTCAACCCATATGACCATATAAGATGTATCAATTTGAATATGATTCAATGAAAACTGCAGAGAGAGATGATATGTAATCTTTCTTTCTATTTCATCAATCAAACTTTATTTGCAGAGGCACTTTTATGGAAATGTTCAAGGAGTCGTTGAGATCGTTTGGACCTGATTCCTGGAACTGGGATGGAGGGAAAAAATTTTTTGGTTAGTTCTAATCAGGCCATATGCCCTTATGATAATTCTTATTAGATTAGATCAGATCTCCATGAAAAAATATGAATTATTAATAATTTCGAAATTTTAAAAATATCGATATCCATAGTTGATTGTATCGAGGACAAATTGATATCCATAGTGTGACCACTTTGTTGAAAAATAATTCCGGGTTATAGTAAAGGTTTCCGAATTGGTCCTCAATCCTCAGTGTGAACTCTTGCCACCAGCACCATGTAATAACTCTCGTCAATCTGGGCTTGCAGGTTAGAGGATACAGGGGGTGAGTTGTTGGAATCCTTTGCTATGGATTGTGGCAGCTGTAGGGGTACATAGGAACTTACGAGGTAGTGGTTTGCTTGTCACAGAGAGAATTACCTTCTAACTCTCCTTATATTCATCTAATATATTGTAGGATTCTCATGGCCCTTCCAGGTTGAGGGATTACTATTCATCTTTGCTTTTGATTAACCATTTATGGATAGACTTGTGCATTAGGTCGGGGATGGGGGATGAGTTGCATGCAAAACGGGTCGGGCCGAGTCAAAGGAGATGCTAAATGGGCTGGGTCGGGTCACATAATATACATAGCGGGCTGAATCGGGCCGGGCCGTCTAAAAAGGGTATAACTTTTATTTATAGAGGGTGATAGTTTACGTGTATTACATTCAATCTCTGGTAGTGAACTATGGTAAGTATGTGAAAATAATTCATTACCTAATAGTGTTTAAAAGTCTTGGAAACTATAAGCCTATGATTGTCGACTTGACTCATTAAAGACCCACACTTTAAGAGACCAATCTATTAGACTCATTATTGATTAGACCCTTTTTATATACGGGCCAGTTAAAGGCCCTTAACGAAGCCCCTCCCATTTGAACAACTCTAATCATAGGGGATACTTCTAATCATATGTTTTATAATTTTATTTATTTTCAACTCGTTTTATTTGAGGATTTGAGAATGATGCTGTATCACAAACTTCGCTTGGTTAAGATTAGTAGTATAGTTGTTTATTTTTTGTTGCTTTGTTTTATTTCGTTTGTTGTTGGTTTGTAACTTCTCTTTTTAGGGCTTGTCCCTCCATTCACCCAAAAAAAATAGAAAGAAAAAAAAAATGCATCATCATCAGATTCATCACATAACTGCTCTTGAGTCGTTACTAGTGTGACCGTGACTAACCTTTGCTCAAGGTTTTATCGTGACCCCTTTTATGTAATACAAAGTACATGAGATGCATATCTCAAGTCTCAGCACACACGATCAACTTAATAATTACTTATTCACTAGTATACATTGCTCAATTGAACGCTATGGAATTTCTATACCGAAAGGTTTTTAATGGGTTTCCATTCTACTCATGATATGCTATTGATAGAGATGTCCAAAGCTAACCCAAACCGAAAATCAACTCGAACTCACTTGAAAATTTTTGGAACTTGAACAAAATTTTACGACTCAAAACCCGAAATAGACTTGACCAAAATAACTCGTAAATTTATGGGTCAAACTTTACCCGTCCAAGTACCGACCCATAACCGATAATTTATTAGCAAATTTAGAATTTTGTAATCTTAAAAGAAAAATAAAGAATAAATTGGAGTGTTGTGAGTGAGATGACCATAAGACTGTCAGGAATGGGCCTTGTCTGGGGATGGGGGAGCTTGGATTTAAGTTTTTTTTTTTTAATTCTTAAGTGGTATACATTCTCATAGGCCATCTCTAGTTGAGAGATATATTTTGATTTTAGACTTTTTTAAAATTTATAATAGTATTATATTCTCGATGTATAACTTTTATAGTAATTTAGAGTGATTTTGTTATCAAAATAATTTTCATTATAATTATTCATATTATACTTCAAACATTATTAATAAGAAATATAAACTTTTTTCTTTAGAAATATTTTTATTAGATTAAAACTCATTTTTATATAATTTAGGTTAAAATTTTTCTTATAAAACAATCTTTTTACTTTTAAAAAATACATCCAATATGTTGGTCAAACCAAAAACCGAAATTTTTGTGTCATTAATAGTGTTTCTCAATCTGCAATTGAAAATGACCCAATTATAAAAATGACCTTATTTAAAAATAGCTTAAGAAAATTCTTAAAAATATTTAGGTTCCACTTGTAAAAAAAAAAAAGTTTTCCTTCAAAAGAATTTATACAGAGTACACAAATTTAAAAATTACAACTTTTATAGCAAAACTATCATTTTAATCATTTTCTTTTTCAAAACTTTTAAATGAGCAAATGAGTAAGTAAGCAAAAAAAAAAAAAGTCTTAGTTATACACAACCGATTATACAATAGAAATTGTCTCTTATATATTTCCACCCTATTATTCATTTTTCCTCTCTTTTTATTTCAAATCTTCAAAATGGAGTGGAATAATAATAATAATAATAATAATAATAATAATAATAATAATAATAATAATAATAATAATGGGAAATTGGTTTAACATGAAGACATTGAAGAGTACCAAGCACGTGCAAAGCTAGTGGCTAACCTTCAGCAGCACGCCAGCACGAATCAACTGGAAGCCTCTAACACAGAAGAGAGCTCACCTCTCCAACTCGAAAAGCTAGACACCTTCTCATACGTCATCAATGGCGGTCTCCTTCCTCCCTCCTCCTCCCCTCCATCCTAAACTCAATCTCAACCACCGCCACTCCTTTCTATCTCCTTCTCAACGGCCTCCGCTTCCTCACCGCCTCTCCCTCCGAGTCTTTTCATTCCAGCGCGGCGACTTCGAGTCCCTCAAGAAGCGCGTATTATCAGGTGAAGCATTAAAGGAGGTGTGGCACTCCGCCAACGACGGCTTCGAACAGCTTGTATTCGACGCTAAAAAAGCCGCTGAGCGGTTCGACCGTCGCTACTCTGTCTCCCGTCGCTTCTCCTCAGCCGCTGAGGCTGCGTCGATTCGCGCGCGAGAACTCGACCGTGAGTATGAGGTTACTCAGAAATGGCGCACTTTTTCTCTCGATTTCTCCCGCAATTTGCCTAGGGTTCGTGCTTTTTTCGTAATTTTGAATATTGATTGAGTTTAAGGGGTTTTGTTGTTGATAGAAAGTTTGATAATTTGAATTTACTATATAATTTATTTGCATATGATAGTTTCAATATCTCAAAATGAGGACATTTTTTTATAGTTTAATTTATTGCAATTGTATTAATTGTGGATTGAATTACGGATTAAGACTCGTGATAATCATCGCAACTTTTGGATGTGGTTTTGATTTTTTGTTATGTTGCTGTTGTTTGGAATTCATTCCATCACCTATTAACCTCAATGCAAAGTACAGATGACAAAATTGTTAAATTGAGGAACAATTGAGTTAGTTAGGGTTTAGGAGTTAATGACAGTTATCGCCTTATAGTAACATACTGATATTGATTGCAGTTGATTATGTTAAGTTGCTGTGTTGTGCTGTTTGGAAATCATACTATTACTTATTTATGTCAATGCAAAGTTTCGAATTTTAGATAACAAATGGTTGGACGGATGTGATGATGTGGTCTTATCGAGTCGTGTAGTTTTATCATACTTCTTTGTTTCCTGGAGCTGCTGTTTGACAGAATGGTTAACTTTCTACATTGACTCGTTCTTTCAGTACAGGAAGCAGTTTAATGCTTTCATGGATACCCCTCTTGGAAGGAGTTCTTTGGTACGTATTATATGACTTTATGCACTATACTTTCTGTCAAGGTTATATTTATGGCATACCTGGCTTCAGATTTTTGCGTTGGAACATTGAGCTTATCGAATTTTCTGTGCATTACCGCTATTCAAATCATTTGAACTTCGTTGTTTATAACTCAAAGGAGCCTGAAGGTCAAGAAATAGGGCTTGAATTCAATGAACTGCTTTTTGGCATAATTAACTAGCTTAATAGCATTCTGATAGGAATCAAACATAGTCAATCATGAAAAATTGAGAGTGTGACAGAGTGGCGCTCTCTCTTGTAAATGTCTCCTTTTTCTGGCCTGTTGTTTTAAATGTGAATGGGAGGCTTCATTTCTGAACATGTCGATTACATTCTGTATTTCTAGAGAAGAATACTTCCACTGTCCTCTTAGAATAACCCTTGTTTCCTGATAAAAGGTCTTCGCAACTGGTGTTGACTGTCAGTGGACATCGTCATTTTGTCAAACATCCCATACCCTTACTCTTTCATTCTTTCTTAAACAAAGCAATTAATTCGACATATAATCCTCTCTATTCCCAAGTTCCAAACTTAAAGTGTGTGTGTGATGAATTGCTATGTGAGATGTAAATTTAATGAAGAAATAGATGAATTGCAGAGAATACTAGAAAATAGAGAGAAGGGAGGGTTTATTGATCGTATTAACCTTACAAGCTAAAAGCTTTCAAGTAGCATAGATTACTCCTCAATAAATGAAAAGTGATTCACATTATTTGCATGCCTTTCTCCCACTACCCTTCCCCTATGCATTACATTCTATTCCTACCTTTTCTAACTGATCTCTCACACTTCCTCCTCTGCAGAATTATGGTGATTTCCTTAATTGCCCTTAATCTGGTGCTTTGCATATAATATTGTGATAGGAGGCTTGTATGGAGTAATTACAGAATGGAATTGTTAGTGTAACACCTTTTAAGGTCTTCATCAAATGATTCCCCTTAAACTTCACATGAAGTCCATGTGGTTACTCTTTTTGGATAGGGTGGAAATTCATTTGATCATTTCGTTATGACCTAGTGGTTACTCTACCTGACTTCCTTTTAGATGCAACTTCCATTTAGGTGCTATGTTTTCTCGTCATTTTATAAGTGATGGTAAAGGCATTATGATTTTGTGGCCATTGGCAAGAAGCCTAATTTTAATGCATCATCTCTGCAAAAGAATGCTTCTAGTGCCTGTATTATTCTTTGAGTTTTGGAAGTCCCACTCTGACTTTCAGATTTCTTTTGCCTTTCCATTTTCTTTTTATGTCTCCTTTCTAAGTATATGATACCATCCACCATTCATCTCCTTTTTTCTGTTGTGGGTTTATTTGGTTGTACTCCATGAAGACTGAATATGGAATATGGAATATGTATTCATTTGATTACTGTAGCAATGAATTTTAATTCTATTTGCATTTAAAGATTTTTAAAAAATCACAAGTGTTTATGTCCATAGTTCAGTTGTTGGGGGCCAATCACACAATGCTCTACTTTTTGGTTGTACTAACTTCATATGCCCATCCCCATTTCAGACAATTTTCTTCTTGTGGTTTGCTTTGTCCGGATGGCTGTTTCGGTGCTTGATATTTGCTACTTATGTACTGCCCCTTGCTGGCCCTCTTCTGATCGCCGCTGTTACTAATAGCATGACTGTGAAGGTAAATGCATATGCTTGCTTTGGGTTAATTTTTAATTATTTTGTGATCTGTTTTTTTTTAGGTGCTCATTATGGTATTTTTAGTTGTATTTTGCTTATTCAACTTTGGCTATGAGTAAAGGGACACTTATCCAGAGACACCTGGGTTTAAATTATCTATTTTTTTTTTAATTGCTGGGTAGTTTAGTCCATTTACTTGGAAGGAGAAAATCTTTTTAGTAAGTCTTTGAAGAGTCTATATGTTTTGATTTTTATGTATTTCCTCAGCTGCACTAGGGTTAGAATTTGATATGCTTTGATTTTTGCTGGTATTGGATATGGGTACTTCCTGATTTTGTTTTATTTGAAGAAAGTGATGACTGGTGAAAGGAAATGGTGCATTGAACAGTCAAAGATTGTGTGATAATATAGTTGAACAATGCTTTCCTTTCCATCCTATTTTCACCTCTACAAACCCTGGGTAAAGAACAAGAGATTGATCTAGCCAGAATTGAAACTGAGTTTACATCTACTTGAGCCTTTTTTAAAATAGTCTTTCTTCCAGAACTAAGAATATATTCATTACTTCTTGATATTACAATTTTGAGGAGAATCTGTTTATTTCTCCTTTAAATCCTTTAGTATCATTATCATTCCCCTTTACTATGTCAAAGCACAATTTTGTCTCGTGTTTGATTGAACTTGAGATATAGAATTTATAAAGGTAGCGTGGGTATAGTGTTAGACATGCTCTGTAAAGGGTATGTATATGAAAGGATATAAGATGTTTTATCTCATGGTTTTAACGCCTTTGAAGCTGAGAAAAAAATTCATTTAAGAGAGATGAAGGAAAGCGACTCTTTTCTATATCATTGCCCCTTCTTGCTCTTACTAGTGATCATTTTGCTCGACAATGGGAAGAGAATTATCAGGAAGTTATTTCTGGGTTGGAGGGTTTTGTGGTCTCAGCTCTTGTAGGGACTATTGATCTATGCTGTTTGGGTTTGGTAAACTGGTGAAGCCTGTTGAGAAACTTCTTTGGGATGAAGGATTTGCACGGGCAGATGTAGTAAATAGCGGTTATACCATATTTATGAGGCATTATTGAAATCAGTTGTCAGCTTGTAGCTCTATGGACATGTGGTGGCAGTGTTAATCCTAGAGGCTTTTTCGCACTTAATACTGGAATATTTCTGTTTTCCTTCTGGATGGGTTGTTTTAGCTATAATTTGCAGTTTAATAGTAGATTAGTAGATCTATATTATTGAATAAGATGTCTTGGTTATCTTGTCTGGTGCTGTGGAAAGAAGTCTTGAAAAACTGGTTACTTGTCCTTCACCCGGCTAAAGTATATACGAAGTATTAGAATGGGAAATATGGATGGGGATGCTGAAAGAGCCCAGCTCTTGTCGTCCACATGACTTGCAAGAGCTATGCTTTTTGTGGAATACCCATGTTCAACTGTTGTTAGCAATCTTCTTCATGCATCAAATGTTCTCATGCACTTTTTTGTGAATTGAATTAATTCTTTTTTCACAGGGTGCTTGCCCAGCATGTAAGAGGGAGTTTGTAGGTGCCAAGAACAACGTCATACGTTGTCAAGGTTGTGGGAACATTGTGTGGCAGCCACAAGAGGATTTCTTCTCAAGAGGTGATAAGGGGACACAGTCAAAATCTAACCCTAATATTATAGATGTTGAATTTGAGGAGAAGTGATAAAAACCATTATAAACTCAATTTGGTGATGATGTTAACTTGTTTTGTTTGAGACCAACAAGCTGGGAAGCCGGGAATGCAATGAAAGCTAGAGAAAGAGAAGAAATCGTTTTATTAATTGGATGCTTGCAATCTCTAGGATTATGATTCGGTTAAGATGTTGCGATATTCTATATGTTGAATCTAAAATCATCACATCGAGAAGCATAATGCTACCATCTCTTTTTGTATCTTGTTTCTATGTTTAGAAAGCTGATAGGCTGCTATGTTATAATATGTTCTGTTGGTGCATTCAGTGCCTGACTTTGCCATTGTACAGTGAAAAATCTTATTACACCTTTCGTGTAGATAGTTTATATAAAGTTTAATTGTTGTTTTATATCTATTGCTCATCCCCTATATCGGCTAGATGTATTCTTGGTAATCTACGTTTCATTCTATGCCCCATCTTTTTTTTTTTTTTTTATCTATGTACTCCGTATACTTTATTTTTATATCTATGATGTAAATTTAGTTATCTGGCTTAATATGCAATTAACTAGTTGATCTTGGATGAGACGCAAGCCCTTGACAATAGCTACCCCAAAGTACCTAACAAAATTGTAAATTATAATTCATCCCATGCCTTTTGACAAAATTTTTTTGAAAAAGTAACGAGTTACTCCAAGATCATATCGACTTGATAATGTTATAGTTTTATTTTTAAAATTTTGTTTAAGGTATTTGATTGGACTTTTTAGAATATACTCTCTTTATTTTTTTTTCTTTTTATTAGTTTTTACATAGATTCTAAATCAAATTTAAATCATAAAAAATTAATAATTAAAAAATATACATATGATTTTATTTTTTCTTATAAATTAGGAATAATGTATGGTTAAAGTTTGACTCTAAAATTTATAAATTTTAAATAAGAAGAATAAAAAAAATGGAGTATTATGAAACAAAGTTGAACTTTCACGAGCTTCCCTTTGTTTTGTAAAAAATTTATAATAACAATAAAAGGAATAAAAAGATTTGAAATACTTGATGATTTACATAACGATACGCGAAATGGGTGATAGCTAATAATTTGATAGGGTATGGAACTTCCACGACTACTGAACTAGCAGTAGAAACTTTACTCGTAAAAATCATGAGCACTCTTAACTCCAAACTTGCTCCAATGTGAAGTATAAGGTTCCTTCAAAGCCACTTCTTACCAGACATTGTAATGCACCAACACCTTATTTATATCCAAAGTCCTATTATCAACTAATTTAGTACTTCGTATTAAACTAATCTTACTAGTTTAAACTAATAAGACATGTCAATAAAGATGATTTGCCCAACATGCACATCCACCAAATTTCAGTGTGGTTTTGCTTCATCTTGACTCAATAGTTGCTCAATAGTCCTCATCACATAACCAATATTTTCTACCCCCATAAATCCCTCTTTCCATGTCGATGCAACTCCAGCATCAGTTTCTTGCATTCATCCTAAAATTCAGAGAACAAAACACTGGTCTTTCTGTACTATCTTAGGAATAATATTATGAGACCTAAACCTCAAGGCCCTCTTAATGCCAAGCTCCTCATACTAGGAGTTACCCTTGCTTTTCTCCTCCTCTTTCTGTTGAGATCAAATCTGTCATCCTCTTCTGATCAAAGTACTTCACAAGCCCTCAGCAAGAAGGGATTGGATTGTTCATCGTCTTGCACGAAAATCCCATCTTCTCTATCTCATGCCCTCATTCACTACACAACCTCAAGCATCACCCCACAACAGACACTCAAGGAAATCTCTGTCAGTGCCAAAGTTCTGCAAAAGAAGTCTCCATGTAACTTCCTCGTTTTCGGCCTAGGCCATGATAGTCTAATGTGGAGCGCACTTAACTATGGAGGTCGGACAGTTTTCTTAGAAGAAGATGAAGCATGGATTCAGCAGATAAAACGTCGATTCCCTATGTTGGATTCTCACCATGTTACTTATGACAGTAAGGTTAATCAAGCTGATACATTGATGGAAATGGCCAAGGGAGAAGAGTGCACTTCCATAGGTGATCCTAAGTATTCTATGTGCCAACTTGCATTGAAAGGTTTACCAAAGGAAGTGTATGAAACAAAGTGGGATGTGATTATGGTGGATGCACCTACAGGGTATTATGATGAGGCTCCCGGTAGGATGACCGCGATTTACACTGCAGGGATGCTTGCTAGGAATAAGGAGGATGGAGACACTGATGTGTTTGTACATGATGTGAACAGACAAGTGGAAGACAAATTCTCCAATGCGTTTTTGTGTGAAGGTTACATGCAGAAGCAAGAAGGGAGGTTGAGGCACTTCAATATACCAAGTCATAGAGATGGATCAGAGAGGCCGTTTTGCCCTTAATTTCATCCTTTTTCTTTAATTTTTGGATTGATACATGCTCATCTTGTTTGGTCATTCACGTTATTTTAAATTTCATGAAAGTTTCAGACTTTCAGGTTGGATTAGAGGAAGATGTTGCTCTACCAAACAGATCTATTTTTGTAAAATTCATTAACAGTTTCATATGATGTATATCATTTTACTTCTATGGAGACTGCTTGTTGCGGCCATGCCATTTCTGATAATTTTCTTTACTAAAATTGACATGTAAAACAGATTTTACATATATAATAGAGTACAGGAATGCTTATACAAAAATGTTTTATTTTCATCTTTTGATCTATGTAGAAAAACTCTGTATGCATATGTATGTACAACAGTACAAGTGTAGACTACAGCTCACTAACCTCGTGCCAATTTACTCTTCTCGGTCATAAAATAGCTCAATAACTTTCCTTATCTCCTAGGGGGACTACGTATTTCATATTGGCTATTACTTGGGAAATAATGCATATGTTATGATTATTCATGTGCATGATAGGTAAAGATATTTGTTCATTTGGATACAAAATATTCAAATATGAATACTATAATTTGTAGACAGCCTCTCTCCCTCCTTTGATCCTCTCCCATCCTCCTCTTGGTTTCCTTTACTAATAGCTAAACAAACATTGAATACGTCTCAATATACATCTCCTAACTATTTACATAGTAGTTATACTACTGTCCTTACTAATAACAAACTAGTTTCGAGGCTCGTGTATGTGTTGCACGGTTTCCTTGATGTAATTTTAATTCAAATTATTTTGAATTGTACTTTAAATGTAGGTTTTCTAAAAAAAATTTGATCACTTTGGTAAGTTTGATTACATTTATTTGTAAATAATTTTTATAGTTTGCTTCTTATTTTCTTGGTTGGAATATATAATTATCACTTTTATGTACTTATAGAAATTATACGTACCATGATTATGATCGCCCTTCGACAATAAATCTTTTAAAATGAATACACAATAAATGAAGGTAGCATATATCGCATCAAAATTAATTGTGACCATATCAAGACTTATCAAACTTCAACTTTGTATAAGATTCAAGGCATCATAAGTTTACATACTCGAACCTTTATTTCACAATCAGTTTTTGTCAAATCAAGTTCAATTCACAAATGAAAGAATAAGAGTTGAGTTACAAACATTTATATATAAATATCAGATGTACGACTTTAAACTTTGCAATTGTATATGTATTAAAAAAAAGTAACATGAAATTAAGATTATACCTAAACGATTGCAATGAAGTTCAACTTGAACTTTCATACAATATTGCTGTCTTCTATTGCCATTATGGGATTTCAAAGTATTTTTTGTGAGTAATTAATATTTTTCGTGAATCGGTAACATTTGTAATTTAGTCTAATGATCATATTTAGAAATAGGATACAAAATAGTTTGTTAGGCAATAAAAAATCTTTCCTACTCCTACTTTTTATCCACTTATTATACAATACATACCTTACTAAAATATGGATGCTTAACATTGGTGTCATATTTTAATGGAACAATTCCTACTTCTATTTGTTCCTTCAAAGTTGTCCTTTACTTTGGTTAGAAACCCTACCTAACACTTTCCAAAACATATGAAATTAAATTATTTCCTTAAATTTGTGCCTTCTCAAAAGATTATTATTATTAACATATCTTAAAAAAGATAATTGTCAAAGTAATGTAACCAAAGAGAACGAGCATTGTTTCCTTAAGTAGGTTAAGAGTCCAACAGTCAAAACCTTATGTTTCCAAATTATATTTAAGCATTAGCTACTTCTATTTTTTTTTTTTTAAGTCTCCATTCTTATTTACATAAATAAAGTAAATTTTTTGGAACAAAAAAATAAAGTTAATTTTTATAATTATAAAAAAAAATTACATTTGTTTACGTGACACTCTTTATATTTTCAAAAAGTTCCTATTTCATATATTTATTAGAATACAAACAAACCCTTAAATGTTAAATGTTCTTCAAATTAAATACAAAAAAAAAAAAAAAAGGAAAGGGCTGAGATAAAGTATGTTGGGCTGAGATCAGTAGACCACCAAAACAGTTTAAAATTTGCCACAAATTGAAGACTAGTATCAAAGTTTCCAATCTCAGCACCTAAGGATCGTGGTAGTACATAATGTACTAGAAGAAACACAACCATCGTACAAATTGTACTAGAATAAAACAACCTCCACTGTGCTCATCATGTCTTCATTTTCCTGGCTTTTTCCTTCTCCATCATCGATTATCTGTTTATTTTAATCAGAAAATTTCCCACCTAAATAAATCCAAACCTCAATCTTGAGAGAACAGGATTAACTATTTAAGTTTACCCCTCATTGGATTTTTTTTTTTTTAATCCATCGGGAAGATTATCTATTATTGGTAGTAAAATTCAACTTATCAGTTCTTAATGTTTTTTATTTCTCTATTAGTAGTAGCGAGTATTCAACCTAGTGCGTAAATATAGCTATTTATCTTCTCATATTACGACGTGGTTTAACAATAAAAAAAATTCGCAAAAACTTGTACAATACAAATTGTTATATTTAATCAATTTTAAATTTTAAATTTTATCATGTCATTCCTAGTTAAGTAAATCTTATTTCCTCAATTTCCTTAAAAGATACCGTTTGAGTAAAATAATTTTGATATAAATGTGACACCCAAAGCAATTACATTATATAATTAAAAAAATGTAGATGAACAATAGGCAATCTAAGGCTAAATGAAAGAGATAGTCCAATCTTCAATAAATAATTTCCACTTCTATTTTCACTCTAAATCTTCAATAGTAAAAGCGATTATCGGCTATTCCTCTTGTCCAAAAAAAAAAAATTGTAAAAATCCTCATTTGACCTTATTAGACACTCCTTGTATCTAAATACCACGATTGAACTCACTAGAGTGTGTCTGCCACATTCAACTTCAGTTCTAGAAAACTTTGGAACATTTCTAGCGAGCACAGAATGTCTTCAGTTACTGCAACTTCCGCACTTTTCTTGACTTCGTCATTTTTCTCTCATGAAGGTTTGCTTTCTGGGCCTTTTACATTCAATTATTTTTCAATTTGCAAACTTTTTACTGATGTCAAACTTGACTTTGTTTGCAGGATTCAAAGGAGGACTCTACTCTATCCGCTTCTCACCTTCGAAACTCAAAGAAGTGGGTGTTCATAATTTTTTTTTTTTACTTTTGATTGTTTTATCTTAATTTAATCTATTACAATGTATAAATTGAGGAAATTGATTGTGGGTATGAATTACTTGCTTAAAACTGTTGTTTTAGTTGATGGGTTGGATGTGAAACATCATATTTTTATTGAAAATTTGATGGGGTTGAATTTTATCATGTGGTTGGGTAAAACTTATTTGTTTGGTTATTAGCTGTATTTATGTAAAGCGACAAACTTAATCATCTTTGGCTGATATAGTTGGTGTTCTACAGATGATTTTTGTGTTGAAAAGTCGTTTATCGAACATTTCTTTGGTTGGGAATCGAAAAGTTGGCAAAAGGCCATTTTGAGACTAGGGTTCAGTGAAAAGTAGTATTGCTTTGTTGTTGGTTTCTTGCTTGACTAGTGACAGAGTTTTAGACTTTGAACTCTAATGTGGATTCATCATGAATCTGCAAGGAAATGGAAGGGTTAGTTCTTTACTTATTTGTTTCAGTAAAGGGAGGTTTGGTGTAATATTCGACTGTACTTTTCATGAGATATAAACTTTTCTGATAATATTTGCTCAAGTTGATAAGACTCTTTACACTTTACAGTATTTGACCATCTGACTGCTTGATAAAATTGATCCCATATGAATGATCTAGTGAGTTTGAAGTAATTGGTGCGTGGACTCTATAGATTTTGTTTTATGAAATAGCCAATCCATTTTGAGTAGGAGGACCCAGCATTAATATATGCAAATGAATTAAGTTATCAACTTGATCTTAACTCTTGTTATGATATGAGGTTATATTTGTGAGGTCTCCATAAGAGAAGGGAGGAGTATGTAAAAAGGATTATGTGAATTTGCATCGCTTAACATAAAGACTATACCTAGTAGTTATAATGTATAAAAAGTATGTCTCTTAATTTTTGTTTTTGCAAATTTTAAAACTTGATAGAATTTGTCTTGATGAAGCTTAATCTCTCTCTTCTATCTACATTAATGGTTGAATATTTGGTTTTAACCCCTTTATCTGACTTAATTTGATGAAGATTCCATAATCTCCATTTTTTCTGGTATGCTGCAGACAAGAGTAGGAAGAGCTGGTGCTGCTGTTGTTACAGCCAAGGTTGACTTGAAGCCACCACCTTATCCATTTGTAAGTTTTAAATCACACTATGAATCTGTTGGATTTATTTATCTTTTGGCAACTTTATAGGGTGAATCATAGAATAACAGTATGTTTGACGGTGCATACCGTAATCCAAACCTGCTGAAGTTTTATATTCCTTTTGACCTCCAATAGAAGTCACACCTCAAATTGTCTCATATTACTTCATTCTTTATTCTATTTCTGGTGAGCTTATACATTTACATGTATCCATTAGGTGCGAGTTTTGCTCCTTTTAACTTGCTGTCATTTTATTCTTTCTGTCATTCTCTATTTACTACCCTCACATTTAACTGATGTGCTATGCTTTTAATAAGTTTCCCATTGTCTTGAATGATCAAACTTACATTATATTATCCCCTCCCCTTTTTTATTGTAAGACCAACTAGGGCATTAAACTGATGCACAGGAACTCGATCCTGGATGTTATATATAACTTGGGTCCTTATTGGTGTCTTTACCATTTTTTTTGGAGTTACCCTCCCGTCTTGTCCATATAAAGGAGAATAGGTCGACCCAATAATTCTTGAACAACTCCATCTTCTTTAAATTAACATCTGTGTGAATCCTGACATCAAAATCGAAGGTTTTCTTATCTCTTCTAAACCTGATTTTTGTGTTCTTTATTTGAGATCTTCTCAATTTGAAATCGACCGAAGTTTTAGCTTGTCAATGATGCTCTATCTTGTACTATTCACCAATGAAAGTTCATCCACTCATGAGTCATAGCATACTCTAAAGAAATTCCCTTAAATTGTCTTGGGTAAGCTGCATGGTGAGATTTCAAATTTGAAGTATTAATTTTGATAGCTGTTTTTGAACTATCAAGTTAACTGAATACAAAGATATTCTAAGAGTCAAATTTTCCCAAAAAAAAATTGTCTTCTACTTTTGTAAAATGTATTTTTTTTGTTTGTTCATACTTAATAGGATGCGTTGGAGCCTCACATGAGCAAACAGACATTTGACTTTCACTGGGGGAAGCATCATAGAGCATATGTGGATAACTTGAACAAGCAGATAGTTGGAACAGAATTAGATGAGTTGCCACTCGAAGAAGTAGTGCGTATCACATACAATAAAGGAGACTTTCTTCCTTCTTTTAATAACGCAGCACAGGTATGTATTTGTATCCTTCTTCAGATGCTGACTATTATTGTTAGAATCTCAATATTTTCATAGTTGCAACTTGGATATAGGCCTGGAACCACGAGTTCTTTTGGGAGTCCATGAAGCCTAGTGGTGGGGGAAAGCCTTCTGGCGAGCTTTTGGCACAAATTGAAAAGGACTTTGGTTCTTTTGAAGCATTTACAAATGAATTCAAGACTGCTGCAGCCACACAATTTGGTTCGGGCTGGGCTTGGCTTACTTGTGAGTATCTCATTACACAAATTTCTTGGTCTCAAACATAAATTTTCAAGATGCCCTCTCCCTTTTGTCACCTTAATCAAGAAAAAGTAAAAAAAAAATATATGGTCTGGTATTTTATGTGTTGCCTTACTGGTATTCCCTTGACTGCAGACAAAGCAAATAAACTGGATGTCGGAAATGCAGTAAATCCAAAGCCATCTGAAGATGACAAGAAGCTTGTAATTGTTAAGACCCCAAATGCTGTGAACCCTCTCGTTTGGGACTATTATGTGAGTATCATATTTGTAGGTTTATGACTTACATCATAGTGTGCTGAGTTGACAGCAGACAATTTAATAAGGATATGTGTCTTGTCGGAATTGTGATTTATGGTATGTCATATTTTGCAGCCACTTCTTACTATTGACGTTTGGGAGCATGCATATTACTTGGACTTTCAGGTTAGTTCCGAACAATTTCAGAATACTTACAATGCTTCTTCCTCTTTGCCTCCTCTTGCCTTCTGATCTAAAATGGAAAAAGAAAAAGGAAAAATTGCAATGAATTTAATTATCTAGGCAGGACTTTATTTTGCTTCCTACTTCTCAGACAAATGTTTAAGGTTCTAAGGAGCAAACCTCATATGTATGCTTGCTTTGCAGAATCGAAGACCTGATTACATCTCAATTTTTATGGAAAACCTCGTTTCCTGGGATGCTGTCCATGCAAGATATGAGGCAGCCAAGGCTCATGCTTCTGCGAGAGAGAAAGAGACAGTGTAGAATTGAGAAGATTTTGCCTAGATAGTAAGTAGTGAAGCCTCAGACAAGCAACTTGATAGTTATAGTAATGGCTCGGAATCAGATCAACATGACCAAGTTTAGGGTAAATTTTGGATCAAGTCTTGATTTGAGCATTAATTTGACAAAAATTAAATGCAGTATTAGGCATGCTTTCAATTAAAGTAGCTTCAAAACTAATTTTTTTTTACGGAAATACAACTTCGATGCACTAACTCAATTATGCTTGAGTTAAATAACTAATTACTCGTAAACTTCATTCAGTACCCTTTAAACTTCAGAGAATTATCCCCAAAATTTTGTCAAATGTCAGAAGATGGGTTATTATTTCATAGATTATGTTCTGATTTCCTTACCTTCTCTTACATGATAGGTGCAAATGGTTATTATGCGATCAAGTTAGCAAGAAACATGTGCCAGAGATTGGTGCTGAGAATCAAATCCAGAGTTGGTTGAGCAGAACTGTTCCTGGTCATGCTGTTGTAGTTAAGCATGTGTGTTCCTTCTGTGATGGTATTTATTAGGGGTGTTATAGCTTGTCATACAGTTTATATTGTAATGACGACCATAGTAAAAATAACAAGCTTCTCTTCTTGAAAGCATACTTTTGGAGAGGCACATAAAACCAATAATAAAACAGAATAATCGAGACCTTTTGTTATTGCTATTGATTTTCTGAACTATGCGCTTACAATTATCTACTTCATTTTATCTTCTTCAGGTTCATACCTTTTTGCTCTCGACCACCTTTACTAAAACACTCCATGATTGGAATATTTTTAGGTGGAAATCCATCTTCTTAGGGTACCTAACTGTTAACCCTCATCAAATATACGATATTAGAAGTCCATTCATTGCCTACAGACGGCATTGACTGGACATCAAATCTTCATCTGGGATAAACAATGACATTGGACTACAAAACACCATAAGATACCATTCATACACATTGATTAGAGAAGTACAGCCTTGTTCGTCACTGCGTATACAAGTCAATAGGGCTCTAAGAGTCTGCTAGATCAAAACCTGAAGGCCGCAGCCGCCAAACAACCACCCCACCTCAAGGTAATGATTTTAATGAAACTTGGCCGGCCTTTTCTGCAGAAGCATAGAAATGAGATTCAAGTTCCTTGAGACTAGCAGCAGCCTCTTCCCCAACTCTACCCAAAGTACTCTCTGTCTTCTCTGTCAGCTTATTGAATTCGCCCGCCCGTTATTCTACAGTACGCAAATCCAGAAAAGATAACAGTCTGCTTCAGTTCTGACACTAACTTCAACAACAAGTCTGCTGCTTGGACCTATTATTAAATTAAGATCATGCAAGTGGAATAAAGACGATGAACAAGAATACAGTTGCATAAAGACGAGGAACAAGAATACACAAAGACAAACTGATGTATACTTTCTCAACTTGAATTTTATCCAGTCAAGGGAACTACAACCCATCCAACAACTAACCACATCAGAAATCAAGATTGTTTGATACAAAGCATAATGACAACAATATATATGGTAACAAACATGCGTGAGGCCAAAAGCTTATGAATTATATAGGGGCTAGATATAGTTCCAATAGGAAATATCCATAGCATGAGTGGCCATTCTCAAACAAAGTGATGACTCTAACAGAAAAAGGAGGGGAAGACAAACCAGGGAAGCATTGCCTAGGACAGTAACTGGAAACATCAGTTTCAACTCTCTGCAAAATAGTCTTCTGTTTCTGAGCAGCAGCGGCAGTGGCGGCTGTAGGCCTGCTTCCACCTCCGCTGCCAGCTCCTTATTCCTTCTATGCTAAAGGAATTGCAGATCAGTCTTAGGTTAGATGGAAGAAAAATATAAATAGCAAAACCATTGCTATGCGGAAGAGGAACGGAAATACTCAAATAATGCCACGTTCTGGAAAATGGAAATGGATAGATAGATATGCATTCTAATATCAAACATAGGTATACAACACATATTGGCTCTTCATCTTCTAAATCCAATTGATGATATTTTACTTATATATAGTAATCCTTTTTTTAACTCATAGTGACCAAATAATTTTTTTCACCTATAATGACGTTTTTTTATTGTTATACTGACTCTTTTATTATTATAGTGACAATTTCTTATTATTATAGTATTTATTTTTTTACGTGAAATCTCTAGCGTTGGATCTTACCATTTGAAAGGTCAAGATCTTTTCTTATTTTAATTACTATATATATATATATATATATATATATATATATATATATATATATATATATATATATATATATATATATATATATATATATATATTGCATGAAAACTCTCTTTAATATAACATAGGTGTACATGAAGAACCCAAGCAACATGTATATCAGTATATGTATTGTTTCTATTACTACTTTTGTCCCGTTCTTCCGTTCTAAGTAAAATTCGAGAAAAAAAAATGATTGACAAAGTTCTATAGATAAAAAAAATCAAGCAAATGATTTTAACATAAGAATTTATTTGCCTTAGGGTTTAAAATAGGACGGAATCCTATCCACTCAATCTTGTAATTTGTTCGTCAAATTGGGGGTATTGGATGAACAACTATTTAGGTTTTATAACTCTTTGGCACGACTCAGTTTAACATATAACAAGGCTCGAGCTCGCTAATTAGTTCGACTTGGCTCAATTCCATTTTTATTTTTGTTATTGTAAATTAAACCTCAGTTTTAAAAAATAAAAATTAAAAAATAATAAAATCAGAGCCGACATTATCAATTTTACTGAACTCGTCAGAATTTTTCTAAGCTCAATTGGTCAGTTTTACAATTCCTCTACTAGTCTCACAATTAATCATGTTCATATAATCGCATCAATCAATAACCTAACTAGCAACAAAAGAGCACGGTCATGACAGGCAGGACACACTATCTATAGAATAGGCCGCAAGCTAGGCCACGGATAGCAAAAAAAATATTAGGCACAAGCAAGATATAAGTAGGGGTGTGCAAAATAACCGTAAAACCGTAACCGTTAACCGGTTCATATTAACGGTTAACGGTTACGGTTACGATTACGATTATGAAATTTTTGTAACGATTAACCGTCGGTTAACCGTTATTATTATTTTTTAAAAAACTAAACTTAAAAGTCTAAAACATGAATAATTATCACAAATTTTTTTATGCGTGATCATACCTTATATAAATATGTGTTATTACTATTGTAGAAAACCTAAATGAGCTAAGGAATCATAAAAATAATTTCACAATTTTAGGTGTAGAAGTGTATAAAAATGGAATGAAACAGTTAATGTACCGTTAAATACCGGTTACCGTTTATCGGTTACCGTTTCTTAACGGTACGATTACGGTTAACCTTTTTCAATAACCGTTATAATGGTTAACCATATCGTTAAGGCTTAACGGTATAGTTAACCGTTTATGCACAGCACACGAGCGGCACACCAATTTAGCAGGGGCACGACTCAAAGCACGCTAAAATTATTTAGTACTATGTAATACTATTATTATTACTAACACTTAATATTACTATTATTTTTAATATTATTATATTCTTATAATATAATTTAAATTATCTAAACTTATTTTTTCAATTCTATTACGTACATTATTTTAATTTTTTGATAAAAATATTAGGCCAACACGAGGCACAAACACAGCACAATGTCGTGCTAGGAAAAGGGCCGAGTTTTAGACACAACCACAGTCAGGCACAGCATGGTACGACAAGAAACTAGATATGAGCTGGCAAAGAGACCTCCCTCTGCTGAAGGGTGTATATCAGGCCCCATGCAATTCCTCAGCTTCTCCAACACCCGACGGTAACTGTCGCTCTTCTCGTTCTTCTTGATTACATAGTCAATCAAGAAATTTCTATTTGTCGGAGTCATCCCAACTATTTTAAGAAGAGGGTACTTGTGCTTGTTTTTTTGTATGTTGAATCAATGGAAACCATGTCCACAAGCAAAACATTGTCATAGCACAATCACGGTGTATGAATGTGTCTTTATCCAAGCATCAAACTAGAACAAGTAACCATATTTTATGCTTGACTTAGCAATTGTTGAATAAGATTCCTTCCATCTGATCAATCAAATCTTAACTTATATCTGACATTATAAATGTGCCTCATATTCAGTTAATCTTTGGAAGACTGTTCCAATACTACTGTCAATATCTTCGCAAGCTTCACGTGCACCTCACTCATTTCTTTCACTGCTATTTTTATGACAAAACTCAGCATACAAATCTTTCAATGGTCCACAATGTACTCAATAAGCTCATGGTTATCCTACCCCCACTTCAAATAACCTTTTACTTTCCACCCGGTATGACTTGGAAGCTTAGATACCTTAAATTTAAATTTAGAATCGCAAACTTTCCACTTCATATCAAACCTCTCAGCTGCACTAAAATCCCATTCTTGTTGCTCATGCCATCGATCACTTCTCAAGATCTTATCCACTTTTCCATCTCGTTGTTTTTCTATAGGTTACTACAACCAAACATTAAAAAAGAAATTCTATTGTAATTTTGTTTGGGCCAGTGATTGCTTCCAAAGCTTCTCAAAAATCACATTTTGTTAAAAAATCTCACTATGATAAACTTTGTCTCCACCAAAATTTCCGTAATTATCATGTAAAATACTATATATTCAAATTCATAACTTTAGCACATATTTTGAAAAAATGTCCTTATAATTCAAATAATTTACCTAACTCTTTTAATAAACGAGAACAAACTCAAAACTTTACAAAATAAATTATTTATTACGTCATTAAACAAAATAATTAATTAACATTTAATTAAAATTGAAAAAACAAAAAAAAAATGCAGTGGCGTTGGAGCAGAAGCCATCCTCGTGACGGCAATATCTTCTTTGGAGGAGGCTATATGTTCCAGAAAAAAATCACCAGATTCTCCGGCAACGACGGTGGTGCTTCATCGTCTCCCGACAATCCGTGCAGTACGAGCATGTTCTTCGTTTCCCAAATTAAATAACAAAAAGGTCAATTGTATTATGTTTGTAGGCATGATATTGGAAAAATGCAGGTATCGTTTAGGAACTCTGTTATAGTACATAGGTTATGGCGTGACCACATTTGAGCTCCTCAAGCTGCTAGACTAAAGTAGTGACCACATTAGTACCATCATCAATTAAAGAAAACCATCCAAGAGTAAAACTTTAGAATATCCTACACTTCCCAGTGCCCATGGCAAAAATCACTTTCATCATCATCAATAACAACAATAGAAATTAAATAGTGTACTCTAGCCTAGCCTACTACTCTTCTCTCTTACTCCTCCTCCCAATCCCACTACCATCATCTTCGTCTGAATTCTCTCTAAACGTTTCCACTATCTCCGTATTATTCGTCCCTTTTCTTAGGTAACCGGAGCCCCGAAAATCATTTCAACGTCTGAATTAACTCTTGTAGTAGAGAGTTTGAGCCGGATTTATTCGTAAAATCTGTTTAATGGAGCTGCATCATGGTTAATAGAATAACTAATATAGCCAAAACTAAGGATTAGGTATGTTGTTAGGCTCAGTGACATTGCAAGTGTAAGGTTATCAAGGGAAATGTAAACATGCCTTCATTTGTCAATTTCACCTTGTAACTAATTATGGAGTATGTAAGATGTTTTTCTTATGTTCCACGTTGAGTAGTGTGAATTGAATAGTAGTTGTACTGTAATTCAATTGAGTGTATCCATTCACATTACAACGCTTAGTGCTTCTTTAGGATGAACCCCATTGAGGGCAAATTGTTCCTAAGTGGAGTTCCTTTGCATATATATGTTGTAATGTTGGCTTTGAGAACCATATACTGTTTCTTCGAAACTAGGCCCTCTAACATGGTAGGCAAGACGAGAGATGAAGGGTTTATTCTCCAAAATGCTCCATGAGAATGCAAATCATAACGATCTGAGCAAGGAGTCGCTGTATTCTGCTTGTGATGGGTGTTTACAACAACTCCGCCACCATTTTATACAAGCTGCAGCGTCAAACATGCAGGATGTGAGTCAGATAGCAAGGCAGGCATATAACTTACACTGGATCTTGGATATACTAATTGACAGGCAGATTGCTCAAGACTTTTTGAAGACGTGGGCTTCACAATCAGAAATGTCCACAGTACATTCCAAGGTTCCCCCCATACAAAGGTTTGAGATTTATACTAGTAAAGAAATGTCTATTTGCTGCGGTTTTTTAGGTTTAAATGTTGCGGTTATTGATACGAAGCACTTATAGGCGAAGCACATGGAAAAACAACAAGTGCTACGGTTATTAAAAAAACCGCAGCAAATATATCTATTAATTGCTGCGGTTTTACCAAAAAACCGTAGAAAATATTTTTAAAAAATAAAAAAATTTAATTTTTTTAGCATTATTTGCTGCGGTTTTTCTAATAACCGCATCATTCAATTGATTTTTTTTTCTAAAATTTATATGTGTTGCGGTTTTTCCAAAAAACCGCAGCAATTGATGGTTTCCAGAACAAAAAAAGTTTAATATGTCATTTTATGTGTTAATTTACATGCTTATAAAAGTATATTATTAATAATTAATATCTCTCAAAATTATTATATTTGCAAATCTAATTGTTATATACTATTACAATACAACACATTTAATCAAGAACATAATCTGATCTAAGCTAAGAATATCATGCATAATGTGTTAAATAATATGTCATAAAAGATAAGAAAAGCTAAGAAATGATCAACCGTGAAGCATATAAATTCAAAATTCTATTATGACCACTCGTTTTGACACGCAAAATCGCGATCTACAATATTTTATACTCAAAATAAATAACCAATTCATTCTTCATAGATTTCGGGTGCTATTCCGAGGTTTCGGAAAGTTTGGATATATTTACATTTTCCAGGCCATTAATAAATGTTGTGGTTATTTAAATAACGGCATCATTTAGGTTCATGTGCTTCGAAATGTATTTAACCACAGCAATTGAGACGAAGTAATTGAAGTGTTTTCTACTAGTAATTAGCAGGGTCACAGCCAGGCTTTTTGTGGTCGTTGGAAAGGGACAACTCTTGGCAACAAAGGATGTCAGGTGCCTGCTACTACAAACATGGTTGGTGCCCTTTTATGATGATTTCGGGTGGATGAGAAGGGCATCAAAGGGACTTGATCGGCACTTGATTGAAGATGGCCTTAGCAACACCATTCTTACTTTACCTCTCTCATGGCAACAAGATATCCTTCTTGCTGGGTTTGATAGATTCCTGAACTCTGGAGAGGATTGTCCAAATATACAAGGGGGTTTTGAAGTTTGGTGGCGAAGGGCGTTCTAGAAGCGTAAGTCTTTAGCTGGACAATCCTCATGTTTAGATTGCAAATGGGAATTCTGATAATAAATAGCCAGTGACTACTAAAAAAAAAGATGCACAAGTAATAAGCTAGTTGACGTGGGATAACTGTTGACCCAACTGATATCTTTGAAGATCTTGGTTTTCCTTGATGAGTCCTTATATTACATGTGAGATCCAGGTTCAATCTTGAAGATCTCGTCGGAAATTATACAATTGACCATTTGACCCCCCTTTGTTCGGGGTTTTTCCTCTTGCTTTGCCAGCATCGACGCTGAAAGTTTATGCTAGTCAAAGAAATCTTGTAAATAGCCGATCCTCATATATTAGATGAGATTATGTCGTTGGAAGCGAGGAATACAAGCTAAGATGTTGACTTGGTGCCTTGTGAGCTTGAGGACTTGGCTGTTTGTGTCATAATTAGCACTAATATGACAATATACCATCGCCTACTTGCTCATCAAGCTATTAGTTACCTTCATCTCTAATCCATGTAATTTTCAGAATTAATTTCTTTTGTAGCGAAGTACCAGGCATTGTTTAGACCGTGACTGATATTTTGGGCATATAAACTTATTTAAGCTTCTACACTTTTGTATAGCACCATCGAAAAGTTCCAAATTAATAACGCACCAAGTGCAATGTGATTTTTATCATCTAAACGAACTAATCACCCAACCTTAGAGGATGAGATTCAGATCGATTTTATCAATACCACATTACCACCATTAGATATCCCGGAGAAGTCTTTGATATTTAACGGATGCTTTCGATATTGTGGGACTACGTACATATATATAGGAAGCCCCAAGCCATAAACTCATTCAACTCGTTAGAAAAGGATGGGTTGACTTGCCGCTTGCAGTTCTTTTTACATCTTTTTACGTCAAAAAATCTCATATATGATCTTAATTCGTAATAATTGTATGAACTTATTTTATCTTAAACTAAGTTGTCTTTTACCAGTGTAGTTGTACTTGACAATCACAATTGAAAAACTACCGTGATAATTGATCCGCAGGATAATGAATGATTATGAGAAGAAGCTAAGACATGCATGCATGCTAGGATGTGGGAACTTGAAAGGTTAAAAAATTTATAATGGGACTAAGTTTCAGACTATTTGAAATGGAGTCTATTCCTAGACTCAACTCAAGGTTAGATTGAGACTCAAAGACATGAATTATCCTTTGCTTAATTGCCTGTAAATGTTTCAAGAAGTTGACAAGAAGATGGAGGTGGTGAATGTGCTTTGCCCAATTTGTGAAGTAATCCCATTACAATTCTTGAATCTTGAAAGAAAAAGTTCAAACTTTGGGTAGTGATAGTGCAAGTAAAAACAATTCTAATTAAGATTATAACTCTAAATAAATTGATTATAGTTACCAACAAATTCTTGTATTTGATAGTGTCATGCCATAAGACGGGAAATGCTCCTTAGTTTGATTTGATTAAAGCAAGGAAATAACCTTGTAGGCTATATGTAAACTTCGGGTGCGGACTGTAGTTAGTCTCACTACCTTTTTAGTGTTGCAATAACGAATATTATAGATTGTCCTATTTTGATAAAAAAACTCTCACAATAAATGGTCAAACACTCAAATGAGACAAATTTTAGAGGACGGAGTAACCTTCAGCAGAACGAGTGGCGCCATCACAAACAAAAGAGCATTGCAGAAGGATTAGAGAAACATGTGAGAAACATAGAGGAAATTGATGCTAGAAATAGATGCACGATGTTGTGTGGTCCATATGATGGAGCAGCCAACCACCATATCAGGATGATAAATTTGTACCACACACCTAGAAGCGCACAGATTTAACAAAACCAAGGAAACTTAGTTTGGAAAACGAGATATGCTTACTGCATTATTTAATTATCTTTTCATGCATCAAGTTGAACTTTTCTGGACAAATTAAAGGCTGGATTGGTTTATTTACTAGCAACCATTAGGGATTATCTCCTCCTTGATACTACTAAGATTTTAAGAGTGTGGATGATTGTCATTTCCCTAATGATCGCTGATTTTATGCTTTGATATTTATTTTGTCAAAACATATGCTAAGCAATGCAACTAAATAAAATTTTCGAATGATCTTAACCAACTAAATTACTTGGGTAAACAAGTCTTAGTTCTTCTAATCATAATAAAAGTTTCTAAATAAATATGATCAATTTAGAAAAGCAAAATACAATAAGAAAAGTATGTGGGTAGAACAAAGCCCTTATTTTTGAATTCATATATATTGTTTATTTATAATTTAATTATATTTTATTGTATATAGTTTTTATGAAAATATTGAGATCCACTGTTTTAGAGTTTGCATGAGATTTGTAATTTTCGGCATATAGCTTATATGTTACATTTGGGTTACTATATTTACTTTATGTATACACAATACATGAACCTCTAAATAATTTCCATGGCAAAGTCATGAATTTGGCTTGGACGGAAGGATCCTAAAGCTGATTCCTTATTTGTTGGATGGTTGGATCAAAACATGTAGGTTTTCTAGCTATTCTCGTTCTTGGTTAGTGAATACAAACATTTGAGGGATTGCTTGAAGAAATATTCGTTGTGAGAAATGTACCTCAAATTAAACAACAAAGATCTACTATGAACAATATATAATCATGATTATTTTTTATATTATGAAAATGGGACCCTGAAACAAAACACTTTTTAAACTTTAAATAGTAAAACTTATATTATATTTCCCGAAAAACGATGTTGATTCTTAGGGGTTGTGTTACGGTATGTGTTGAGAAAGGACAACAATCAATACTTGAGGGTTGATGTTAGTTTATTTTTTTTTTCCAAATCTCATTTCCATATTAGGTAAAAAAAAAACTAACGTCAATTTCACCCGATTTTCATATAAACCCTAACACAGTTTCACCTATCTAGCACGTGAAAGAGTTTACTTCCATTAATCAAATTCTTAAAAGAGAACTTTACTTTCATTTTCCCTTAAAAATGTTCAACTAACAACTCCCAATTGTCACCAAAGTCTATGCCAAACCATGAATGTCATTATCAATTTATCATAAGCTTACTTAAAAACCATATATTATGGGAACTTAGGACACCATCAAACTCAAAGTAAAAGTATACAAAAATGGATACTCCGTACTTGACTAATTGAATACCGATTTCAATCTCAATATATATACACTACTCCCAATTCCCAACCCAAGATCGACCCGACCTCGCAAAAAGTCAAATACTAGATGAACATAGAGGCAAGGGGCAAAACAGGAAACCACTAAAAAAGGGTTTTGTTCAAAAAAGGGGTCAGGTGAAGGTGTGTGTGATAAATACGTGGTGAAGCATCAGTAAGCTCATCTCTACCACCCTTCCGCCACCGCACCAGCATAGCAGCTGCAATCACCTCTCCAAAATATAATCAATCAAATACAGTCACTGTTACGACGACTACGAAGTGCTAATTATCTTCTCTCTCCTCTATTTCTAGAATCTTCTGTGCTTTCCGCTTAGCGTGCCGGAGAAGATTGATGAGACACTGCAATGACTGTTAAACAGATGTAGTTGAATCTGAAAGATACTTTAATTATTTCCGACTCGCCGTTTTTAATGGAGAGTAGGCAAGCGTTGCACCGGCCGATTTTATTTGCCGATTTATTGATGAACTTTATTATTAATTTAATCGAGTGAAAGATCGAGTGATTGAAGTGAAGATCGATTGAATCTGAGTTTTTTTGTGAAGTAAGTTGTGTGTTTAACTAATTAATTAATTAATTATATATTTTAATCATTATTTTACTTGTTTGTTGATGTTGCTGTTGTTTAAGTTTAGTTTGGTAGGGTTTTGTGAATGTTAGGGAATAAATCTTGGTTAGGTTATTGAAGTTGTTGGATAATAATGGATAGTCAACTCCAGTATGTTACCCTAGTTTTCTCGACTGATTAGGGGAATGATGATGTTGATGTGATTTTAATTGTGCGTCTTTTGTGTGGGTTGACTATGATTATAGATGGAGTGTTTTGAGAAATGGCTGATTCGTGGCGAATCCAGTTTATATGCAATGCTGCCTGTGGTTGATATATGTAAGAGGACCGTTTCAAAATGTGGAAGGAGTTGTTGCTGGTATTGGATTCCGCGAATGCTTTTATGTTATTTACTAAAGTTTCAAGAATGATAATTGCTGGCATTGAGGTCAAAGTTTATTGATTCCAGGGACGTTTACGGATGATGCAGTGCATTTTTATTGATCTGAATATGTTTAGTTGGCCGGTTTCTCCGTTTGTGGTTCTATTTCTTTTTGAAATGGGGAACGATTGCAGTAACAAGTTCGTTATTTGTGTCTGATTCTGTTTGTTAATCATGTGGATTGCCGGGTCTTCTTTAATGTGAAAAGGGAATTGTGATTATTGAGATCATGATAGTCAATAATCCTAATCAATTTTCAAGATATCTTATCCGGTTTGGATGAATAAAGATCATGATTTCGAGTTCTAATATTCTTTCTGTATCAGTTTGATCTTAACTTGTGTAGGGACATTTACTTTATCTGTTCCAAGTGCTAAGTGTGGACTATTCCCTCAGCTAACCTAAAGTTTATTGCTGGTTATGCCCACATATATCCTGGGGATCAGTTTCTGTGAAAGAGATTAATGTCCATTGGGGTATTCTAGTTCTTCACCTGAAACACTTTTGTTAAATATCCGAAATTCTTAACATCAGTTTTGATTCTAAGAAACTTAAGTGAAGGTCAATGAATAGACATCTAAATGGTATGCTTTTACATCATTTTCCTGTCTGCTTAATACTTGTCTGTGCTTGTGAATGTTTATCTCGCTAACTAGACCAAGACCGCCTTCTGAACAGGTTACATCAATGTGTTTGTTGATGAAATTGTCTATGTATCTACGCTCATGCTGATGTTCTTCGGGTTTGAACTTACTATCCTTATTTATTCTGATCCAGCTTGGAAGGTTTAAAAGGTAGTTGGAGTGCTGCCATAAAGACAGTTTCTAAAAGCTCAACAGATTTTACAGGACTGCTCTGTGCTAATTCAGTGTGTTTGCATGATGCCTGTATCTGAGACCGAAAAGGTGTATTTTAATATATTGTTTTGTACATTTAAAAGTAATTATGGATTCAACGTTCAATTAGTTTGTAATGGGAATTCTCCCCTTAATGATTTGGTTATCTTTGGCAGCATGGAGTATCAACATCAGTTAGTCGCTTCAGCAACAAGGCAGAGCACATACCTATCAAAAAGAGAAGATTCTTAATGAGGTCCCCATCACCACCACCGGTTAAAATTTCTCTATGTGCTGAGAAGATTACAGATCACACCCTAAGTCAAGATGTTTCAAACAAATTCATACCTTTGCAATCTTCTTGTGACATTAATGTGAATCAGATTGTTGAGAATAATAACTGCATTGATGTTAAGAAATCTGACAAATCCAACAAAAGCTTTGGTGAAGATGAAGACTTCTCTGGTATATCAATACTTGCTGCTGCTGCATGCAGTAGCAGTTGTGGCTATCCAGAGGATGGTTCTGGCATTGAAGAAACCTCCGTGCTGGAGCGAGTGTGTGAAGTTTCTATTTTTACCGAAGTTCGGTCATCGCCTAAGGGGTTATTGAAGGAAGATGTTATTAATTCTTCTGAAATGTCAAGTGGAGCAACGTCATCCTGTACATCCACAGAACCAGCTGTAGAGCTTGCATCTATCTCAACTACTGGGAATTCATCTCAAAAAGTTGCACCGTTTAAAAAAATGAAAGATGCTTCCTTGGGGTCTGATTCTTTGAGCTTTTCTGGTGACGTTTCATTTAGCAAAGATGAAGATGTAGTGAGGAATAAGAAGCTATCTTCCCGAGATGTTAGGTTGCATTGGGACTTAAATGTTGTGATGGATGCTTGGGAGCAACCTCTTGATTATCCAAGTGCACAAAATGATATTGCTCACAACATTTCTCAAGATGCTGAGAAAGACAACGATATGGACATCATGGGGTCAGAATACCATGATTCACAAGTAAATCTTGAAACTGTAGGTGCTGCAAAAAGCTGTCTACTGCCAAGTGAACAAAGAGCATTGGCTAATCAAAGTTCAGTTGACATCAAGGACTATCATGGTTTTGATGCTTGCCTCAATCTCAAGCAGCCTCTTTGCTTAGGTGAAAAGTCTCTGTCATCCAGCTCCAACCTTAACTTGGATGTCATGAAGCCTATGGTTGAAGACACTAAATGCAGACCTCTTGAGGATTTTGTCAATCCTTCTGGTGCATTAGTTGTTGCTGCGCCTGATCAGACAACTCAACTGTCAGAATCTTGTACTGTAAATGAGGCTGATATTGCTTCTATGAAGAGTCTAAAGTTTAATGACAAGCATATTGGCTATCAGTCAGTGATGGAGGGTTTCAAATCAAATGTTGGTGTGTCTTCCTGTCAGTTACAGAATCACCGGAACGCATTTGCTTCTGATGCTACCTTAGGTGCTGTGTCAGCCGATACTTGTATAAGTTTGAGTGTATCGTCTAGCTCAAAGGTCAAACAAAATGTAGCAGTTCCAGAAGAATTGGAGACTCCTAAGGTTTTTTATCATGAAGAAAAATCTCTTATAGAGAATGTTGAATTGAAAGCATTGGAGCCTCAAGAGCATGCTGAATTTTCGGTATCAGATAACAATGGCCTCCCTCGTACTGAGGCACCCAACTCCGTGTGGACCGTGTCTAAAAGATGTGAGCTTCTGGTAGCTTTAAATACTAAGGTGCAGGGTGTTAGTAATAGTCAGGATGTGAACATAGTTAGTTCTATAGAAACTATAAAGAATCTATCTGAAAGTTCTCCAGTATCACTCAAGGAGTCATGTGATTTTTACCACAATGGGACTTGCAAAACTAATAACTTGGATAATTGTTCAAATTATTCTGACAATGTTGGTCATGAAGAATCTCTTGAACATAATAATCATGCGGTTGTTCAATGTCATCCAGTTTTGGTCATTGGAGGTGATGCAACCGATGAAGTCCAGGAAGATTATGATTCTCAGTATGAAGATGGTGAGCTCAGGGAGTCAAGTGTACGTGCTTGGGAAGATTATGATGCTGTGGATAGAGAAGCTGACAATGTTGACCATATGTCCAACTACGGAGATACATATATAACCCATCCAAGTGATGACCATGTTTTTGAGTCTGGAGAAGTAGAGGACAGTAACAGTGAGAGACTGGGCAGTGCTGCTGCTGTTGTCTCTTCCCATGATTGTAACAATGATAATGTGGTTTTTAGAGTAGCTTCTGAAGCAGATGAAAATGAAAGGGGACGTGATGGAGGCAACCAATCAACTCATGTTGCAGAGAAAACAGAACTAAATCAGGAAAAAGAACTGCTTGAGAACAGTAAGAGCTTTCCAGATATGGCTGCTCGAGGTGGAGATGATATTGGAAGAAAGAATACTGATGGACTGCTAGATTCCCAAGGCACTGAAACAATAGCAAAACCAAAAGCATTTCGAAGAGGCTTGCAGTCACAGATTGAAGGACCAGTTGCTCATGATCATGAGTATAGGGAGGAGCAACTCAGAAAAATGGATAATAGGTATCAGTGTTATGCTGGTTATGTGTGAGCTTTTCCTGACAGCTAACTCAACGCCCCTCCTTCTTTCCCTATTTATATTCCTTATTTTCTATTGTATGGACTAAAATCTCCTGTAGTGTTCTTAGATCTAATATGTTTATGTCTTCTTGATAGATTTGAACCGTTTGAGAGGGTACGATATCCTTTTCACAATCAAGGTAGAGGACGTCAAGGCGGTAGGTGGGATGGTCCATCTGATAATCGAAGAGGTTTCAGGCGTCATTATTCACCTATTATACATGGACACTCGAAGCTTGATGATGATGCTGATATGGAGAGAGATGACCATGGATGTGTTGGCACTCAAGATGATGCATCATATTCTCAACATCTTTTTTCAAAAAATCGAGCAGGTGCTGACAGAGCGCCTTGTACTGGATATCATTTGCGCTATAAATCTGATAGGAGGTTTAGCCCTGATAGAGGAGGATTTGGTCAGGGAAGATCCTTGAGGTATGGCCCTTTTTCTGAGAACAGAGGAGGCAGGAGAAGATTTAATGGGCCTTCTCCAGATGAATCATTCCAGTCTTCCTTAAAATACCGGCGCCCTATGTCCCGCAGAGACAGAAGTATTTCTCCATTTGGAGGGAGAGGGCAGTCAAATGTTCATCACACTCGCAGGAAGTCTCCTTCTGGATCAAGAAGTCGCTCTCCTATCATTTGGAATTCTCCTAGGAGAAGACTAGGGGCTGGAAATGGTGGTAATAATTTTCTTAGGCACCGAAGTAGATCTCCAAGTTTTAGGCCTGAGGCCAGATTGCAAAGACTAAGGTCACCACAGCTGCAGCCTGGTTTTGGGGCTGATCATTCAGGGGGTTTTAGGCCAATGTCAAGAAACCATGGATCCCCTCCGCGTAACAGATGGAGTTCTGCTAGGAAGGATGAACCGAGCCAATTTAGAGAACTAGGTTACAAGCAGCGGGTCTCTGCTCTGGATAGATCACCAGGGAGGATTCGTTTGAGGGACGACAGAGGCAGCACCTTAGATTCCCTGCGAAATATGAAGCCTCATGGCTTTCATAGAATTTCAGATAGAATTCCAGATGATGCTTGTAGAGGAGTTAGATATGAGGAAAACTTTGAAGAAAGAAGGAAACAATATAATCCTGTTCGTCCTTTGAGGCGCAGCTTTGATGATGGAATGGCAAGTAGATTGCATCCGGATAATAATGGTAGTTTTTCTGCGGGGAATAGTTTTCGAGATAGAGATGCCTCAAGTTTTCAGGACAGAGGGTTCAGGGGTATAGACAACCACATTGGTGATGTATCAAGGAGGTTTAGAGGGGAGAATCATTCTAACTTGTATGAAAGAGATGGAAAATTTAATTGTAATTCAAAGCTATTTGGGGTTGATGTAGATTCATCACAGAATCTGAAGTCTGAGGAGCAGTATCTCCCCAACTGTGCGGGAAGATTTTCTGATACCAATGGAGCCAATAGAGGATGTCGATACGAAAACTATCAGGACAGACGAAAACATTATGGTCAAAGTAATATCATGAGGCACAGTGATAATGAGGATACAGAAAAGAGATTTAATCATGATGAAAATTTTGATGATATTCCAGAGTTTGGTAGCAGGTCAAGGGACTGTGATGGACGAATTGGTAGTTCATCTACAAGGTATAGGGAAGACGAGGAGCCGGTTGTGTGTGTACAAAAGGAGAAACTTGACGACAACTCACAGTCGGTTGGTATGCAGAATTCTGGTGACGATGATGCTCCTAAGGGAGTTGTTCCTTCGTAGTTTGACCAATGGTTTGTTCTACATTTGGTATCTGATGATCAATGGAATTTTTGTAATCTCTTGGGTTCTCTTCTCAATGTTTCCCGGGCAGCATAGCATATGATACCTGCAATTTTTTGTGGGGTGTTTTCTATTAGTATTCATTGCCTCCTGACAAAGTATTTGGTGGGTCTAGGAATTTTTTTAATCCAGATACCATTTCCTTCATTGAATGTGATCTTTATCTTGGCATTTTCAGCACATGTAATTCGACATATTTGTTGTAGGGATGAATCAATGAGATTTTTGGGGTTCATCTTAATGTACATTGTTGTGATTTCTGCTTGCCTTTTTCTTTCGAATTTACTGCTGTCAAAGTTGAATGAGGGGATTGGCTGAGCGAGTGCACAGCAAGAAGTCCGTAACATGCATTATAAGTTTAGATATGTGATACGTTGGACTTATTGATCAGAGATGTTATTTGGTGCTTTGTTCAATTATTTTTTATTGCTAGGTAAGATGGAGGAAAGGCCTTGATATGTTTGAAGAGGGAAGGGACAGCAAATGGAAGGGCTTTATGGCTGATGTTATTTGTTGACAGGATTAATCATGGTGAGGCTGTATTTTTGGGCTTTTATCTATATCTGGACTTTCATTTTCTTTCAGGGTTTAGCATATATGTGGCTTATCTGCCACTAATATGCAATAATGTGAATCTTCAGTTGGATTTTGTTGGCATAGCTTCGTCCGCACTTTGAGATTATGACGTGAACACCTGTATTCACATCAAAGGTTCCTTGTAGAACTCGGATGTTATCATGTTGTATGTCTACTGAAGTACTGATGTGCGTGAAGCTATTGCTCTTATTTGTCATTCTTTGGAAGATATCCCTCTGTTCAAATGCTTGAACGACAGTTACGTCATGCAATTTAATGACACTTGTGCGACAAGGAAGCTTGTTCATTAAGTAAACCCTAAGGCTAAGTATTTCTAGTGGAGAACAGCATTCCTCTATTTTTGAGATGCCTTATATTGGTATGAAATTAAGGTGAGAGTTCTGCTCTTGGTTACTTTTCCTTTTATCACTTGACTGTATTATGGTTTTTCATATTTTCTCAAGCTATGCTTCACTTGATGGTAAAAAGCTGATTCATATACTTGCACTGATACTATCTTCAGGAACTTATGATAGTGCAATAGTCTTCAAATTAAGAGGTTTGTTGAAATGAAAAGGTTAGGCAATCAGCGATTCTCTCAACAATCATCCAAACTTCTCACTTGCTAGGTCTGTACATATCTGCTGAGTAGCTTCCAAATCGAAATTAGAAACAGGATTCAGAAAACTGCATAGGCTCAAAGCTTAATTTTTACAGGTACGTAGATTATATCCTCTGGTAATTCTTACTAGTAAAGAACCCTTGGTGGTCTATTGGTTTGTATATTTCTGCTGAAAGTTTGGTTATTCCTTCAGTAAGATTGTGACATTTTAAGATTGAAGATTTGTGTACACAAGTAAACATTTCTGCTGCTGGAAAATCTGTTTATTTTTGGCGTCTCTGTTTGATATTTTGGTGTGCATTTTACCTGTCCAAGAAAGGCTTCAGAATGTAGGAAATGGAGCAAGAATGCAAGATGTTTATGCTCAGAAAGATTGCTAAAAGCCAAGATGTTGGCTGTTCTGCATTTTATGAAACATTTCAGATTGGAGGTTGGAAGGCTGGTTATCAGACTCATTTTCTGTGGTTTTCTTCTCTTCATATTCTAGTGGTCGCTATTAAATAAAGGAGAGGCTCATCAGCTTGCTTCATTCCCATTGATTTCATCAACACCTTGTCAACTTTTGCTTGCTTCATTCCCATTGATTCCATCATCAGCTCCACTTGTCAGTAATAAAAGATTGGAAATATTCAAAGTCTTTCGAAACAGATTATTGATTTCCTCTGGTTCCTGTTAAAGACTACTTTAGACACTCTGATGTCGTTGCTGTTAAATTTTTAAACTTTGTTAGTTATGTGGATATTTTTGCTCATACAGAAAGAAGAACTACCATAGATACTAGAAGACTTATTTGGAATATTTGGTGCCTCAAATGTTGGAAACTATTTTGTGGTCAGTAAAGTCACTTCAAGGCTGACTGTTGGTGTTGGACAATGCAGAAAAGTATCAGTTATTTGTTGAATTTGAAAACCTTAAATTGGTATGTTTATTTTTATTCATCTGAAGTGGATTTTTTTTAAACAGCTTGCATTCATTCAGTTCTCTGTATCAAGGAGTTAGTGTTGAAGATTTGAAGCATCCTGATCAAGGCGTTGGAAAAATCAAGTTTTCATGTTTTTGTCCTTTATGTTCCAGTATTCCAGTATGGTATTGTGGAGCTTATACCCAATGGCCTTGAATAAGCTCTTTTGTGAGACGGGCAACTTCCTTGACTTTGGTAGGACGTTTTCTTTTAACGCAGGTTACAGCATTCGAGGACTGAAGAGGAAGCTCTTGAATGGATGATGCCAAAAACATTCTAACGGCAATGATTAAATTCTCAAGTTCTTCTAAAGATGTTAATCAGTTCAGATGTAAAGTCTGCAGGTATCAATGGGACGTTGATTCTATTTCATAAGGAATTCTTCAGATTTCTCGGATTAAAGGGCGTTTTGGACACCCACAATTGGGAGAAGGCATATATTTTAGCAAGATCTGAATTCTGAAAGCAACAGTTCCAGCTGGTATGTGGACCTTAACAGGTTATATTAATTCATATAATGCCTCAAGGGTACTGTTAGACCGGCAAAAGAGTGCTCGTAAAGATTGCATATTTGGTACATTTTCCTGTACCAGTTTTGTAATATCTCCAAAGAAAGGTCCAGTATGATAAGATACCATACCTGACTCCCAGCAGATGTTTTGTTCCTCTAAGATTCTACCTGGGCGTATCTTCAAGTTGTCTATGTTATGAACAGACCGAAATGAGTGGATTAGATACTGCAGCATAGCCATTTGACAATCAAATTGTGACTCTAACTACTGACCCTCTATATATCTACTGTAGCATATTTTCATGGAAAGAAACGGTTTTTTCTCAGTATAAGCAAGAATTATATTGCTGAGAAGCCGTAAGGCTAAAGAAACAAAGTGAAATGGGTTAAGGAAAGGCCTCCCCAAAACCAGAGCAAACCACCGTACAGTCTACACCTCAAAAAGAACAAAGAGAAAGTCCCAAGTCTCTGAACCATTGGTTGTCCTGTGCCCTACTCTTGGGAAAAACAGCTTTTAATTTGTTAGATTGCATTTGAGAGCACATACTTTAGTACACAATGACAAAAATGTAAGACGGAAATATGGACTTACGACCTGTAAGTTTCTTTTGGTTCAAAATGATTCATAGAAAGACGTTTTTTTGAAACAAAATTACAAATTACTTCATTGTATGTATGATTCAATGTTCTCTAGAGTGGTAACTGCTTGGATTGCAATAGATTTAGGGAGAAACTGACATACTTCATACGAACTACTTGGGATGGATTGTGTTATATACATACAGTCGGGTTACCTGTTGTCCTAATTCTAAAAGAAAATGATTCGATTTCATGTCATATTCTTAATTATGACCTAATATTAACATAGCAGACCACATTGTAGATGCATCTTTTTTGTATCCAAAATGTAAGACTATAGTTTGCTTGTCAAATATCAAATAGTTATGAATTTATACAATATGGCACGGCTTAAGGCACCAATGGTTCAATTAGATGCCTCCCAACTCTAATTATGGAATACTACTAACTGCCTTTTGCTTTAGTAACGTACCAATTACTTTATAATGGGTTTTGCCTAATCATTTGTCTGCAGAGCTTTGATTTGGGTGGTCCATCCAAATCCAATTATCAGGGTAGTACTAGAAGGCGTAGCATTGGCGCATAAGAGTTGAGGCTACATAGAGCCAAGCTGCTGACAATGCGCTTCAACTGTTGGTGCTTGCATCCTTTCATCCTATGATATCATTAGTATCATGGCACCAGCTTAACCCTTGCATTCCTTAATGATTTGATCAGATAAAAGAGAAAGTGACTACACCACATAGCAGCATGCTTTTCGTCACTAGTAACATGAGTTTTCTTGAAATCAATTCAAAAACCACTATGGCCCCAATAAATGGCCTTATCGAGCTAGACTTTAGAAGAATTCAAGATAAGTCTGATTAGGATATGATTTAATCCATCTAAAGTACCATGAAAACATGACCTTTGATAAGACATCTGGAACTTACACTGAACTCCTAATAGGAAGAAAAGGAGTTCACATTAGGGTATCCAAAGACCTATATCTTCTTTATAACTTTCAACCGTCTAGATTTAGTAGTTTTGAATGCAATTTTAATAGCTGCATGTCACCTTTTCTGATATACAGCATTTATCATAAGTATATTATAATCATACAATCATGCTATATGACTATAACATTGAGATAATTGAGATAATGCTCCCTCTCTTCCATAAACAACATAATCCAAGCAAAGGACATGTTCGGAAGTTCCCTCTATTTCATAAACACCCTCTTACATTCCATATATGTAGCAAGATAGATGATTAAGTGGTGAGCATTTCCAGTCCTCAACCCTCTCCCAGTCCTATCTCTTGAACATCATTGATTGATAAAAATAAAATAGTTTGAATCTATCTATGATCAAATTGTATTGTTTTTGCTTACCAACCAACTTCTTTACACAAGTTTCATACAATCAATGAAAGAAAATTTTTTAGGTTGTTTTTAGTATGGTCAAGCTAGTCCTTTTCGTAGTAGGCTAGTAGGTAGTATCACATAGTTATTGGTGTATCGTCAATATATTGCTTCTCATCAAATAGTGTAGGTCAAGAGGAAGACTCGGGTCGGCCAGAGGGCTTTACAAATTCTCCCTTGTTGTGTTTTTTGGTTGTTTAGACAATAGCTAAGGAAGTGGGATTAGAAATGAAAGAAGGGGTCTGCCATAGTTAGGGATGTCAAAATCTGACCCAACCCACGAAACTTCCTAAAACCGATATGTACCCGACCTGTTTATGACCCGAAAAGTGAGACCCATAACCCGACCAAATCCCATCTGAAATCAACCCGAAAAGTGAGACTCATAACCCGACCAAATCCAACCTGAAATCAACCCAAAACCGATTAGAACCGATATTCCAAGACCCGAACCCGATCTGCATCCAACTCAAATGTGACCAGACCCGTTAATGACCTGATTCGAAGACAACTTGACCCGTTAATGACCCAATCTGAAGACAACCCAAAAATAATTAGACCCGACGAATAATTGTTATGACCTAACTGATAACGACCAGTGGCCCGATTTTACCAACCTGTTAACAGTCTAATTATGTAAGACATAATTTTACTGACATGTTTTTAACTCGATTTGAGATAACCTTAAAACTATACTTTCATTTAATTTCAAAATTTATATTTTATGAAACTAAACTCAGAATTTTTAATAGACTTTCTAAATATTTTTACCCCACCTAACTCAACACGAAAGGGCAAAGTGACTCATTTAGACTTGAGACCCTCTACGATGACTTTTCGTCAACATTTAGCTGTAGATCCAATCATATTGTCATTTCTATTTTTTAAATCAAAATAATGTATTCATGTTCAATCATTTCTATTCTGAAGGCTTTGGAAATTGTTCCAGATGAGCCTTATAGTCATAAAAGGTGAGTTGTGCATGAATTATGTTGTTTAATGAATTATGTCTATCAAATCTTTGTGATACAAAATAACTCGTTTAGAAACCGATCCAGATGGACCCGAACTGATATGCCAAACTCGAAATCAACTTGAACAGAAAATGAGTCAAACCTGGAACAACCCGTTAAAACGTGTCTGGAATCAATCCGAATTGACCCAAACCGAACATGATCCGAACTCGAAAAACCCATTGTAAACTGTCATTGAACCTAACCGAATTGACCCGAACCAAAATGAATCAAACCGAACATGACCTGGCCTGAACCCAGGCTGAACCTGACAAAGTAAATAACCGATTTGACCTGACCTGATAACAACCTGACCTAACCTGACCCGACCCGAAAGAACAAATTAACTCATTTCAACTCGACCCGATAAGAACTGACCCGTGATGGATCAAACCAAAACAAATCCATGGACCCGAATTGATAGGCGTAGTACCACCACTCAAAGAGGGACAGGACCACAACTCCCTTTTTTTTTTTTGGGTGTATTGTTCTTGGTAATTTTGTATTAGTCTCAAAGTGCGATGCATACTCGGAGCCCACCAATGTTGTAATCTTTCTTCAATTTTTTGGAAGTTTACTTAATCAACAAAGCCATATCTAACGTGCTACTTTAGTCCTCTTAGCTTGCATGTAGGTGTACATGGTCCACTTTTTTGGGGGGACTATTGATCCAAATTTGAGGTGCTAGCTAGCTTAGAGATTTTTATTTACCAGTTGTAACTCGGAACCATATACCATAAGTTTTCAAATGGTAAAATAGTGGTGCTGAGAGCGTCTCATATGGAAAAAAAAATGTAAAAAAATAGAGGCAAGTGATACAACTAATATCACCATGTATTTTAGCTCGCGTTTCATCGATTTTTGATGTTTTATTAGAAATTTAGAATCATATAGAATATAAATTTAATTTGAAGGTTGTTGTACGCCACCACATGTTAATATGTGATTAAGGTTCCGAATTAATGGAGGGTTTCCCTAATTAATTATATCAATGTCTAAGCTAATAATCTTTTAGTAATGTTTGAGCTACATGAGATCATGCGTATGCTGCGTATGCAGTTTGCATGTAATTAATGTCGTCGCATTTATAGGTTCTTCTCGTTGAAAGTTTCTTTCAAGACATCCTTTAGGAAAAAGCTACTCAACCATACTAAACGGTTTGATAAGGACAAATTGAAGGTTGGAAAAGTACGTTATGCTAGAGATTTAGATGGGGCATGATGGTTGATTGAGGGATCATGAAATCAAGAATTCATGAGACATTGCATGGAAATGAAAAAGACTGTAGATCTTGTTTGTACGTATATATTAGTTCAAGTATTGTTAGAGAATTAATATAAAACAGCTATATAAAATAAGGAATTTTGATATGGACTATGAAATGACGCTTTTTCAATTTATACCTGATATAAATTATATCATGATATTAATATCTCATATATACATATTGCTATATATATTAGATATAACTATAATTATATCATATATAGAAATACATAAGATATAAAAATATAGAAAAATATATATATATTAGGTATAGGCATTATGATTTAGTTATAAAATTGAAATTACTAAATTATCTTCCAATATATTTATATCAAGTATAAATTAGGAATTTCTCCTATAAAATGTGTGTTAGTGCTTTGACATTTTAGTGTAGTATATGCCTTAATTTTTTCATTTTCTCTTAGAATTAACTCTCTAATGCATGACGTACATATACTTATGCAAACTTTCGTTCACTAGATAATACGTACATGCGTTAACTTATGAACACATCCCTGAGTTACAGTTCATTGATCGAGCAATATATGAAGGAGACTCGATCTCCGGAATCACACTTAATTAGTTTGGTGCCATGTTTGGATTCTGTACGTGCAAACCTCTCCTAACGCTTCTTAAGGCCTATTTCAAATGTATGCATGAAATGAATGGATGCCCATTTACCTTCACACAATTCTCAACCAAATTAACTGGTTTTTTAAGTGATGCGATGAGAAAGAAGGGCCAATTCTACTCTACGTCTCAACTTATTATATATATATATATATATATATATATGAACCAGTATGTACTATATATCAAGTATACATGCATATATTTATATGTTGTTTGATATGAAATAATGTATATATATCTCCCACTTCAAATTTTGTTAGATCGTGGCCCATTAATGCTGATCAGTTCAGCAAATTATGACACTTGACTTATGAGTAAATCATGTACATGCATATCATCAGAAATTTAACTCAAATTCTTAACTGAACTTTGCACTTCTGCTGTTCAGCATGCATGTCTAAGTATAAACCTAACTCATTTCATATTTCAAGATAATTTTTCCTTAAAGAACGTACTCGATCACCAAATCATTATGATATAGCTTAGTATTGCCAAAAAAGTATTCTTAGATTAATATTGCAACAAGAGATCAGATGTCCTTTTGGAGTAAAGTGTAGAACATGCGGTAATTAAGCGTTTAAGTTGCTTTAATAAAACTAATGTCATTGATTAAACAACAAATTAATGATAACAGATTAACAGAAATTACTAAGGGGAAAGTCTCATATATATATTTCAATAAATTACATGTTGCTCCACTTTTACAACAAATAATGCTTGGCCATTGAGGCCATGAAGGTATACTGTATGTAGTATCCTGAATTTATGTTCAATGGGTTCAGTTAATATTCTAAGAATAGTACTTTATCTGAAAAATAATAAGAGTAGAAGGGCAGTAGTAGACAGGTAGTCTAGCAATCTATCCCCCACAAGAAGCCCAAGTATGTGATGATATGATGATTATACCAGATCATGATATTAATTATAATGATCAGAGCTCACTGCCATGTCTACTTGTACGACTCCTATTTAAGGATGGTCCATACTGTAGGGGGTATAGACCCTAAACAATAGGAGTTGGAGGACCACCTTACAAATACCCACTTACAGAAGCATTTACGTAGAACTAAGTTTGTGTACTGTAATTTCCAAAAGATGGAGAGATTTCAACTCCCCAAATCTTTGGGACAGAAGCATCAGAATTTGACCTGAGACAATATAATAAAGAACGAAGTCCAAGTTCAAAGTCCTTGCTTTTGCATACAAAAACTATTACGAGTATTTTTTTTTTTTGGCAAGGAGAAAGAGAAGACAAACTAAAAAATACCCTTTTAACTATAGTAGCTAGAATATAGGCTTTGCTAATCCATTGTTTACTAACCTTAATACGAGTACTTATACAAACAACTTAACAAGTTAAGAAAATTGAAGTATTTGGGTAGGAAGGATCAAATCTAGTTTGATTTTATACAGTAATTCGGTGGTGTTGGTGGTTATGATTTTACGCAAGTTTATAACTGTATAGGAAGACCGAATTTAAGTATGTTGGTTAGTTTTGACAATATCTTACGGAGTACTGTACATTAATTTCCATAACAAATACTCGTGTGTACATGTCTTAGGAATTTTTTAAATTTTTTTAAAAATATAAAAATAATCTCCAAATGAAAATTTTTCAAAAAATAGCCTTCTATCTAGGTTTGGTGTCAAACTGTTGTCACACAAAGCAGCTTTAGTTTAATGAAGTCGTTGTTCTTGACAACAATTTAGTTTAAAGTCTTTGGGCTTGACTTTTGGGTTGAGGAAAATTCGCTATCCTTGACAACGATTTTGTCTACCTAGGTTCTACAAAAAAAATGGTTCTGACAAGACTTAAACCACTAACCTCTAAAGTACCCTACTAACCTCTAAGGTACCCTATTAACCTCACACTTAAGTCATTGTATCAACTCAACTTCTTATATAGACATAATCTACTTTTTATTCTTATATGCACAAATATTTTTTCGGCACAAAAAAATAATATGTAAAATTTCAATTTCCATTTTAGAAACCTTTTTTTCAAAAAATTACTTGATAAATCCTCTTCAGATAATTGCAGCCGCGTAGGACTTGAAAAAGTATGCACTTAAAAAAATTTGTCCCACTTGGAGTCCTAGAGATAAGTTTCACTTTCTCAAACAACTTTAATAAGATCTCTATATCCACAAATCGAGAAACTTAGGAGACAACACAACATGTAATACCAAAAAATAAGGGGTTTTATATATAAAAAAAAAGTATCATCAATCAAACTCTCGAATTTCTATACCTTCTAAGTTTACTATAAATTTTAAGATGCCCCTGATGTACAATGAGATCTAATCTATTACCCTTTTAAAGAGTATTATTGCCATTTTACATGTTTAAATGAGTGCTTGTATAACTCTAGTAGATTTATATGCTTCAAATTATGTCATTCTTTTAGTTTCAAGTGTACTTGTACTATTTTGGGATCCTCCAGTGTTTATATAAATATAAGAATAAAGAGTAAATATCTATACAAGAAAGTTGAGTTAGTATAATGGTTAAAAGTGTTCAATTAATGGGATGTCTTACACAAGTCTAAATTTTGTACACTGGACAAAGGTCCTTTTTGAAATATTTGGAGGTTCCTTTTGGGGTTAGTGGTCTTTATTGAGGAACCCCAAAACCTTTAACCTTTGTTTCTTTTAACCACGCTTTAGAAGATATCTACTCAAATTTTTATGAAAATTTCTCGTTATTAAATCAAACTTACAAGGTCATATGGTTTATACACTAACCATGCAATCATGCATATCCTATATCTATAATATATGTTATAATAATGACAGAACTTATTTTATTGGTATCTATAGTATAATTTTATTACCCATGCATTTACGCTTAGAATCATGCCAATTAGCATAGTACAAGACAAAAGAAAAAAAAATTACATATTCTCAAATTAATATTATTCCGTGTGAGAAAATTACATAATATGAGAAAAGATGGACTCAGAACGCTAGATTAGACTCATTAGAGTGAGGGGGTAAAATGATGGGATGCAGTAAAATAGCAGCAGAAGAGAGGTAAAAAAAAAAATAAGAGTATAACGAGAAAAACTGAGTATTAGGACCACCCACCCATTTTTCTCTGGGCTTCTTTGGAAATCTAAATGGAGTTAATTATCACTTATACTCCGTATTATCGTATCATTGTAAAGTTATCTCGTTTTTATTCAAGGAATGAAATGTGAATCTTTAGAGATAGGCTAAATATGACATTTCGAAAAATTGAATAGGAGTTAGAATTCCGTAAGTATGAAATTACATAGTGAAAGATATAAGTGAATTTAAAGTCCATTCCAAACTATTTTTTAAATATATAGGTGAACCAAACACCCCCTTTATTTTCATTCATTATCCGTTTTTAATTATATATACTTCAAGCTACTAAGCTCATAAGTTGTTCTTCGCTGTTGTTACTGCTTATTAGTCAATGTTTCAATGCATGAGAATTTAGAAAATTAAGCTACGAAATATTGTGTACATTTTAAGCATGCATTATTGTATGAATTGTACTTGACCTAAGGAGCAAGCATTGCAATTAAGATCTACGAGCTGTACATGCATGAGAAACCTGCTAAGTTAAATCAATTCATTTCTCTAAGCATTACTTAATTAGCTTAATTATGTTGCATGGGCATATATAACTTGTCCAACCTACTCTCCATAAATCTATATCGAAATTAATTAATAAATACCTTGTTTATCTCATGTACTACTTTCAAAACAAGGGGACTTCGTCAAGTGAATTATAAAACCGAGAAAACAATTAAATATGAAAATTTATCATAATGTTAGGGTAAAACTCCATTAATTTCTATCTAAATCTATGAACAAATCCATTTCGCTAATATAAATATGGTACCATATAATACCTCTAGATGTCCCATGATATATACTTCCTCAGTTGGTCTGATTCTTCCAATTTATTATCTTCAATTGATGGTGCACTCGTGTGCAGCTCATATCATCTAATTATTTAGAAGATAATAAGCCTCAATAATTAACCTCATGTAACATATACTATTAAATTAAATATTGGTACACACATACAAATATACAATGACATAATTATATTCATTTATTCAGCTTAGTTAGTAACTATATGATAAATAAATACGATGAGATAAAAACTCTGCTCACAACATGCCAACAAGGTCCAAATATTTGTAAGAATTGAACTTAACCTTTATATATATATAATAGTTGACACATGCTACATAATATATAGAGAGAGAGTTTCCTAATTTATACTAGATATAAATATATTAGGAAGCATTTTTTGTAATTTCATTTATATACCTGAGATCATAATGCCTATATTTATTTATTTATTAATATATTTTTATATCTTCTGTATTTCTTTATATATGATATAATAATATTTATATATGATATAATGATAGTTATAACAATATCTATATATAATATCTTAGTATCTTGATATAATTTATATAGTGTATAAATTAAGAAAGCCTCTATATAAGTGTTTTGATAACTAATATAGGTAAATACTAATCTGTGGATTTCCAATAATCTTAAAGAAAAACAAAGGAAGAAGTGCGGTCCCAACACAGCCAAGCTAGGGAAGGAGGGGATGGGTGGGAGTGCTTTAATAGGGATGGTAAGGTAATAAGAAGGCTGGTTTTAATTGAAATTAGTTGGAAACTTTGGACCACTTCATCTCATCTGTTCTACAACCTCTAATTATGAGAACCCCATTTTTTCCTCAACCAGGGGTATCTATTCCCATACCTATTCCTATAGATCTACTACAAAACTGTTTGCTTCACAAATTTTACATTAATATTTTTTTTTTTTTTATGTAGTTCTGATCTGAACGTACTGTTCGTTGACATTACGAGTTTCTGAACAAAACACACAGGGATTCTTATTACTGAGGTCATGAGACCGCCAGACCGAATAAAAGGCTTGGGTTATATAGGATAGTCATAACTTGACTTATGGGGATTTGTGCACCCAAATCATATGATCATATACTTTTTTTTTTTTTTTTTTAATTATAGTACGTACGTAGATATTTTAATTATTTGCATTGTATGGTATGGTCAGTGTATGAACCTTTTTTTATTTATACAATGTAAGAGTGGTAATTAGAAATGCATTATTTTATCATAATCTAGAATTCTAGATACGTGTTGACCTAATTGCTTAAGTTTTTTTTTATAGAAAAAAGTTTGGGGGTTTGATGAAGTCTATTTTTATGAATAATAATAATAATAATCATAGTATGGTTTTTGTGAATGGATGAGTTGCCACATATATGCGATAAGTTGGTAAAGAAATACATACTAAAATTGGTGTGCCTAGCGGGGTTTAGGGTCTAAGATAGGTTATTACTTTAGGACCTTCTATAATGTACATTCTCTAAATATTTATTAAGGTGCCGTGTTTATAGCTTGTGTGCTACACAATAGCCAGGAATTGCTTTCGTTGATAAGTTTGAGGATGGATACAACAACTTAGATGATCACTTTCGATTATTCTATTTTACGTATCACTTTCTATAATTATACCACCTACTAGTGGAATGGTTTAAGCTAAGAGACGCTATAAAATTATTATCTTTATTACAACATGCAATTTGCATTCATATTTTTCCAAAGACATTCTATTGCAATTAATAAATATTGGTTTTTTTTTTTGTTTATAATGTACTCCCTCCGTCCCCTAAAGATTGCTTTAAGTATGAAAAGTAACTTTTTTAAAAATAAAGTTGAAAAATGGAAAATTTTTAAGGGAATTGAGCAATTTTTTGGGAACAACTAAAAAAAGGAAAATAGAAGTACACAGGTACTTGTAGTTTGTTGTAAACTGTAACCCCTGTGTTTACAATCTATAGGTACCAAAAGAAAAACTTAGTGAGTTTTTATTGGTGGATCGAACACAATAATATACAAAGTTGGTGAAAATTGCCTATGTAAGTTACTGAACAAACTATTTGATATAACTTGTATTACGAAACAATTTGTTTTATAGCCATTACTTAACAAAATAAAAGCTTCTAAAGTATAGAAAAATCCAAATCATTCATACAGAAATATTTAAGTAGAGTGAACAAAATAAATTGGTACGTACCTCTATTAAGTTCCTGACGAAGATGACATGAATTGATTGAGGTGATTTATAATTACCGAACAAAGAGGGCCAATTTAATCTTAGGATGTTTTTTGTCAGGAAAAGATTGACCCACACAAAGGATTCAACATTCAACCCATCAGGGATTGGGGGAAACAGAATTAAGGGTTTGTTTGTCGGATTTTGTTTCTGATATTTTTCCCTTATTTCTTTCCTCTAACCTTAATTCAATTCCTAGGTTCAGTGTTTCATACCTTACCAAGTTTGAAACTTTTTAGAGAAGGAAAAAAAAAACTACCAACATGTGCACACAACCAAACACACCTTTTTCTTCTTGCTCTTCTAGCTATTTCCTCTCTCCATAATCAAAGAAATAGCTTGAAGTTGCTCCACCAAAATCTAGAGGTACCCACCATCATCAACACTCCTTTCTCTACTTAAGGCAACCGTTAACATTTCCACCCTTTCTTCTCTCTTCCAAACACGGTGTTCCCATTAAACATCGAAAATTCATAAATTTTTCGAAAAATATTAAATTTTCATTTTTTTTTTGGGAATTCATTATCCAAATTTTTTTTTTTTTTTGGAGAGTGATCTCCCAAAAAGTGGCAAAAAATAAATTAGGCACACCCCCTCCTTTCCACCCCCACAAACAAAGTCGGATTCTTTTATTATTGGTGTGCCTAGTAAGTAAAAATGTCTGCTAATCATCACCATCATCATGAATTATTGGAAGGGAAATCATCATGTTCTTCAACAAGCTTTTGTTACTCAGATGTTGTTCCTCACCATTTAGGAGTTACCCATCTTCAAAACTATGATTCAAACCCTGAAATCTACAACTTAACAAGTGGCATACAAATGATAGGGTTTCAACCTAAACCTCCAAGTTTGATGGAACAACAGCAGCAGCAGCAGAACCAAGAAATGGGATATATGGATGATGATGATGGTGATGATGATGATGATTCTTCAATGAGGCCATGTGTGTTCCCTTGTGAAGGAAACGAAAGGCCTAGTCAAGGGCTATCCCTTTCTTTATCCTCTTCTAATCCTTCCACGATAAGCCTCCAATCCTTTGAGTTAAGACACAGTCTTCCCCTTAATAATCAGCCTCGTCGTAGTCAAAGATTCCATCTTTCGTCCCCGTCTTCAAGTTCTAGGGACGGGTTCTTGGGTAAGTCTCATTCTTTTCATCATCTCCAGCCTCAACAGGATCAGCAAGAAGTTTTTCTTGGGAAAAGTGTAGTGGGTATGGAGTTTGAGATGGTGAGGAATTCAAAGTACATGGGACCTACACAAGAGCTTCTGAATGAGTTCTGCAACCTGGGAACTAAGCTAAGTCTAAGTGATGATGACTCACAAAGGAAAAGGCAACAAATATCATCAAAGAATAAGAACAAAGAGCAAAGAGATTCCGAAGAAGGCGGCCAAGATGATGATGATGATCGGAGAAATAATAATAACAGCAGCAATAATAATGCAAGTAGTAGTTCATCTCCTTCATTGCTGTATGGTTATAGTCTCTTGGAATTGCAGAAGAGGAAGACAAAGATGCTTGGCATGTTGGAAGGGGTATACAACTCTCTCTCTCTTTTTTTTTTTTTGTTACTTTTTACCTTATTATTTCATGCTATTAGTATACATTTTTTCTTAACCTTTTGCATAAAATTAACTTCCCTTAAGTTTCATTAATTTTCACCATTTGCTATCACATACACAAAAAAAAGAGCAAAAAAATTAGTAATTAGTTGTGGAGAAGGGAAGATCTTTTGATCTTCCTAACTCAATTGGTTGAGTTCATTTTGTGGGTCATCAATAAGCTAGCTAGAAATAAAAGATAATATAAAATGAATTAAATAAATAAAACTTGAAATCTTTGAACCAATTTGGAGACTGGAAAGACCTTCCCATTTAATGAATACAATCACATGTGGGTGACAATTCAGGGACTTCATTTAAACTAATATTTTCCATAGAATTAATCATCTATTCCTTTACTTCTCCACACACTATTTTTTGATCTAATGTAAGTGAATTTCAGATTTTCTTACCACTTTGTAATCTTATGAATGCTTTGATCATCCCCCTTAATTTTACGGTTAGTATGTGTTGTTCTTTTAGTTGGATAGTAGGTACAAGCACTACTGTGAACAGATGAAAGGAGTTGTGTCTTCATTTGAGGCAGTGGCCGGTGCCGGTGCCGCGAGTGTGTACTCTGCCTTAGCCTCCAGGGCTATGTCAAGGCATTTCAGGTGTTTAAGGGATACAATTGTGGCCCAAATAAAGGCCACTAAGAATGCAATGGGAGAGAAGGACAATGAAAATAATGCAACATATTTAGGGACAAGGGGTGAAACTCCAAGACTTAGGCTTTTGGACCAAAATTTGAGGCAGCAAAGAGCTTATCAACAAATGACTATGATGGAAACCCATCCATGGAGACCTCAAAGAGGCTTGCCTGAGCGTTCCGTTTCGATTCTCCGTGCTTGGCTCTTCGAGCATTTCCTCCATCCGTATGTCGTCTTCTCTTTATTTCTCTAGCTCTCAATCATGGCGATCCTCTTTGTAATAGCCCTTAGAATCTAGCTAGAGTCGATGGGTTCCGTCTCGTGGTTAGCCTGACAAAATCTCTACAGTTTCGTCCCATGGTAGAGCATCAAACTTTACTTGAAAATGGCATGGCATCATGTGTTAAACACTCAAGGTAGAAGGGCTAATAGTAGCTAGTGTAGGCGTGTAGCTCAATCATTATTCTTGGTAACAAAGAACTACGTACACCACATGCTTTTGTTAGTTTTTTTTTTTTTTGCCTCAAATTGTTTTTCCATCTGCAAAATTTCAGTCGGCTTGCTTTGTTCTTATTTGATCGTTTATGCCATGTTTTCACTAATCATATTCGTTCACTTCCCCATCTTTTGAGGTCCCATTTTCCTTTCTATACCCACTCAAAGAACCTTACAGATTTTCCACTCAAAAATAAAAGTATCAAGCTAAGTTGCTAAAGTTGTACAAAATTCCTAGGAATCAAATTCTGCTGCTTGGAACTTAAGCTCACGCTATTTCTATATATCCTCTCCTTCTCAGGTACCCAACCGACGTCGATAAGCATATCTTAGCACGCCAAACTGGCCTTACAAGAAGTCAGGTTAGCAAGATTCTTGGAGTATTTATTTTTTCTACTAATATTTTCTAATTCATACCTGATATAAATTATATCAGAATATTAAGATCTTTTATATAAGTATTATTATATCATATATATGTATTATTATATCAGATATAAAAATACAAAAGATATAAAATATTGAATAATTCATATTAGATTTAGACACTATAATCTCTGATATAGAAATAAAATTACGAAAATACTTTTTGATATATTTATATCAGTTATAACTAGGAATTTCTCTTTTTTCTACACTATCCAATAAGTATAACTATGCTTGTACAACTTCTATTCTCATTAAGACATTTCAACTTAGGCAATATGCATGATGTTTATTATCCAAGTCATCACGCTAAGACATTGGTAATTGTTTTTAGCATAGTCTACAAACTATGCATTTAATTGGCGATCAAGTGTTTGTTTGGTGTAAGCTAATAAATTGAACAAGTTTTTGGAAATGTTGGTTAGGTGTCTAATTGGTTTATTAATGCAAGAGTGAGGCTATGGAAACCAATGGTAGAGCAAATGTACCTAGAGGAGACGAAAGAGGAGCAAGACAAGAGCATGGATGGTACTGATCACCAACCACCACCACCACCTCCTCCTCCTCAGGATCAAAAACCACATCCTGATCAATTCCTACGGATTGATCCGGATTCACTCTCCTCAATCGTCAACATCAATACCACCACCACGCCCACCTCAAGTACAAATGACAATGCTCAAAACAGGATGAGTCATTTGCACGTACAGCAGAGTAGCCAGTACATTGGTAGGGTTGAACAGTTTGGTTCAGTGGATCGCTTGGACTTCCCATCCTCCTCGTCATACAACCAACAACACCATGCAGCAGAGTATGGCACTACTGCTCAAAATGACAGTAATACCCCTCACCAAGGGTTTGGTCATGGGGGTAGCAATGTGTCATTGACATTAGGGTTGCAACAACATGGTTGTAATGGTGTGAGTCTAGCATTTTCGCCAGCATCACAGACAGCTTCTACCCTCTTCTACCCTAGAGGTCACATGGATGATTGTCAACCAGTTCATCAGTACTCTCTCTTGGATAGTGGAGATCAAGGGCAGAATACTTCGCGTTACAGGAACTTGATGGGTGCACAACTACTCCATGATTTCGCCTAATTATACCCTTTGTCTGTGATTGATTATTATTCGATTAAACCTATGGTAATTAACTCATTAATATATGGGTTAATATAATGCATATTTTGAGGTTTAAATTACTTAGTTTGTAAGGAATCTTATAGGCGTTAGGTTAGGTACTAAGCTAGAAGGGTTCATTATTAAACAAGTGTTCCAATTTAATACATGAACAATAGTCCATGATTAATTGATACATGCATATATAAACAATGGAAGATGAGACTGATTGGGAGTGATCATGCCGTATACTGGGTGCATGTTATTATGTTAAAGATTTTGATGTGGGTTATTTTTTTATAGGGACTTTTTTTAGTGATTTGTAAATTTTTGGGTGCTTTGTAAAGGGCATCAACATTATATCATCTACTATGCATGTGTTAAAAATTGCTTGACATGAAAAATTGCGAGAGTATTAAATGGGGAAATCCATACATTTTATCATACTATGTTGTTGGTTTCTTTAGTTAGGCTTGCATTTTCTTATTTATATACCGTTTTTTTGTAGAAATCAAGGACCCGCAACTAGTGAGATTGGTTAGGGTGAATTAGTTGACAACTTGACATGTTTTACATTGATGCAAGCATGCTTATGGGACTATATGGTTTTGTTTGTCCTCCATATTGGATAGATTCTTCTGAGTTTTTCTTTTAATCTATTTCTTTATTTTTTATGTAAATAGAGTCGCAAGTAATAAAGCAACAACTTATGTAGACGGAATTTGATCCTATATATTATATATCTTTTTTTAAAACTTTAACCAATTAAACTAGTTATTATCTAATCTATTTTTTTATTTGTTGTCTTTTTCTTCTTATCCAAAAAAGAAAGAAAAAATAAATAAAAACCCTTTGTCCCAGGGAACTTTTGATGGGGGCCACTATATTAGGTGATTGAGCCATTTGTGGTTCAAGTTAAGATGCATATTTGGCGACTTTGATGAGGCCTTATCTAGAGATGATAACTTTCATAATAAAGAGAGATACTTTGCAAATTGATTGGGTTATCTTAATTGATGTTGTCAAAGATTAAGCCAACGAAAATTCAATGAATTGTGCACTTTTGGGAGGTTTGTTGTGGCGCATGTTTTATTACTCTCTGGTGATAAATGATAATCATCTTCTTGTGCAAGTCAGCAAAGGCTGTTAGCAATTCTTGGCGTTGGACAAGTTAAAACTATTTTGCTCCTTTTTAATATAAGATCTATTCAATACATACTAACGTGATACCTTTATTAAAAAGTATTTTATACTATAAAGTCAATGTGTTTTGTATATACACAATACTTTTTATATCTGTAATTGGTATTTGACTATTTGCTCATAATCTTATGACTTTGGTGCTATTGGAGACATAACAATGACGAGTTTTATCTTCAAAATTTGATAACAAGGGCTTCATCATCAATCTATAATTGACATTGTGTACATTTATAATTATCATTGTGTATATATTGTAGGAAAGAGTCAAACAAAATCAATATACATAAGGGAACGTATAAAATAAGTCAGCTGATTTTATAGGGTATTTACTATTTAGGGGGAATTATAGAAAATGATTTAGGAAACATTACAAGTATATAAACCATGTATCTACGCTTCTTAATACATACGTAAATTACAGAAAATCAACCCAATTCTAGTTTACATATATACTACCATCACAGAGATTTTCGTGACCTATCAATATTCACGGTGAACGTTGTCATCAAAGTTAATACGACATAAATGAGCATTGTCATCTAGACTATAACATTATTGGTGAACAGACTGAATACAAATGCTCGGTTAATTTCTTGATGTTCAAATTAATTTCATGGATGCACCGTATAAAAATATTGAGTTAGTTTCTCATTTATGAGGAGAGCATTATATGGTGTGCATGTTCATACCAACGTACCTGTTATTTCATTCCACTTTTGGTGTACAATAAGCGCTCTCCCCTCAATCCAATTGACATGACAAATTAACAACCCATTATTTCTTCGGAATATCCTATTCTCTATATTAGTTAACTTGTTTTCTCCTAAATTACAGATAATTTTTTTTTAATTGAATCACATATTTGTACCCATATGTCCCTATTTATCTCCTCAATTATAAGTGGGACTTGGTATTTACCGGCCATATTTTACTCAAACTGCCCTAAAAATTACGATTTTGCCCTTTTGTAGATTGTTAGTGATTCAAAATTATGGTATCCTTTCTATGTGAAAATTATATTTTTCGGGTTGAGAACCTGACCCGCTAAAAATGACTAAATGCGGGTCGGGTAATAAAATGCAATATATTATAATCGGGTACCCGATGACCCTGTTAAAAAAAAAACATTTAATTAGTGAGTTAAGGTTAGTGGGTTACCAAGTTAGCTCTTAATTAATTGTTTACTGCTTAAACTAAATTGATATGTTAAATGATAATGACTGAAGTAATATACTGATTTTGTGGTTCTATATTCAAGTTTAATCCCTGGTCTTTGTTGCTTTAGGATTTGTTTTCCTTTGATTAAGATTTACAGACCATATAATTGGCTTATAGTTTATTCTAATTGTCTCTGTCCCATAACCGATCTTCCATGAATAAGCGGCTATTGACTTCTTTCCTTGCTGCTTGCATAACAAGAAATAGCACATGAATTTCTTCCCTTTGGAAGTAGCGTCGGTCATTAGAATCTTTTCATAATATGGCCACACGGGTGAATGTTTCTTTCTACAGTGAGTAGACTCGGGTACTCCTCCTTCATCACCCTTACCTTTACCTTTACCTTCATAAGTTCATTAACTAATTAATTAACATAATCAACCAAATATAACATAATCAAGTAATTTTATTAATCTAACACAACTAATCAATTTAACTTTAACACTATCAACTAATCTAGCATAACTAATCAACTAATCTAACTAACTTAATTAATTCAACTTCAACATTATCAACTAATTAAACATCAAGAACTTAATCTAACATTAATTAATTAGAAGTTTAAGAGTTAGCTTGAGGAGTAGAAGAAGGCGGACGCATCTGTGAAGTTGGAGTTTGAGGAATTTGAGCACCCGAAGTACCGAAAAGTTGTTGCTCCAAGTTTTGAGCAAACTCTGTAGTATCATCAAAGGAATTGTTCACACTGAATCTACCTCTTGAAGCCATTTTCTCTTATGAATTGTAGTATTAAATAACTAACTTAAGAATAATAAACCAAGTAATTAAGATAACTAATAAAGATTAAGAGAGTACTTAAGAAGAAGATTAGTACTAATAAGTAAGCTAGTTGTAATTAGTAGTAATTGAGAGATTGAGGGTGAGTTTTGTGAGAATTGAAACCGAATTCATTGGTTTATATAGGGGGAATGGCAACTGCTAGTTTAACGGTCGAATTTCGACCGAATTAGCGGGCCGGACTGGTTCGAATTGAATTGTGGGCCGAATCGAGCTTATTCGCTAACCGAATCGAACCGGGTCAGGGTTGGAAATTTGGGATTCGTATTCATCCCATTAGACATGCGGGCCGAACCGGGCTGAGTGGGCCGGTCAGGGCCGGGCTGGTGCTGGGCCGCCTCTACTCATGAATATCTTTTTTCTTTTTTTGGAGAAAGATTAACTTTTTTCTTGTTCTGCCATCAATTATATTGTTTTTATCTTTTATTTTTTTTATATAAATAATTGTATATATTCAAAATAATTACTTTCTGTCATGGTTTTTTAAGAACGGTTATGTACTGTTTGGATCTATATATTATAGAAAATATTATATAAATATATATTACCTATATATATTATATAAAAATTCATATTGGTTTTATAATCCATTTAAAAAATGAACGAAATAATATAAATGAGCTATAAAATCCTTCCTAAATCAAACCAAATAGTTTGTTTAGAACGCACACGACATACCTCCACATTCCAAATCAACGAATCAAGCGGCCCCTAAGTAGTGGGTAAAGGTCCTGATGGACAACCCACGCTAGGCTAATAGCGTTTTAAAATGCTGGGCAAAAATTAAGTGGGCTATAAAAGAAAGCCCATGTCTATGGTGAACTGATTACCTTTCTTTGTTCAAGTATCCAAAATCAATCAGGCCCAAGGACCCCACTGGGCCTGACAAAAACCGAGCATCACTGGTCATGGGATCCAATTCTCTACGTCTTAGCAAGAGATGTGAGAAAGTTCGATTTTATTTATGAAATGTTAATCATATTGAAAGCTAAAAAAGATAAAACACTATTTATAAACATAGATACAATGCAAAATCGATTACCTAACACAGTATGGTAATATTTACAAGGAGGAATAAAAATTGTACAACTTTTCTTTTACGGTATAAAAATTGTAAATGTAAATGAGCACTTTTTTTTAATATGTAATCCGGAATAAGGTGCACCCTCTCATATAAAAATTGCCAATAAAAAAAAATTAATTTGTGTGCTTTTATAGGCGCAAGCACTAACATCTTTTCCCCTTTCTAAGAAGATTTCATAAAAATCATATGCTTATGACAAGTTCCGACACTCCTACTACAACTCTTCTTGTACCAATCTTCGGGTCGGGTTCCGTTCAGGCTTGATGTTTTAATCAAGTTGATGCACTAAAGCAGATACAGCTACTAAAACAATGTCCATTAAACAAAAACAGAATTGCCAAGACAAATCTGATTCTATTCTTCATTAAATAACTGAAGCTAAAAATCTTTTACCAAGCAACATTTATGCATGTGTATATTTATTATACTTCGTATGTGCCAAGCCCAAAGTCATATATCTAAGCAAAACATTTGCATTGCTCGAAATTTATTTTGCACAAATTAAAGCCATTTATTGGCAAGAACTATGAAAAATGAGAGCATCATACATCCTTGCAGTATAAGGTCTTCTGGTGCTGCTTCTGGCTGAGGTGCACTTAGACCTCCTGCTTTCGAACTGACATATTGATTAACAAGTTTTGGCTTGACAATGATGCTCCATAAATTTCTGTTCTATGATAATGACTTCATCTGGAGCTAGCCAAGTAGCCACAAGAATAAACTTTCTTCTAGAAAGTTTGAACTCTTTTGTATCCAAATGCTGGGCACCTGAACCATGTGAAGTGCGCCAAGAAGTCGGTAATTGTTGAGGTTTCAATGTTTCATCATATAGCACATTCTCTGTGAACCCTGCGACCCTATTTTTTCCATCTCTATGAGCTACAAGGCCTACATCCTACAACAGCCACAACGCTACAAGCTTATAATTATCATGTTCTGTCCAACCTAACTTTAGGTAACATTGAACAAGTTGTCTTCCATTGAAAATTAACAAGGATGAACAACATATAAAACTAATAAGTTAATCATCTTATTACCAATTGGTTTTAAGATGAAACATTACTGGGCTTATGTGCAGTCATATTATCATCTAAAAACACAGCTTTTCATTAACCAACATGGTATATGAGCTGACTATTCTAGTCTGTTATCTGTACTTAATTTAAGAGGACCCTCTAACATAAAAGCATGTGTGGTAAAAATTGCTTTCAAGATATGTTTGAAGCACCTAAACGCACAATAGAATTGTGATAGACCCAAGTGATGGGTTGGGGGCTTGGGGCCAATGATGTTGGAAAAACAAAGAAGACCTAACTGTAGAAGAATCAAGATATCAAATCTTGAAGTTATGAAAACACTACCAAAAGACTAGTAGTAAAATCAGTTAAGGGTAGTAGATTGTTAGAGAGAATATTATTGATATATTAGACCATAAATAAAGAATGTAAATTAGGAAGGTTTATGAGTATATAAACCCTCTATCAGTTCATAATGAAATACACACAAAAAACACAGAATTTCTTACCTTCATGGTATCAAGAGCCGACGGCTAAATCACTAGATTTCTGCCATTAAACTCGGGTCTCATCATCTACCATTATATTACCTGATGGAGGATGACGAGCTCGGCAAATACAAACCAGAATGAACATCAAGCTTCAATGGAGAGGTTGTTGGAACTACTCTCACAGTTTAACACCAACAAACCATCTCCAACTGAGCCTACCAATTCATTGGTTAATTCACCGATTCAATTATCAGAGAAACTAACTCATCACAACTATACCAAATGGAGCAAAATGATGCAGCTAGGCATCAACTGCCGTGGGAAACTCAAGCACATCATCGTTTCCCCTCCTGCAAGAACCGACCCGAGATACATTGAATGGGCCCAGAAGGACTCATTGGTCCTGTCATGGATCCTAGACAATATACACTCCGATCTGGTAAACCAATACCTCGACTATCCATCTGCTTATGATTTATGAAAGGGGCTAGAAACTATGTTTTGCAGTGGAAGGGATGGATTGCAAGTTTATGACTTAACAGTCAAATCCAACAAAATCACCCAAGTCAGCAAACTCACAGCAGTATGGAAGGAAATAGAAAGAAGGCAACCCAACCCCATGAGAGACCCGATTGATCACAATATTCAATGAATTCACACAAACCACAAGACTTTATCAGTTTCTAGCCGGCCTCGACGAGTCTCTAGATAAGGATCGTCGTGATCTACTAAATAGGGACCCATTACCGACGGCCGACACGGCATATGCAACAATACGGCGTGAAATAGCAAGGCAAAGAATCATGAGTGGGGATGCATCATTGGAGATAAACTCCTCAGAAGGGGTTGGGAGCAGGCTACTTACCAAAGGACGACCGATCAAAGGAGGATTCCGGCGAGAGGATGACATGTCACATTTGATATGCTCTCATTTCGGTGGATCAAGGCACACTAAGGAGGGTTGCTTCAAACTTGTGGGCTACCCTGATTGTTGGCCTGATGCGAAGAAACGGGCAAGCAAACCAAGCAAGGTGGCAGGATTAACACAGAGCACCGATGGAGGAGTGGGAATGAAGATGGAAGAGAAAAGGGCTGCGGCTGAAAGGGTGGGGACCGAAACAAGTGAAGGTAAAACCCTAACCCTAAATGCCCCTTTTAAAAGCCATAAAATGGCCTTAACAACAATATCAATGGACAAAAAGCAACAAATGGACCGAAACTTCTCATGGGCTCAAGCACACGTGGCCAGTCCCCTAATTTCGGAAAATGAATGCCCAAACCCGAACCAATACAAAACCTGAAGACAAGCTTGAAATGGATATTTGATTGTGGGGCAACGGATACGATGACATTTGATATTTCTGATTTTGAGACTGTTGATAAAAATATTCGGGCCCATATATAAATGGCAAATGGCGAACTATCATCAGTAAACGGAGTCAGGAAAATTTCAGTTTCCCCTAATATTTCATTATCAAAATGTCTTTATGTTCCGCAATTATCCCATAAATTGCTTTCTATTAGTCATTTGACTAGAGAATTAAACTGCTCGGTACTCATTTATCCAAACTTTTGTATGGTACAGGACATCCAGACAGGGAAGATGATTGGGTGTGGCACTGTACGCGATGGGCTATACTATGTTGATGATTTAACTCAACAAGATAAAGCAATGCTAGTTCGCGGGATGTATGATAGACAGGTCTGGCTTTAGCATAGGAGACTAGGACATCCCTCTCCCGGGTATTTAGACTACTTATTTTCTTCTCTTTCTAAGCATAATAAACATTTCCTTTGTGAAACTTGTATCCAAGCCAAGAGTCATAGACACTCATTTAAACCTAGTATTACTAAATTGACTGTACCGTTTCACCTAGTACACTCTGACTTATGGGGACCAGCACCTGAAACTGGAACCCATGGGTTTTCATATTTTTTATCCTTTATTGATGACTATACTTGTATGACTTGGATTTATTTCTTAAAAAGGAAATCTGATATTTTTGATAAATTTGTGGTCTTTCATAACCTAATCAAAACCCAGTATCAAAAGTCAGTTAAAATATTTCATACTGATAATGGGGGAGAGTATGTGAACGAAAAAATGAAAGCCTTTTTATCTGGAAATGGGGTAATATACCAGACTACCTGTCCCTACACACCCCAACAAAATGGTATTGCTGAAATACGAAATAGAACACTATTAAATATAACTAGGACAATTATGATTGAGTCACAAATTACAAAAAGTTTTTGGCCTGAAGCAATAGCCACAACAGCTTACCTCTTAAATCGTCTTCCTACTCGAATCACTGCCTTCAAAACACCACTTGATATACTAACTCTCACTCATCCCATACCCTATAGCTCATCTCTTCCTCCAAAAGTCTTTGGATGCACAGTTTATGTCCACATTCATAAACACCAACATACCAAACTTGATCCATGTGCTGTGAAATGTGTTTTCTTTGGATATGGGAAAGACCAAAAACGATACCGATGTTTTGAGCCCATCTCAAAACGAATTTTTGTTACCATGGACTGTGATTTCCTCGAGACAAAGTACTTTTATACCTAGGTTACTTGTCAGGGGGAGATATCTACAAGTGACTCAATACCCTGACTACATAACTAAGGCTTGCCAGATTCCCTCCCAAAAGAACTAGTAGGCGGCATCATCGAGTCTGAATCATAACATGTAGTACAGCCCGAAACATCAAGGTCACAAGAATCATTATCTCTATCTGTAAATCCTAAGGTAAATCCTGTCTCGAGTTTATGTCCTGGGGAAACTAATATTATTGAACAGGAAGAACTAGAAGATCCAATTATTCACAGATATCAACTTCCTCCATGAAGAAATTGGGGTATTCCTCCAAAAAGATATGAACCAGAACATGAGTCAAGACAAGCAAAGTATCCTCTAGTAAATTGGGTAAAAAAGGGAAGTATGTCAAAGAAGGCCAAAACATATATCACAACACTTTACTCTGAGAAAATTCCAAGAAATGCAGAAGAAGCACTATAGAGTAGTGTTTGGAAAAAAGCTATGGAAGATGAAATTCATACCCTAAATAAAAATGAAACTTGGGAAAAATATAAGCTTCCCTATGGAAAACCCTATGGAAAGAAACCTGTTGGCTGCAAATGGGTCTTCACCATAAAACGCAGGGCGGATGGAACTATTGAGAGATACAAAGCTAGACTAGTTGCAAAAGGATATACTCAGACATATGGTATCGACTATTCTGAAACTTTCTCACCTGTTGCAAAGATTGATATCATAAGAGTATTATTCTCCATAGCAGCAAATAAAGACTGGCCTTTATATCAGTTTGACGTCAAAAATGCGTTTTTGCATGGAGAATTTCAAGAAGAAGTATATATGGAAGCTTCGAAAGGGTTCTCTGATGGGTTTGGAACTGATGAAGGATGTAGACTGAAAAAGGCATTATATGGGCTCAAACAATCTCCAAAGGCTTGGTTTGGAAGATTTACACTGGTCATGAGGAAATACGGCACAAACAGAGTAATGCAGACCATACACTGTTTCTGAAGAAGCGAGGTGAACTCATAACTTGCCTGATAATCTATGTGAATGACATGATTCTAACAGAAAGTGATAGAGAGGAGATCAACACGATCAGAGATCAATTGTTCAAAGAATTTAAAATGAAGGATCTAGGAAACTTGAAGTATTTCCTAGGAATAGAAGTGCTTCGTTCCAAGGACAAAATCTTTATATCACAATAAAAATACATTCTTGACCTTCTTGCTAAAACAGGTATGATGGATTGTAAGCTAGTCAATACTCCCATGATAGTAAATCATGGACTCCAAATTGATGAAGAAGCGGATCCAATAGATCAAGGTCAATATCAAAGACTAGTAGGAAAGCTTATTTATTTGTCACATACAAGGCCAGACATTGCTTACTCGGTAGGAGTGGTAAGTCAATTTATGCATAAACCACAAAGGGATCATATGGAAGCAGTTCTTAGAATTATCAGATACCTCAAGGGAACAGTAAAAAAAGGGTATCATATTCCAGAAAAACGATCATTTAAACATGCAGGCCTATACAGATGCAAACTGGGGAGGGAGCAGAACTGACAGAAGATCTACTTCATGGTACTTCATATTGGTAGGAGGGAATCTAGTTACTTGGAGGAGTAAGAAACAGAAGGTTGTTGCCCTATCAAGTGCCGAAGCAGAATTCAGAGGAATTGACAAAGGGATTACTAAAGTACTATGGTTGAGAAAACTATTAACGGATCTTGGGTTCCCTCCAACCGAGGAATGCCAACTCATGTGTGATAATAAAGCAGCTATAAGTATCTCCGAAAACCCAGTTCAACACGATAGAACTAAACATGTGGAGATAGATCGGCATTTCATTAAAGAGAATCTTGAAGCAAAAATCATGAACCTTCCTCATGTGAGATCTGAAGATCAATTTTTGATATCTTGACAAAAGCAGTACAAACCCGAATATTCAATGAGACACTATCCAAGTTAGGCATTAGAGATCCTACTACCTAACTTGAGGGGGAGTGTAGAAGAATCAAGATATCAAATCTTAAAGTTATGGAAACACTATCAAAAGACTAGTAGTAAAATCAGTTAAGGGTAGTAGATTGTTAGAGAGATATTTTTGATATATTAGACCATAAATAAAGAATGTAAATTAAGAAGGTTTAATAGTATATAAACCCTCTATCAGTTCATAATGAAATACACATAAAAAACATAGAATTTCTTACCTTCACTAACTAGGTATTATGATTTGTCTACACTATGGGTTCAAAAAGGCGGCTTATATGTGAAGGAGAGTGTAAGAAATAATGGTTCCACATTAAAAATTAAAAAGAAAAATGACTAATATGTAAAACTAGTGGGCTAATTCTTCTATTACCTATTGATTTTATAATGCAATCTTATAAAACTTTTGTATGATTAGACTATCCTCCAAAAACGATGTTTCTCACTATCAACTAGAGGTGTTCAAATGGAAAGGGCCCCATTAAGAGTCCTTATTCGGCCCGTTTGTAAAAAAGGTCTAATCAATAATGGGTCTAATGAGTTGGTCTTTTAAAGGGTCGTGTTTTATTGGGTTTTTAATGGGTCAAGTCGAGTCAGTAATTGACCTATAGTTTTCAAGACTTTTAAACACTATTAGGTAATGAACTATTTCTGTATACTTACCGATAGTCTATTATTAAAGATTGGAGGTGATACATGTAAACTATCACCCTCTATAGATAAAAAAATGTACTATTTTTGGACGGTCCGGCCTGACACAGCCTGTTATGTATCTCGTTTACCCGACCCGTTTAGCATCTCCTTTGGCTTGCCTTGGCCCATTTTGCATTTAACTCATCCCCGTTTTAACCCGACCTAATGTACATGTCTACTATCAATCAACTTTGAGCAAAAATCCTTAGGAGTTAGGATCATACAAAACATTCAAACATGCTTTTATTTTCATACCTTTAGTTGATGGTATTGCATGTCCGAATGGATTATTGATAATCAGCGTTAATGTTGTGGCATCATGTATTCATGTTACGCAGAACATGTAACTATTAATAGAATACCATATGCCTTGTTTTTTTTTTTTTTTTTTCTGAAGAGGTACAAACCAAGCAAAGAAAGAAATATCATAAGCCTTGTGCCTAAGCTAACAAATTTTTTTTTTTTAGAATTTGTGAAAAACTATTACTTAAAATAACCAATATGTGAGAAAACTACCACCTAAAGATGTTATCATTTAAAAAAAATTCATTGGTACAAAATTACAAGCTATTGATTTTCTCGCCGTTGACCAATCATATGTCGACGAGAGCAGTCCAGTTTACTAGTCACTGTACTATTAATAGTTTTTCTTCTTCCAAAAAAAAAGTAATAGTTAGAGCGTTCACGAAGGCGCAGTCCAATAATGCATATAGCAGACAGGATGGAGAGGATGGAGACCTGGCAGCACAAGGGAACTTGATATCTGAATTATTAATTACTACCAATATTTCTACGACATTTACTAATCATCACTAAGTCACTGTACTACTTGTACTAAATCTTTTGAAAAAATTGAAATAACCGAATACCCTACCCTACCCAGCTACCCTATGGACAATCGCCAACTCCCCCGACATGTCTAGGACTCTAAAATTGACACCACCCCTTTTCTTATTACTCATAAAAATGAAACTTTTATCTTTATAGTCATTGTTTCATTTCAACACCTCAATATTACACTATGTATTACTTATTTTTAGTTTGAAGGGTTCAATTACAAGGATGATCGATAAAATATACCGTCCTCCAAAAATTACTCTAATTGACTTTTCGTGATTTTTAAATATAACTTTAAACGTTTTTATATCTAAATTTGTAAGACAAAAAATAATAAAAATTTAATATTTTAAAAAATTTACATTGATATATATTCAATAAAATTCTAATTAAATAAATTATTTCTTATAACATAATAATAATAATAAAAATTGATGATCAAAACTTTTTAAATTTTACACAAATCTAACCGACAATTAAGATGTTTTCGTACAGCCAGGTCCAGTCATGCGTGGTGAAAAGGTCGCATATGCTCGTGAATGAGTGTCTTCCTATGGTTGGACGTATGTGTCTTTCGACGCCTCACGTGGCGTCGGTATGGCTTGGCACCGTATTTTAAGGGGGAACTTTTCTATAATTTCACCTAACTACAGGATCAATA